>CM062297.1:462937641-463667641 GCA_031216915.1 Pictodentalium vernedei | reverse complement strand
GATAGGGCATATTGTGTCACATTGTGCCTTTTCACATAAGCACATATGACAAAAAAGGGGTGCCGAAGGTCATATGTTTTTCAAAAAGGGGTGCTAAAATTGGGGTGCCATTGGATATAGGCTTTTGTTATACACAAGGGAGATAACTGCAATATGGGAAATCAAGCAATCTGCTTGGTTAGTTAGATATATGAAACAACAAGAGTACTTGGAATAGGGTCAGAACTAACAAGAATAGACTAGAAATTGCTAAATATAGCAATAATAAGGTATACTGTTCCAGTTGATAGGCTCTTCTATGCTACTGGAGTATACTCTAGAACAAAGGAACAGAGTCAGATAGACGATAACTATTGCATATATAGATAGAAGCAGAGAATTCTGGGTAAATTTGTCCTATAGCTATACGTGCTATTCTTAATAGGGGAAAAACGTCGTGGGATAGGGATCCAAAAAGGGGTTCTGGGAGAATTCTAATCCAGAACATTACTCTTCTACAAAGGAACACACCCCGGTACCCCCTTAGTACTATAGCACTACGTGCTAAGCCGATAAATTGGGGAAATAAAGTCAATTTCGGTGATTTGGGGTGGATTTTGGTGATTTGGAGGGATTGTCGGGTTGTTTGTGGTAATCAGATTTACTCTTCTACAAAGGAACACACCCCCGAACATACCCCTGTCCTGTTAGAAGACATTGGTAACATAGCAATCACGTGCTAACATAGAAACCAAGATGGCGGCCTCCAGTATACAAAATGGACGACGGAAACACGTATCACCCTAACAACACGCGCTGCGCATGCGCACTAACACCACGTATCACTATGGAGGTGACGTCACAACATGGCCGTTCACGCGGGTTACCGTGACAACACAACATGGCGGCACTAGGTCACGTGACATGACGTCACTTCCGGTGTCCTGCACCGGGGTCCTACAAACTAGGCCCGTCCGGGTACATGACATACTACTTACCATAAATCACTGCGGAACTTCAGATTCCGGGAATATGAAGAAGCGCCGGATTATGTTACAGATCGGATTGCACAGTTCTGGGACGTTGTTCCTCATAATGTGTTGGAAGAGTGTCATATTATCCACCTGCATGTTTGGTGTATGATCAATGAACATTTTGAACAGTTCATCACGCAACTGATCATACGCTGGACATTCTATTATAAAATGGAATTCGTCCTCAACCGCCCCCGAATCGCATCTGGTGCATATTCGTTCGTTGGCCGGAACGACAGGCTGTGAATGCCTCCCCGTTTCGATCAGTAAACTGTGGTTTATATGCACAAGGTTTGGCTGAATTCAGTTCAGTATTTGTGCTTAATAGCTATGAGGATATGATTTTGGACTGGAGAGCATGTGTGACCGTTCTGAAAGTGGCACATCAAATGGTAAGAGACACGTCTCCAAATGAGTTTTTAAGGAATTCCATTCAATACTTTTACTTTCTGCATGTGTTGTCGTCTGTAAATGTGCAACATATGTGTGTTTGTCGTGTAGGATACGTTGTAGAACAGGTGTGTGTGTGTGGGGGGGGGGGGGGGGTCTGATACACTCACTGGAAGTACTGCCTGCATGATGTTTCTTTACAGTTCTTAAAAAGCTTACCTCTTTGAACCCCTTAAGATCGGGGGGTTTTTCGGGCCAGATTCATAAGTCCAAATTTCAAAAAAAGTAAATGGCTGACCGGTGAATTTGTGGAGGAAAGCCAAACCATATTTTCAACGTCTGTAATACATGTAGGTGGGGCTATCCTAGGACTGCACGTTGAAAATAGTAAGTCCACCCCTATGAATATGGATGGACTCCTCTAACTGATGCAGTTAAATTGACATGGAAGATTAGGTCAAGGATAGTGACAATTAAAATATGCAAAATGCCCCTCTGGCGTCCTTGTGCCATTCTACTTATTCAAGATAGCACCAAAGATAGTTGCCAAATCAAACGATTTTGCATTTTGTTTATTTTGCGGGGGGAAAAACATTGCAGGTGGCATCATACAGTTTATTTTACTTTGAAAGTTAATATGTTTCACGAAATTTGGAAACAGACCAAAAGTAAATCTAAAAAAAGTGCAATGGTGCTGGTTGGCTTGACATCAAACATGCACCGCGGTAATCGTGTTATTTCCTGCTGCCTCTTCTTTTGCTTCACCAAAACATGCCAGAAAACATCATGCTGTACTACTTCTGCCGTTACCTGTACCAGAGGCGATTATTACATCAGTATACAGCAAAGAGCATCCGGGATACATCGTATGCAGACGCATTAAATTCTAAGCCGGTGGCTTTAAGACTCTCTCAGAAAGTTCATGGTAGACTACAGATTCATATTCCTGCACATGTCACTTTCTTTTGGATGAATTTTGGATGAATCATTTAGTCTGATAGCCAGCGACTAACACTGGACAAGCCACAATCACAACTGCGATATTTGAGTCGTTACCCCAACCTCTCACTTCCCTACCGGAAAGTGAGAGTTGAGGGTAACGACCGAAAGACCCCTTTCAGGAAAATGGACACGCTTGATCGAACATTTCCCATGAACACGATATCTAAAGGTCGTAAAGCTAAATGGAATTTCCACACATGGGATAGGTACTCCGTCGTTAACAACTAAATATAGATACACATAAATTACTTGACCAGATATAATGGTTATTAATGTTCCGTAATGATGATAAAAGCAGGTGTGCCATAATGTTTAATATCGAGCAATCTCATGGTTATAACTAATGTATAGATTTTCATAATTTAATTGCCTTTACATTTTAATATACAGGTATTTTAAGCCTTAATGCCTTACAACCATTTTATGGAGTGTCGAGGGACGTTATTTGTCATTATGTGTGGTGGGGATGTGCCCTTTGCTATTGCAATACGTAGGTAGCAGTGGTGGCAGCTGTGTAGGGGGTGGTGGTGCTGCATCTACTGCCATACTGCCAGGAGCGTAGGGATTGGCGGGGCACATGGAACACTTACACCTTTCCCCACCTTTTCCAGAATTAGTTGAGAGAGACGGGAGGGGGGGGGGGGGGGTCAGGCAAAAAATTACGGATGCAAGGTGGAAATTTTTACATTTCCAATTTCTGAACCACCCCTGGAATGCAAATGTTTGCCAGTCATGTCTTGGACACCCACCCCTCCCGCACAGTTTTCCCCAAAGACAATTGGGGACCCACCCCCAATTTATAAAATCTGTTCGACAAAGTATTCAAATTACCTAAATCAAAAAAAAAATGAATAAATAAATACTTTTCCTAAACATGAAAGGTGCCGCAAACCAACTTGTCCGATATCCCAACCCTGCTCGTGGGCATCCAAGGCATCCCTAGCCATAGATGGCCCCAAAACAATCTCTCTGCATATAAAGCCACAACAGAAATGCAGCATCAGACCCCCAGGTAACCACTGAAACCCACCTCCACCAACTGAATTGCAGATATACACCCATTCATGTTTCAAGCAACACAGCCCTTACCCCGATGTACAACATGTCTATGCTGTTCAGACACCAGTCGAATCCCACCACTAAGAAGCCCTGCCCAAAATATATTGTTCCCACCTGGATATCTTCAACTGTCCACAAGAAATAGTTGTTTTTCATTTCATTACTTTTCGGTTAAATGTTTAGTTTGTACAGCTGGTCTGAGAGAGGCCTAATACTGAAGTTCTTTGACCCATGCCAGAGTGGCTTGTCTGAGATGAATTGCCTCTTATTTATTTTTTTTTATGTTACTGTCACTAGAATCATATTTACCTTGAAATTATACACGTTTTCCACAATCAAGATTTTTATTCTATCAATCTTTCCAATTATTCCATACATGGAAGCACACTAGACCAATGGCATGAGGCACCCTGAGGCTTACAGAAGAATCAAATAATAGGAGCTACAAAGCACTAACAAGAGGCAGACTGCCTTAGTAGAAATATAAAGGAGTGAAATTCATGACCAAATAGCTGGGAATCACTTTTTTGTTTTGCAAATTTTTGCCAGACCCAGATCAGGACCCACCCCCTAATAAAGTGTAAAACATGGGGAAAAAATTCTAACACGGAGCCCCCAACACATTATCAATGCTCTATTCTGTTCTAAGTTATGAATCTAAGCTCTTGAATTCACTTTGGTTGTAATTACTTGTCTGTAAAATGATATTTGGCAAAAAATTGCATGACACCGGCAAAAACTGCACTTTGGGGCTCGGACCCACCCACCCACCCGGACCTTGTATCCTGACATTTTTTGCGACACCCCCCCCCCCCCCTCCCTGAGAGAGAGAGAGGGGGGTGGTCAGAATTATCTTTATCAACCAGTCATTGCAATCTTATTGGGAATTAGCTAGAAAGATGTGCACCGATTCTTCACTCTTAATTAGTGAGCGAAGATTCCTCCGTTTTATTCGTCTCCCCTTAGGCCTTTAAAGTCGATAACATGCAGATTTTGTGGCTCCATATTTAACAAATTTCCCCGAGGAGGGAAATTTGTCAAATATGGGCCAAAACCTGCATCTTCTCAATGCAGAGTTGCGTGAGTACAACACAAAGCTTTGTGTATTGTATTCCTACATTGCCTCTATGGCATACAGGCCACTACTGACTTATATTAGTGTGTGGTTGGCCTCGTGTGGTCCTTGTAGAACTGTGCACTTGTATCTTCGTGCCCCATCCCAAGTTCGAAATGCTCCCTGCGTATACCTGTCTGCTGCTTCTCTTTGTTACCCGGCATTCGGCAGTGCAGAATGAAATAATTCACATGAAGATAAGCTTTTCTTTTATATAAACCCCCATAGTTTTAAAATGTCATTTTACACTCCACTCCATAATTCAACTGAAAATTGAACCTTTTACATAACAAATCAGCTGTATTCGCCCATGTAATTTACAAACTGACCAGTTGAAAAAAGTTAGTTTTAAAAAAATAATGCATGAAAACCGTATCAAGTGACCCGTTATTTTAACGAGCTTGTTCCAATGAGGGGTCACATGATATGGTTTTCTTTAAATTTTTGTTATAAAACTTGTAAAAAATATAAATTAAAATAACAGATTTTGATATCCTGTCGTTGGGTAATATTAGTTACCCCGTGTCTGATCACGTGGTACGGGTTTTTACCTTCCCGAAGCCAGCTGTATCCCATTCGGCCGAAGGCGGCCGAATGGGATACGGTTGGCTTCGGGAAGGTAAAAACCCGTACCACGTGATCAGGCACGGGGTAACGAATTTATCTATTGACTTTCCGTTTTAGAAGTGCAATCTATTTCATGTGTGAACACACACAGCATGAGATCTTTTATATACCATTGTTGAGCCATACAGGTTTCTGTGGAATTTTTGTGCAAAAGAGTTTTTGTGAAAATATGCCGATATGACTAGTATAAAAAATTATTGAATTTCTTTTTTTCTTTTTTGTCTCAAAAACATAGCTTATGAACCCCACATTGGAGGGTACTCGACAAGCTTATTCCGATAAGGGGTCATGAGCTATATTTTGGAGATAAAAAAATTAAAATATAATACATGTGCACTGTAAAACCGTCTTCTATACGGGGTATGGACAATTTGTAGATTTCGGAACGAGGCTTCCACTGGGTATGGGAAATTTGTCAGTGGCTGGGCGGACGTATCGTGGGTTTCAATGAATATGGTCTCATACCACGTATCTATCAACAAATCAAATCAAAAAATTCACTTTAGTCAATATATAAATGGTTACCCAATTCAATTCTGTTTGTCAGAACTTACTGAGCTCTGTCACAGCAGGCTTGAATTGGTTCAGTTCCTAGTTGCATTTTTGGAGAAAATTTTGGATTTTGAAATTTTGATATTTCGACATCAGTGTGGAGAGAGACTTAACCTTATGCTAAGGTACACAATATTTTCGTACTCAACCATCCAATGGGTGAATATCTACCAATAACCTTATTTATCACATTATTCGTTTATTTATTGTGGTTTAACGACACGTACGACAGGCAGGGTGATCTCGTGTCGGACAGTTTTAAGAGCGGAGGAAGCCGGAGTACCCGGAGAGAACCACCGAGCAGCGGCGAGTAATGTCAGACTCATCAGCGTACCAACTCCACACAATCAGGGTTAGCATTAGCTGAAGGCAAGTGCGCCTTAGTATAGAGTGTCACCGTGCCTCACGTAGGCAATGGGGATTAAGTGCCTTGCTCAGGAACACAACGCAATTGCCCCTGGCGTGGATCGAACCGTGGACCTTTCGGTTCGAAGTCCCATGCCGTAATCACTGAGCCACGGCGTATTTATTACATAATCACCATCAAATAGCTCATTGCGGGAAATATTGTTCACAACATGTCTAATACGGGAATGACGTCAGTAGTATGTCAGGGGCTTTTGAGGGAATATTTGGGGGACCACGGTACAGGGTCGTTGAAGGCAGCCAATAAGCTATCGAGCAGTTACTGATAAGTCATTGCTCGAATGACTCGAATCCCATCGAGCAAATGAGCTATCGAGTAATTGCTCGCTCGAGTGACTCCTCGAACGACTCTTAGACTCATTTCAGAAAAAAGGGATTACATAGCCACAGCCGTTTTCGAAAAAGGGATTCCACAAATGGGATTCCATAAAAGGGATTCCATAAGTAGGATTCCGTCTTACCTCGAGTGACTTGCATATATTGCTCCAACGACTCGAATCCCATCGAGCAAATGAGCCAACGAGCAATTGCTCGTTCGAGTGACTCCTCGAACGACTCTTAGACTCATTTCAGAAAAAAAGGGATTCCATAGCCACAGCCGTTTTCGAAAAAGGGATTCCACAAATGGGATTCCCAAAAGGGATTCCATAAGTGGGATTCCGTCTTACCTCGAGTGACTCGCATATATTGCTCGAACGACTCGAATCCCATCGAGCAAATGAGCTAATGAGCAATTGCTTGTTCGAGTGTCTCCTCGAACGACTCTTAGATTCATTTCAGAAAAAAGGGATTCTTAAAAAGGGATTCCGTAAGTAGGGCTTTTTTAGTCGTATGAGGCCATGAAGGCTATGTGAAAGGTATGGCGGTCCTATTGCACTACGTGCTGCAAAATATTCTTGAAGAATCCATATCACATATAGTCGGGTTTGTTTGGGGTTTTTTGGGTGATTTGAGGATTGGTTGAAAGTAATGGGGTCTGGTGGGGACTATTTGGGGCTGGTGGGGACTAGAGACTAATTGTCGTAAAAACCTGTGGTTTCTACAACAGGATCTCCACATCTCCTCCTACTTCCCTTCCCCTCTGGCTCTCTCTTCAATGGTCCCCTGCGGGGTCCCCCGATGAGATCACCCAACTAACCCCTGAAAAGCCCCTGACATACTACTTGAGTGCATACATGTACATGTATGGGAAAAATAAGGGGTCATGAAATGTGGTTTCAGTAAATCTAATAAATATGCTCGATGGACCCTGGGTGACCTCTGCGACTTTGACCCACATTTCGAACCTCCATTATGTTTCGACTCATTCGGTGTTGGACCAAGGTCTAGGGCTGCACGGTATATCGATAAACCGATATATACCGGTATTCAAACCAATATCGATTGAATACCGGTGTAATTACAAAAATATCGGTTTATCGTCATTATTTATTTACCCACAATTTAATTTTCAAGATGTCTTGAGTTTTTCAACTGTAGCCCGAATGAATAATATTACTCCTTTATCCAAGGAATCGTCTGCTTGTGCCCTCGTAATATACAAATTCCGCAGTTGAAAAAATAATTTTAAAAAATTTCAACAAAACTATATCATGTGACCTCTCATTGGAACGAGCTCAACGAGCTCGTTCCAATAAGGGATCACATGATATAGTTTTGTTGAAATCTTTGGGGAAAATCTGATAAATTAATTTTGAAAATAATAAATTTTGATATCGTTTGCGTTGGGTAATGGTTTTTCGAACCGCATCATCAAGGCATGCTAATTCGTTCCGACTGTGATGCCTCGAGTCTCGATTTTGGTACTTATGTTCATATATCTGAACAGTTTTCAATATACCGGTATACCGCGGTATTTTTTTGAATACCGATACCGGTATTCAGTTTTGAATATCGTGCAGCCCTACCAAGGTCCATATGTCAAGCCATCCAAGGGATATGAGTGTGTCCAAATTTAATAATATTTTGCTCCATCCACTTTTTTGATTGATGAAATACAGCCTGCTCACGTTTTTAGTGCAGAAGTACATGTATGAACTTCGGGAATGCATTTAAAGTAAAAAATGCGATTTCTAGCAATTCTGAAACATGTACTCAATGATCCCTGGGTCACCTCAGTGACTTTGACCCATATTTTGAACATACACTGGTGTTGGTCCCTTGTCCGTAAATCATATCATGTTTGAGATATGAACGTGACTCACTTTCAAAAAGTCCCTAGGGACACCCCCAATGCCCCATAGATGGCCGTGTACAGGTGATTGACTGCCCGGATGCCAAAAAGCAGCGCAATTTGAAGATTTATATTCGAAAAAACACATACAAAAACAATACTATACTGGTAACTCACATTCGTCATGTCGGGTCCCATGAGCCTGAATCAAGTACTACATGTCTCTATTCGTATGACCGACTGTGTGTGTTACACATGTCCAAATATCAAATCAAGTCTATTAATAAAGTACAGGACTGCTAACAAGCGTGTTTTGATATCTTTTGACTTCAACCCTGACGAAAATATCTCAACTGGAAAAATTATTTGACCCTAAAACACCCTCGGCGACTCCCTCGATCAATCGCAAAGATGGGCCTTGTTACATATTGACTTGTGGCACCAGTGGCGTAGCCAGGGGGGGGGGGGGGGGGGCAAGGTGGTGGTGTGGGCGCACTCCCACAAAAAACAACAAAACAATTCAGTCATGCCCCCCTCCCCGCCAATGTTCACCTGTATAGGGAACATTAGGCAAGAAATTGAAATTTTAATATTCAGCAATTTACTTGGTCCTGAGTCCGTTTGTGTCCATAATTTATAAGTTGTGAAAGGCAACAATAATTAGTCCACATTGTGGCCTAATTATTGATGCCTTTCACAACTTGTTTGTCCACATTGCGGCCTTATTATTTATTCCTTTCACAACTTATAAATTGTGAAAACAAGTGGACTCGGGGTCAAGGAAATTGTGGGGGGGGGGGGGAGGGTTGTCTCGAATATCATTTTTTTCCCGGAGGAAGGCCTCCGGACCCCCCTCCAATGAGAGGGCAACACCCCATCTTGTGGTCGCCCACATCTTCCTGCTACAGGGCTGGGATGATGCAGCTAATCATATTCTGTATGCCCCCCCCCCCTAGATTTTACTCTTGCCCCCCCCCCCCCCCTATTTTTGATATCCTTGCTACGCGTTTTACATGCTGATCGTTTTGCTCAGTGTCAGTGATGAACAAAGGGTAACAACTACAAGGTGATCGATCACTACACTTTTCACACGCCTACTTTCATGTACGGTAATAAGTGGATTATCATGTCATTCCTGTGTAGTCCTATACATATCAATTAATTATCCACTTATAATGAATGGGTAAACTTAATTGCATTGCGCAACAACAATGAAACGGTGGCAGTTTTGCCTATGAATGAGATCTTTTGAAGAAAGAGCCACGTGCCTTCATTATAATCAGGACCGTAACTATAGGGGCGCCAGAACCACTTCAGAGCAAGGGGGTCAGACCCCTGGAAAGGGGCATTTACGCACACTAGCAGCCTCGCCATGACATGACGAAGCATGCATATCTCGAAGGCCCGGGATGGGGGAGTATGATGGGAGGGGGACATCTCATGCCACACTCCCTCAACTTCCCTATTGAATTTTGAAAGCTCCCAGAACAGATTTGGGTGCATTTTAGCTTTCCTTCGAGAATAAATCATTGAACAAAATTGAGTAAAGAACCTGGGAAGGGCATTGTCTGCCGCCTCTCGCTCCCGTGGTCCAAAGGCAGAGAGCCCCCCCAGCCCCCCTCCCCCTCCCCTCCCCCTCTGCCCCCGTGCTTCCGGTGTCCCTGGCGGTAACTATCTTTAGATATTGGAGAAGGGTGGCCCATGTTTGCCCGACCATGAATGTACCTGATCGTTCTTATGTACACATACCTTTGCTTCTCGTCAAGCTATTCAGACAAGGTGTCCACAATTACCGTAATTAACCGTGAAAAGTTTTCGGCAGTGTTTCGTTTGGTACAAGCTGTGGCTAATTGCCTCGACATTTCCAATTGCCGTGGCTAATTTCGGGCATGACAACTCACGTATCACCAAACTAGCAACCACCACGATAATTTAATGCCCACTGGGAGGTTTTGATTTTTCTGATTCAGTTTAGGTTAGGTTTCTGGAAAACCTCGGTTTCGGTTCGGTTTTTGTATGAGTTAAGAACAGATAGATAATTACATATCAAGCTCCTTACCTTGGACAAAATTCACAATAGTTTATACAGGGGCGGCGGAACCGGGGGGGGGGGGGGATTGGGGGTTCAGCCCCCTCCACTTTTTTTTATGCCGGGCCATGTTTTTTGTATGCAGATATTTTAACACAACCAATGACTGGTGAAACAAGGGGCAGATCCATAGCCTCCCCCATATTTTCGCCAGCTATGTTTCTCTCGAACTGGTTCAGTTTCGATGGATTTCGGATCATTTTTTGCATTAAGTGGCTGCAAACGCTAAAATGTATATAGTCTGTGAATAAATCGGTTAACTGAAGTAGATCGTAATCTTACATACATACAAGTACCAAATCCACCCCCAGACAAGATAATCCACAGACAGTATAACTGCTGTAAACGTTTGGTAAAGCACACAGGTGAGGTCTGTTTATCAGCTTTGGTCGTTACGACCGAAGCTGATAAATAGACCTCACCTGTATGCTTTACCAACGTTTTTTAACAACTCTCAAAATGTGAAATCTTTCAAATACATCTCCTGAAAAATGTCAAAATATCCACTCAGATGCATGGAAATGGGGGTTTTGGGACCCTGGAATTTAAAATTTTCATATCGACGACCATCCATCGCCCGATCCAGCCCCCCCCCCCCCACCCCCACACTTTGAAAATCGTTCCGCCGCCCCTGTTGTACGACACCACTCACCACAAAACCCTGTAAATATCTCCATTAGGTCCAGCCTAACTTCCCTAAAATTGATAATTTTTAGGGGGTCTAAGGGGGTCAGTTGCTAAATCTATTCAGTCCGAAAAAACATGGAACTGGGTAACAAATCAATAAATTTCATCTAATGAATGTTGAGGGAGCGTGGTGGCTCAGTAGGTAGAGGTGCAGGCTGCAAGCCGAGAGGTCCTCGGTTCGAACACCCCCCCCCCCCCCTCTCCCCTGCGGCAACCGCGTTGTGTCCTTGGGCAAGACACTTCATCTCCATAGCCCGCGTGGGGGCACGATGACGCCATGTACTAAGGCGTACTGCACGTCGATGGTATGCATGTCTTCAGCCAATCTAACCCTGCCTGTGCTGCAGTGCGGAGTTACGATGTTGGGGAGCTGGCAGCTGCTCGTCGTTGCTCGGTGGTTCTCTCCGGGTACTCTGGCTTCCTCCGCCCGTAAAACTGTCACGGTCATGATTAGCCATTGTGCATAAATATGTGATCTTAAACATCAATAAATAAATAAATGAATGTTGAATTCCGATTGTCACATTCTCTCCCTTAATCCTTTCCGACTACGGTTATCATGACGTTTTAACGTCACGAAGAATCAGGTCTTGGCGACGTCCAACGCAATCGTTAGCCCTTTGAACCCTGGGGATATCTTCCATGTCAGTTCAATGACAGCAACAGGAAGAGTACATATTCATTATTTGGAGATAGACCAATTAATATTTGCAACATGCAGCTTGTGGCTGCACGTTGAAAATATTGATTGGTCTACCACACACATGCACTTAGCATCCATCATGCTTAATGAAATTATGAAGTATCGTGTTTCTGGACGTAAAAGCAGCCGCTCGGATTCAAAGTCGGAGTACGTAATATTACGTACGGGAGTCGCAACGCACGGCAATTTTCGTACGAAATATCACGTACCGTAGTCGCAAAGGATTAATTACTCGTCTGGTGGACGTGACACGTTGTATTCGTTCAATCCCAGTAAGATAAATTGATCAGTTTATGCATAAGCACAGTAAAACCGTTCGGCTGTTTTTTTTTGCTGGGTCTTGTGGTTCGGTTTTCCGGTTTGCCACAAAAACTGGAACCGAATCAGAAAACAGAAAAACCGTCCAGCCGTAGCTGTCTTTAAACATGTCAATTACGGGCAAAAGTACACTCTCCTACCGCTGCCTGGGGAGACAACGAATTTGGAGCGGGGTTGACGCGCCGTACACCCCACGTCGCGGAATCCTTTATTGAAATGTCCGATACTTATGCAATTTATTTATTAGAGGGTTTAAGAACTCTTTCGGCAGCCAAGGTCACCGCGTGTCGGGCAGTTTTACGGGTGGAGAATACCGGATTGCCCGAAGAGAACCCCCGAGTAGCGGTGAGAAACTGTCAGACTCCCCAACGTACCAACTCCGACAAGCACGGTTAGCATAGGTTGAAGGTACCATCGACGTGCAGTACGCCTTAGTACACAGCGCCACCGTGCTCAAACGTCGGCAATCGGGACTAGGTGCCTTGAATAGGGACGCAACGCAGTAACCGCTGGGCGGGATCAATCCGTGGTCTTTTTGGTTTGAAGTCCAATGCACTAACTATACTGAGCAATCGCGCTTCCGATACTTATGAAATATGACAAATTTTGTTATGTAGGATTAAGTTTTTACAGTTCATATAAACGTCTTATCAGTCAATCGGCTTAATCAAATTTGTTTTAGTACTGTTGCACTGCCCCCTCCCCCTCCCCTCCCCCTCCACGCACACACTTCCCACCAATAAAAAATGTCCCAAGTTTAGTGTGGATCATGAATGTCACCGGAAGGTTTTTCGCACACGCCCCGCGTTAATGTCTGTGGGTACGTTTTGAAATTTTGAAATTTTCATTTGTACTGGACGGGTTTTTTCGGAGGTTTCATCGTTCTTTTCTTGGTATACACACGTTCATCAATAGTTTCTGGTCGAAACGTAACTTTTGAGATATGCGAAGACTGACACGTGACGAACGTTTATGTGCCGTTTACATGTTAGAAGCTGGCAACAGACAGACTGCAGTGGCTCAAATTCTCAACGCTACTCAATCAATGATTAGCAGGTTGTGGTCACGATCCGTTAGAAAGGCAATGTTGATGATAGACGTCGGTCAGGTCGTCCAAGGGCGACAACTGCTAACCTGGATCGTTTCATCCGAACCACAGCATTACGTAACCGCCATCAAAGTGCCTCAGAAATTGGACAGCAGCTGCATCGAGCGACAGGAGTGCGAGTCAGTGGCCAGACTATCCGAAATCGCCTACACAGCTGGAATTGGTACGCTCGACGACCTCGAATAATTGCACGTCTGATTGAACGTCACATCGCAGCAGGGCGTAATTGGTGTGGAGCACGACAGCGCTAGGACAATCGTCGGTGGAACAACGTCATGTTTTCCGATGAATCGATGTTCACTCTCGACTTCCATGACAGGCGAAACAGAGTGTGGCGGCGGCGGAACGAACAATACCATGACGTAACCGTTAGGCAGCACGGTCGTTTTGGTGGTGGATCGGTTATGGTGTGGGGAGGCATAAGCACGACCAGCAGAACAGCATTACATGTCATCCAAGGGCGTGTCACAGGGCAGTACTACCGTCACAACGTGCTAGCAGCTCAAGTGGTGGAATTTGCGCGACGTCACAGCCGTCGACTCTTTTTCCAAGAGGACAATGCAAGAGCACACAGGGCCCGTGTTGCTACAGAGTTCCTCCAGGAGCAGAACATCACTACACTGTCTTGGCCAGCACTACGTCCAGACCTTTCACCAATCGAGCACATCTGGAATATGTTTGGCAGGCGCCTACGACAACTCCAACAGCCAGCCCCCTACCAATGTCCAGGAACTCGCCGCTGCACTGCGAGAAGAATGGAATAGCATCAGTCAAGCATATATTGGACGTTTGGTGAGGAGTATGCTACGTCGGATCAGCGCTTGTCTCGCGAACCTCGGAGGATTTACAAGGTATTGAGGTCTTGAACCGAATGTGGTAAATTCTCTGACTGACCGTCCATGTCTTCTACATCTCAGTGTATAGAATGTGTGCTTGTCAGACACTTTACTATCGCTTCACCAGATGTCACAGTGCACTGCCTCAACTGTCTTTTTGATGAAAATATAAATATATTTCTTCACATATCTCGCTTTTATCAAATATCCTCTACTTTTTTGAATAGGATATATATATAGGTACAGGAAACTTTATAACGGACGCCATTTCATGCAACTGTGCAGCAACGAAGCAAACTGGCTTTCCTGCCAGTATATTTGGACAGTCTACATTGGAATGGCAATCATGAAATTGTTTCATCTTCATGCACAGTGTTTTCCCATAATGCAACTAGGAATTTAAGCATCGATTCTTGAGGACGTCATGAAATATGTCCCCATGCAGGACGCCGATGAGGCTCGGCGTCACATGACGCACGAGGCGGGTTCCTCAGATTCAAATTAATGAAGTATGGTAACTATCGCTCGAAATGATCCAAGCTAATGGCGCGAATTCACTCATTATACTTACTGAAATTTTCAACAATAGCTGCTCTCAGGAATGTCTTTTTCGGGATTTTTTTCCTTTTTATCTTGATTTTTCTCTCATTTTATGTACTATAAGTAATTTGTTTTACTATATTTTTTTTCCATTGGACATGGCAGGAAGATATGGATATGCTATCGCCCAGCAGGTTAGGTCTACTTTCGCCTACGGTGCACTTTCGCCTACAAAATAGTTTTTGTAAAAGTGCAGGCGAAAGTGCACTAATTTAGCTTTGGGGATTAGAGCTTATTACCCGGTTTACCCATCGAAATGGATTTACCCTCAACAATTTGAATATGTGTATTATTGAGAACAGAAAAGTTAAATATGACTTTTTTAAATCATGTAGAGGGTATCTAGTGGTTTTTTGTGGGTATCGAAGATTTTTATTATACGCATTTCAGGTATTTATTATACGCTCAGCTGTGAATTATTGACGAACACGTCGTGAACGTAAATCTCTATCAAGGGAAGATATGGAGATTTACATTCACGACGTTTTCTCTTTTATTCACAGTTGAACGTATGATAAATTGAGGATATCTACGGTATTTTTATGAACATCGAGAATTATCTCATGAGTGTGGATGTGAAAGTTTTACCACACGATTGAGATAATTCCCGATATTCACTAAAATAGTGTAGATTTTCTTTTTATTGTATGATACGTTGCATTTTACTGTGCAATATTCAGTACAATTCGACTGCAAACAGTTACACGAAAATAACAAAGATCTGTTGATCGATCCTCCAAGGCGACGTTCAGGGCGATGTCATGCACCGAAGCGTAACGGCATTTAGGAAGCTACTGAAAAAAAATCATAGTGTGGACCTGAAAATATTATTTTTCACTCGCGCAAGCGCTCGTGAAAAATAAAACTTTCAGGTCCACACTCATAAGATATACTACTCAAAGTTTGCTAAGCACCAAATATTTGACACATCATTGTGAAATTTGCTTGTGACATATTTGCGATATTTTTGGTGGATATGATTGAGGAATGTATTGAGATGGTCCCCAGTGTTTTCATTTGCTCTCTTGACAGGCAGACTTTTCGTGACAGTCATGGATAGCATGTACCTCTTGATTTTCATGATGTTTTCGTGTACTGTCTTCATGTACATGGCATGTGTATTCAGTCTTCATTTCAACACAAACCCTTGTGATTTAATGATTGAATATGGGAAATGCAAATGTAAGAAGACATTTGTCTGAAGCAGAAATGTGGCGGGCTGTAGGTATGCTGGAGCAAGGGGCTACCCATCACCTGGTTGGTGAAGCCATGCTATCCATGACTGTCACGAAAAGTCTGCCTGTCAAGAGAGCTAATGAAAACACTGGGGACCACCAGTAAGACGACATGGTGGTGGCAGAGACAGGGTAACATCTGCAGCTGAAGACCGGTTTTTGATCATCCAGGCCCGTAGGAACCGCTTTGTCATAGCAACCCAGCTTCGCAGTGACCTTCAGAATGCACCTGTGGTAAATGTTTCGGCGCAGACTATCCGGGCAAGGTTGCACGAATGTGGTCTCCGATCGAGAATACAACGTATTCGCATTCCGCTGCCCCAGAACCACCGCCAGGCACGATATGAATGGGCCATGGACCACGTTGGATGGACCAGAAAAGATTGGCGACCTGTCCTTTTAACAGATGAGTTAAGGTACTATCTAGACCACACATATAGGCGTTCTAGGGTATGGAAAAGACCAGGAGAGCGATTCCATGCAGCCACCATTGCTGAGCATGACCGCTAAGGTGGAGGGTCAATCATGGTCTGGGGTAGCATCAGCAGGGATGGACGTACAGAGCTCTGTGTCCTTGAACGTGATACATTGGCTGCACAGCGGTATATTGATGATATCCTGGATGTCCACGTCAGATTGTATGTAGGTGCAGTGGGTGATAGATTCATTCTGATGGACGATAATGCCCGTCCTCATGTTGTCCATGCTGTCGGTGAGTACCGACAGAGGGAGGGGATTGAGCGTATGGACTGGCCAGCAAGATCCCCTGACCTCAATCCAATCGAACAGTTGCAGCCTGTAATTTCAGCTCGTCCAGTTCAGCCAAGAAGTGTCCAGGAGCTTGGTGTCATGCTGGTCCAAGAATGGAGCATGAGAAGGCATTGTCAAGCCGTAATTAACAGTAATGGGTCTCATACTCGATATTTAACCCATACCAGCTCCGTCAACTTTTTGGCTAATTGAAAAATTTCCACGTTTACCAATATTATCCATTTTCCATGGTTATCGTATTCAAAAGCTAAAAAATAATGTCAAACACAAATAAAATCTTAATTTCTGTACTTAAATCATTAAAGATATAATTAAATAAAAAATATATACACTTTTCATTACAATATTTCAACTAAAACGTAAAACAGATAGTTGGATATACTTTGTGCTTAGCAAACTTTGAGTAGTATAATTTCAAATACTGACTAAAATACAATAGATTTTCTTTTTTATTATATGCTATGAGACATTTTATTGCACAATATTCAGCCCAATTCGACTAGAAATGCGTACGTTTCAAAACAATAACAAAGATCAGCTGATCGTTCCTTCGAGGCGACGTGATGCGGCGTAGCGCTACGTCATTTAGGAAGTTACTGGCGGTATTCCTCGTTATCCATCGAGTCGATGGATATCGAGAAATATCTTTTAGATAATTTGCATTAATTCACAGGCTAGTATACAATAAAATGATTTATATAATAGATATATAATAATATATATGTTATGTTAAATATGTTAAATACAATTTTATTAGCCCAGTTTCACTAAACGTGTTGCTGAATCGAGAAACTGTATAGGAGGTTTTTGACTGGCAGCTAACTGATCCTTTAGTCTTTGAGGTTTTTGGTCAGATTCACAAAACTATTTTGCAGGTGAAAGTGCACTATAGGCGAAAGTAGACGCCCCCGCCCAGCAGTGTGTCATGTCATTTGATTAATATCATAATTAGTTTTAACCAATAATGTATTTTATGGATGTTGAAAATAAAGTATCTATCTTTATCATATGACTCGTCCTTTTTGTTCACTTTAAAACATTTGATATTTTGCTTTCATATTAATCAGTGATAAATAAAGCCTTCCGTCGATTTCATTGGTCAATTTCAAAACTAGACACGTTGATTGGCTGAACAAACTACAACTGGGCCCATATTTTCAAAATTTGCATAATTGCATGGGGTTGAAAGATTTCATTGGTCAATTTCAAATATGGATAGTTTGATTGGCTGAACAAAATACAACTGGGTCACATTTGCATAATTTGAGTAGGGAGAATTTATGTTATCTGTCCTATTTAGGTTGGGTTATATTGCATTAACCCTTTTACCTAACATGACGACCAAAACCGGCCAGTGCTATATACGAAACATTTTCATTTTTTGCTTCCAAAACATAGGTTATGACCCCTCATTGGAACGAGCGCATCGCATCGCGCTCGTTCCAATGAGGGGTCATAACCTATGTTTTGGAAGCAAAAACTGAAAAAAATTTGTTATATGATGATGTTTTTTCCAAGTGTCGTCTGCAACATATGTTAGGTAAAGGGTTTAAAAGTCATACTAAGTCGTTACTTTGTGCATATGTGTGTCATATGATAAATAGAATATGAAATAAGTGTTTTTCTCATATGATATTTATGAAACTCGTCCGAATTTTCCGTCTGGGGCTCGCCAGAGGCTCGCCCAAACGGAAAATTCTTAGACTCGTTTCATAAATATCATATGAGAAAAACACTCCTTTCATATCCTCTATATCTATCTAGCTGTATATCATTTCACCGTACACCGCAGAATCTTTGTTCCGCTATATAGTTCAATATATTTTATATGTCTGTTGTTATTTATTTAAAATTATACATATAAATCCCAATATGTTTACAAACTACCGGGAAATATTAAAGAAATAGTTTAAATGTGTAAACATTGTTGCTATTGGTGACTTTTCCGTAGTGATTGGAAGCTAATTATCGACCACGTGTGCACGTTTGTAGAATTGTCTTAGTCTGCCTGTGAGCACCGTAGGATTATTCACTCAGATATTAGAATTCGATTATATATAATACGTACCTCTGAAAATCTGGATAAAATACAAACTATTTCTATAATTCTAGCTGTGTTAGAAACTCTTTCATGAAATTCTTCACCTGGTCGATCGCAATATCCGGTGTCAGTTCTCCATAATGAATAAAAAAATTGAAGAATTTTTATTTATTTGAGATCCCCACACGCGAACCACAATTATGTCCGACTTGGGATGGTTCAATATTATGTCGCATTATCAAATAAAAAATATAGTTATTCTTATACCTGAATATTCACAATTGACTGTACTGAATTGTACTGAGGCGGATTTTTTAAAAGAAGAATAAAAAATACCCTTCTGTTTAGCCAATGACATCTCTAAAGGTCTTTATTTATTTATTGGTGTTTAAAGTCACATACAAATATGCCTGTGTAGGTCAAACTATCTAAACCTTATCATTTATTTATTTATTTATTGATGTTTAAGGTCACATATTTATGCACAATGGCTAATCGTGACCGTGACAGTTTTACGGGTGGAGGAAGCCGGAGTATCCGGAGAGAACCACCGAGCATCGACGAGCAACTGTCAGTTCCTCAACATTCTAACTTTGTTCAAGCTCTGTTCAAGCAGGTTTACAGCGGTTGAAGACATGTGCATCATCGACGTGCAGTACGCCTTGGAACACGGCGCCATCGTGCCCCCATGTAGGCAACCGGGATAAAGTGCCTTGCCCAAAGACACAACGCGGGTCGTCCCGGACGGGGATCGAACTCGGGACCTCTAGCATAGAAGTCCAACAGTCTACCACTGAGCCACCGCACCGCTCTAAAGGTCTTTAGATTTGGAGTGACAAATCTTGAAAACTTGGATACCTGAGGAGTTGAGTCGCTTTGGGTGCCAGTGTATTACGTAACAATACTGTAGATTAACGTGATCTACGTATCGTCCTTTCAGTGCAACAAGACCCAACTGCAGTGCTAAATTGCAGTGGGCGCCTTGGTGAAAGCAGAGGACTGTATTTCATATTCGGCTACATAATTATGTTAATCTTTATCAAACACGACCAAGGAACGACACTTGTGGACAAAATCCCTGGATAACTAAACGTACTCGTTTTTTTTTTGCTTCAAGAACATTGCTTGTGATCCCTCATTGGAACGAACTCGACGAGTTCGTTCTAATGAGAGGGTCGCAAGCTATGTTTTGGAAGCAAAAATAGAAAAAAATCAAGTTTTAATAGCAATTTTTGTGAATAGGACTGATCGCAAATTTCTGTTACGTTAGGAAAATGGTTTTGAAGACACTTTGACAAACACTGAAGCTGTTTTGGCCTGCACTCTCTGAACTTGGACCTCCCTCGGGTTTTACAGACTTCGTGTCACCCATTAAGAGAAGTGGCTCACAGTTTACTGATTGATTCTTCGCTTTCCAGTGGCGGTCAGCAAAATGGGATGGCGAGTGGCTCCTATTGGGACGACAAAATATGTCAATAAACCTATGAAATCTCGATATCTACATGCAACCAGCCACCAAAAAATATTTACGATGCTTGCTCGCCACTGCGCTTTACTCAAATGTAAGTAAAACATTCTCCAAACTATAACTTGAAGTGTTTGAGACACAGGATGTACAACAAACTTGGAACAAACTTTGAAGTTATTAACCCTTTACCTAACACAAAATGCAGACGACACTTGCAAACAAAAATCTTTAATGCTTATTTTTTTCATTTTTGGCGTCCAAACCATCGTTCCAATGAGGGGTCATAAGCTATGTTTTTGAAACAAAAAATGAAAAAATAATGAGAATTGGATAGTGATTTTTTGTGAATAGCGATGGCCGGTTTTGGCCGTTACGTTAGTTAAAGGGTTAACCTTTTTAGGGTCACAAACTTGTGCTCTCCAGTGGTCCAACTCGCAATGGTACATACATTAACCCTTTACCTAACGTAACGGCCAAAACCGCTCAGCGCTATTCTCAAAAATCGCCAATTAATTTTCTTTATTTTTTTCATTTTTTGTCTCAAAAACATAGGTTATGACTCCTCGTTGGAACGAGCTCGTCGAGCACGTTCCAACGAGGGGTCATAACCTATGTTTTTGAGACAAAAAATGAAAAAATTAGTTATTCAAGAATGATTTTTGCAAGTGTCGTCTGCTTTTCAGGTTAGATAAAGGGTTAACACACTTTTTATTGTCTCTCTCTCTTTTAAATTATTTTATTGTTTAGCTGTCAGTGACCGTGTAAAGAATATGAGAATGGAGAGGCTGGATCTGAGATGCGAATTTGTGTATGTGTAGGTTGGGTGGAGCGTGGGGCGTGGTGGGAGTGGGGTGGATATACATGTAACGTTGGGGACACACACAAATTCACACACAGAAGTTATATTTTTATCATCATTCTCACGACAATCGAGTCAGATTCCAGTTCTCTAATCTTTTCTTTTCGTGGAATGGAAAAAATCACCCACTTGAATTAACATGTAAGAGGATTTTTGTAAGAACAACTGTGCACTGTCGTTGCTACTAAAGTAGCAACGGTAGTTCACATTTGTTTCAAACGTTCCAGTCAAACATTAATTCAAGTGGACGATTTCAATTAAAGTGTTTGTATTCGGCGTGGCAAAGAAAGGTGGACATAACACTTGAGTAACTTTGAGTAAACGGAACCCCAAATTTTTTAATACTTTTTCTTTATAAAGTTCTCCGGCCACCAGTCTTTTTCTGTTATGTCCCGAAACAAGTCTAGTCCTCAAAAAGGTCATCGCCTCTGTTTAGATTAACAAGTCTGGAACATCTGGTGGTTGGAAAAGAGAACCTATGGTTCGCTTTTCCAACCTACTGATATATTCTGGTCGATTGGATTTGAAAAATTTCATGAAGATTCATTTTCTCGGAATCAAAGCTAGAAATTTTGCTCAATCGAGACTTGCTTTGATCGGCATTTTGGTGACATTACAATTAGAAATGAAGACTCACCGCAGCCGTAGTTTTATGACTACGCCGGGTAGTTCCACACATTATATTAATATCTTGTTGTTTTCAAGTGGAATTAAACACCTGTAACTTGGGCAGGGAAGAATATCTGTATATCACTGAAAGAAAGGCACATCATGCACAGTACATCAATGGTCACTTCCACAAAAGTGGGTAAACAAACAACCCATTACAGCGTCGAATTCCGAATTGAATTTGACAAGTGGCCGAAATGCTTGACTTTCATATGTGATTGGAAGTTCCAACAGGACATTTTGACTGGTCTAACCGTTACTTCCATGGATTGACTTCGGTGTGAAAGTTCAATACCAGTTTCACTGTACGATTTATAAAAAAGTACTTTCACTTTTTAAAAATGCTCGGGACTAAATTCCCTTGCCCCCCCCCCCCCCCCCAGGTCCTGGGCCCGCCCCGACTCCGCGGTATGACATCTGCATGTGTAAAATTTTATAGCACTTTACAGTCCAAAGAATATATTTATGTAGACTAACAATTGCATAGGATCTCATTTTCACCTGCAGTACATACACAACAGGGTGTGTACGTAAGAGAGTCTGGCAGTTGCTCTCCTCTGCTCGGTGGTTCTCTCTGAGTACTCAGGCTTCCCCCACCCGTAAAACTGGCCCACACAATGTGATCCTGGTTGTTGAAATTGTCCTTAAACCCCAATAAACAAACAAACGTCTAATACTAAGTTACTTTTGGTGGATGGGTGGAGCAAGCTTTCCATCCTTGGATACGTTCGTGACAAAGTGAATATAATGCTGCACTCATTTAAATAATTTTATCCGGGTACAAATACATTTTTACCCTCTGCACACATGTATTCCAACGAGTTTGAATTGTTTCAGCCTAATTTACCCCTCTACCCCCTCTACCCAGGGACGCCGGAAGCAGGAGGGGGGCAGAGGGGGCAGCCGCCCTCCCTGCCTTCGTACCACGGGACCGATATGGGACAGACAATGCCCTTCCCAGGTTCGTCACTCATTTTTTTCAATGGTTTGTTCTCGAAGTAAAGCTAAAATACACACTAAATCCGTTCTGGGAACAGCCAAAATTCAATGGGGAAAGGAGGTGCCTCATCTCGAGCCTTCCGCCTTCGAGACATGCATGCTTAGGCGTGTCATGGCGGGGCTGCTAGTGCGAATAAACGACCTCTTCCTGGGGTCAGCCCCCCCCCCCCCACCCACTCCAGCCTCTACCTAATACGACCGTAAGACGACACATGCAAACCATACAAACAAATTATTGATTAACAAACTTTCTCACCGTTTGCCTCAAAACCGAAGCTCATGACCCCCTCCTCTCCCCCATTGGCTGGCTAACGCATTGTGAAATAATCCCCCCGCGCGCCCCACTCGCGGATAAAAATCGTACTCGAATCCGAGCAGTGAACTATTGTATATATATTGTCTGCGCCGGTGTTGTGAATATACAGCACTGTCAATAAAAAAACTGAACAGAGAACTTCAGCCGGATCAGAATCCATGCAGTTGAAATTCTCTTCCCACTTTCCTGTACACAACACTGTAAAATCTCGCCTGTCGAAAAAGAATACGAAAACATTTCATCTCAGGTGCTATTTCTGTCTGTTTTTCTCGATATAGCCTTGATTTCGCAATATTTATGTATTAAGTCTCCATCCAAGAGTGTAAATGTGTGTCGATCACTTGTCCGATGGTCGATGAGCAGTGGCGGATCTATGATTCTGGATTAGGGAGGGCGCCACATTTCAATCGTGGGGCATGATGCGAAGCATCACTTGACGATCGTAGCGGCGAGTTTGTGGCGAACACGAGACGAGGTATCCCACTCTTGTCACCGGGGTTCGGCGGATTTCGTGAGAAAATGTTGGAACATGGAAGGTCAGTGTGACCCTCAACTGGCTTCATTGCACATGACAGAAATATTTTCCCACCAAAATATTCCCTGCATTCAAATTTTAAAGAAAAGAAGCCAATTTGTATCGGCTCTCGTGGGACGCGGTTAGGAGCTAGGCCTATATCTGTATTCATGGGTTACGATATTATCGGCGATAACCTTTGGTAGTGGATAACCGTGTGTTATCGCTGATAATATCGTACCCATGAATGCGTTATCGCCAATAACATCGTGTCCCTTGGTATCGGCGTTGTAAAAAAAAATGAATTACAAAAATAGGAGGGGCGCGCGCCGGATGCCCCCCAACCCCACCCCCATGAATCCGCCCCTCGATAACATTAATTGCCAAATTGTCAGTTATGGTCGAGGAGAAAATTTCTTTTAGATAGATTTTTTAATTGAAGTTAAGAGGGAGGATGGAGGGTCACCGCCTCCTCCTTAATATGAGAAAAGGGGTCGAGGCTTACAAGATTTCGACAGAAATTAGCTCACAAGCACTAACGAGAATTTGCATCGCTAAATTTTGTCAAAAATTGTTCCTTCCCCATCCGCCATAAAATAAAAATATTTACGCAACTGAATTGTATTTACAGGCATGACCACGCCATCCATATGATTCAAATGGGACAAAACAGCCCCCTCTAATGAATTCCACTCAGCCCCCATCACGCCCCATCCAATTTATATAGCTCCCCTTGACGTGGGCACACTCTGAAAAGAAAAACAAAGCCCGTTCTTCTGCCATATTTTTGTCAAATTTGGAGGACAGAGTTTTTTTTTAAATAAAAAATAGGTGTATGTTGTGATGAAACCTGGCACATCCCTCAGTACCTGACATAAGTCTGACAGGGCAGGAGCTATTTTTTTGTGAGAGATGGGTTGACATTTTGTCCGTAACTGGAGAAACTAAGATTATGGCAGGTCATATAATTCTGAGATATCTTTTGAGTGCATCGAACTAAATTCCGGACAGTAGTTAATAAACTATTTGCTTTTTCTTTGTGGAAACAAACCTGAACAGACATATCTTCTTTCAATGGGAAAATGGGGCTCCAGTATTTGAACAGTTTGATATTCTCCTGGCTCTCGCTTGATAAATTAGTCTCAAATTGAAACAATACTTCACTAGCTATTTTAATAAATTTCTGCCTAATAAAATAATGTATATTTTTTAGGATCTGGCCGCAGTCATAAACACAACCTTCTGTTGTTGTTCGAACTCATTGGGAATGGGTAACTTCATCTTGTGAAAAAAAAACAAAAAACAAAAGCGTGGCTTATGTCTCCCAACTGTAACGAACTCGCTCCAACTATGAGCGATAGGCATTGATTTGAGGATAATTACTAAAAAAAAAAAATAAATAATAATAATAATTAAATTTGAATTTTTTTTGGGGGGGGGAGGGGGTGGGGGGGAGGTGTAAAATGTGCTGGGCGAATGTAGCCGTAATGTAAAGCGTAAGAATTAACACACTTGGGAAATGTCTTTTCGATTTTATAATCTAAATTAAAATGACAATTTTTAATCAGATTTTAATATTATTTTTGGCAATGTGTTCCACAAACGCAAACAATGAGTCTAAAGTAAGCAGCGAGAGGGTCATGTAAATATCATCATAAAAACAATAGATATTAGCCCATAAAAGTGTCAGGTAAAAATACAGTACGGCCGCCCTGGACTGGTCACTTTACATGGGTGGGCAATATTTCCACGGACGCAATGATATTTGATTCCAAACAGTAATGATAGGAATAATCATCAAAAATTTAATCAATGAAGCACCGGGTACAACCCGGTGCTTCATTAATTAAAATTTTGCTGCTGATGATTTTTATTTCCTGGTAAAGGCAGGCGTTGACATCATTGCCCACGCGTGGATTTCGACCAGTTCAGGGCGACTGCACTGTATCCTGTGGGGAAAAAACCCTTAGTTTACGGAGATTTTTACGCTTCAAAAACCTATTGTGTTGTTTGTAAATTCTATTTGTATATATATATCCAAATCAAAATAGTTTTGCCTATGCCTAATACGAATAAAGGATATCACAGGCTCAAGGAGCTCTTTCCGCGTGAGGCGATAAGCTATATTTTGGAGGCAAAATTGTAACTGGTAGAGTGCTACATTTTTCTTGACGCTTCAGTGTGAGAGGTATCGCGCGCCGCAGTCGCATCGGTACGATGTGGGGTTCGTCGAACCCCTTGCGACCCCATTTGCGTTGTAGGTATCAGATCATGCCAGCCGCGGGTAGTGAGTGAGCAGATGAGTCTAGGAGTAGAGGCACTTAGCGTCGCTTGTACTTCTTTTTGTTTTTTGTTTTTTTTGTTGTTGTTTTTTTTGTCGGAGGAGGCTGAGGTAAGTAGGCTGCTCTTTCCTTGGCTGCTGCTTCCTTCTTTACTATTTTTCGGTATACCATTCGTGAAATTGAGGGTTGCGGATCTTCATTACCTCTAGCTGTGCGCGAGTGAGTTTTTTTTTAAATCTCTGATGGTAGTTTCACTCAGCGCCGCTTGTGCTTCTTTTTGTTGTTTTTTGTCGGAGGAGGCTGAGGTGAGTAGGCTGCTGTTTCCTGGGCTGCTGCTTCCTTCTTTACTTTTTTTCGGTACCAGTCGTACTGACTGTTTGTATTCGATGAAGCCCTCAATTGTGCCCTCAAAGTCCAATTTCAGTTCTCCGTATATAGTGCTGTATGCACAGCCTGTGTATCTTATCAATGAAGTCACCTAGCGTCTGTACTTGAGTTGGTGGTGGTGATTTTGGTTACCAGTTCCTGGTCCTGGCTTCCTTGTTCCGAAGAGAGAGGTGAGTGGGGGGGGGGGGGGGGGGGGGGGGGTCGGGAAGCGGCGAGAGGACAGCTTCCATTTCCATCGCAGTCGCCACAGGACTTTCCTCATCCAACAATGCCGGCTGGGGAGCCGGCAGCTGATTGGGTTTGTTTGTGGGAGTGGGAGGGGAAGTGGCGGCTGCCTCTGGCTCCATCCTTACCTTCCCCTTCTCTTTCTTCGTCTCCAATAAAGCTTCCAGGCGTCGGGCGTCCCTACGTCTGGTGGATGGGCTCTTCTTCTTTTCTCTCTTTCCAGGGCCTTCAGACTTCATCAGGTGAGCACCAGTGTGAGAGGGGTTCCTCTCCACAAGGGTACTACCTCTCTCCGAGGAAGGTGGCGTGATCTCTGTTTTCTGTGTCTCGAATTCCAGTATCAGCTGGACATTCTCGCCTACCATCTGGATGATCCAGTTGATAGGACAAGAGATTTCCCGAGCTGTCAAGGCTTTTCTAAGCTGTCTTGGTATTGCCAAGATTTCCATAGTCAGTAGCTGGTGTACACGTCTTCACACTCTGAAGCCAGAGGTACGAAAAAAGAGAGACCAACATAAACCAATGGTTTTAGCGCTCCGAAGGCGTGCAGGGGCGGTGAGGGGCGAGCCCCTTTCGACCCTCTCTTACAGTATAATAGTGTTTACTAAAACGTTTTGCGTTATGTTTGGGTGTGTTGAAGGAGGACAGGGAGAGGAAAATGTTAGCGACGTCTGTGTTTCTTGCTTTTCTTCTTGTGGGGAGGTGGCTGTGATGCTGATAGAACAGCGGCGGCAGTAGTTGGTGTTGTTGGCGGTGAGGGCCCGTTATTTGTTTTTTCTTCATGCTCTGCTATAAGCCATTGTGCTGATGCCAATTTTTGTTGAAATTCTGGAGAATCAAATTTCTGAAGACCTTCTTTTATTTGTTGCCGCAAGACCGTATTAGTGTTCTTTATTTCTTCCAAGGTTGTAGGTTCCTTTATAGATTCTTGGGTTGGTGGAGGTGGAATGGATTCGGTATCCTGGTCCTGGCTTTCTGGTATCGAACGAAGAGGCGAGTGGGGATCGGGAAGTGACGAGAAGACAGTGGCTCTATCCAATCAAATATAACTGAGCAAGGTGTCAACAACAAAAATTTGATTCTTGCCAGGGTCAGTGTGAAACCACTATCAGTGGAGTACAGTTATAGTCAAAGCTTGTGGTATTTAGTAAAGCCCAAATATGGACTTTCAACACACTAATAATAATCAAACGTGAATGGCAGGCTTTTTGCGAATAGCACTCAGTTTTTTTTTACCCGTCACGGCCAGTAACGCATTAATGAAGAAAATCATCTACCGAGACCGTCAAAAAGAACTCGTTCTAATGTGGTGTCATGGGCTATACAGTTTTGAGGCAAAAGTTGAAAAATAAACTTGAGTGGCGTTTTGTTTTATCCGTTACCTCAGGAAACGGTTAATGAGGAAAACCACCTGTCGAGGCCGTAAAAAGAGGTCTTTCCAATGAGGAGTTATAAGCTATGTTTTTCTAGGAAAAAGCTGAAAAAATAAACAAAAGGGAATGGCGGGTTTTTTTTGTAAATAATGTTATAATAGTTTTTTTTTACCTGTTACAGCAGGTGATGCGTTAATGAGGAAAATCATCTACCGAGACCGTAAAAAAGAGCTCATTTCAATGTGGGGCCATAAGCTATGTTTTCGAGGAAAAAGTTGAAAAAATAATCAAACTTGAATGCCGTTTTTTTTTAGAATAACGCTGACAATTTTTTTCACTCGTTACGGTAGGTAGCGGTTTAATGAAGAAAATCATCTGCCGATGATGTAAAAAGATTATTGTTGAAACTTGAAAGAAAAACTAGACGCGCCTTCTTATTTAAAAATAGACAGTCTCCGTTTTTATCTTCAGCGGTGCTTTAATTACAAAAGCGGAAAAACAATTTCCACCGGATCACGACATGATCGCGATCCGCTCAAAATTCAGTGTCCGCGCTTTTTCTGGCAACAACTGTGTGATTCAATTGTAGAAAGAAATATGAGAACACTGAATCTCAGATGCTATTTTTAATTGTTTTATTTCTAAAACCAGTCCCAATTTCGATTTAAATAGAAATCTCCACCCACTGGTGTGTTTCGAAATCGGAACGCGATCTAACAGAGAAAGAGATCACTTTTGTGATCACAGTACCATACCAACAGAAAGAGCGTTGGTGCGTGACAGATAAATCACAAACACTCAATTACGCTGGTTTTATGTGTAAAGATTGGTACACAAATTGATATAGCTAACAGTCACACACAATGGTTGCGAATGTTGCCATTTCATGCAGTAATGTTTTCTTCCGTGGCCTAGTAACCTTTGCAGAAAAGATCATGTAATACCAACACGATGTCATATTGGTCATACCAAACTTACACATTGTTTCTTATTGGGTGGAGGGGAGAGATATGCGACCAATATTTTCCTGCCAATGGCCTTTGACAGACGAAAACATTCTATTAGATTGTACTGGTTTTAGTGACATCAGATGGAGACATTGTAATGTAGGCCTACCTCTCTGATAGAACTCTTTTACAACAAATTCTAACCTGAATTATTTATTTATTTATTTGGGTTTAACGATACTTTCGACAACCAGGGTCACCTCGTGTCGGTTCTAACCTGATTCTCCCCTTCCAAAAAAAAAACGTCAACTTTCTTAACTGGTAGAGTGCAAAATGATTTTTGGTCGTCAAAATTTGTTCACTTGCCTTTGCCTTGTTACAATTTATGATAGAGTGCCTCTGGGCACTCTCCCATAAATTGTAACAAGGCAAATCCATGCAGACAAAATAATTGCACTTCAAAGAAAGTATGAAGTAACTCTATAGATTATGAAGACTTCAATCTGTGGTACCTGCACTTCAGAATAATGCCCAAATATGGGCTTCCAGCACTCTACCAGTTAATCCTTTACCTAACATGAAAAGCAGACGACACTTGCAAACAAAATTATTAAATAACTAATTTTTTCCTTTTTTTGTCTCAAAAACATAGGTTATGATCCCTCACTGGAACGAGCTCGACGAGTTCGTTCCAAAGAGTGGTCATAACTTATGTTTTTGAGACAAAAAATGAAAAAATAATAAAAATTAATTGGCGATTTTTGTGAATAGCGCTGGCCTTTTTTGGTCGTTACGTTGGTTAAAGGGTTAATAAATTTTAGTTGTTTTTTTAGACTTTTTTATTCTTCTTTATTCTTTTATCTACATCTCATATTCAGCAAGTATTCCCGTATCGGGTTGATTTACGAAGTATCCATTCAGTGTTTGGTATCATTATTCACTTGTGTTCTCGCTAGTCCTACTGTCACGATAATGTACAGTTTTCATGTTTCTTTAAACAAATATTTTACTTTAAGAAGGAAACTTTTCTACTCTGCATAACTTGTTCTCGCCACGATATATCCTGAGTTGCTGATGTGGAGTCAAGTACCAATAAATAAATTCTGCCGTGACTACAATTTCTGTGACCATTTTTTTTCATGCAATGCAAGCGTTCCGTGACCAAAGGGGGTAGGGGGAGTGGGGGGAGTGGGTGACACGCCTTCTTTGGTAAACGCATCAGATAGTGGTTGGACGCCATTCCAGTTTTATTTAACCCTTTACCTAACACGAAAAGCAGACGTCACTTGCAAATAAAATTCTAGAATAACTATTTTTTTCTTTTTGTGCGTTAAAAACATAGCTTATGACCTCTCGTTGGAACGAGCTCAATGAGCTTGTCCTTCTATGGAGTTGTGTATAAACAATGTTCTACGTCGTGCTTGCAACACGTCTGAAAAGTTCATTAATGTATCAACTCCCTTGGGAGACGCATATATAAGCTTATGGCTTACTGTCGAATCCTGTCTATTTACTCTGTTTTTTTTATCCTGTGCGCCTTGCTATAATACACACCATTGTACAATACAGTTTTTGCAATTATTATGTGATAATCAGTTATGTATTATATCATATTCTTTCACGAATAAATATTGTTTAAACTAATGAGGGATCATATAAGCTATGTTTTTGAGACAAAAAATAATGAAAATTGAATGGTGATTTTTGTGAATAGCGCTGGCCGGTTTTGGTCGTTACGTTTGGTAAAGGGTTAAGTATTTGTTTATAGATGGGCCTTGTAGAACGGAATCAAATTTAATTGCTAAAAGTCTGAATCTTGTGTTTGTAGTTTGATCCCTCTGATGTCTCCACTGCGATCGCAAAAGGATGGTTATTTTTGTTGAGTATAAACCCACGTGAAAAAATCATTTTTTTTCTCCTGTCAAAGCTGCTAACATTTCTTGAAGCTCGGTGTGTGTGTGTGGGGGGGGGGGGGGGGGGGGGTGGGGGGTGGGGGGGATAGTAACTTGCAAAAAGAAATGATAAAGTTTGTTTTTACCCTGACGGTTGAAAAATCAGGTTGAAATAACTTGTCGCGGTCGACAGTCTCTGTTGAAAGTGATTGCCAGTAAAAAAAATAAATAAATCAAAATTATAGTGCATGTTGGGATATGATGGTGTGAGAGATACCCCGCGATACCCCCTGCATTAAGAAAAAACTTGAAAAAGTGACTTTTCAAAAGAAGGTTGTATGACAAAACACCGTCTGGACAAAAAAAACAACAACTCATGACAAAAAGAGAGGTTTGTGTCCGCAAAGGCGTCGCGAAGATGACCGACTGGAGAAGAGGTATAATAAACAAAAATTGTCCCGACATTGATGGCTCAAGTCCCGACTGACAAACATTCCAAGAACATCATCAAAGCATGTTCCCGTCGAAGGGCTGCCTTGATGATGTCGCTGGGATATTGGTCAGTCGGGATTATAGTTTATACAGTACAGCCGCCGTGGACTGGCCACTTTCCACGGGTGGGCAATATTTCCACGGGCGCATTAAAATTATAGATACCAAACACTTATGCTGGGAATAATCATCAAAAATTTAATTAATGAAGCACCAGATACAACCCGGTGCTTCATTAATTAAAATTTTGTTGATGATTATGTTTATTTCTTAGTAAACGCATGCGTGGACATCACTGCCCACGCGTGGATTGCAACCAGTCCACGGCGACTGAACTGCAACTCAAAACATCCTGGACAGTTATTAGTTAACCCTTTACCCAACGTAACGGTCAAAACCGGCCAGCGCTATTCTCAAAAATCGCCAATTAATTTTCATTATTTTTTCATTTTTTGTCTCAAAAACATAGGTTATGACCCCTCGTTGGAACGAGCTCGTCGAGCTCGTTCCAACGAGGGGTCATAACCTATGTTTTTGAGACAAAAAATGAAAAAAATTAGTTATTCAAGAATTTTTTTTGCAAGTGTCGTCTGCTTTTCAAGTTAGGAAAAGGGTTAAATAAATAAAAAATGGATGGTGTATAGTCGTAACGCAACTTCTTATTTATATACGCACCGAAATTAATGCATTCCGTACCAATACTCCAAATTGGTCATGCTCGGTCCCAATAGCCCAAACGGGATGTTACAGACCGTCGTTTGTATAACGGACAACAAATATCAAATCTCGCCTTTTAACCCTTTAAACCCTAGTGGTATTTTCCACGTCAGTTCAATGGCAGCAATTGGAAGAGTCCATATTCATTATTTGGGGGTAGACTAATTAATTTTTTTCAACGTACCAATTAACGTGCAGCCCTAAACCTGCACGTTGAAAATATTGATTGGTCTACCCCCACACATTTACTTAGCATCCATCTTCCTTAATGCAATTATGACATGTTCCTGCACTGGAAAATCGGTCTCTTGAGTTCAAATGGTCAAGAACTTATATGATTACAACAACAGATAATTGATATCCTGGGCTCCACTCCTGACGAAAATGTCCCGTCTGGAAAAATTATTGGGAGAGGGATACACATACCCCCTCCCCCCCCCCCCCCACCCCATCGATGCCTCTGGACATCTTAAAGAACACTGGATATGACTAATGAAAAAAACATGAATTATTTGCTAATTAATTATTTGAATCTTTTAATTTTCTACCCATAAAATAAGAAAAGTCAGCTGGTGAATATATAAACTATAGGAGAATTTACCACTCTACTTCCGATGTGGTGTAAAAGTGTATATTATTATATTTATGGTGACGGACTAAGGGGAACGAACAGGCTTCCACCCCCAACCAACCCACTGCCGTCCTGCCCTGTGCCTTATAGACATCGATAACAATATGAGCATTCTGGAGAATTCTTCTCAGAGATTACTATTGTATCTTTTATTTTTCTAAGATTTTAATTCTAATTCGGTTTCCTGGTAAACCCTATATTACGTTGGGTACCTCGCCCAAACAAATGGCAACACCAATTCGAATAAATATTCTCAACTTGATTTTTTTTTAACACATCGCTCATAATGTTTTGAGATGCCGTTTGTACTTTGTATATGCGCCTGCGGGCGTAATTTGGTGTTTGTAACTTTACGACTTTCCTCCTCCATCCAAGACTACTCCCGACAGAAGTGCTGGTGTGTGGGGTGGGGGGAATCCACAAATTTCCAAGACAAACCATGCTGATCATGATGGTCTGGAATGAGAAACTTTGAAACCTCGACCGGTTTATTCCCAACAAGACGAATCCCAATAAGACGAATGTCGAAAATGGTTATCCCAACAAGACGAATTTAATTAAAATGATTATATAACCCATTTATTTTAAGGTTTTCCATCATAAACTGCTAACACGGCTTACTTTTGGACAAAGAGATTTCAATTAATTGGTTGAGTGCTGGAAGCCCATTTTTGGGGCTTTATCCTGATGTGTGGGCACCAGAGCTAAAAGGCCTCATATTCTGTGGATGTACTTCAATTCATTTTGATGTGATATTATTAAGTCTGGGTGGATGTGCCCTGTTACAATTAATGGGAGAGTGCCTATAGGCACTCTCCTATTAATTATAACAGGGAAATAATATGTGAACAACATTTTGACAACCAAAAAAAAACAAACAAACTTAACACGCTTCCATTTAACAAAGGCACCACACTTTGTTACAAGACGCTATTTGCTTCGGGGGGAGGGGGGGGGGGGGGGGGTCTTTTTTATCAATAAAACTCCCAAACACATGCATAAAATAGAACCCTAATATACTTCAAATAGCATACATTGTAATGTACAAGTTATTTTTAAAATAAATTCCCCCATATTTGATGAGAAAAAAAAATTTCGTCTTGATGGAATTCGTCTTGCTGGGATCGTCTTGTTGGGATATTTTACCAAATCGTCCTGTTGGGATTCGTCTTGTTGGGATGACACCCCTCGACCAACAGAAACGCAGTGCGACGGGAGGTGTTAATTATAAGGCTTAAGCCTTTAGCCAACGGACATGATATCAAAATTTGTTACTTTAATTATATTTGTCTTTAATTTTTCAAAACCTTTTAACAAAACCATATCATGTGACCCCGCATTGGAACGAGCCTGACGAGCCCGTTCCAATGAATGGTGATATGATATGGTTTTGTTGAATATTTCTTTTTAATATTTTACGGCCGCCTGCTACCGATTCGTTAGGTAAAAGATTAAACGTGTTTGAAGATGGGTGAGGCGACTCCGATAAATATTATATATTATACTTTTAAAACGTCCTTTTTGTGCCACACCCTGTTTTATAATCATATATATCCGCAAATGCTTGAACATCTACTGGCATGTGGGGGGGGGGGGGTAAAATTTAGGAGCAAATATAACTCATGACCCTGCTCCGTATCGCCTTTACTGTGGCTGAAGTTGATTAAATAAACCAATCGCGAATTGGATGGAGTTAGAATTCATTTTCCAAATGTAAAATCAATTTGTTTACTTATACGGATAATAGGGATGTTTGTATAATGACATCTTTGCAAATGCCTACCAATACTCTAATTTTAACCTCAAAATGTAACCATGTAACACCATAGGCTATATGTGGTAAAAAGTGCATTTGGGAGGGGTATATGCCCCTTGGTTCCGCTGCCTCTACATTCGGGCGTCCCTGGTATTTTGATGTGGGCAGTCGAAAGTTTCTTGTGAATCACAAGAAAATTCAAATGTAGGCCTACACATTAAAATACCAGGGGCTCCGGGAGGAAGAAGGCGCGGAACCCGAGGCGTGTACCCTCTCCCCAATCACACTTTTTACCACATATAAAGGCCTTTTTGCATTTTGGTGTTAAAAAAATTAAAGTCAGTATACATGCACCCGTGTGAGCAGTTGTAAACAAATTAATTTGCGTTTGGAAAATAGATTACATTTGTGAATTCCCTCTTTCTCAAAATGAAAACCCTTGATCACCAGAAATTATATTTCGCGAACTAGACACATTTCAGTCCCGATGCTTGTACAAGGCAGAAAATGGATGAAAATTTGCTATTTAAATTTATTTTCCATTATATTTCGTATAGTTCATTGTATTTTATACAGCTTATGCTGAAGTTACGGCTTACCATAGTCGGGGTTAAGCCTAGATGTCCAGACATAAATTTCGAAGTATTTAAAAATTATATACACGACCTATATATAGGCCTATACTCACATTGAGGAATTGCAAGATATTCGCGCACATATGGTTAATAAAACGCAAGTGAATTATCAGTCCAAATCCAGTTAGGTGAAACGAAATTTAGCTTTTTCCGAGCACAGTTTTCATGCAAATCCCAAATACGAAGACGATGTTCATTAAAAAAATTCCCCGTTCTTATTATTTTATGCAATATTATTAAACTATACTGGTGCAAAACGCGCTAGATGGCGATAGTTTACAAAGGAAATGAAGTGTAAACAAATGTAGTTTCAATGCTCACCCAGTTCTGCCATATAAGGTATCACAAAGGAATGCCGACAGATCAAAGGAGCCGCCGCGCCAGTAGCAGAATACAAGCTTTCGTTGTATATATTGCTCGAAAATCAACGAAAACTTAAATTGGCGTAAACCCGGCTCAAGAGCGAAGAATTGTACACTTCTTCCTCCACACGAATGAGAAATTGTGTGCGTAAATGAACAAAAAGTAGGTTCTTGACCTCGATCAGTGCATACAGAACTATTGAGGTTAAGCAAAAAAGTAGATAGTCGGCAACATCAAAGAGAATTCTTTGAAAAACATTCAATTCAAACGTAAAACGCAACTGTTCGGGCGTCTTTCTTTTCGTTGAGAAAATATTGCGTTGAACAGAACCTCAAAGGGTATATATCGTCTTAACATTCTATAAACAATGCGTTTATTTCATATATTATATTAGTTAAACAGAATGAATTGATTCCAAATAAAATAATTAATTTACAAAATGTAATGTATTTTTTTCATATTATGTACAAAGCGTCGATAAAGAATTATGCTGGTGAATTATACCATATTGAACGTGAAAATAAATTTTACGCATTTTATCGTGACTGTTCACTGTTAAATCTGAATGCCCGTGTGCTGGAGGTATTCAGATAGAAATTATCTGTTTATTTTGAAAACACAATGAAAGTGAAATATTTGATACCCGAGATCATAAATTAGACAAGAAACCTGAATGTACTTGGCGCACTCTCAGAACATCCCTAAGGTGCGAGTTTCGCCACCGAGATTGAGTTGTAAGATGAATGTTGATTGGTTGCCTGAAAATTTTCTGTGATCTCATTGGTCTTGGTTATATTGATGTGCTTTACGTAGTATTTTCATGGCGGATTCAAACGTGATTATCGTAGATAGTGTGAAGTTGATCAAAATTCAGCCTTTATTTGTGATATTTTGACAATGCCGCATGTTGGATCAAGCGGCTCAGAGGACTTTTTTTCAAATGACGAAATTAAAGTGTACAAAGATGAAGGCGAGGAAGAAAAACGATCATCGGAAAACTTGTCAGAGGATAAGTTGGGTTTAGTCACAGAATCGGAAGAGGTACGATGTCGAGATCAAAGGGAAACATTTCAATTGTTTTATTGACATTATTCTGTATGTATGTGGATAAAAACTAACGGCGGGTTAGTTTCGCTGTTCATTGTTGAAAAGGATACATTTGTTTATTTTTCTCTTTTCAGGGGAAAAACTCATCTTTATCAGGGAATTATTCGTCCACTGACAAAGCGAATGCTGCCCCAAGTGAAGATGGTGGGTATATATATTTTCACTCGCAGATGACCATTCCGTTACATTGCTTGGAAAAATGAGTCAACAGTTGCTTTGTTTATGCGCGAAACATGCTTTGATTGCAAATATAACACAGTCAGCTCCAAACAATTGTCGTGGACTAATTACACGTGCAAGGTCACACTTTCCTTTTATAATAGGTTTCAATCTCTTTGAAGTTTGTTTTTGTTTTTTGTTCCACATCAGTGGAAACGAAAAATAAGGTCACATCATGATGCAAGCGAAAAAGAATGTGCCCTCACCAACTTGTAATCCCATTGTTCACCAGGAGTGACTTCTTACTTTAATGTTATTATTCTCAGAATGAGTTTCAGCTCTTAGTTGGTTTCAGTCCACATCACAAAAAGTAGATAGTTGCCTGTGTACACATGTGAACAAAACTAGTGTCCTCTGACTAAAATTCCTTTTACTGGCTTATTTATATTAGGTGTGTGTTCCTTTGTTTAAAGTGTTTTTCACTGTATTTTAATGAGAATGGTGAGATATTTTCCCTTCATTTGCTATAAGGTGCTATATAACTATAAGTAAGGGAAATTTGTTTACTTTGAAATTCCCACCTCTGATATTCCATGCATTCAAACAAAATGTACACAAATTATACATCAAAATGAATGTTGTGATGTTTAGAACACCAAAAATATATGCAATCAACTTACAGAGTTGACTACAGGCACCACCAGTTCCTGGAAGTGGGCTGCCGTATTCGTACCAGCAGTGATAACAAAATAACATTTCAGGAGAACAGCTTGTGTGCTTCATATACCCAAGAACAAAGCTAGGAAATCAAAATTCTTCAAAATGCAGCGACAGAGCTGCATGGGGGTAAATTGCAATACTCTCGGCTTTGTTTTCTATGACGTCTTGTTTACATTTTGGTCAAGGTCATATGGACTGAAAAGCATTGGTATGCAATGCCGTCTAAAATCAAATAATGAGAAAGATCATCTTCATATTACACGCTATTATTATATTGCACAGTTGCCATATCACTTGCAAGGTATCATGACACCTGTTTGAATGTCTTAGAATTAGGCGATTGTTTTTTCCATGAAAATTTGTGGGTAGCATGTGATATGTGCATGTCTGTCTGTTATGAAGGTCCATCTTCAATAAAAAATGCAAACAAGGTTGTCCTTTCCCCAAATGTAGTCCTGTCACTGCACTGGTGATGCGGAATCGGCCAGTTATGGGGCATCAGCCAATTATGACAGCTGGCAGTTTCCAGTTATTCTCTATTTAACACTGACTATGAAAAATCTCTGATATGTGGCCATTTCAATCAAGTTTCCCAATTAAAAACATGTGTAGTGCATGGCAGAATATTTAGTGATTTGCAGAGCTGAGATATTATGCGATTTACCATCTACAGTCGGTATGAGATCGCCACCATTTCCTGACTGATCGAAGTCACTGGCCTTCAATCATGGTGCAGTACAATGTTGCATTGGACGCATGTATAAATAAAATGTGTTCAGCCAGTAGTCTGTAAGTACTTCATGGTGCAAGCATCACAATACAATAAGAAATTAAAAATTGGCGAAAAAATTAAAAACACTATTTTTTCAATGATAGTTGATTGTTACGGAACATGTAAGTCACATGACTGTCACAAACATGTTTTCAGTTCGTCAAGTTCATTTTTTAATTCAGTAACCTCCCATGATGTTTCTCTCCAATTGCAGAGTTCATGTAAACATTGGAGAAACACATCAAGAGAAGTAACAAGTTGAAAAATGAACATTAAATAATAAATTCTGACATATCGCGTGTATATCTGTAAACCATGCTTCATACATCTTCACAACACACATTAACATCAAAGTTATTATCCAATTAAGACACAAAGTATGTGTGCTCAGTATATTCCTGGTTAATACAGCCAAGTGTATTGTATTCTTACACAAGGCCATATTAACACTATTTACCGGAATACACACAGTCTTCACAGGAGAACAATATCGTGTGATTGTATCGTTAATATTGATCTTCTACCCCCCCCCCCCCCCCCCAAAAAAAAAAAAAATGCAAATATTATTTTGGCTAATATTGCCCAGCACTAAACATGCATACTCTGATAACTTATAGTTTAAGCTTAAGTAATTGGTGATTTATCAATGAAATTCTGTAGTATAACATGCACCAACAGATTTTCCTCTGTGTCCTATTTCAACCATCGGAACCGGCATAATCGGCAGAGAAATAATCGGTAATTGGTTCATAGCAAGTTTTGATAATTGGTTCATCACCACACTGCTCCGTGAAGTGTTTTGAATGTCGATCTTTGTTCTTGGATATCTGAAGCATATTTGGCCACAAGTTGATCTGAAATATTATTTTATTATCAGCTCTTGTACGAATATGGTAGCAGACTTCCAGGAACCATTTGGTGCCTGCTATCAACTCTGTGAGTTGGTTGGATATATTGTTTGTGTTCTTTGCATCACAACCGTCATTTTGAAGTACAATTTGTGTATATTTAATTTGAATTTATGGAATATCAGAGGTGAGAATTTCAAAGTAAACAAATTTCCCTTACCTGTATAGCACCTTAAGCACAGGCCTGTCGATTTGAGGCGAACGGCCGTTTGGGTCGCGCAGGGGTTACCTAAAATGCAAAACACCCAAACGAAAAACGGGTTGCGCGAAATTGTTACTGTGTCACGCAAAATTTTGCCAAGGTGAATGATCTAGTACGAATGAATGGTGGAATGATGTTGATCATCAACCAATCATCAGCTGCACAGGTGTTTGTATCTGCCTGAAGTATAGCTGCTCTGTTGGTCAATTATTGGCCAACAAAGCAGCTATACTTCAGACAGATGCAAACACCTGTGCTGATGATTGGTTGACGCTCAACATCATTGCAAATTGTTGATCATCTTAAGATGTAGTATAGGTACAAAATCAAGAAATGGCAATAATTTGATGTCTCTGCCACAAATAGTGGTTAAGGATGCCATACTCTTCTGCAGCATACTAGCCCATGCCAAGATTGGGCTATAATTGGAACTAATTTCTATCTGAATTGCTGCAACACAGCATCATTGTTGTTCCTAAGGGCTCATCTCTATTCATCAGGATATTGCCCATAGGAGCAAGAACTTGGCTTTGAGACATCAGTTCACGTATCAGCATAGCTGCGATACATATATATTTAAGGCACCTAATGGGTTACCTGAATCGAGTACAGAGGAATGAATGATAAAGTTACCAAAGCTCAGACCAGGTGAACGACAAATGGGATACGCACAATTCTGAAAATAGCAGGCCTGAAGCAGCAGACTCCAGGTTTTGATTAGGGGTTGATGTTGATTGCCCATAATCCAACAATTGGTCACCATCTGAGTTTCACAAATTTGATTGCTTGACAATAAATTCAATAAACTCTCTTAATGTCAAAAAATTAATGATTAGGTTCATATTACATGCTGCTGATGCAATAAAAAATAAAGTCGACAGGTCAGGGTTTTTTTCTCATATTTTTTTTACTAATTTGTAAAAAAAAAGGAACATAAATGTCAAACATTACACCCCATGTGATATCCATTGATGAATGAGGGCAGCAATGATACTAGATGTATGACAACAATGGGAGAGGGTGGGGGGGGGGGGGGGTGCATGATCGTTCTCACTCCTATAAACTAAAACTTCTCATGGTGTTTATCAAGGATAGTGAAATCTGACACGAGGTGACCCTGGTTGTCAAAAGTATTGTTAATAGGGCTGCACTGTATATTGATAAACCGATATATACCGGTATTCAAACCAGTATCTGTTGAATACCTATGTAATTACAATAATATCGGTTTATCGTCATTATTTATTAGGCTACCCAGGGTAATATATAAATTGAGCAGTTGAAAAAATATTATTCACCAAAACCGTATCATGTGACCCCCTCCAATGAGGGGTCACATGATATGGTTTTGTTTAAATTGTTTGAAAAATTCGAAAAACTAATATTTCAAACAATAAACTGATATCGTCTGCATTGGGTAAAACTTTATTCGAACTGTGTCATCATCAAGGCATGCTGATTTTCGTTCCTACTGTGTCCCCGCGGGAAACCCGGGAAGTGAAGCAGTGCCCGTTAACTGCGGTAAACAGGCTCTGTTTTACTGGTAAAATAGGATCTAGTCACCAATGCTTGAGAGGTGCAAACACTCTCCAAAATGGGCAACATGGCTTATTAACACTCACCCCTGGTCTTGAGTTGATACTCATGTTGTGGTCATGATTAGCCATTGTGCAAAAATATGTTACCTTAAACACCAATAAATAAATATAAATAAGTTCCTACTGTGATAGAGCACAATAATTTTTATTACCTGGTAAATGCATGTGTGCACAACACTGCCCACACATGGATTACAACCAGTTCATGGCGACTGTACTGTATAGTTGGTACTGTATAATGGTTGATGTGGATCTGGTGGCTTTGAACCTCTACAACTTTGGCCCATTGAGACTTTGTCGCAGTTTGATGGTTTTGAACCAGAAAATGTTTATTCTCCCAACTTATTTTGGACTGGCTATTCCAAATGTTTAGAAACTGTTTAAATATAACAATTAACTACGACATAAACAAATAAGTTAATGCACATTGCTTCTCATATACAGTACAGTCGGTGTGGACTGGTTGTAATTCATGCATGTGCAGTGATGTCCACACATGCGTTTACCAGGTAATGAAAATCATCATCTGCAAAATTTTAATTAATGAAGCACCAGGTTGTACTCGGTGCTTCATTAATTAAATTTTTGATGATCATTCCTATAATTAGTGAGTTTGGAATCTAATATTATGAGTCATGGAATTCTGACGCAAGCAATTTTTAGCTTGCCTTAACTGCTCACGCAATTTAATCTGCCAGAAGCCTTTTTTTGCTCACCTACTTTCAGCTATTTTCGATGGTCATGAACCATGGGACGTGTGCACAGAATATGCTGGGTACATGTGTGTGTGTTGGCCACTACATGTACCAGTCCCCCTGAACTTCTTGATCGATCTGACCACACTGGAGTGGAGAGGATAGTAAAAAATGAAAACAGGTTCATTCATTAACATTTTATTAATTCATTTCAAATTGATTGGCTTGAATGCACTTGAAGGAGAAATTACCCAACCCGGTATTAACTAAGTCTTTAGAAGATCTTTGTGAAGCAAAAAAGTGAAAAAGATTTCAGGAGAGCAATTTGCTCGCCTAAGTAGGTTCCAGGTGAGCGATTTATTGCCACCCTGGATTTTTCAGAAATCCAAGTCTGATTATTATTACATCTGTGGAAATATTGCCCACCCTCAGAATGTGACCAGTCCACAGTGGGTGTACTGTATATATATACTTACTTACTTGTCCTCTTTGCTCCCTTTGGAGCATAAGGTCTCGACAAAATGCCTCCATCCAACACAGTCTTTTGCCTTGGCCGCTGCCTTGTTCCAGGTGGTTCCCATCTCTCTTAAGTTCTGACTCTGCTTTTCTGTGCCAGGTGTTTTTTTGGTCTGCCTCTTGGCCTCTTTCCTTGTGGGGTCCATCTCAGAGGAATCTTTGCTATGTTTGCTGTTGGCATTCTTAGCACATGACCTAACCATCTCATCCATCTCTGCTTGATTTCCACGATACAGGTGGCTTGGCTGAGCTCAAGGAGGTCTTGGTTTGAAATCTTGTTTGGCCAGAATATTCTATTGCCCACCCATGTGAAAGTGACCAGTCCGCGGCAGACATACTGTATATATGTTGAAATAAAATTTATTTTCTTGCATATGAATATGCTGTTTTTCTTTGAAAATTCTGTAATAAAGCAAGGGATTTGCAAATGATTTTTCTTTCATAATAATAAAACAATAATTGACTTTCATTGAGGTTGAAACAAGAAATTGTCAACACTTGAAAAGTAATATTCACCGAGGTCTACGACTTCGTTAAATATCCCTTTTTAAGGGTCAATAGTTCCTAATATCTACCCCAAGGAAAGTCAATAATTGCACCCCATTAGCCGGTTATGCTGTACAACATGGTGGTAACCTGATGGAAAAAGTGTTGTGATGCTTTCCCAGGGTTCCCACAGGCCTTGAAAAGCCTTGAATTTGAAAATCAATTTTCAAGGCATGGAAAGTCATTGAATTTCCTCAAAGCTCTAAAAGTGTCCTGGGAAATCCTTGAAAACAATCTTCCAAAATATGAAAATTCTTTTTTGTGATGGACTTCATAAAATGTGGAGGCAAAAACGTCCAGGAATTGCGTTGGTAACCTTAAAAAGCCTTGAATTTAACTTCTATGAAGCCTTGAAAAACTTGATTAAGGCATAAAAATGGCCACTTACTGATTAGGTGAAGGAACCCTGTTTCCCACTCTATGTATTTCCTACACCATTCATGAAATTAATGGCAACCGCTAGTGTACGATCTTGATTTGGTGAGGTTACATAGGTTTTGCAATTTATTTTGGTGGAAATTCTGTTGGGATGTGAACAGCAAGCCTCTCAGTTTCTTATGTGGATGCAGTGTGCTGCCTTCGATTAAATTTATATTAAAAAATACGTGGGAGACTCAGTTATGTGAAAGGATGCAATGTAGCCACATACTTTAGAATTGACAATCTTTCAGGACTAACTCAACTCAAGTATGTGGTTGCATTGCATCCTTTCACATAACTGCGTCTCCAAAGTATTTTTCCTTATGTGTTCGCAATGTGAGGAGAAAATCCAGTTTTATTTTCATTGGTTGTTTTCTGTGGATCGAATGACAGTAGAAAACAAAACAGTGGGAACTGGGACATCACATCAAACACGTGCATGCTGTAAATGCAACAAAATATCGCAATGTTTGAAACTGTTTGGACTGCATCAAATGCGGTTCCTGCATCCAGGTGAACGGCCCAATGTGTTCCAGTATTGTCTTCTACCTTGCATTCTTGGAGCATTACCTAATGCTCTGTGTGCACGTGAAAGCGGCTTCAGTTGTAAACATGCAGGATTGGAAATTTAATTGATGTTGCATTATTTTCGCACAATCACAACTTGTACTTATCTGTGTATTTTACAATTGATATAACCTCCAAGTAACCTAAACGATCATTCGTGGGTTATTTCCAGGTCCGTATCATCAAATTTCTAAATGCATATCACTACAGTTAAAAGAATTTCTTTCGAATGTTAATGGATTCTGCTTGTCAGGGGTGGATCCATGGTATTAAAAACCAAGGAAAGCATATCAAATAACTGTTAGTTTGCATCTGATTAGCATTAATTTTTTCCATTCTATTACATCTTCTCTTCTGTATTGATTATTTGTGTCTGCATGTAAATCAGTTGAAAGATGCATCTTTCATGTTTTCTATTCTCAGTAGCAATTGCCACAAATTTATAGTCATGTTTGAAATGATTTCGAATGAAAAAAGAAACATATTCAACTATGATAAGTAGAAAAAGTAAATGAGAGATATTATTACATACAGATGGGCTCTTGGGAGTAAGAACCGTGCATTTCTTTTATTTTTCATTTGCTTTTGGTCTCAGGTTTTGAATTGGTTTGATTTGTGTTTTCTATTTTTCTATCAAGTAACTGCATAATTTCAAAATAAAGCCTGAATAATTACTGTATCAGTTATTGACAGTTTAATATATTTTTGTCTTTGAGCACTTTCCAAAAGTTTATGTCAGGCAGTGCTAATAATATTATTTCAACTATTATTGGATGGATGTATGTACATGGTTGTTTTAACCCCTCCAAGAGCCAAATTCCAACTTTTGATCACATTTTACTGTCACAAAACAGGTGCCCCAACATGCAGTCTCTTAGTAAACTTGAGTCGAGATTACATTATAAGTACCTTGGTAGTTGTTTTTAGGGAAGTCTTGGCTGCCTATCTGGGCAGCCAAGGCTTGCTTAGAAACCAACTGCAAAACCACAGGATGTAGCCTGTCAAAATGTATAAAAATCTCCAGGCTTCTAATATAAAGCATTAAAAAGTATTTTTCTCACTTGTGATGCTTGAGATTCGAGAGCTGTGCAATCAGTTCCCATGTTCCATAGTGTTGAAAGTCGTATATTTCTCAAACGGATCGCATTTGTGTTGCAAAACTTTTACAAACCAGTGGGTCAAGATTGCAAAAACTGTTGTGAAATCACAGCCGAATCACGTAAAACAAAAAATGCATCTCAGATTCAATGTTTTTGCATTTTTATTCCTACAGATGAGATGATTCTACAGTGCTGAGTAGAGAAAAGAGTGGGGTTGGGGGGTTGATGAGAATGATCCTGAGGTCTCTCCTAAGGAAGATTTTAATAGAAATTTGGCATAAATAGTGTTATCTTGAGCTATCTGAAACATTTGTCTTTATTTTGGTATGTGCGCTACTGAACTTCCTTGTGTTGTCAAGCTACAGTACCCTCTGAAATACATTATATAACTTGTATCATAACCAGAAAAGAATTTATTAAAATTCAGGGGCAGTGCTTCAAAAAACTTTGTCGGAAACAAGATTTCCATTTCCCTGTTTAGAAATGAGAAATGAATTTGCAGGAATCATTAGGAGAATCAGATTCTCTGATTTCTCGCGAAATTTTGCCCCTGTATTTTTACTCTGTTGAACATTACAAGCTGCGGCTCAGAGAGGTTCCCAAGAAATGATGTCAAAGCTTGGAATTATCAAAGAATGATAGGATGAAAATTTAGTTGTGGTCTTATATTTCAGTTGATAATTTTCTGATGGCATTTTGTTAGGTGTTTTTTTTTTTTGGTGGGGGTGGGGGGGGGGGAGTTGCACTCCCTATCATCACACTCTGCATCCCCCACTCCTGGCACCCCAAACCAACTTCAGGCCTGGTACACATAGTAAATATAACTTTAATTGAGGCCTGCCCCCACTTAAATCCCTGCCCTTAACACAGTAAACATAACCTTAAACGTACTAATTTCAAGGAAAAAGTACAGTATGGTCAGCGTGGACTGATCACATTCCATGGGAGAGCAATATTTCCACGGATGCAGTAATGTTAGATTTTCAAAACTAATAATAGTAATAATCGTAAAAAGAATTAATTAATGAAGCACCGAGTACAACTGGTGCTTCATTAATTAAGATTTTGCTGATGATTATATTTATTACCTGTTAAATGCATGCATGGACAACACTGCCCACACATGGATTACAACCAGTCCACAGCCACTGTACTGTAGTTGAAAACCTGTTATCTCTTGGTCTTTGACTCGTTATTTTCGCCAACTCAGATCATATCAATAATGTTTTTTAGACCATTTATATTGATTCTTTGGGATGTGTTGTAGACATTGATGTTGAACAAGTTACTCTTTTATTCACTTTTTCACTCGAGCAAAAAACAAATGTCGCCAAAGATTGATAATTGGGAAATCATAGTAAAAAGTTTTATTATATGTTTATCAGGATATCTCAAGGTCATGCCCTTTCTGCCCAGGAATGATAAACTATTAAAACTAGAACTGGCCTACTGGTACTTGCTGTTAGCCCTTTACCTAATGAATTGTCTGCATCTGCCCACATGACATGCTTCAGCAGATGAGAAAATATTCTTTTTCTTTTTCAATAACTTCCAACAAATCCACATCATGTGGCCCTTTATTGGAACGAGCTTGTTCCAATGAGGTGGTCACATGTTATGTTTTCCTTGGCATTTTTTAAAACATGTGGAAACATAATATTTAAAATAATAAATTTTGATGCTGTCTTCATTGGTTTAATCGCTCCAGCATTTTCCCATTGTATCAGTTATAAAATGCTATCTGTCTATATGCATGGTGACACGTAAAGAACATACATAGCAGCTTGTCAAAAATCTGAACAGGCTTGAGTAGTAAAAAAGCCACCTAAAATCAAATGCTGTGCAGTTTCCAGCACAGTGATTGATAAATATTTTCTTAAAATGTGACTGGTTGCAAATTGATGGAAGGTTTGAGAAGCGGGAGTAGGAGAAATAGTACTGTTGTTTAGTACTTATTATGAAAGGAGATCGTTATCTGATGGAAATTCTCCCTCTGCATTCCATCTTAGATGCTATTTTGTTGGGGTTTTTTTGGAGGATGGGGGGGGGGGGGGGGGGGGCTGTTGCTGTTCATATTTCAGTCTTTATTTTGCAGTGAAATATCTATTGGTGTTCACGTGTTGCTATCTGATAAAGAGACCACTTTTGTGATCAAACTAGTGTTCATGACTTTAGTGCAGGCTTCTGCCAAGAAAGTTTTGATTGCTTGACAGTTGGTGACTATAGGCTGCTTCTAATAGGCTCTGTGGCACCAAATGTGACAGTGGGGAGATTTAGTGGTGGTTAGAAGAACCTTTTTTCTATCCAAAGTGGTGGTTGGAAATGAACAAGCACTGGACACATCTGATCTCCACTCACAACTCTTGACAGATTCCAGATGTACAGTTAAAACTAGAAGTCCTGTCACAAACTGCACTTATCTAGGCTTTAAGGCACTTTATCCCGATTGCCTATACGGGGGCACGATGATGCCGTGTACTAAGGCGTACTGCACGTCGATGATGCACATGTCTTCAACCGCTGTAACCCTGCTTGAGCGGAGCTTGAACAGAGTTAGAATGTTGAGGAGCTGACAGTTGCTCAGCGATGCTTGGTGGTTCTCTCCGGGTACTCCGGCTTCCTCCACCCGTAAAACTGTCATAGACCCACGGTCACGATTAGCCATTGTGCATAAGTATGTGACCTTAAACACCAATAAATAAATAATTGCGCGTAGGAATTGCATGCAATTGCCATATCGAATGGCATCCAAAGCACGGCAGGTTATGGTTACTCATTGCAAACACAGGCAATGTTTCTGCCAATGGACAGAATTTGATAGCCTTACTATGGTCTTAACACGCAGATCGACATGTTATTTGTGCACATTTCACGACAGGACTTTTAGTTATAACTGTAGCATGGGTTCAAGAGATTTGTTAACTCTTTACCTAATGAATTGGAAGCATCCGTCTGTATAATTTGGAATAGTTGAAAAAACAAAAGTTTGCCAAAAAATTCCACAAAACCATATCGTGTGACCCCGCATTGGAACAAGCTTGTTCCAATGTGGCATCACGTAATATGGTTTTTGTGGAAATATTTGGAAAAAAATGAAAAAATAATTCAAATAATAAATTTTGATATTTGGTGTGTTGGGTAAAGGGTTAAACTTGAAATCTCCCGAAGTAAAACAACTGTACCTTTGCCACTGTACAGTATTGCTGCCGTGGACTGGTTGTTGTATCCAGTAGGGGTGCAACGATACGCTTTCTCACTTTACAGTTCACATCACGATACTATCCCCATGTGATACGATATGTATCATGATACACCACCACTAATCGAGTGTCACCACCACAATCACCAAAACTTCACAAAAAGTAATTTGCTTCTTGCCACTTAGAGGTTTGATCTTTCTATTACTTATTTGTCCTAGTCCAGAAGGAATGTTAGGACTCCAGAAGCAATTCTGCAGTTATGGACCTCCAGGTAACCCAGTGGTCCATACCAGCAGATTTGCTTCTAAGTTCTTGTGTCCTCACATTTCTTCTGGACTGGTGAGTGGAAGGAAAAGTCTGATATCCACCCACACATTAGCCAAATAACAATCATCATACAGTCGGGATTAAGAATGATCAACAGCACAAATTTTAATTAATGAAGCTTAGGACCAGATTGTACCCGGTGTTTCATTAATTAAATTTTTGTTCGTTACTCCCACCTTTAGTATTTGGTATCTAATATTATTGTGTCCATGGAAATATTGCCTACCCGTGGAAAGTGACCAGTCCACAATGGCTGTACTGTAACATACTTTTATTTAAAATTAAAATTAGGCAAATTATCTGCATTACATGTGCAGATCTTGCTTTGAAAACATCAACACTGAAACGAATGAATAGCAGAGTAAAAGTAAGGTTTGAATATTCAAGTATTCGAATACCGGTAGTTTCTTTTTGCCTGTGTAACATGGTATGCGAGTCCATATATTCCTTGCATGCTGTTGGTGGATTTTCCTGCCCAAGACAGCAAATCTTTTGTCACTAGAGTAGGTCTAATTTTGGGTACTTTAACCCAGTTTTCCTCTGCACTCTGAATCAAATTTTGGTAACTGATGTCCTGGGTTATTAAATTCCTATGAATTTTTCTTCAAATTCATTCATGGCTGCTCCAGAGCAGCCATGACTGTATTTGATCAAAAAAATTTTAAAAATTACTCTGTGGGTTAAGAGTTAGTACAACTTGAACAGTAAGGTCGCAAGTTCATCTATTAGCTTACAGCCTTGCCATCTAATTCAGAACTAGGAGCTTTCCTGAGCAAATATTAATTCACAAAAATTGCCTGTAATTTCAATTGCGAAGACCAAGAAGCCAGCTGTAATTTTGCCGCAAGCCAGATTTGTTGAAAAATGTCCCCTGTGAAAGAGACGTTTCAACAAAGTCTTACAATACATTACAGTACTGTTGCCATGGACTGGTCGTAATCCATGTGTGGCCAGCGATGTCCATGCATGCTTTTACCAGGTAATAAAAACATCATCAGCAAAATTTTAATTAATGAAGCTTAGCACCGGATTGTCATCAGAAAAATTTTAATTAATGAAGCTTAGTACCGGATTGTACCCGGTGTTTCATTAATTAATTTTTTGTTGATTATTCCCAGCTTTAATGTTTGGTATCTATATTATTGTGTCCATGGAAATATTGACCACCTGTGGAAAGTGACCAGTCCACGGCAGGCGTAATGTATTACTTTTGTTTTTGCAAGAAGCCTTGGATGTAACGGATACCTTTTCTATGGGATGTGGGGCGGTGCAATGGGACGAGTCTCAAATATCCAAATGTCAGTTTATTATTTGAATAATTATATTGCCCTTCTTGAACAGGTATTCAACTATTCATTTCAGCACTCAAACCTGTGATTTTCACCTATTTTTATGGATGCTTCAATAGTTACTGGAAGCAGGAGTAAGATGATAGAATGATCTGATTAAACTTTCATAAAGATCAACATTTGTCTCCGACTCTGGTCAGGTATTATACATCTTCTTTCATGACCTCACAGGCTTGGAGCTAATGAAAGAAGGATGTATCTCACCTGACCTCTGAGGCATTAATTGCACAATTTCTTTGTTAGATGAGCTTAGCACTGTATATTGTTTATGACACTCAAAATAATGGCTTTATTATCATATTCAGGAAGGCTAATGTAGCTTAATAGGCTGCACCCACTGTGAAACACCTGTGGTTAATTAATTAGTGTTCATTACACACCATCCTACTACAGTGGTCACCAGAAATATAATGCATATAATTGTCCATAATTAAAGAGGGCAGCCTGTTTACTTTCACCAATATCTGATATAGTTGTTCTTATACAGTTGAATTTGATTGCAAACAGTAGACAACTTGCAAATCCTTCTGAACACAGGTCCTTAGATTGATCTAATTTGGGAACAATTAGAACATTGCCAAGTCTGTTGATGTTCAGCCCCAGTGAAGAAAACTTTTGTAATTTTGACTTGTCTTTGATGTCAATTTTGGGTTTATCATAGCTTTGTTGGTGTCGGTGCCTCAAACTCAAGCCTGCAAATAATTTTGCATAGTGTGTCTATCATCATGACCATTGAGAGCACAGTGGCTCAATGGTTACAGAATTGGACTTCAAACCAAGAGGTCCGCATTGTGACCTTTGGCAAGGTGCTTAATCCCAATTGTCCATGTGGGAGCACTGTTGCGCTGTGTACTAAGGCGTACTGCATTTCGATGGTGCACTTGTCTTCAACCAAAAATGCTAACCCTGCTTGTGTCGAGTTTGTACTGTGGGGAGTCTGGCACTTGCTCGCCATTGCTCGGTGGTTCTCTCCAATACTCCAGCTTCCTCCACCTGTAAAACTGTGACACAAGGTTACCCTGACTGTCAAATCAACAATTATTTTATGATGTTTTAACATAGCATAAATGCATCAGCATAATTGACAATTAGATGTGGATATAAGCTGGTGTTAATGGTGGTCTTTGAGCTGAAAATTTTTTTTTTTTCTGTTTTGTCCCTGTGTGAACTTTTCCCTGAAATCCATCCCATTTCCCTGAAAATCACCCTCAGGTTCCCTGAAAAATTATTCTGGAGGTTAACATGTCTGATTAAATCCCATTAAATAACATCATGACCAGTACAAATGTTTTGGTGAAGGACATCATTGTAAGGATGCTTTAGGTCATGAAAGGTTTATTCTTGCATAAAAATTTTGAAAAAACAGTAATACAATCAATAACAAATAAGGCTGGAATATCTACTGTGACTATTGCTATTGGCAACAGTCACTGGAGATATCCCAGCTTTGTTTTTATTTTAATCTTTGAATAATGTGATTGTTAATCACCAACATTCCTGGCATTACATCTTGAGACATGATGACCTGCAGAAATGTATTGGCTTCGGACATTTAAGGTATTTGCTTGGGGTATTGTCCTTGACCCAAGGCTTATTTGCAGGCTTGCTCAGAATATGTAGAAACTGAACTCTAACTTGGATTAGTGCTGGGAGGTCATGAAATTTTTCCACGGTTTTGGTTTCTACTCGTTTTTTTTAAAAAAAGAGCCGTTCGTTTTTTTTTAGAGAAAAATATTCAAGTATTAAACACTATAAACACTTGGTTTTTTTCCCAAATATTAGTTTTAATAAAAGTTCAAAGTGCAAATACCTCCCTTCTCTCTAAAATTATGAGATTTTTTATAGGGTCAGCATATGTACAGTGAACCATTTACCCAGAAGACAGTGAAGATTGTTCACAGAGCCCTGGATATTCAGTTGAATAGCATTGGTAGCCCCCCACGCCCCCCACACACCAAGACAAGAGGAAAATGTTGTGGTAGCAATTCACAACTTGGGTATAAAATGCTGAAGATGTAATGTGAAATGTCAGGCCAAAGAAAAGAAACCCCTTTGTTTGGGGTACCCCCACTGACCCAGAGCAATTATGGCGACCCTAAAAATTTTACAAAGTAAAAGTCGCTCATTTAGGTCTTTGTAACCCTAATTTTGATCTGACTTCAAGTGTAAATTTGAAACCTATTTTGAGGTTAAAGTTTTCAAAAATACATGTAGAAATAAATATATGGGACAGTATAAATGCAGAGCAAGTGGTAAGTTCCAGTTCAGCAAAGGAAACCGCATTTGATAAATTGATCATTTTATAGATAGTGGTGTTTTACCGTTGGTGTTGAAGGTCATGGAAATAAATGAATATCGTGTTGAGTTTCGTGTATTGATACTGAAAGCCCCGAATCTTGGCCTACAGTTTTGAAAATGTTATCGGTGCAAGTATAGTGTACAAATGGTTTTTTTTTAATTCCATTCAAACATATCCATAGAAATTACTGACAGTGGCCTGCAGATGCTTTGATATTGCACTCAAGTGAAGTGTGCGGTCATTTTGGTAATTCGAGGTTTGTTTTATTTTTGTCCAAAGCCAGGTGGCACATTCAATATCACACTGTATAGGGTGTTTTTTATCATTTCATTCATTTGTCATTCGAAAGTTTATTTAATACGTAAATACAATTATGTTATGGGACCAAAATAGTTATTAATTGGGCCTACCAGACTGATTTTTATTTAACACATTACATAAAGTGACAGCATTCAAGATTGTGCAGTTAAATAACCGTGCGTGTCCCAACTGACGGTTATCACACAGGTCGGTCAGTGTTTTTAAATAACCAAAACCGAGTTGTATTTTCGGTTAACCTCCCAGCACTAACTTGGATAACTTTTTGCTGCAACAGAACAGGTGCCCAACATGCATGACTTCTCTGAGGAAACATGATGTTACATTATCAGTACCAGTACTCTGGAAGTTCTTTTTAAGAAAGTTTTAGCATCCATGTTGGATTTCTTCCGAATATTGTCCACAATTCGTTGACCATGGGTCATATAAGCCTGCCGTTCTTTTGTGATCATCATTAAATTTTGTGTACATGTTCAGGTTGTACCTGTATGAGAATGTCCTATTATGGTCACGGTTGGCTGCCTGCGATGGATTTTTTTAGCACTAGCTACAGGTTGCATTTATGCTTCAATTTTCTTGAAATTTTACAGGATGACTTAGTATGATGAGTAGATGATAATCTATTTTATTACAGGTGGTTGGCCATAATGTCTGCCATCTTGGATTCCTTCAGAACATTATCCACAGTTTGTTTACCATGGGCTACAGCCTGCAGTTCTTCCCCTATTATCACCAAGTTTCATAAGCATGTTCAGATCCATAGCAAGATCAGAACATCCTCTTGTGCTCATAGCTGCATCAGCCATCATGGATTTCTTCAGCACATGCTACAGGTTGCATTTATGCATCAATTTTCTTGAAATTTGGTTGGGTGACTTTGTATGATGATTTGATATTTTGTTAATGGTTGTTGTTTTTTGGTAATGGTTGTTGGCCTCTAGGGCTGCAACAATTAATCGTGATGCAATGATTATGAATATAAATAAAATATTGCAAAACAACTTCTTGGATTTTGAATGCTAGTGCAGTGAAACCCTGTTTTTGAGTACCAAAATTGACTGTGATAAATATACCATTAAAGGGATTATTCAGTTAACCAAAATTTGGTGAATTCCCTCTGTTGGACTAAATATTTATTTGATTAATTCATTATATCTTATTTGACAGAGCTCAGTGAGCTCTGTCAAACAAGATGTAAGGGATTAAATGTTTAGAACATATTTTCTGAGAGGATAAAAGCACTGGAAAATGGGTCATAAAATCAGAACTTAAAAAATTACTCGATGTCATGGGTTATCACACTGAGAAGTTACCTATTGTTTAAAAAGTGCATCCTAATTTGTAATACAACAAGTAAGCAACTGGAAATGAATACATGCAATTCCCAAAGTAGGCTTAAGTAGGTGACATCTGTAGTTGCATGCCAAGAGAGATCATATGTATCGTGATCCATATTGTATCTTTAGGGAAGCATATCGTCGCAGCCCTATTGGCCTCCCATAATAGCCACCTTCTTCAGAAAACCCTGCTGTTGCACATATCCATTTTTCTTGAAACTCAGCCTTCTTCCTTTGTATGGGGAGTTGATGAGAATGTTCCATGTTGGTCTTGTGTGGTCACAGTACTGTATTTTCATTCTCGTAAACCAAGACAACATGCCCTCCTGAAAGTACTTGTAAGAAATAAACAGTTGGCCATTATTGCACAATTTATGTTTTTTCTATATTGGGTAAAGGGTAAATTCATTCATGTACGTAATGATGTATCTGTTATAATGTTTTATTTCATTGTCAACTGGCTTAGTGAATTGGATCAACTAATGCAGGAACCTGTAGGAGTTTCTACTTGAATGTCATACAAAGGTTTCATTGTCTGATGGAAAGATTCCAATTAATAGAAAAACAGAAGAGAAAAAATGTTCTTCGAAATTACATTCCCTATAGTACTTATCTTGTACTATCAGGAGCATTCAGATCAGATAAAATTGCTTTTTTTCCAATTGCAAATTTCAGCATTTTAGTGGCTCCTAGGAGAAATTAATAATGAATTTTATTAACTTTTTCCATTAATAGAATCAGTGTCAGAGTTAGGTCTTCGAAACATGAAGCTGATACCATTAAATTCAAGTTGTTCACATCTGGTTCAGTACAGTGGAGAACCCTTTTGATTGAAGAGCCACTTTACCAGTAAAAATTATTCAGTTAACAGGAGTATTCAGTTAACTGGTAGAGTGCTGGAAGCCCATATTTGGGCTTTATTGAGTTTATTCTGAAGTGCAGCTTCCACAACTTGAAGGCTCGTATTCAGTAGCTGTGCTTTGTACCATCTTTGAAGTGATATTATTTAGTTTGTAAGGGTTTGCAGCTTTACCTTGTTACAATTAATGCGTGAGTGCCCATAGGCACTTTTAGCACTCAACCAGTTAAGAGATTTTCACTCCCTGCAGTGTGGAGTAAAACGAAGCATTTATTTTATTATATCTTGTTTGACAGAGCCCATGCAGCTCTGTCAAAACGAGATATTTAACAAATTAAAAGTCTGTCTTGGATGTATTGAGGCGAAATAGGCCTGCAAATAAAGGAAAATTGGTGATTGTCAGAGTAATTTCTACATGTTTTTTTTATTCAATTAACAGTCGTTTACTCTGTTGCCCATATACAATTAACGGGTCACATTTGTTCTAAAGGTAGGGTTATTCAGTTATGAGATATTCAATTCAGTGGATTTCACTAATAATAATAACATTTTGGCCGAGAACTGATTTGTCGCGGTTCTCAGGTGAGAAGGCCTTAATTAGCCTGTGTTCCCAAATGCCTCCTTATCCCCATGCCTCTCCTCTCCTCCCAACACTCTGAGGCAAACTGCTTGATGACATCCCATACCACATTCTTTGCAATCTCTCCGATAAGCATACTAACCCTCTCCTTTGTGTCACCTACCAATCACATGTCCTTCATTCGCCCATCCCACTTCCCCATCATACTCCTGGTGAATCTTAACAGGAGTTTCTCCATAGCTCTAGACAATTAACAAGTCACATTTGACCTGAAGGTGTGGTTATTCAATTATGAAATATCCAATTCATTGGATTCCACCCACTGTACTGTGATTCTAGAAGTGGACTAGATGACAATTCAGTCAAAATTCTCCGTCTGCTTTCTTGCTCTCAACACTAGAATTTCACTCATCGAAAAAGGTATGCAAAAAAAATGAAGTCTGTACTGAGCCAACACTTCTATTTTGTGAAATAACATCGTGAGCATCATAAGCTAAGTTTTAGCCATTGGACCTCCAAGTTGAACCTGAAGATCACCCCCACCCCCACCCATGGGAACCTCAGGAAGTGGAACAGTGTTTTTTTACTGGGGTAAGCAAGCTCTGTTTTACTGGTAAAATAGGACCAGTCACCAATGCTTGGGGTGGAAGTCCTCTAAAATGGGCAACATGGGTATAAATGATTGCCTGAACTTTACTTTATCTCCATGTTGCAGTCCCGATTAGCCATTTTTAGGCCTGGTATTCTTAAAAATGCTTGAGTGCTAAAAATCGCTCTCCCAGCATGGCCGAGCTCTTCTCAAGCTTATAAAGCTAAAAGTGGCAAAATGAAATTTTTCCTATAAATGAATTCTGCCTAGTGTGGTTTGTAGATTATATTTGGTGCTTCTATGAGACGGCTACACTGTCCTTCCTACACCTCTGGGCCTCGGCAAGGCCCAGAGGTGTATGAGGGGCACTGCGGCCGTCTTACCCTAACAGAGACCACTAACACACCAAAGACCGAAATGATGTGGGTTTTAGGAATAAGCTGTTATTGTAATCATTATTTTCTAAGGCCAGGAGGGCTAGTTTCCACCCTCCATAATTTTTTTGAGGCGAGCAGTAGGCGAGCGAATAGATTGCTTTCCTGAAAATGGCCTGGCCCTTGTGCAGAAGTATTTGACCTTAAACACCAATAAATAAATAAATAAATAAATGAAGGTCCACCGACTCAGCCAATGAGTTTTCACAGGATTTCCAAGTTGCTGCTTTGTGCATACTGCTCTATGAGAGATTTTTTTAGTGACAATCCACTCTACAAAGCCTCTAGAAAAATGTGGATTGTTTTTGCGTTTCTGTACTGGGAGGATTTTTTTTTTCAAATTCAGTGAAGTGGAAAGGAGAATTTTTCAAATTTTTCTCCGGGACTCCCCATTGGAAACCCGGGGAGTTAAGCAGTGCTTGTTTACTGTGGTAAACAAGCTCGGTTTTACTTGTAAATTAGGACCCGGTAACCAGTACCTTGTGTGGAAGTCCTCCAAAAAAGACAGAATGGGTATGAACGATGGGTTGGACTTGACTTAAATATGTGACCTTAAACAGCAACAAATAAATATATTTCAATTTTCCCTGCAATTCAGCTAAACTATTTCATCTTTTAAAGATCTTGTTAAGAGTCTTCCAGTGAGGGGGTCACCTGGTATGGTTTTGTGGAAGTTTTTTTTTAAAATATTATTTTCTGCTGCGCAGTTTGTAAATTAAGTGTCATATGTGGACAGTTCGTTGGGTAAAAAGGGTTAAGAGTCAAAAGTGAAAACCAGGAGCTTGCTATATTTCCATCTCGCATACTTTTTGATTGTACAAGCAGATCATTTGGATTGTCCATTAAAGAATTTACAGACTGAAGAATGTTGAATTCCCATGATGTGTAAAGTATGAAAGTTTTCATATAAATTATTGTTATTGCTAGGGTCATTGCAGCAGTCTTTGGATTATTTATTAATGAAATATTTAATTTCTAATTACTGGTTTGTTTGACATTTTCTGATATGTTTAGAATGTCTGAATATTTGTATTTCAAATAGACATGTATTGTATGTATTTCAACTCCAGGATAGAAATGCTGTGATCTAAGTAAGATTTCAGGGTTACTGTGGGTGGCCTTCGATTCAGGGAATGAATCAAGGAATGAATTTGACTATGGGTCATTCAAGGTCTTGAAATCCTGGAAAATGTGTCAGGAAGCCTTGAAAAGCCTTGAATATTCATGAAAGAAAAACTTTTGACAAAGTGTGTAATTATAACTATATGGTTTTATATGCCACAGTTCTAACAAGGACCCTCTGATTATTACCCCATCCTCCCACTTACTAGTGGAGGCAGGGACTTGGAAATCGATATTGTATTACCTTGCAAAATGCTGAAAAATGTGGAGACTTGGCCGTGAATAGCCTTGAATTTTATCAGTCCTTGTCTGCAGGAAACTTATTTGAGCAGGTTTCTTGAATCCATGCATACAAGTTACTGTTGTGAATTGGTCCTACATGTCAGCCAGGGTTTTGAAAGAAAAGATATGATTTTACAATTATTTCCAAATTGTTATTGGTGTTCTCTGAAAATTGTGTCTCAGGCATCAACCATATCCCCTTGTTCAACTCTGTTTATCCATGACTGTTCACTGTACTGTAGCTTTTCATCATCATCATCCGAGTCTCTGATTCAATAATATTTAATGTGTCGAACAATCACCATATTGAATATAGTGGAATGATAACGATATTTAGGACACGTTTAGTGTGTCATTCAGCCGCACTTCACCATTGTCATTAGATATCAGACATTTAGAGTTTATTGAATATCATTCGACAAGCACAAGTATCAAGGGGAGAAGTGCATTGAATTGGAATTCCAAATTTAATGGCCCCAACTCAATATTGTTATATCGTTATAAAGTGACTCAGCTTGTATTCCTTTCAAATTGTACATTGAGAACCTTTGTTATTCTGTCTTATGATTACCGATTATCAAAATCGCAACTATCAATACTGTGGTTCACAAAGGTGTTGCAAATCTATTGTCTGTTCACAAGTTCACAAAATAACTTTGCCTTAAAATCTTTAAGTTCATAAAACTAGTTTCTTGAATCATGTGTCACTAAATTATTGGTTTACACATGATTTAAAAAAAAAAGAAAAGGGGCAGACCTTTAGATTAGTCTGAATTCTCAGGGATTAAGAGGGCTTATATTTTGACACGAATCTGAGAATCCATTCAAGATTCGCCCAACGAAGCCAGCGAGAATCCATGTAGATTTTTGCTGCAACTCTGCTAGGATTCGCGTGAAAAGAATTAAATCAATTTAACCCTTTACATAACATTGCAGCAGCAAATTAACCAATACAAGGCTAACATGACCTGAAATATCCTGACATTTTGTAAATAAAATTGTACAAATATGGCTGCCATCGGAACTGGCTCAATTGGCCAGTTCCAATGGCATCCATGTTTGTAATGTTTTATTGATCAATATTGTTTATTTTTTAAATAATTGTCAAATTCAGTTTATATGTTAAAAATTAAAAACCTGTGTTTGGTAAAGTGCTTATATGTGTTATCAGTATACAACAGGGGTTCAACCATGGTGATCTGATGGGATCCTGGGACAATGACCCGCATACGTATAACTGGTATATAAAATAAAATAAATGCTCTGTTCATCACCAGAATGTTAGAAAAATTGCAATACCTCATTCTGGTTATTGAATAATCTTTCAATTTTTCAAAGGCAAGGTGACTGACTGTTCATTTAACCCTTTACCCAACGAATTGCCCACATCCACCCATGTAATATGCAAATTTAGCAGCTGAAAAAATATTACTTTTTAAAAAATTTCAGCAAAACCATAACATGTGACCCCACTTTGGAACGAGCTCGTTCCAATGAGAGGTCACATGATTTGGTTTTGTTCAAGTTTTTTGAAAAAAATTTAAAAATGCTACCGGGTATTTAAAATAATAAATTTTGATATTGTCTGCATTGGCTTGTATCATCTGCAAAATGAGGTGTCAAGAAGGAGAATTTAGTGATGTTACCCTGCACAGCAGGGTAGCATCACTAAATTTACCCTTTGTGAACCTCAATCTGAATCAGGGTTTCAAAACAGACCAGAAAGAGGTACCCAGAGGATAAATTGGCCAACAGTGTGGGATAGCATCATCAAATTCACCCTCTGGGGACCTCATTCTGTAAATGTCAGACGGCTTATTTTCTGGCCTTTTCCTGAGTCATTCTTTTTTTTTACAGAATATTCTTGGAAATGGTCCTGGAACCCCCCTGTTTATCTTTTGCCCCCCCACCCACATACACACTTTCACAGTTGCTCTGCAGCATCCCCTGATTAATCTGAGACCTAACCTTCTATAACTGCTGTAAAAGTCCTTTTGATTTAAATCATTGTCCGTTGTCATTGTAAAGGAAAAATGGGGAAGTTTCCTTGTGATTATCCTACAGCTTATTTAAACATGAACTGTATTTGCCCCACCCCCTCCCTGGCAGATATTTAAGCGTTTGGCTTAGTGTATTATGAGAATATATATGAAACTGATACAAAATGGATAAAAATATTCAATAAACCCTGAAAATTGTGCATGTTCAAATTGTTTATTTATTTTTACCACTGCTGTATCTTTGTGGCAATTAGCTTTAGGTTGTGGAAATTTATTTTTCCCTAATGAATTCCATGCAGTTTTCTGTGACAGTTTTACACCCACCACAAAATCACCAACACAAAGGAAAGAGTGGCAGAATTTGATGTTTTCGAATTATGATGATTTTGAGTGAAATATATGATCATTTGTTGAATATAAGCAGGTTTACATGTAGTTAGATCTCTCAGCCATACTAACACTGGTATTTTATGGGTATTGGGTTTCCACTACAAAGAGACCATGCTGTTTTTTATTAGCTGCTTGTAATTTGAGATTGCTGTGGAGCAGTGAAGAGTGTTCCTGGAAATTCACACAGTGTATTGAAATTTGGTAATTTTTGTTGTTGACTGACCTGAAACTCAAAGAGGATGGGTTTTCCAAATAAAAAAAATTCATCTGACCTACATGTGTAGATTTATCACATGTGCTTGGTCACTCTCTTTGTGTTTGTTTTCATTGATTGAAAATTTAAGATTGATTCAGTACTTTTAAATTGGTAATAACTTTACCAAGTTGAACAACATGTTCTTGAAAACAATTAAGGTGCTATATAAGTAATGGGATTTTGTTTTATTTTTAAATTCTCACCTCTGATATTCCTTAAATTCAGATGAAATATACAAAAATTATTCATCAAAATGAAGGTTGGGATGTATAGAACATGAAACACATGTAATCAACTCAGAGAGTTGACAGCAGGCACCACTGGTTCCTGGAAGTCTGCTATCATATTCGTACCAGCACTGATAATAAAATAATATTTTGCGAGAACAACTCATGGCCAAATGTACTTCAGATATTCAATAACAAAGCTAGGCATTCAAAACACTTTAGAGTGCAGTGATATGACTGCATTTTGAAAGAGGACAACACTGTCTGCATTTTTTATTGAAGATGGTTTCCATGTTCGACAGACATGTGCAAATCACTAGATACCACAAATTTCCATCGAAAAACAATCGTAATTCTAAGAAATTTCAACTGGTATCATGATACCTTGCATTGAATATGACAACTGTGCAGTCTCTATATAATAATAGTATACTGCATTAGAGCTGGGCGATATTGAAATTCAGTATTCGATATCGATATCGATATTTTCGTGGGAAATACCTTGGTTTCTGTATCGATATCGGTATCGGATCATGCATTCTGAAAGTGTGTGCTCTGAACTTCACCTCATAAGTTTTAACCCTATATCATGACCCCGGTGGTCAACCTGCGTAACTTAGGCAATAGAGTTGTCTCGCATCTATCGTAAAACTCCATAGTTATGACATCGAGCACATGGTCACGGGTTGCCATAAGTTCATAACTGTACTTTTCTCACACATCGTGGCCGAAGTATAAGTTGGTTTTATCTTAAATAATATCAGACCTTTGGTTTGTTAAGTTATTAACAAAATAATATGCAGATACTGATCAAAAAGCAACTGGAAAGATCATTAAATGGTAATGTTCCACAAACTGAACTTCCCGCTTGAAAATGAAAGTAAAACTTACCAATTTTAATTTCGCCGCTGCGGAGTTCAATGTAATTTCTTAAAAAAATTGAAATCTTTTTTTGTGATTGTGAATGTGAGACCATAAATTGGTTGTGTTGGCTGTTGATGCAGCTACTAATCTATTACAAAGTTTATACCTGCAAGACTTCTTGTCAATTCTTTCAAAATGAGTTGCCAATGCACTCTTATAGACTTGCGTTCTGCCATGTTTTTAGCATGTTACGAGGAATTCCCACCTTATCCCCGATCAGCTTGCACAAAATCTAAATATCAGAATTTTGGTAAAGTTCATTTGCATTCGATACGTTATTCGATATCAAAGAAATATGGAAATCGTACCGAAAATTCGGTATATCACCAAGCTCTATACTGCATTTGACGTCAACTGGAAATCGAAAGTAAATTCATATATAAACAAAAGCAAAGGTTTTGGAATTTACCCCTATGCAGCTCTGTCGCTGTGTTTTGAAGAATTTTGATACCCTAGCTTTGTTCTTGGATATGTAAAGCACATTTGGCTACAAGTTGTTCTCGTGAAATATTATTAAATTATCAGTTCAGGTACGAATACGGTAGACTTCCAGGAACCAATGGTGCCTACGGTCGACTCTATGAGTTGATTACACATGTGTTTCATGTTCTATACATCTCAAACTTCATTTTGATGTACAATTTGTGTATATTTAATTTGAATTTAAGGAATATCAGAGGTGAGAATTTTCAAAATAAACAAAAATCCATTACTTATATAGCACCTTAAATCTCTTTGGAACACCGGCCATTTGACCACTGTGTTTTGATGAAATAGTAGAACATTATGGACAGTATAGGCCTGGATTTGTTTTTTGAAAATTGATTAGCAGTTTGAGATGTTACCTTTGTGATCCAGGATCTACAGGCCTGATGCTAGAATCTCGAAATTGTCTGACTTGATGGGGTGAGTGTTAAAATTTCCAAACTGTTTTCCCGGGTCGTTAACTGCCAGTACGAACATGAAGCCTAACAGTAATTATACTTCTTTCAAAGAATAATAAATGAAATAGGTGGAAAAGGTTTTTTTTTTCATTATTTTAATGAATTTTTTTTGTTCAGTGACAATTTTTTTAAAATACAGTGGCACCCCCTTCATTGGATATCTCTTAGCCCTGTTAATTGCCTGACTCAAAGCCATTTACCATACCTCCAGCACAAAATTGACCTGTTAATTGAATATAGGTTATAGAGTAAACTCCTGTTAATTGAATAAGATATTGTGTAATCTGTCGAAATTTCCCTGACTCTCCTCAATTTTCCTTTGTTTTTTGTCCTATTTGGCCTCAGTACATTCAATGGAGCTCTGTCAAACAAGATAAAATAGAATAAATGCTAAGTTTATCTGTAGAATACAGGAAAGTGCCACAATCTCTGTTAATTGAATAATTTTCATTGGCAAAGTGGCTATTCAATTAACAGGGTTCCACTGTAATAATACATTTTTCATGTTCATGACTACTCTGCGGTCAGAAACCTCTACTGAAGGCTTCATACTTAGCATTATTGAAAGAAAGGTATTTTTGCATAATGACAGACAATTGTAGTTTTGCCAAATGATCAGCTTTTTATTCAAATTAGTAGTGTTCGGAGATAATGTTAGCATTTTAGCGACCAATTTTTCTGACAACAAAAATATAAATTTTATGGACAGGCAGGGTGATGAGGGGATGAGGCGAACTACCCCAAGCACCCCCACTAGCTCCAGGCCAGGGGTCCTACTGGGTTATCACTCATTTCAGTGTGAGAATACCGAACTCGTCTGAATTTTCAAATTTTCCAACATTCGCCATTTATAAGGCCATATTGAGGCTTGATAACACAGTTGAAAGGTTCATTATCATGAAAGAAGTGACTGGTTTCCCTTTCAGTTTTGTTAACCCTCAATAGTCTGGTAATTGTCCTGAATTCCTGCTAGATTACATCCCGTACATGTCCAGTTGCTTAGCAGTTATTTCTAGTAAAGACCTGATTAGAAATCACTGTCCAGGTGATTTGTCTCTTTCAGCAGGACTTCCTAAAGATGACTTGGTCAGGGCACATGCTCTGAGATAAAAAAAAACATGAAATTGGTCTTTAAACACTAAGGTGCATTTAGAACAAGTCACAAAATTACAGTAGATATGATTTTTAGCTCAACTTGACAAAGTCAAGCTGAGCTATTGCCATCACTTCTCGTCCGTCGGCGTATGTACGTACGTACGTACGTATGTTAGTACGTACGTCCACAATTTCCTTTGGCACACCTCACAGGTCGCATTTATGATCAGATTACTTTGAAACTTGGCATGCTTTTTTGGGGTGACCTCTAGATGGGAGCTATCGATTTTCTTCAATTTCCGTCAAAAAAAATGTTGCCGCGGCCAACGTTCTTAGAACTTAGTTTAGTCAAACCACAATATTTACATTTGGCACACCCTACAGGGCACATTTATGATTTGATTGCTTTGAAACCTGGTATGCTTATTTAGGGTGACCTCTAGATGGGAGCTATCGATTTTCTTCAATTTCCGGCAAAAAATGTTGCCACGGCCAACGTTCGTAGAACTTAGTTTAGTCAGACCTCAATATTTCCCTTTGGCACACCCTACAGGGCACATTTATGATCAGATTGCTTTGAAACCTGGTATGCTTGTTTGGGGAGACCTCTAGATGGGTGCTATCGATTTTCTTCAATTTCTGTCCGAAAATGTTGCCGCGGCCAACGTTCTTAGAACTTAGTTTAGTCAGAAGACTCAATATTTCCCTTTGGCACACCCTACAGGGTACATTTATGATCGGATTGCTTTGAAACCTGACTTGCTTGTTTGGGGTGACCTCTAGATGGGAGCTATCAATTTTCTTCAATTTCCGTCAAAAAATGTTGCCGCGGCCAACGTTCTTAGAACTTAGTTTAGTCAAACCACAATATTTCCCTTTGGCACACCCTACAAGGCACATTTATGATTTGATTGCTTTGAAACCTGTTATGCTTATTTAGGGTGCCCTCTAGATGGGAGCTAGCGATTTTCTTCCATTTCTGTCACAAAATGTTGCCACGGCCAACGTTCTTAGAATTTAGTCTAGTCAGACCACAATATTTCCCTTTTATACACCCTACAGGGCACATTTATGATCGGATTGCTTTGAAACCTGGCATGCTTGTTTGGGGAAGCCTCTAGATGGGAGCTATCGATTTTCTGCGGTTTCTGTCAAAAAATGTTGCCGCGACCAACATTCTTAGAACTTAGTTTAGTCAAACCACAATATTTTCCTTTGGCACACCCGGCACATTTATGATCAGATTGCTTTGAAAACTGGTAATCTGGTTTGGGGAGACCTCTAGATGGGTGCTATCGATTTTCTTCAATTTCTGTCAAAAAATGTTGCCGCGGCCGACGTTCTTAGAACTTAGTTTAGTCAAAAGACTCAATATTTCCCTTTGGCACACCCTACAGGGTACATTTATGATTTGATTGCTTTGAAACCTGGTATGCTTATTTAGGATGACCTCTTGATGGGAGCTATCGATTTTCTTCAATTTCTGGCAAAAAATGTTGCCACGGCCAACGTTCGTAGAACTTAGTTTAGTCAGACCTCAATATTTTCCTTTGGCACACCCTACAGGGCCCATTTATGATCAGATTGCTTTGAAACCTGGTATGCTTGTTTGGGGAGACCTCTAGATGGGAGGTATCAATTTTCTGCAATTTCTGTCAAAAAATGTTGCTGCAGCCAACGTTCTTAGAACGTTTAGTCAGAAGACTCAATATTTTCCTTTGGCACACCCTACAGGGTACATTTATGATTGGATTGCTTTGAAACCTGGCATGCTTGTTTGGGGTGACCTCTAGATGGGACTATCAATTTTCTTCAATTTCTGTCAAAAAATGTTGCCACGGCCAACGTTCTTAGAATTTAGTCTAGTCAGACCACAATATTTCCCTTTTATACACCCTACAGGGCACATTTACGATCGGATTGCTTTGAAACCTGGCATGCTTGTTTGGGGAAGCCTCTAGATGGAAGCTATCAATTTTCTTCGGTTTCTGTTGAAAAATATTGCCACTGGCAAAAAAAATGACATTGGTACCAATGATCTTCAATTTTGCCATTTCATTTATAACTAACCAAGTTCAAGTTTGTCAAGTTGAGCTACAGTGTCATTGACACTTTCATTGTTCTTAAAGAATGCCACAGTTGAGCTCATTGGCAGTGGCATTTATAGCATTGAGATATGGTGATACAAGAACAATTTATTCCGTTTTTTCCTGATGTATATTCCCCTTTAGTGCTATCAGAAAATTTCAGATACCAAATACCGAACCGATATCTAGATATACCCCCCAAAAAATACCGAAACAGATACCGAATGCAAAATCCTGGCATCTACTTGGGAAATTCCTAATTAACTTGATTTATCAATTTGGCAGGTATTTTGGAAAATAAAATCAAGATTGGCAGCACCTTTCAGGTCTTTTCCTGTCAACCCAACTATCGTTGCTTGGGCCAAGTTTCCAAAGTGATTGATTTTTTACTCAAACTCGATACAAACCTGACATGTTATTTTTGTTTCATAGTTGATGATGGTGGCATGAACTGACTACATCCCACTGGCATCTGGATAACGCTTTTTATCCCAAAATTTTCAACAGTCCCTTTTTCACATACCATCTCAATGAATTCTGTACATGTGTGTGCAAACTCTTGATTAATTTTTTGATTACATTTTCCCGTGGAAACCACAGGAAGTGAAGCAATGCCTGTTTACTGTGGCAAAAAACAAGCTCTGATTTACTGGTAAAACAGGACCTAGTAACCATTGCCTGTGGTGGAAAGTCCTCTAAAATGGGCAACAAGGGTATAAACGATTGGCAAGGCTTGACATAATAGACATGTTGTGGTCATGATTAGCCTAATTTAGCCATTGTGCAAAAATATGTGGCCTTAAGCACCAATAAATAAATAAATAATAAATTTGATTGCATTATCGAGATTCCACTACATGTACTTCCCTCTACAATTTAATCATTTCAAAATTAGATAGGGGGAGGGGAGGGGAGGGGAGGACATGATTGGAATGAAACAGCACATCTCTACATGTTTCAAGATGTCCTCCGTTTCCATAACCATTCAATACCCACCCAGGCACTCAACTCCGGGTATGAGTTAAGACTAGCAGATCAAATGGTTTCTGCGTGTCAAAGGCGTGCAGGGACGGTGTGGGGCAAGCCCCTTTCAATCCTCTTTAACTGTGTGTGATTTGTCTTGTCTTGCTGCAGTAAAGGAGGTGAGTGTATGGGTACTCAGCGCCGCTTATGTCTTCTTTGCTTCTTTTTGAGAGGAGGTGGTCTAGATGGGGAGACCGTGGTAGTCTGTGTTGTTGGTGGACTGCCTGATGACAAACTTGGTTGGTATGGCCTAGTCCTGGCCGAATCTGGAGTTGTTTCGAGTGATGGCAGTGGCTGTTGTTGGAATTGTGCTTCTGCCTGTTGTGTTGCCGCTTCGATTTACTGGGATAGTTGTTCAAACTGTAGCCTTATTTTTTCGCTGTGCCGAGCTGCCTCTTCTTGATATTTCTGGCTGTCCTGTTCATATTGCTCCAGCCGTTTATCCAGGTCCAGGCTTTTTGGTTCTGAAGGAGAGGTGAGGATCGGGAAGTGGCGAGAATGTGCGATTTTCAATTCCACCTCAGTCTTCACAGATCATTCCACATCCGACAACTCCGGCTTGGGAGCCAACAGTAGGATGGGTTTGTCTGTGGGAGTGGGAGGGGAAGTGGCGGCTGCCTCTGGCTCTTTCCTTTCCTCACCATTCTTTCTCTTCTTCAGACCCCCCTGGGTGATGACCAGTGTGAGAGGGGGTCCTCTCATCAAAGGTGCTACCTCAACCCGTGGGGGTAATGTTGTGGTGTCTTTAGTTGTAAACTCCAAAGTCAGATAGATGCTCTCACCCTTCTCCTCAGTCTGGGTGATGGGACAAGAGACGCCAAGAACTGAGATGGTCTTCTTAAGTCTTGACGGATATTCCTGTGCTCCCATATTGGCTTAATCAAGATGTTCACACTCTGAAGTCAAAGGTGCAAATGACATCACTTGACGACATGGCATGTAACCATGATGTGAGTTTAGACGGGGAGTTTACAACCTTTTATAGATCGTAATGTAATACTATAAATAATATTGACTTTATTTATCAATCACCCCTTGAGAGGAACAAGTTACCATCTGCAAAGCTAAAGCATTGCAGATGGCACTTTCTTCCACTCAAGGGATGATCAATATAAAGCTTCAGAAATCACCCCACTGATTGTATAGCTTCTTTTTGTGACTGTGTACCAATCTTTGTCATACCGAATACCACAGAGAGTTTCTCAATTACAGTTCTCAGAAAGTAGTTTTTTTTCCATAGTGTACTAATGGCGTTAAAGAGCATGCACTGCCCTCCCCCTAGTCTCAGGGTAAGTGGGCAGCTGCCCCCTCCCCCACACTTCTAGCACTCTTGCCCTAATAAACAAACAAACATTGGAATGTGTTGATGAGATGAATGAATTAAATTGAGAGACAGAAACCGGCTGTCTTGACATGATAATCCAAAGACTCTAACCCTGTTTTCATCATATACCCTGACAATGAGTCCATTCAGTACCGGCAGTCTTCGTATAGTCATATTTGTAATTATTTGTTAATTGCAGCAATATGTGCATTATTGGGTGTATTGCATACCAGCAATTAGTTGTATTATAATTCTATTGCATTTATAACAGCCATTATGCAGCAATTAGCTCATAAAAGTAGCTCACACATCAGAATTATAAAGAGTCTATAATTCAATGTGATTTTTAAATACAGCACTCAGTTGTGTTTCTATAACCTTCCTATTAAAAACGAGTTTTATTCATGAATATTTTTTTTTTCGGTTATAAATGTCATTTTTTTCAAAACTGACTTAAGTGGAGTGTAGATTTTGCCCTCCATTTATTGAGTACTGTCATTTCTTTTTTGATTTTGTCCAATTGTCAGTCATCCTTCAATCTGAGTTTCCTGTCAACACCTCCTCATCTTTCATCCACTTTAGATGTTTTGATGGATTTGATATCAAGGTACATTAGCACTGTACTAAATCAGGCCCAGGAATGTACAGGCTTGCAACTTCTTTTCCTTCAGTCTTAGTCATTTGTTTGGACTTGGTAATTTCCAAGTGCAGCAGAATCCTATTAACCATTTACCTAACTTAACAGAACCTGTCAGCAATATTCACAGAAATCACCATGCAGAATTTACTATTTTCTCAACTTTGGCCGCAAAAACATAGCTTTATATGCTCCCCACTTGTGTCCTCATCCCCTGTAGGAATGATCTCAACTCCTTTTTCAGAAGTGTGGTGGCTCACTCGTTACAGCATTGGGCTTCAAACTTAAAGGTCCACAGTTCGATCCCTGCTAGGGGTAAGTGCGTTGTATCCTTGGGCAAGGCACTTCATCTCTATTGCCCATGCGGGGGGATGTCGATGGTGTGCTTGTTTTCAACCAATGCTAACCCTGGTTGTGAGGAGTTGGGGAGTCTGTCACTTGCTCACTGCTGCTTAGTGGTTCTCTCTGGGTACGGAAACTTTTCTCCACCCATAAAACTTTCTGACACGAAGTGACCTGGCTGTCGAAAGTGCCGTTAAACCAGCCAGTTAAACCCCAATAAATAATTTTTCAGTCTTAGTCATTTGTTTTGACTTTGTGGCACAGAATACATGTATCTTCCTGCTATGAGGGGGAGGGGGGTGATCTAGCATGTATCATGCAGGTGGGGAGGGTTCAGTGGGGAAGATATTATGGCACACTTATGTCCAGTTGTCCACTGTCTGGAATGCAAGTACATTAAAATTGGTAGCATATTGATAAATGGTTGGTTGAAAATTATTGAGTTTGCAGAACTGTTGTTGTGGGCAAGATTTGGTCATAGATTCTGAACATGATCTTAACACCAATTAATAAAAAATTGAAATGATAAATTGAATTTTATGTAACATTACATACTACATGTACATATTATGGAGACAGGAGAATATACATCAGAAGTTGGGGGAGAGTGGTGGCTCATGGTTATGGCATTGGACTTCAAACCAAAAGCTCCACAGTTTGATACGTGCCAGAAGTAAGGCACTTAAAATCCTGATTTCCCTTTTTAAGGCATAGTGGTGCTATGTACTAAGGCATACTGCATTCGATGGTGCACTTGTCTTTAACCAATGCTAACCCTGTTTGTACAGAGTTAACTAGTACACTGAGGATTCTGACAGTTGCTCGCCCCTGCTCAGTGGTTCTCTCTGGTTACTTTGTCCACACGTAAAACTGTCCGACATGAGCTGACCCTGCCCTCGAAAGTACCATTAAACCCCAATAAATAAATAAATAAAAAGCTGGACTTTCTGGTGCAGGTTCATAACCTGACATTATTTTATAAGTAAATGGCTGGTCTGCAAACTTGTAGGTTACAACAATCAATATGTTCACCATCCAGCTACAAGGCTCCATGTTGAAAATATTGATATGTCTACCCCCAAATGAATACAGTGGAGCCCACTTAAATGGATGTCTTCAGAATAAATTTGACCTGTTAATTGAATATAGCTTATAGAGTAACTCCTGTTAATTGAATAAAAAATCCTATAACCTGTCAGGAAATTAACCTGACTGTCCCCAGTTTTCCTTCGTTTATATACCTATTTGGCCTCAGTACATACAATACAGTCATTTAATTTATTATGTAATAGAATAAGTGCTAAGTTTATCTCTAGAAAACAGGAAAGTGACACAATCCCTGTTAATTGAATACTACTGCTAATTGAATAATTTTCATTAGCAAAGTGGCTATTCAATTAACAGGGTCTGACTTTGGAGATAAACGTCTCTTGTTGAGTTAGACATTCAGGAATTTGACTGTAGAAAACCATTTCCATACTCAAATTCCTGTCATCATGAGAAGGGAAAAAATTCTCCAAACCTGTTGTATTTTAAGAAAAACAATTAAAAAAATGTCATTTTCGATCTCGGTCTACTTGCCATGACAGTAAAGGCATTGAACCAAGTAAAGTGGTCGTACCCAGTAAAAAATTGGGACAAGCTGATTTTTGTGTCATTTTAAAGAGGAATGTCTCCCGAAGAACATATCCAAAATCCGCAAAAATCCGCTTTGGGGAAAATTTTTTATAGCATTTATACTGATGGTGGTGTAAGAGCGAATTTCGATCAGTTTTCCGAAACCAGCATTCCAACGTTTGCGAACGTGAGGACATGGATTTGTGTGAATCCAGTTTTTTTCTACTCACTAACACACAAGGAGTTGTATGATAATGTGCTGGACAGCTCGACAGCTCTTTCTGATGTTGCAAACTCAGCAGCTCCCATAAGGGTAAACACTTGCCTCGACGAGTACAAAGCCAAACTGGCTGAACAATCGTGCACTGCTAAGCTATGGATACAATATCTAGAATATGTCCAGACTCTGAAAATGTTCATCAGAGGTGAACACCTTGGCGATTTGAATCTCCACCTTATTGCTGTCAGTAATATGTTGAACCATTTTAGAGGACTTTCCACCACAGGCAATTGTTACCAGGTCCAGTTTTACCAGTAAATCAGAGCTTGTTTTTTACCATAGTAAACAGGCATTGCTTCACTTCCTGTGGTTTCCACGGGAAAATGTAATCAAAAATTTGATCAAGAGTTTGCATACACATGTACAGAATTCATTGAGATGATATGTGAAAAAAGGACTGTTGAAAATTTCGGGTTAAAAAGCGTTTTCCAGATGCCATCATCAACTATTCAACAAAAATAAATATGTCCCGACACTGAAAATGTTCATCAGAGGTGAATGCCTTGGCGATTGGAATCTCCACCTTATTGCTGTCAGTAATATGTTGAACCTCTTCGCTTCCATGGGACATGTACACTACGCTAAGAGTTGCAGGTTGTATCTGCTAATGATGCTTGAGCTCCCCGAGAAACATTCGTGATTGTATGATAGGTTCTTTGATGGTTTCCATGCTATATGCCAGAGTTCCAGGGTTTGGGCAGGCCTTTCAAGTGACCTTGTGATTGAACAAGTCCTCATGCGCTCAATTAAAAGTCGAGGTGGACTAATGCGAGGTCGTGGGGTGACCGAATCAGTGCGTCAGGAGTGGATTTACACCATGCATAAAAGCGCTGAAATACACAAAGCTATGACAACGCTGACTGACATGAAACCCAGTACCGGTGAACAACATGTAGACATGGGCACTTCTCGTCGTAAACGAGACAACACCGACATGATGAAAATACTAGAGTGGTTTGACTTGTACGATCCTTTCGATGAGAATGAAAGATTGCGCTCCCTGTCCTCCGGATTGTCAGCTTCCTTGGATGATGGTATTAACTGCGACAATACCGAGTCGGTAGGGGTGGTGATACACTCTAAACTAGACAATGTTGTTTCTAATGCCTCCATCAAAAGGAGTGATCAAATTTGCACTTTAGACCATTTGAACCCTGGGATGAAGTTGGATAAGCAGAGGGTATCAATAGACCATCAGCTCTGTTCACTCGATTGATAGCTATTACTCAGAGGGAGCGCGATGTGGCACAGTTCTTTGAGTACGAACTGACTGTGATGCCAACAGCCCTCTTCAAAGACTTCTTTCTCAGAAAAGCAAACAAGGCAGACCTGGTAGCTGCAATAACAGATCGAGTAGCACTTTCGAAGCCACCGTCTGATTCCGTGTACGTGCTTGACGGAGGGGCTCTCCTCCACAGAGTCAAATGGAAGGCGAAGACTACCTACTGGGAAGTAGCCCATCAGTATGTTGGATATGTGGCCAACGAATATGGGCAGAATTGCTGTGTCATCTTCGATGGTTATGGACAGCGACCAAACACGAAGAGTCATGAGCATAGAAGGAGAGCTGTCAACGTGTGTGCCGATATCCGTTTGACAGACACCATGACTGCACACAAGAACCAGGAACGGTTCTTGTCGAACGAGAATAACAAAATGCAGTTCATAAGATTGCTGTCCACATTACTGAGAGCAGGTGGACATACTGTTAACTGCAGTTCGGGCGATGCTGATACCCTGATTGTTGAAAGTGCCATCAAACTTTCATCTCAAGGGAATTCAGTTGTCATTGCCACAGATGATACTGATGTACTGATGCTATCCGTTCACCATTGGAATCATACCTCGTCTGATGTTTATTTCCAATCAGAAGCACGGAAGTCACATAGGGGTGGGGAGGCATGGAAGATTGCAGATATAATAGCGAAGATCGGAGAAACAACTAGGCGACACCTCCTGTTCATACATGCATGGAGTGGGTGTGATGTTACTTTGGCAATGGGAAAACACAGCTTCTCAAGAGGTTAGAAAAGTCAAGGAAGATTCAGAAGATATCAGTAACAATGCACGACAGTGCCGTATCTCAAGCAGAAATTGGAAGAAACGGCGCTGAACTGTTTGTAATGCTGTACTCTGGCAAGCAGTCAGACACATTGAATGGCTTGAGATACTCAAAGTTTATGACAGTGGTCACTTCCAGCAAGACGGGAATCGAACCTCAGAAACTACCGCCAACTGAACGCGTGGCATACTTTCACAGCCTGCGAGTCCACCTACAAACAGTGGAATGGAAGCAATTGGATATTGATATCCTAGATCCTCAGAAATGGGGCTGGGAAATTCTCGAAAATGAGTTGATACCCGTGATGAGTGACCTGGATGTAGTGCCTGAAGAAGCTCTCCTGAAATTTATACGTTGCAAATGCAAAATGACCTCCAAACACCCCTGCGGAACGAATATATGCTCTTGTCGAAAGAAGGCAATCAAATATGTCTCTGCTTGTGGAGAATGTCAAGGGGAGAATTGCCTGAACTTCGAGCCGGTTGAGATTGGAGACGAAACTGGCGACAGCAGAGTGCCTTGAGGAACACCGGCACGATTTTGGTCAGATCTCATCTCGGGATTTAAGCATTGCGAAGAAAGTTGATCGATATCATTCTTCGCCATCTTGGGTGTTAGGAAAAATGTCGGCAGCAGAATTATAGCTCGTTTTTTCTGTTCTTTTCAGACTCAGCTTCACATGGGTGTGAAAATTGAAGAAAATGGTATTTTAGGGCCATTTCCCTAACAATTGTGAATTTTCTCATTCATTTTTCCGCTTTATAGGATTGGCATTCATGCTTAAAGTATGAATGACGCACAAAACTTCTGCAGATCTCGCACAAAATATCAAGACTATTGAGAAATTGAAGCCAATAAAGATTTTTTTTTCTATGAAACCCCTCCTTGCGGCCATCTTGCATGAAAAATGTTCCCCAAAGCAGATTTTTGCGGATTTTGGATATGTTGTTCCCAGATAAATTCCACTTGTCCCAAATTTTTTCTGGGTCAAACCATATTGCGCCTGGACTATGATCGAATTTACAAGTTGAACTTCAAAGCATGGACGTTAACAGCCATTGCCATAGAAAACAACTGCGGGGGTGTTCGACCTGTGATAGGAGCACTTTAGCGCTGTTGCTCGTGTGTAGCGTGGGTACAGACATGTTCCAATTGGCCCGCTTCCGGCATTTAGAGCATGGTAAGAGTGAATTTATCTGAGATTAGAATCAATCAAATTACAGATTCAGAAAGATCAAGGTCGAATTTAACTGATGAACTACAATGTAATACTATGAGTTCTTCCAGTTGATGCCATTGAACTACCTTTGAAGTAATTGAAGATACCATCAGGCTTCAGAGAGTTAAACATTAGAGATGCTGTACATGCTATAATTTGTTAATAATGTTTGTGCCGATTCTGAATGTTGAATGTCAAAGAATGTCTTCAAAAAATGTAGAATTCCATTTGAAACAACTCAAACAAGTGAAATTTTGTTCAGATTTGTTGATTGAATCATTTTTTCATTCACGAATACAAGAAAAAGGAATGAAAGTAAAACTTATTCATGTCTCTTTTATTAAATTGGGCTCATTGAGTAAAATTATATTAAATAGGAATTTCTCAAACATTAACAGATTCACCAGCTTAACCTTTCTGGTGCTTTAATCAGTTTGATGCTGGAAGCATGCATGTTTATGCTTTTACTGGTGAAATATTGAATATTGTTCCCCCATGGGACCCGGGGGGGGGGGGGGGGGGGATGGAGCAGTGCTTGTTTACCGTGGGGTATTTTCTCTCAGCGTTGTTGTTACATCAAATGACCGGTGGCGAGTGCCTGTCTACTGCCAACATTTTGACTATTCGTAATCTGCTAGAAAACTGAGAACTACAGTTGGGCTGTATCAAAGAAATACCTTTCAATAATTTAATCATTTGCCCCGCCTCTGCATTTGATTGGTTGAAAGCATACAGCGTGAAAGTCATCAAAATTGTATAAACCAAATCACGTAATGATTTGGAATGTCTACATTCTGGAAGCCCCGCCCACTCAATCCAATTGTCACCGTGAGGGCGTAACGGCAGACTGATAGATGGATAACAAGCTTGTAAACAAAGATCAATGATCGATTTTTCGTCGCCTTCAGTCAGCGAGAATATAATAATAATTTCTCAGGAACAATTGAATTTAATGAAATATACCGAAGTGGGAGACGAATAAAAGATCATACATCCAAACATGATTTTGGGGGAACTACGCGAGTTATGAAGCTTGTGCTGAAAATTTTTGGTTTATATCGCATAAACCGAAGGAAAACAATAGTTATTTCTTAAATATTTTTGGTAATGGTGGGAGTATATGTATGTTGTTAACACCGAATAATATACTGACACCAAGTTAAATTGTTCTAAAAATACTGACACCAAAAGTGAACTTGAAATTTCAGTACTGCCCAGCCATAGCTAGAATACTGCAGCTTTTTTTCATTGAGCTGATGAGGTGCTGAAATGTAATTACACAGTATAGGAGAAGGTTCTGAGAGTGCTTTCCAGTGGTATTTTAAATCCGAGCACTTTATCATTGTTCATTATAAAGTAGATTATGGGTTTGGAAAGCTGACAAATTAATACCAAGGCCATTTCAAGTACATTGGAATCCTGTTAATTGAATAGCCACTTTGCCAGTGAAAATTATTCAGTTAATAGGAGTATTCAATTAACAGGGATTTTGTCACTTTCCTGTACTTAGAGGTAAACTTTGCATTTATTCTATTATATCTTGTTTGACAGAGCTGCATGAGCTCTGTCAAACAAGGTGTAATAGATTATATGCCTGTATTGGATGTACTGAGGCCAAATAGGTTTATAAACAAAGGAAAACTGGGGAGAGTCGGGGTAATTTTTCAACAGGCTGCAAATTTTTTTATTGAATTAACAGGAGTTCACTCTAACCTGTATATGGTTTTGTGTTGGGGAAATTAAATTCAATTAACAGGGTTATTCAGTTAAGAGATATCCAGTTAAGTGCGTTTCACTGTATATGTTCTTCTTTCTTTGTCTGACGTCTAGTAATATGTGTGAATGGCAAATTGATCACTTTTTTACTTATAAGCTGAATGATCAAGCAGACCTGCATCGCAATAGTAATATTTTGATGAGCCCCTTATTCGTCACGGTTCTTGGATGTGAAGGCCATAATGGGTCCAGGACAGAATCCACCTGACAAAATCAAATGCTTTGCAGTAATTTACCCCCCCCCCCCTCCCCCCCGTCATTTAACTGTGACTTCAGGTCCTGGTTAGTGGCAAGTGACTTCAGGTCCTGGTCAGGAATATCTGCCAACAGCATGTAAGGATTTGAGTTACGTCTGACAATTTTTTGGGGGTTCATGTCGTGTCTGTTGTAAATTTTAAAATATCATTTTCAGTTGGAAAAATAGGGTATACTATTTTGTGCAGGCAATGTTGGGAAAATGTTTTAATCCAGAAGGGGTGCACATAATATTCATATACAGTTCATTTTGTCACCAACTGTGTTGTATCAGTTAGCAATGCTTTGCTTTTGGAACCATCTATTGGGATATTAAAGTTAACAATATCATGTTTAGATGTGAGGCATTTTTAGAGGCAGAGATTTAAGCTTCAATGGTCCTCTTATGACAGTGTCTTTGGAATTTGCTTTATAAAAACAGTTCAAAGGGCGGCAGTGTTTCAGATACATTTCAGATAAATCACTTCGACATAACTTTATATTAAAGTGATTAAGTTAATCAGGCAGACGATATAGAGATTTTTTTTTCCATGAATTTTTGCAATCCATTTGGTAAATTAATTAATTATGCAAGATAAATCGTATTAGATCTCCTGTTATTCATACAAGTATAATACCGGGGATTTTTCCTGTTTCTTTTTTTATGCGTCGTTTCTTACCTCGATGTAAATACTGCACGTATGTATGAGACATAACAACCCCTAATTGTGCAAATTAAATATTCTGTAGTATATTATATGTTTATGTCTGTAGGCCTGTCATTTTGAGGGAAGCCATTGCCACCTATGGCCCATCCGATTTGGCAATAAGGAAAGTGGCAAATTCCCACCTAGAAAATATTGACAATCTGAGAGTTTCTAAAATCAATGGTCGGACAGTCCATCAAATGCAGGTTTCCCTTGGAGTCAGAATAGCCTTCCATTTGACTGAAGGTCTTTCAAGGCCTTAAAATCCTTGAAAATGTGTCAGGAGGCATTTAAAATTCTTGAATATTCACAAAATATAAATGCTGATGAAGCATGTAATCATAACTAGATAGTTTTATATGCCATAGTTTGTGAAGGCATAGTTTGTGAAAGCATAGTCATAACTAAGACCCTCATGTCATTAAACCCCTCCTCCCACTTCCTTTGTAGGGATGAGGGAGGTTGGGGTAATGACCAGAGGTCTAGTTAGGACTAGTGAATAAGACCTTTGACTGTTAACAGCTCTCAATGATTATTATTAAAGAAAAGTCTTTTATAAGGTTTCCCATGGTAGTGAAATGACTGTAAAAGAATGGGGGCTGTCACCCTTTGAACCATTTCACAGGAGAGCATTAGTCACTCTCCTGTGATTTCCGAAATAACCGGCCTGTTGTTTGTTTTGTGACGTTTTTTATTTGTGGACATTCGAAAGGTCTGTACGAATTGAGCAGACAGCTGTTTTGTTTTTCCCCATGGGAACTCCAGGAAGGGAGCAGTACCCAAGCATCTGTTGGCTGTGTCAACTAATTACCCTTGTTTTACAAAAAAAAACCCAACATTACATTGGCCCCTCACTGGAGCAACAATGTCAAGCTTCTTCCAATAAGGGATCATAAGCTATGTTTTGGAGGCAAAAATTGAAAAAAATAAAGCTTGAAATTCAGTTTTTGTGAATATCACTGACTGGATATGGCAGTTTAGTCAGGTACGAAGTCGATAATAGCTAAAACAGAGTGTTGTGGCTAGGTGGTTAGAGCATTCAACTTCAAACTGAAAAGCCATGGATCAATCCTGTCCAGCGGTAACTGCGTTGTGTCCTTGGGCAAGGCACTCAATCCTGATTGCCGAAGTTTGGGCACGGTGATGCTATGTACTAAAGCGTACTTCAATTGGATGGTGCACTTGCCATCAACTAATGCTAGCCCTGCTTGTGAAGAGTTGATATGTTGGGGAGTTGGATAATTGCTCACTGCTGCTCGAAGGTTGTTTCTGGATACTCCAGCTTCCACCACCCATAAAACTGTCCAACATGAGGTGACCCTGGCTGTTAACAGGATCGTTAAAACCCAAAAGAGAAAAAAAATAACAAAAATGGGGTGCACAGTGGCTCAGTGGTTACAGAGCATTGGTCTTTAAACTGAAAGGTCAGTGGTTTGGTCCTGACCAGTGGAAACTGCATAGTGTCCTTGGGTGAGACATTTAACTCTGATTGCCCAAGTGGGGTGCATGGTGGTGCTGTGTGTCAATGCATGCTAGATGGCAAGAGTGAGGGGGTACGGTGGCTCAGTTGGTAGAGGTGCAGGCTGCAAGCCGAGAGGTCCTCGGTTCGAATCCCACCTGCGGCAACCGCGTGGTGTCCTTGGGCAAGACACTTCACCCCGATTGCCTACATGGGGGCACGATGACGCTGTATACTGAGGCGTACTGCACGTCGATGGTGCGCATGTCTTCAATCAATATAGCCCTGCCTGTGCTGCGGTGCAGAGTTCAGAGTTACAATGTTGGAGAGCTGACAGCTGCTCGTCGTTGCTCGTTGGTTCTCTCCGGGTACTCCGGCTTCCTCCACCCGTAAAACTGTCACGGTCACGATTAGCCATTGTGCATAAGTATGTGACCTTAAACACCAATAAATAAATAAATAATGGCAAGAGTGCACTTAGCTTCAACCTCTGTTAATTCGGCTTATACAGAGTTAATAAGGTGGGTTTCTGTCAGTAGCTCTGGTTTTCTCAGATATTATGAATTCCTCCACCAGTAAAAATGTCCGACCCGATATGACCCTGTCTGTTGAAAGTGTCATTAAACCCTAGTAAACAAACAAACAACAGTAAAAATTAACAGTTTTATTTTGATAAGATGCTTCTGGTATACTATTTGTTTATGGAAAGGTGATTTTAGTTGTTTCCTCAATTGTTTAGTGTTGAAATATGAACCCTCATTTTATTACCACCCCCACTCCATGCATACTGATGTCAAAATTTCAAGTAGCCCCTTCTTCACTTAATTCCTTGCATCAAGCCAAAAAATAAGCAAACTGTCATCTGCAAAATGAGGTCCCCAGAGGGTGAATTTAGTGATGCTACCCTGCATAGCAGGGTAGCATCACAAAATTCACCCTCTGTGAACCTCAATCTGAATCAGAGTCTCAAAACTAAACAGAAAGAGGTACCCAGAAGATAAATTGGCCCACTGTATGGGATAGCATCATCAGATTCACCCTCTGGGGACCTCATTCTGCAAATGTTAGACTGCTTATTTTCAGGCCTGCCTTGCATGCTGTTGGCAGATATTCCTGCCCAGGATAAAAAATCTCTTGCCATTGAAATAAGTATAAGTTGCACACCTTTAACCAGATTTTCTCCTGCAAATTGATTGGACTTTTTCATCAATGATTTCTTGAGTTAACATGGCTGCTTCAAAACGGCCATGACTAAATTTTATCAAAAATATTTTGAAAACACTCAGCAGGTTAAGAGTCAATGTGGTTAGGAATTTAACCAATTCAATCTTGTAAGGCTCAATGAGACATGTCAAACAAGATTGTAGTTGCATTGTGGGCACAATTTGCAGATTGAAACTTCATTTTAATGATATTAGTGGGCGAGGGTTAACCCTTACTATGAATGAAACCGGGAATTTTGATTTGTACAAATTTGTTTAGTGTGGTCTATAGTTAGGTAATAAAGTTGAAAAGTGGGGGAAAAATTGACTCATCTTCACTTTGCGCTGCTGTTGTTGTAATATAATCAGGGATGCTTAGGTGACATTAAACCCAATTCAGTTAATCAGCTGCTCCAACATAACATTTATAAGTGTAATATTCAGTAGGCCATGAAGAGTACATACACATCAAGCATGGATTATAGCAAGATTGTTTGATCCTGAATATGGTCAGATAAGCAGAATAATTGTGTTTGCTTTGAAGTCTATTCAATTTTTTAGTGTATTTATTCAACCATTGTCAACAAAGGACTACCAAGATCTTTCTCTTTGATGGTTTTATCCCTCATTTAAACCTATTTGTGTATTTAACAAACCGTTAGTCTTATTAAAACATGTGATAAATATAATGCTTCTACTTTTTTGTATTCATTAATTGCCGAATTAGAAAATAATATGAAAATTGCTCTCGAGATGACTCATTGTCATCTTTTGATAAATCTTTTTTGTAAGTCACTTTTGGGGTTACTCAGAACAATAAATTATTGAAATTCTCTAGGGTACCCACAGGCGGGGACTGGAATTTAAGGAACAGCCTTGAATTTGACTAAGGGTCAGTCAAGGCCATGAAATCCTGGGAAAATGTGCCAGAAGGCCTTGAAAAGCTGTGAATATTTTTGAAATAAAAATGCTAATCCAGTACATAATCATAACCATATAAGTTAAAACTAGAAGCCCTGTCAAGAACTGTGTGATCTAGGCTTAATTATGCTTAGGAATTGCATGCAATTGCCATATCGAATAGCATCCAAAACATGGCAGGCTCTCCTGGTTACTCTTAGCAAACACAGGCAGTGTTTCTGCCAGTGGACCTCCAGGTCCATTGGCTGAAACATTGCTTGTGCACAGGCCATATGTTCAGAATTTGATAGCCTTACTTTGGTCATAACGCGTAGATTAAGCAGATCGACATGCTATTTGTGCACATTTCATGACAGGCCTTCTAGTTTTAACTGTAGTTCTATATGCCAGAGTTTGTGATGGCATAGTTTTAATTAGGACCCTCCGCTCATTACCCCCTGCTCCCACTTCCATTTTTGGGAGGGGGGAGGAAGGGGTAATGACTGGAGAGTCTTAGTTAGGTCTAGTGAAGGCAGGCCTTGAAAATCCTTGAATTTGGCTGTTGCAGGGCCTTGGAAAAATACTGAAATATGTCGAGAGACTGCCTTCAATAGCCTTGAATTTTTATCAGTCCTCACCTGCAGGAACTCTGTTTCTTGCAGCATGATTATAAATAAATTTTAGATTGAATATTGCTGCATGATATATATATATATTACATCGGTCTTAACAGAATTTCTGCCTTAACAAAGAGCAACAATCAATGCACAATCTCGCCAAAGTGAGTTAGCAATAAGGGCTGAATAAGAGTGCTTGTCTGCATAATCAACTGAAAGAAATAATAGTCATGAGATCATTTTCATTCGTCACACCAAATAATAGTGATTGCCAATGTTTTTCTCCAAAATTATATTGTCATCTCTATTTATTTATTTATTAGGGTTTAACGACACATTAACAACCAAGGTCATATTGTGTCGGTGACAGTTTTATGGGTAGAGGAAGTAGGAGAGAACCACCGAGCAACGACGAGCAGCAGCCAGTTCCCCAACATCGTAACTCCGCACTGCAGCACATGCAGGGTTAGATTGGTTGAAGACATGCGCACCATCGACGTGCAGTATGCCTTAGTACACGGCATCATTATGCCCCCATGTGGACAATCGGGGTGAAGTGCCTTGCCCAAGGACACAACGTGGGGGTCCAAATCGATCACTCAGATGGTCACCCATCCAAGAACTAACCGGGCTCGACGTTGCTGAACTTCGGTGATCTGACGAGAACTGGTTACCACAATGCCACCATGCCCCCTAGTGTCATGTCTGCTATTTGGTAGGAGAGAGTTAGAAGAAAATGTCATTGTGAATATTACCTGTGAATACCCTCTTATGTAGAATCCTTGTTTATCCCCTCCTCCACAACGAAGTTAGATGGGGGGGGGGGGGGGGGTGATTGGCTGGCAGTATACATATTTATTTATTATCATTTATATATTGATGTTTAAGGTCACATATTTCTGCACAATGGCTAATCATGACAACGGCAGTATACATAAATCAGCTTGTCGATCTGTCCATCCATCCGTCCATCAGTATGCAAACACTATTTTGTCTGGAGGTTTCTTTTTTTATGCCCCGAAAAATTTTTGGAGGCATATAGTGTTTGTCAATTCCCTCTCTGCCTGGCCGTCAGGAAGATTTTCGTGTCTGCTCCATAACTCTGAGATGCTTCGTTGGATTTTGTTGAACCTTGCCATTCATGTTGCTAATGGGGAGGTGATGTGTCGCACACAAAAAATTTTTTTGTTCGATGGGTGGTCAAGGTCACAGATCAAGGTCAGAGTTCGGGGGCATCAGTGACTGTGCGGTCAATATTAGTCTTGTTCGATTATTTAATTACAATTTTTAAAAAATTTCGCACATAATGATAGCCACCATGGGAACCTGTGACCCTGCAGTTTCAAATGACACATAGTTGTGGAGTTATTGCCCTTTTTGCAGCTCTGGAAATGAGACGGGTGCGAGTGCAATTGCTCCCATCAGCACCTGTGCTTTCTGTTTTATGGGATCTAAAAAATGCACTTGTTGAAAAATATTGTTGATCTCTTATATACTGTGAGGACACATGTATGTGTGTTGTTTTGAGAAACTGTACCCTATGGCCAATGAGAAGTTACTGTCATAGTTCAGCAGGTTATTACATATTTACAGTTTCTGGTGTCTGGTGAAAGTATTACCTCAAAATTCATATACCAACATTTTATGGCTGCAATTTGCTCCCGTCTCTGATTTCACAGGAACTGCACCCGTGAATTCTGTTCATTTCCAGCACTGTTTTTGCCCCTGAATTTTCCATTTATGGTGGACACAATTTTGTCTGAGCTTGTATATTTTCACTTTTGGATCAATTTTTGTTAACACTTGGCACAGAGATTTTCCGGCATGGGAACCTTTGTTTCTGCGATTTTGAGATTGTTCAGACTCATTTTGGCAGATTTATTGTCCTTTTTCATCTTGGAGTACTAGCCGTTAGATTACCCCAATTTTACACCATTTACAGGTGGAAGAAGATGTGAAGACATCAAGAAAAATATAAAAATTATTTGTGCCTCTTCCACATTTGAGAATAACTTCCATCATAATAAGACCATAGAAACACATAAAAAGGCATGGCCATAAAACATAACAGGATAAGACTGTTATTTCTGCTTTTAATGTGCCCAAATTAGAGCAAAAGGGTGTCCCCAAAATAAATGAATTTAAAGGCCTGGGAGTATTTTTGGAACCTTTCATCATTTTGTCTGTGTTGGTTCGGTCATGTTTGTACAGACTTGGCACAATAAATGAATTTAAAGGCCTGGGAGTATTTTTGCAAACTTTCATCATTTTGTCTGTGTTTGTTCGGTCATGTTTGTACTGTACAGACTTGGCACAGAGATTATTAACAGGAATGGGAACCTGTGCCACTGTGATTATTGGATATTTAGAGTTACTGACCTTTTTTGACTTGAGTATTTTTTCAACCTATGTAATTATTTTTCGTCCCATTGGCCTATATATATCTAGTTAAAAAAAATTTTTCTTTAATTTTGTTTTTTTATGAAACATGAAACTTTTTTTTCTTGTAATCTACTGAGATTTTTTGATTTGTTTCTATATAATCAATAGAATTTAAATACAATTTTATTTTTAAATAAAACTCTTTCTCAACATGTATGTCTCTGTGCAGTCAAAAGTCAAAGCAAAATACAAACTGACCAGCTTGGAGATTTATTATTGGACAGAAATCAAGTATAAAAAATCAAAACACAGAAATACAAACGCTCCCTCCCATCTTGAGCATCTTTTTTGCTTTCTTCAATCAACAATGAAGCTAATAAAGGAAGTTATTATGATCTAAAGACTTTCTAAAGCATTTTAAAGAGGGAGCCTCAGGCATCGTCTGAATTCTTTTTTGGATAGAGCACACAGCCTGAAACACCACAAATTACCCACTTACACTCATTACAGGACACTGAATAGGAAACTTGTGAATGAATGAATGAGGAGCAATCCTCTTAGGAAAATTGTAGAGTATTGCAATGGAGAATATAAATGTTGAGTAATGGTGTGAATGGTCTATTTATTTGAAATGGTTATGTTTAATGGCCAATGCTGATCTTTCCTACTATGAAAATGACCACCTTGAGAAGTATGGTACTAGTTCAAATTCCCCTTGGGATCCCCGGAAAATGGAGCAGCATTTGTTTACTCTGGTGAACAAGTTCTGATTTATTGGTAATATAAGTTCCCGAAATTAATGCCTTGGGTGGATGTCCTCTACAGCAGGCAGCATAGGTTTAAACGATTGGCTAAACTTGAATTTACACTTGTGTTTGCGGTCACAATACAACAATAGATGCTAAAAGTGACCTTAAGGCTTCATCTGATTGAGTATTTTTATACCCTCCCCCCCAGCTCATTGTGGGGGGGGGGGGAATATAATGAAATCATCTTGTCCGTCTGTCCATCCATCTGTCTGTCCATAGACATAATTTTGTCTCTGGAGATTTTATCAGATGCGTGAGGACCAATTTGATTGAAACTTGGTATGAATGTTCAGCACCATGGCACCCTGTGCACCTGCGATTATAGTTCTGGTCGGATTATTTTTGCCAGAATTATGCCCCTTTTCATGTTGAAATAGCAGCCGCATTGGCCTGAATTTTGTCCAGAGATTTTCTCAGATGTTTATGGGTTGATTCCTTTGAAACCTGGTATGGATGTTCACTGCCATGGGAACCTTTGCATAAGTGATTATAGTTCAGTTCGAATTGGGGATCTGCCTGATGTTATTGGTTGGTCTATGGATCAAAACAGTAGTTATGTACAATTCAAAAAAGCCTACCAGGCGTATTATGCAGTGCTAGGCTGTGCTCTTGTTCTTCTTTTCTCTGAAGCAGCCACAACTGGATTTGATGAAAACTTCAAACAAATGAGCTCAGAAATTATTAGCGAAAAGATTGATCCAAATTTCAGGGATATATTTTGTTAATTAGAGGCATTTATTGCTGTCCAAGCAGGATTTTCTGCCTGCAGAATGCAGTGAAGTAATCCTTTACCTAACACGAAACGCAGACAACACTTACAAGCAAAATTCTGAACTGTTTTTATTCTTCTCATTTTTTTGGCTTCAAAACCATAGCTTATGACCCCTCGTTGGAACAAGCTCAACAAGCTCGTACCAAAGAGGGGTCTTAAGCTATGTTTTTGTGACATAAAAAATAGAAATAATGAAAATTGAATGGTGAATTTTGTGAATAGTGCTGGTCGGTTTGGTCATTACAGTACAAGTCAAAATAAGTTGTAGCATAATTGCAATAAACTGAGTATACTGCATCTCCTGCACTGATAAGATCAGAAGCTGACATTATTTTCTGGAAAGCTGGAAAATGATGTCAGATTCTCGTCTTATCAGTGTAGGAAGAGAGACTTGTACTGTATGTTGGGTAAAGAGTTAATCAGTCTGAATAAGTGGTAGGATAATTGTACAAATTTTTCCTTAATTTTTTTTTTCTTCAAATACCAGTTGATGACTGAACTCTTTTTCTGGTAATATAGGTTTAAACAATAGACTAGACATGACTATATATTCATTTTCTGCTCATGATGTAGTGCAGAATGCTGCATGTGACTTTAAACATCAATAAATAAATAAATGTACTATTTCACACATTTCTGGGTTATTGGTAAAATACATTAGGACTTGCTAACCACTGCCTGTGGTAGATGTCTGCTTAAGTGTGCAGCATAGTTATAAACAGGGTTTGCAATCGGTACTGGAACCGATACCGGTGGTTCTCGTCCTTTTAATCGGTACCAATTCCCATCCTTCAGAACCGACGGTACTCATAGTTATTATATGTGAATGTGATACACGAGAAACAATACAGAATCTACACGGACAGTAAAGAGTTAATTGAATGTTTCCATAACGTTGGATCTTCAAAGACTAGACTGTCTTTGATACAGTTTTGTCTGGAATATGCGTTGGTGTATGAACTGTCTAATGACACGCTGCCACATGCCTCTTAGAAGTTAGAACTTTGAACTGAGAACTCACTGCAATTTGCAATGATTGACACATCTGCGGAATCCTGCAAAATTCGCAGAACAATTGAAATGTATGTGACATCGGGTGCTTCATGTCGCTTTCATGTGTGGGTGCGTGCTTTAGATAAACGTATATAAATTTGGGAAACTAAATACTAGTGAATAGAGCTTTGAATGTGTAGTACTGCACTTTAAAGTTTTGGGAACCGTGATGGTCGCAAAAAAATTAAGTCAAGTTTGGGATTATTTTCTGTCTGATGAAAATACCAAAAAGCCAAATGCATCCAATGTAATGCAGAAATATTAGATGTGGCGTTCTCAGTGCCGGTACCGACCTGGTTATCGGTTCTGAACCCCAGTACGGTACTGGTTCTGACAACAGCAGAACCGACAGGACTTTGCAAACCCTGGTCATAAACACCAATAAATAAATAACCATTAAATAGGACCAGGTAACCAACATCGTCTGTGGCACTGTACAGACATTCTTGAGGAAAATAAAATCACACAATAAACAGATCGAACCATGAAATGCACAGAGATCTCATGTAATACATGATGTTGCTACTCAGTTTGTGATTTTCAAAAACACTACTCTGGCCATTGTCGTGGTCAAGGGTGTGCATAGACCAACTCCAAAATTAACATTTTATTGTAAAACTTTTAGGATTCATGTCTTGCAGTACATTTGCCATGTACTGGTTGTAATCCAGGTGTTTGCCAGGTAATAAAAATCCTCATCAGCAAAATTTTAATTAATGAAGCATCGGGTTGTACCCAGTGCTTTATTAATTAAATTTTGGATTATTATTTCTATAATTAGTGCTTGAAATCTAATATTATTGCATCCATAGGAAATATTGCTTACTCGTGGAAAGTGACCAGTCCAGTGGCTATACTGTTCATCATAAAACATTCTGCCAAATATATTTCTCCCCAAAATGTTGGGAAAACTGGAGTGGTTCAACACTTGTTTGTGTAGGACCGGTATATATTGACTCGTACTGTATATCAAAACTGACAATTGCCATGCACTGAATATATGATTGTAATGATATTCAGTTAACTTTTGAAGATCAAAAGGCAGTTTGAAAAATGTTTTTCACCAAAAATCTTCAATAGCCACTGTGAAGGAGTTTTGTTGAACAAGTGTCACTAAATATTTACTCTCGTTGAAATATCTGATAAAACGTTGACTTACCATTCAACACAAAGCTACAAATGTACAATAAAATTCTACATTTTATGCAAAGATAGGTGCGATCACTAAATGCTAGTAAATACGAATTATCAACTCCTTAACTTTTTATTCAGTCCCTTTGCATTGTGGTTTATTTGCTGAAAAGAGAATCAAGGGTTATTCCCCATGAGGACTTGGTAAAGTGAAGTAGTTCTAGTTTACTGTGATAAACAAGTTCCGTTTTACTGGTAAAATAACAGCGAGTAACCAGTGCCTGTGTGGAAGTCTTCTAAAATCTGGCCGTTAGATTAGTTCCAGTTCACAGTGCTTTACGAAGTCGCCCAAATATGGGCAAGTCCCCAATATAATATGACATTTGTTGTGGTACTCAAATGAAAATCAAGAAATATGTGAGACAAACATCATCTGGGAGACATCATAATTTATTGTTGTCACATGCACATGGGAATTTCAATGTAATTCCCATGCACATGGGAATTTCAATGTAATTCTTTGATTTTGATCTGCATCAGAGAATGATAATAAATATCGCCTTGGGATCTGGCGACTCTACATCTGTGAAACTTTGTAGTAATTATTAAGGTGACATTGGCCCAGTTTGATAATGTAGGCCCAAAAATTTAATTGAGTGCTCTTGCTTGTCCACTGACCCCAAATTCAGACAAACTCATTGCCCCCAAATTCAGTCAATCTTAAGGCCTACTAAAATAGGCAACATAGGTTATGTATAAAGGATTGGCTAAACATGCTTTTATATGTGTGGTAGTTTTGATTATCAAATAGAGCTGTAGATGTTGAAAGTAATCCACAAATAAAAAGAGGATACCTATGGTTTTTGGCTCACCTGACTTTCAGTCAGGAGAGCTATAGTGATCACTCACCGTCCGTCGTCCGTGAACATGGTGTTTGTGTCTTCTCCTCCCAAACCGCTGAACCAATTTAATTGATATTTGAGATAATAGTTAATGACATCGCAATTTGATTTTGTTCAAATCAAGTTGCCTCACCCCTTGATAGGGCCACGCCCAAAAAGTGTGCTCAAATCTGAAAAAATCTTCTTCTCATGAACCAGCAGTAGCAGAGACTTGATAGTTGGTGTGCAGCTTCCTTTTGAGGTGAAGACTCAGATTTGTTTAAGAGAAGTTTGTGGGGCTATATTTGCCATCATTATGGGAGGGGCAAGAATTTTTGCCCCTCCCAAAATTTCTATTTTCCAAACCGAGAGTTAGATTTGAACCAAATTAGATATGAGGGCTTTTTGGGCATAAGTACTTAATTTTTGCCAAAAAAATTTTTCCAGTCGCCCCCATGGGAACCGCAGGAGCTAAAAATAGAAAATAATTAAAACACCCATATCTCCAAAACTACACTGCACTGAGAATTCTTATTTGGTGTGAAGCTTCCTTAAGACCAACACAATGGAATGGTAAAAAAAAATTGCTATCGGTTTTATCATGGGGTACTTTTCTGGGACTTTGAAAAAGTGCTGAGTCAGCATTTTTTAACACTGTGGGTAATGGGAAAAACATTTAAGACTACTTTTCTCCCAAACCACTGCTCCAAAAGCCTTTAAATTTCACATATAACATCTTTGGAAGATTGTTTCACATGTTTATTGAAATTAATTTCCTGTGTCTATATTTGGGCTCTCTATGGGAGCCCAAATGTTTAAATTAGTGCAGTATGAGGAATATTCTTTAAAAAGTCTTCTTCAGATCTACCAGTAAGAATCTTTTGATATTTGGTATGCAGCATCCTTCGGGGGGCAAGATTCAAGTTTGTTCAAGCCAGGTCCCTGGGTTCACATTTAGGCTGAAAATTTGGGGTCCCGGTCCGGACTTAGAAATTTTGGACCCAAATCCGGAAATGAGTTTTTTTGTTTTTATGCATTTTGGTCAATTTTAAGACAAAAAAAAAAAAAATTTTACACTGCAAATTTGGGGGCCGGGTGGGACTTTTTTTTGTTTTTTATGTGTTTTGGTCAATTTTAAGAAGAAGAAAAAAAAATTTTAGTCTGAAAATATTTTTGGGACTTCAAAAATTTCCGAACAAAAATGAAAAAAAATCTTTTTTATGCATTTATCTCAATTTTGGGATGTAAAAATTCAGGAACTGAAAATAGAAGGAAAATCCTGTGTATTGTGTGGGCACAATCGCTTCATCTAGTTGGTATATGCTTTTCTTAGGAGGGGCATTTGCAGCTTATACAAGTCAAGTCCCTGGTTTGTTAGGTGAGCGCCCTCAGGCCCCCTGGGGCCTCATGTTATTTAAGTGGATACATAATAATTATTTGATGAGTGACAAGCAGGTGAAATATAAATTTTTTATTTCACCTGCTGGTCACTCATGCAGTATGATACATGTAATCACTCTAAAAACATAGGTACTCTCTTTATTGTATGCATTGCCTATTCTATTAAAACTATTCTATTAAAAAATCTTGACATTTTAATCCCAAATTAATGCAAATTAATTGCTTTGAAAGCGACAAACATTTCAGTTGAGAAGCCATCAGCAGACAGTCAGCAAACCACTTTCAGCAACAAAATTAGTTGTCCGCGAACAAATAGCTACACAGAAATGTTCATGGATATTAATTGAATACCACAAACAACAATAGCAGCAACATTTCACCATGAAATAGTAATCATCTCACTTTATAACAGCAAGTTTATTCTGTGTTCATTTATTCTATTTTCCCTGTTATTCTCCAGTTATATACAGAGTGAAATATACGATTTTTGATCGAGTTGTGTTAACAGCCGAGGCCTATGGTTTGGCAGCTGTCAGTGTGCTTCCGGGTGGGTGTCTGGACGTCCTCACACTGTTAGCACAATAACTTGAACAAACGTTCTCAGATTTGACTAATATTTTCCATACAGGTCTTTTGCAATAATATCTCAAGTGAGTTCGAAAACTGGCCTGGTCTGATTTTTCCCTACAGAGTTATAGGCCTTAATTAATCATTTTTTACAAATTTGAGCTTGTTAGCACAATAACTTGAAAAAACGTTTTCCGATCTGACTAATATTTGCCATACAGGTCTTTTGCAATAATATCTCAAGCAGCTTCGAAACCTGGCCCGATCCGATTTTGCTTCACTTGCCCAGTCCAATTTCCCGTTATAGAGTTATGGGCCTTAATTAGTCCATTTTTACGAATTTTGAGCTTGTTAGCATCAATTTTTAGTCGAGTTGTATTAACAACCGAGACCTATGGTTTCATGACGGTCGGTGTGCGTCCGGGTTTCCTCACTCTTTTAGCACAATAACTTAAACAAACGTTCTCCGATTTGACTAATATTTGCCATACAGGTCTTTTGCAATAATATCTTGAGTGAGTACAGAGTTATGGGCCTTAATTTGTCAATTTTTACAAATTTTGAGCTTGTTAGCGCAATAACTTGAACAAACACTCTCCAATTTGTCTAATATTTGCCGTACAAGTCTTTTACTATAATATCTCAAGCAAGTTCAAAAACTGGCCCGGTCCAAATTTTTATGAATTTTGAGCTCAGCACGATGACATTTCTAATTATCAGTAGAGAGTGCATGAAGAAAGTAGCCACAACTCGATGCCTGCATCTCCGATGCGCACCTGTTGTTACAAATTTTGAGCTCAGCACAATGACTTTTCTGATTTTCAATAGAGAGTGCATGAAGAAAGTAGCCACAACTCGATGCCTGAATCTCCGATGCACACCTCTTGGTAAAAACATAGTTTGCTGGTCCAGTGGAAACTTGTCCGAACAAGCAAATTTGCTGGATGAGGTCACATGGACCACTTGGAAGTTGACCAGTGGTCTTTGAACTGCATTGCTTGTTGGATAGCCAAGTATCTTTTCTACCAGCAGGTGAGGGTGGGGATAGATGTCCACTTGGTTGGTGACCAAGAACCAAACCACAAAATACTATTTCTGTGATTCAATATGATGAGTGAGAAATTTTGCGAGGAATCCAAGATATTTATCAGATATTCATGAAGTATTGTTTTTAGAGTTGTCATGGAAATCATTATAACATTTCTTCAGTGCTTCACTTGAAGCATTCTCTGCTGATCACACAGGTGACATTTCGCTATGCTGATTAAGTGACATCTGCAGAATAGCGGTTCATTGCATTTCTTTAAAATTGATTTTTCAAGTCTCACTGACAAGGAGAGAACGTAAATTAATTTTTAACTTCCTCTATTTTACACAGAACCATGATGTTTCAATTATACAAGTCACTAATGCTCCAATTTAACTATTCTTCTTGGATCAGGTTAATGACATCAAATTAGAGATATTGATCTGCAGAAAACTTATAATTTGTCCTCAGTTAAAGACACTAAAAATCCATTGTCAAAGATTCCCCTACTCAGGAGAGAAGAAAACATGCCAAATGTGGAATAGAGAAATTAGAGGGAGGATTTGTTACAATGTCAGTTTATTTATGCTGATTAATAGCACAGACTGTCATATTTAGACATCTCAATACAAACCCTTCAGACCAGCATAATAGAAAAAGGATAAATTAACCCCCTGACAGAGCATCAGAACTGTGATTGCAAACACTGTCGCCTCCACAATCAGATTGTGATCTGGTTCTGACAGCCTTAACATCAGTGGGTTGAGACTTTGTCAATAACATTTTACAAAATGCAGAGCGCATAATTAACACAAAACAAACCAAAATACAATCTAAAATTCCTTGTTCTGGGGGTTTTTTATGTTCTTTTCTCTGATGAGTGGATTGTTGGGAGGAAAGCAGACGATAATTTTGACCAGATCACAATCCATTTGGGATTCAGTCTAAATTCTCTATTCTTTTGTTATCCAAGCGCTGTAAGGTTTTTGGTATTCAGGATATTTATCACTGAACTTTTTGGGGGCTTTTTGCAATGCTTTTCCCCTGTACGTTGAGCGGTGCTTGCCTGACAAGCTGTAACTGCGTCCTGATTTTACATGTGGGGCACATTGGCACTGTATACTAAGGCATACTGTGCGTGCAAGCCTGAAAATAAGCAGTCTGACATTTGCAGAATGAGGTCAGCAGAGGGTGAATTTGATGATGCTATCCCATACAGTGGGCCAGTTTATCTTCTGGGTACCTCTTTCTGTTTAGTTTTGAGACCCTGATTCAGACTGAGGTTCACAGAGGGTAAATTTAGTGATGCTACCCTGCTATGCAGGGTAGCATCACTAAATTCACCCTCTGGGGACCTCATTTTGCAGATGACAGTCTGCTTATTTTCTGGCTTGTGTGCGTGGATAGTGCTCTTGCCTTCAACTGCTGCTAACTCTGCTTATGCAGAGTTAGTATGTGGGGGAGTCTGATACAGTACAGTCGCTGTACACTGGTCATAATCTGCGCATGGGCAGTGATGTTCAAGCATGGACAGTGATGTCCACGCATTCGTTTATCAGGTAATAAAAATCACTATCAGCAAAATTTTAATTAATGAAGCACCAGGTTGTACCCGGTGCTTCATTAATTAAATTTTTGATGATTATTTCCAAAATTAGTGTTTAGAATCTAATATTACTGCGTCCGTGGTAATATTGCCCACCCGTGGAAAGTGACCAGTCCACGGCGACTGTACTGTAGTTGCTCACTGCTACTTGGTGGTTCTCTCCAGTTTCTCCCAACTTCCACTTGTAAAACTGTCCGACACAATGTGACTCTGACTGATGAAAGTGTTGTTAAAATATGAACAAAATAGTGAATATTATCCAGTAACCAATGCCTAGGATGAAAGTCCTCTAAAGTAGTGTTCAACCGATTACCAAAAATGGCCGCTGACCGATTACTGGTTATTTGAGCTCACAATTGGACGATTCTGATACAGATTCTGATTGTAATACCGTGCACTACTTGACAAGTCGAGGCTCACAGAGAAGTACATTAAACTGAACATATTTTACAGTGTTTGAAGTCTGTTCACTACTAGATAAGTCAAGACCCGAAAGAACTACATTAATTTGAAATGAACATATTTCTCAGTATTTAACTCCGTTGACTGGGGTCCAGTAAAATTGCCAGTCACACACACTTGGGTGGCAAACGTGGCTCTAAGAGCCATGTTTACCACCCAAATGTGCGCAACTGGTAATTTTTACTGCAACCTGAGTGAATGGAGTTCAACCTTCACTTTTCTGATATGAACTGGCGATTGCTGGAAGTACACTCAATTGTAAGCTTTGCATGTCGTTTAACTTGTATATCCTGTAAAGGGGCATCTAGAGATATTAAGAATACACATTGTGATGGTTTTTCAACTTTATTGAATGGTATCATTGACATCATTTTACATTAACAACAATTGCAGTAGATAATAAAGTGCGGTTTATGAATCATCACAAAATGCTTGGCAACAATCGGTTGAACCGATGTTCCAGGAGCCGTTGCTGCTGTCATCCGATTGCCCACAATCAGCCGATTGTGACAGCCGATTCCGATCATCAGTTGAACACCACTCTGAAGGGGGCAAAATAAGTATAAACTGTAGGATAAACTTGATTTGTGTTGTGGTTTTGAAATTGCCATAGATGCTGAAAGTGATCTGAAACAATTATAAATAATAGTACCGGTAATACTGTGAAGTAAATGTAAAGTAATTGCTAAAGCCCCACAAAGTTGATAATCTGTTTCTCAAGCCATTTTTTGTAAAATAGCATGTGAGCGGGCGGTTGTTTATTTTTATTTTTTTGTAAAATTTCTTTGCCATCAAAAGTTCATATTCTTGGTTTGTTATTGGCCTCATAATCTACAGAATAGCATGGGTGGTGGTGTATTTCAAAAGTTCATGTTCTTGGGGTTTGTTATAGACACGAACACAACTTGACCAGGTCACTCAGTGCAAATAAGTGATCAGTTATCACTCAAGCCAAAGTCTGTTTATTCTAATAAAAAAGATAATTTTAGAAAATATTAATTGTTTATAATTAATAATTAAGGACACATCAATTCTGATTCAGTGGAGCCCCCTTAATTGGATATCTCTTAACTGAAAAACCCTGTTAATTGAATATAATTTCCCAACATAAAGCCACTCCAGTACAAATTTGACCTGTTAATTGAAGATAGGTTGAGTAAACTGTTATTAATTGAATAAAAAATCTTGTAATCTGTCTTGAAATTACCCTTACTCTCCCCAGTTTTCCTTTGTTTATAGACCTATTTGGCTTCAGTACATCCAGTACATGCATTTAATCTATTATATCTTGTTTGACAGAGCTCATGGAGCTCTGTCAAACAAGATATAATAGAATAAATGCCAAGTTTATCTCTAGAATACTAGCGGGGGAGGAATTCGTCACATACAGGTGAATTGTGCACTTGGTGATACCTTCTTGAAATTTGGCACACTGTTAGTGTAGGCTATGAGGTTCTCAAAAACGATCGGCTACAAGTTGACACCGACCGGTGGCGACCAGTAGCGGCACAATCCAAAATGGCCGCCAGCGGCTGAAGGGAACCTCCTTTTCGACGGTCTACCGACTATACATCCGATTGTAAGGGCGCGAAAGTGAACTCTGATCCACGCACGTGTTGGAAACAGACGTGGGAGATGATGTAGAATAAAACGAGATTCTCTATACGGACGCATCAATTTCTTGGAACTTGAAAAGAGCGTTGTTTCTCCGGGATCAGCGTCATTCAGGCAAACCTGAATGACGCTGATCCCGGAGAAACAACGCTCTTTATGAAGCAGTCTCTTTGCCATACAATCTCTTGTTTGGCGTAATTCCGCAAGCAATTCTGATTTGTCTGTCGAAATTAATTCGAGAACGCGATTGTTCACAAAAATCATTCACAGAATGAGTGAGAATCCTCTTCGTGTACGGACTAGTACTGACTGGGAACGTTGTTGCTTTTGCCAGCAAGACAGTTCCAAGAAATTGATGCGTCCGTATAGAGAATCTCGTTTTCATGACGCCTATAAAGCTATTGAGGAAGACATAACGCGCTTCCTAGATAATGGCGTTGAGCTTCCATATAATTTGACCATTGATTGTTTGATGAGAGAGAGTGATGAGTGTATGTCGATGTCACTGTTGACGAATAAGGCAATATATCATAAGACATGCCGTGACAGTATTCGGACTCACATCGTACAGCGCGTGCTACACAAGCGAGAGCGAAATGAGGCAGTGGCATCCTGCTCCACGCTGAGTCCTAAAAGAACACGGACAAGTTTTGAATCTGGCTGTGACAGGAAACTGCCCCAGTGTGTTTATTGTCACAAACGCGAAGGTGACAGCAGTGAGCCTATTTGCAGATCAATGTCTGATAACAATAAACTCAAAATTATGGCAAAGGAAGCCGAGAACTGGGTTGTTTTTTCTCGGGTCAATGCAGCATTTGATTCCGCTGCTAGTGATCTTTACTATCACAAAACCTGTTATTGTAAGCTTGCCAATGAAGCACGAGCGGCTAAATCTAAAAAGTCGAAGAACGCCGAACATTCCGCGTCAGGCCTGCCCTATGACCCTCTCGTTATGGCAGAGCTCATAACATTTGTTGAACACAACGATTCCGCGATGAAGCTTGTCGATCTCAAGAATCTGTACAGTCGGAAGTTGAAGCAAGTCGGTTCTGATTGGCTTAGTGAAGAAATACATTCCACTCGATTCAAAGAACATTTGTTGCAGAAATTGGGCGATGGCTGGGACGCCTTCACACAGGGTAGAGATGTGTTTATTTCAAGTAGGTTTCGAGTTGGCTCCTTGTTGTCCGAATCTTTAACTCGTATAGTGTCTGAGGAAGAGGCAAAAAAGATAGTTGATGTGGGTCTTCTTCTGCGTAAACACATACTCATATCTCAAGCTCCTTTCACGGGATCATTTTCATCTTATTGCTTGAGCGAGCCTGTACCCAACTCACTCCTGACTCTTCTTAGAGTTCTACTTGAGGGCACATGTAGTATACAGAACTTAGGCGATGATGAGACTGTTAATGCCAAGACTCGAGTGGCTTGTACTATTTCACAGATGTTGATCAGCAATTCAGCGAAACGCTCCGAACATGCACAAAATGTTCACCAGAGACGTGACAGAGAAACTCCAATGCCTCTTTATGTGGGTTTGAAGTTGCATGCCCATGATCGTATGAAAAATCTTATCAGAGATTTTCATCAAATGGGACTCTCTGTCTCTTATGATCGCGTAATGGATGTTCGCAGGAGTTTCGCGAGAGCTGTTTCACTGCGGTTCAAGAACGAAGGTGTTGTAGTCCCAGCTAACTGCAAACGTAATGTTTTCTCGATAGGAACCACTGATAACATTGATGTATCTGGTAGATCTGATATGCATGGTACGTCCATCACACTCATTGGTCAACTGAGCAGGGACAATGTGGGTACTGATCCCCCACCACTGAGTTTAGATGTTCCAGAAGACACACAAATTGAACTCCCAGACGACTATGCATTTGTTCCTTTCGTTGAAGACTTTGGTGGGGACATCAGGCTTGAATCTCCAGATGAATGTAATGTACGGCCCAATGAATATGCAGATTTGAACGTGGGAGAGAATGACTGGTTGTCTCATGTGTCACAGATCAGCAATAAAGGGAAGGTTGATGGCAGCTGGCAGCTTGATGAAGTCCCTGTGACCTTTTCAGGCTTCTTTTCAAAACATGAAGATCAAGACAATGTCAAACCTCGTGCAGTTATTGGGGTATTCCCTGTTTTCAGTGAGCAGAAAGCGGACTCACTCAGTATGCAGAAGCATGCTATGTATGTGGTCAGGGAAGCTACTGCTTTCGTAAACCCCGGCCAGATACCTGTCATTGAAGGTGACTGTCCGTTGTATGCCAGGCAGAAAAAATGTCAATGGCTGTTCCCAGAGGAGATAGGTGAGGATCGAATGGTGTGTATGATTGGATTCCTGCATCTTGAAATGTGCACCCAAGAAGCTGGTGGTAAGCTTATGGGTGGTTCTGGTTGGGAGCGAATGTTTCACCTCGCAAAGATATTCACACCCGGTGTAGCATCATCCCTACTTGGTGGGAAACATGTCAAGAGGACGCGACAGGCATATCTTCTCACTCTAGCTTGGCTTGAGATCCTCAGAAAGAATGCTTATGAGATTTACTGTCAGCAGACTGGGCCCCATGAGTCATTTGAAATGTGGGAACAGAGGATTCTTTCACAATCTCCAACTGCGCGCTATTGGGGTGAAATCGTTCGGAACTTTCTCTTGACAAGCTGTCAATTCGTTCGGAACCAACGAATCGGTAACTGGCCTGGTACACTGTGTTCTATCGATGAGTTGTGCAGTTACTTTTTTGCCCTAGGACATACAAATTATTGTCGGTGGGTCCCCGTATTTCTGAGAGACATGTCTCAGCTACCCAGGCGGCATCCTTCAATCCACAACAAATTCATGGAAGGCCATTTTGTGGTCCAGCGTAGTGAGAGGAAGTTCAGTATGATGGGTTTAGATCAGAGCCAAGAACATAGTATCCAACTACTCAAAGAAGACAGTGGTCCAAAAGGTCTCTATGGCCAGGCTGAAGAGAAAGTCGTTATTGAGCTTTCAAGGTCAGAAGTTCTGCGTGTTATAGATGAGTATGAATATGCAAGTTTCCACACAACATCATCAGATAACACGGAACACCCGGAAAGTTCGGTATCAGAGCAGAAAAAATTTCTGAATCAATTGAAATCTCTCCTCGATCTGGTGAATCAGGGACTCATTATCAACCCTTATGATGAAACTAGTGGTCAGCTGGTGACATTAGATACTGGTGAATATATGGACCCCGAAGTTAGTAAGAGTTTACGGTCATTACCCGAAAGGGGCAAGCATTTATATTCCACTTTCTTGAAGGAAAGGCTTGTGGAATGCACCGTACCCCTGAATGATGTTATTCCCAAGGCAAATATATATACCTTCCTTAACCCACCCCCAGCCAACCTGGACAAAGGCCGAGACAAACTCATGTCAAGTAAAGCAACTGCCGCAATAGTTACCCAGATGTTCGTTTCACTGCAAGCCCGGCCTGATTCAAACATGGATGAGTTTTTCATGCACGAGAATGCACGTGATCCGCCAGCATTATCCGATAGAGGTAAGCTACGGAGTGGGACAAAATCTCAAATTCTCAATTGTTTACCAGCTATTCCTGCACAAGGGAAGAATTCAGCAGCTAGACAAGCTTCAGTTGTCATCTTGGATATGCCTGCTGTAGTCCATGTAATCAAACCACAGAAAGCGGATCTGTTTGGAGAATATGCTCGATTGCAATTATTGCCATACATCGAATCTCTGATTAACACGAACACCACAAGGGTTGATGCGATCTATGACTGTTACCCCGAAGGCAGTTTGAAGAATCAGACGCGAGCAAAACGCCTCGGTGAGACAGCAGTTAGGTTGATACGGGTGTCCGAGAACGTCCCTTTACCTGAAGGGAAGAATTGGCAGGCATTCTTGAAAGTTAGTGAGAATAAAGACGAATTTTTCAAGTTCCTGTCTGCTGAACTGCTGAAATTAACATCAACATCCGAGTACCAGTTGTTAACGACATCAGGAGAATATGTACTATGCAATAAGGATGTTAGCTTATGTGACATATCTCCATCGAACCACGAGGAAGCAGACACGCGCATGATGCTTCATCTCAACCATGCAGTCTCACAAGGTCACAAAATAGCTTTTCTTCGCACGGTTGATTCTGATGTCGTCATTCTGTCTTTGCACCATTTCGCAACATTCCGTGACCTTGGACTCAGTGAGCTGTGGATTGGGTTTGGAATTGGAAAGGCATATAAAGATATGCCAATTCATGAGATAGCTTCACAACTTGGACCTGATTACTGTAAGGCCCTGACTTTCTTCCACGCCTTCACAGGTTGTGATGTAACATCCAGCATGCTCGGCATTGGGAAGAAGACAGGATGGAATGCATGGATGAATTTTCCCGCATCAACTGAAATGATGATAGAATTGACTGAGAATCCGCAAGTCTTTTCAGAGGATTCCCCTCATATGCAGCATATCGAAAAACTCACCATACAGATGTACAGTAACAGTTGTGTCAGTACACGTGTCAATGATGCGAGACGGCATATGTTCACACATGGCCTTAAGTCTATGGAAAACATCCCGCCCACCAAAGCAGCTCTGTATCAACATGTAAAAAGGGTAATTCTTGTGTCATCTTTCATTTGGCATCGTGCTCTGCAGAAACACTTATGTGTGCCAGACCCATCACAGTACGGATGGGAGTGGAATCCACGTCTCAATATTCTGGTCCCATTTTGGACTCACCTAGGAGACGCAAGTGCTGCATGTGCACTGATGCTCCACTGTAGTTGTGCCAAGGCCTGCAAGGGCAATTGCAAATGCTTGAAAGCTGGATTAAGGTGCACACCTTTGTGTAAGTGTGAAGGTGGCTGTTGTAACAATATTGAGTAGTATACTGTCATGTTAGGACCAGTCATCTCCTATTCTGGTATTTTTTTTTCCATTTTCGGCCAGTTAACACATGTCATGTTTCTAGTTGAGTTGATTTTGCTAACAAATGTTCATCCCATGTGGCTTGCTACATTGTCCGGGGTATAGGAATACAGTTTTAGATTTCGGAAAATAGTCTGTTATTTACTGCACAAGACGGTGTTAATTCATGCATAGCATGATACAATATCCCCAACTATTTTGCCTCTGTACAACAGTTGATACCTTCGTTCACCCGTGTGTTCATCTATGGTATCCTTGTCTTTCTCTGGCCATAGGCCACATGTGACTAGTCAGTTCCTACTCCATAGCAAATCAACTTGGAAATCCTTCATCTTGTAGCGCACTCATGTCTCAATGAATCCATACCTGAGTTGATCTAATAAATCTAACGTAAGGTATCAAATTGCCATACCGGATCATATTTCGATAAGTTATTCGCTAAAACATTTCGACCACTCATCGACATCAAAGGTCATGTTTTGGCTCCCAGTGGTGGCTATATCTCTATATCCCTGGTAAAGTAGCATACCATGAGGGATGGGCATTAAGTGTCGGCAACATTAATCCTGACTTGGAACACACCACATCTTAACTGGCCGAAAATGAAGAATACTACTTGTAGTCAAAAAATATTCCTGTACCTCGAATGACTGCAAACATACACTCACCCCTTCTAGTCCCATTTTGCCAATGTTCTATACTGGCAAGATAACATTGTATAATTAACAACGGGAACTAATGCATCCCGAGTTCATTCCAGCACTGCCCTTGCTGGCAGACGTGTCGCTATGGTGTTGAGATTGAACCAGAACTCCTCTAGAAATTTGATAGTTTTATTTTCTTAGAAAATAAATCTATCGAAAATGCCGGAAGTTGAGAATAGACTGTCACTTTAATTGGATTATCAAATGTCCAAGTATCCCCACTGCTGCATACTATCGAGTACCCTTGTTCATGTGTTGACAGGAATCTCTCATACCATGTTCATTTGACCATTGCATTCCCGAGAAACATTCAACACTAATTTATCTACGGACGGACGATCATACTGACAGTCAGACACACAGACGCACACATCGACGGAAATTCTGATCCCATTATCCATTAATCTTCCCCCCAACTTGTTCCAAGGGCTTCACTCCATCATTCACATCAATTACAGCACATGTATGGTGTTAGGTTTGGAGCTTCAGTTGTGCGATCGGCGAAAATAGCTTTTTTTCGATCCGCTTGGCGGCCATTTTGGATTTCGCTGCTAGTGGTGGCTAGAGGATGGTGCCAACTTGTAGCCGATCGATTTTGAAATCTCTGATGCCTACCCTTACATCATGCCAAATTTCAGGAAGGTATCACCAAGTGCACAATTCTAGCGAATTCCTCCCCCGCTATACAGGAAAGTGACACAATCCCTGTTAATTGAATACTCCTGTTAATTGAATAATGTTCATTGGCAAAGTGGCAATTCAATTAACAGGGTTCCACTATTCTATAATCACTATTTACATTGTTTGCTTCCTATTCAATGTTCAGTATTTTGGTTGGATAGGGAGGAGGGCCATATAACTTTCCCTGAACACAAATTTGTGCAAGAAAGTTGTGAAAAAAAATGTACATGCCTGCTTACCAAATTTTTCTGGCATTTGACAAGAAATAAACCTATTTTCATTGTTTGGCCTTGCTCAATAGACTGCATGTTGGGGCACCGGTTTTGTTAGCTCACCTACATCTGTAAGATGTGGTGAGCTATTGTGATAACTTCGGGCGTCAGCGTCGGCGTCCGGCGTGTCCAATATTGTAAGAGTTAATGTTAAGGTGAATTTCTCAAGCATCAGTGGGCTCAGGCCTTTGATATTGCATATGTAGGGTCTAGGGGACTATTAGAACAGTATTTAACCCTGAAACTACGACTTTTTTCCAAATTTCAGCTAAAATTTTCTGCAAAAAGTTGTAAGAATGGTGCCTTCATCTCTCATTACTGTTTATTTTCTCATTTCAATAACAACTGTAGGTATTAACCCTACTGTATGCAGAAATTTAACTGATTTCTTTTCTTTTTTTCAGTCACAATGTTCACGTTTTTGTCTGACTTACTCAATTTTAAGTTCTAAAAGTTTGTGTCAAGGTGAGGGGGATTTTTGGGACTTATATTCACTTTCTTTAAAAAAAAATTTTTTAACTTTTTTTTTTTAATACTTTCTCATACTTGTTACTAGTAACATTAAGGCTTATTTTAGTTGTTGATGTGATGTATTTTTGTTGGGACTTATAGTCACTTTCTTGAATGAATGTTTTTCCGCAACTCCTCTTTAACCAATGAATGTACTTCAATTACAATTTCAGTGATTTATGAAAGCCTTTCCTAATTCTTATTTATGATTTAATATCTGGCCTCACGATTCATATTCTTAATCATAAACATTTCTAAAAGAAAAAAATGCTTTTATATCCAATGATTCTATGTTGAATTGATATATAATAAATGCAGAAATATAGACTTTCCAAAGCCATCACATAAACCACATTAATCATTTGATGCCTAGTTAATGATTTATATTAACTAAATATTAGGCATGTTACATTGGAACGACATTATCAAGCGCGAATGTAGGTGAGCGTTGGGATGTAACATCCCTCTTGTTACACTAAAAAGTGATCAAAATCGCAAGGAGGCTTGTATGGATTAAACCATGATTAACCCTTCACCTAACAGAATAAGAGAACAACAGTCACAACACTTGCAGAAATAACTGAATAACTGAAAATTATCTTTTTTATCGTCCGTAAACTTTTCACATTTTCTTCCCTTTAACCGGTGAGCAGGTGTGAACCAAACTGGGCAGGAATGGTCCATGGGAGGTCCTCTACAAACGATCCTCATTTTGTTCCCGTTGGATGAAAAACATGGCTTCCAGAGGCATTCTTTGATTCTGGTTGGTGGATTTTCAAAAATCTTCTCCTCTGAAACCACAAGGCCAAATGTTTTGAAACTTCACATAAATGATGACTGAGAGCAACTCTACCAACGATCCTCATTTAATGTTGATCGGGTTCAGGCATGTTAACTCTCCCGGAATGCCCAGGAAAATCCCGGAATTTCAGTGTAGTTCCCGGCCTCCCGGACGGGAATCAGTTTTGGACCAAAAATTCCGGAAAACAATAGCCAAATATTTCGTTCCTGTTGTAACTTATGAAAAACGTTCGGAGTCAAATCACATGCATTTCAAACTCTGGTAAAAACTCACGAAGCAGTAAAATATGGATTTAAGTTAAGAAAAGGGTATTTTATGATATATATTTCAACTGTGTTCATGTTTATTTCTGGGTTTTTTCTTCGGAGATTCGTGATCAATGTGGGAGTGTCCAAGTGAAAATAGGTGACTTACTTTCGAAAAATTGAAAACTCCACCTTCATTTAAATGCAGTTTTTGGAAATTAAAATATATGAAAAGGAATTAAATAATATATATTTATTTATTCCTTCATAGAATAGCTGTAATTCTCATCCCTTTTCCAAAATCAAAACGTAAACAACAACTATTTAGCACAGTTTAAAAGTAGGTTAAAGTCGCTTAGGATGCCGAAAAATTATGACTGCATATTTAAACACAATGGACTTATTTTTTAACACTACATTTATTCTGTTGTGCTGACTACAGAACTGTTAACTGTTGGCCATCTGTACCCAGAAAATTTCGAATGGAATTAAAAAAAAATGCTTCAGTGATGAAAAGAAAAGTTTTGTGTAGGGCACAAACGTCCCACATGCATGAAGCTTGATAAACTCATAAAGATACTTTCTACTTTCTAAGTACTGGTACTAATGTTCTTGAAGTAACTGAACATTAGGACGTCTTTTCCTGTTAACATTTCCAGACTTGGGAAATTAATAGCTAAGTAGACTTTGATAAGAGCAAACCACAGGTGGGGGTGCTCTGTGGGACAGTGTGGGTGGGTGGTGGTGGGGAGGAGGGGGGGGGGGGCTCATGAGGAAGAATGATCCTGGGGGGCGGGGGGGGTCAAATCAACAGTTATTTTATGATTTTTTAACATAGCATAAATGCATCAGCATAGTTGACAACTAGTTCTGGATATAACCTGGTGTTAATAGTGGTCCATGAGCTGAAAATTCACAAGTTTTTTCTTTTATTTTGTCCCCGTGCAAACTTTTCCCTGAAATCCATCGCATTTCCCTGAAAATCACCCTCAGGTTCCCTGAAAAATTATTCTGGAGGTTAACATGTCTGATCGGGTTACAAACATGGCCACAATTGCAGCTTATAGTTATTATAGAAACCCTATGGGAAATCACATTTTCATCTTCTTCTCTGGAACTACTGAGCCGACGTGAACCAAACCTGGCAGGGATAGTCTATGGGAGGTCCTCTACAAACGGTCCTCATATTGTTTTCATGGTTTTGAAAACATGGCTGCCAGAGGCATTCTTTGATTCTGATTGGTTGATTTTGATAAATCTTCTCCTCTGAAAATGCAAGACCGAATGTTTTGAAACTTCACATAAATAATGACTGGGACACCCTCTACCAACGTTCCTCATTTAATGTTGATCATGTTGCAAAGATGGCCACAATTGCGTCTTATAGTTACTATAAAAAACCCTATGGGAAATCACATTTTCAATGGTCTATAGGAGGCCCTCTACAAATGTTCCTTTTTTTGTTCCCGTTGGTTGGAAAATATGGCCACCAGTGACATTCTCTGATTCTGATTGATGGATTTTGCAAAAATATTCCCCTCTGATACTACAAAGTCAAATGTTTTGAAACTTCATGTCATTAAGGACTGGGACACCTACCAATGATCCTCATGTAATGTTGCAAACATAGCCACAATTGCAGCTCATAGTTACCATGGAAAGTCTATGCGAAATCCCTTTTTAGCTCATCTTGACAAAGTCAAGCTGAGCTGATATCATCGCTCTCTGTCCGTCGTCCGTCAACACCATGTTTTGGTCTTCTCCTCCAAAGCCACTGGGCCAATTCAAGTGAAAGTTTGTGTGAGTGATGGTCCTGAAGGTGCATTGCATTTTTGTTCAACTCGACATGCCCAGCCCCATAGGGAGGGAGTGGGGGAAAATGCTCAAAAATATTTTAAAAATCTTCTCATGAACCAATGTGTACAATGACTTGATATTTGCTATAGAGCTTCCTTTTGGGGCGTAGAATCAAGTTTGTTCAAACGAAGTATGTGAAGCAATATTTGGCTTTGTAATGGGAGGGGTAAGATTTTTGACCCCGCCCAAAATTTCTATTTTCTGAACCGATGATCCGGTTTGAACCAGATACAAGTTTGTTAAAATGAAGCCCATTGGTTCATATTTGGGCTCAATACAGGAGCCTGAATTTTTAACATAGGGTAATATGGGGAATATTCTTTAAAAATCTTCTTCAGAACACCAGTCAGAATCTTTAATGTTTGGTATACATCATTGTTATAAGGGTCAGATGCAAGAGTGTTCAAACCAAGTTCCTAGGTTAATATTTGGGCTTCCTATTGAAGCCCAAATTTTAACTTTGTTCAATATGGGGGATAATTTAAAAAAATCTTCTTCTTCAGATCCACCAGTCAGAATGCTTTCATATTTGGTATGCAACATCTCTAGGGGGGTCACATTCAAGTTTGTTCAAATCAGATCCCTAAGTATATATTTGGGCTTGCTATGGTAGCCCAAACTTTTACTTAGTGCGATATGAGGAAATTTCTTTAAAAACTTCTTCAGATCCACCAATCGGAATGCTTTCATATTTGGTATACATCATCACTTGGCGGGGTCAGATTCAAGTTTGTTCAATTTGAGTGCCTGGGTTAATATTTGGGCTCCATATGGGTACCTGAAATTTAACTTAGTACAATATGAGGGAATTTCTTCAAAAATCTTCCTCTTCAGATCCATTAGTCAGAATGCTTTCATATTTGGTATACAACATATCTTGGGGAGTCAGATTCAAGTTTGTTCAAATCGGATCCATAGGTTAATATTTGGGCTTGCTATGGTAGCCCAAATTTTAAATTAGTGCAATATGAAGAAATTTCTTTAAAATTTCTCTTCTTCAGATCCAACATCGGAAGGCATTCATATTTGTTATACAACATCTCTAGGAAAGTCAGATTCAACTGTGTTCAAATCGAGAGCCTGTGTTATTAATATTTGGACTCCCAATGGATGCCGGAACTGGCCATGTTGCTGAAGAATTAATTAAAAGTTTTGTATTCAGTACCCTCTGGAGGTGTATAACTGAGATTAATCCACATAGGTTGTATCAAGGGGCTTCATAGGGGAGCACTACATTTTACATTATGATCAACTGAAGAAAAGGCATGATGCCCGGATTATTTTTGTCACTCCTGAGGGACTCAAGGATTGACAGTGTATCCTAAGAAGGTGGATTGCTTAATGTAGACTCATTCTTGGACTCTGTTTATATTGTGTTCTGTTCAAGATGAGCGCTTCAGGCCCTGTGGGGCCTCTTTGTTTATATGTAGTTCCTGGTGAGCGATTACAGGCTCTTTAGAGCCTCTTTTTTTTTTTACGACAATACAGCTTATGATGCCCATTAACCCTTTACCTGACACAGTATATTTTTAAAAAGCTAATTAAATTTCACATTTTTTGAGAACAAATATGTATATTTCACATTTTTCAAAAACAAATATGGATATCATTAGAACCAGCTCGATGAGCTGGTTCTTCTAATGATATCGATATTTGTATGGTTTTATTGAGAACACCCCCCCCCCCCCCCCCCCCCCCCCCCCCCCCCCCCCCGAGATATTTTAGGTTGTGGTAGGCTTAGTCTGGCCAATTTTCTGGCTGTTTTTGGCCACTATGTTAGGTAAAGGGTTAACAATGACCTCCTTCAATAAGGGGTGATCAATTTGATTTGATGTTTTGAAGGGAAATAAAATCTAAAGATAAAAATTGGTTGACGATGTTTGTGAATAGTGGAATTCTTCTCTGCATAAGTTCAAGGATAGAATGGAAGCATACCGTGCTATTTTCTATGCACAGCTATTTCTAACATTAATTCACCTCATTTTAAAATGACTAGAGTCTGCCCGCTGTCTGATTGGAAGCTTTTCATTAATATTTAAACTATTCATATGCAGTGAATACTGTTAATATGTAAATACAGGTAAATTTCACAAGTTCGTCTTGGACGACATTACCCAAAGGAAATATGTTGATTGAGGCAAGCGTGAAATTGTTGTTGTTGGATGTCAGTTTTTTACATTGATTTTATGAAACCTAGCAGTTAGAAGATAGATAAAACATTAACATGACAAATCAATATGTTGTACATATAGCCTTGGGCAGTGATAAGCTACCGAAAATATGAATTGTTTTCTCGTCATACAGAAAAAATGTGTTGTATATTGAACAGTCAGCTCCATAACTGGGAATTCATAAATAACCCTCTGTTTCTGGAAATAGTAAAATACAGTGGCTCCAGTTAATTGAATATCTCCTTACTGAATAACCCTGTTGATTATACCCACACTCTCGAAGAGATTGAGAGTATACTACTAGATTACTTGCATCTGTCTGCCTGTTCATCTGTCTATCCATTCCTTTGTCCATCCAGCTGGCCGGCTGAACCCATCTCTCAGTATCTCCTGCCTGTTGACACTCTCCAGTAAATTGTAATAAAACAATTATATATGAACATTTCTTTATCTACTACTGCACAAAGCACAAGCTAATGTACTGTATGTGGAGAGTGGATTGTAACAAAATCACCTGTGGAATGGAGTTATCACCCAAAGTATCAATTTCAAATTCTGTACATGTGGACAAAAAACACTAGCAATGTTTCAGCCAGTGGTCAGGGGTTGATTTAATTTTAAAAAATTGAATTTATTAACTTGGATAAATTTTGATTAACATTTCCTATTATTTATATGTTTTTGTCATGTGAAATTGATTTGCCATAGCTGAAAATTGATTCGAAAATTGCTGTGCAAATCCAGTTAAATTGAGCCCTGAACCCGGATGTCCATTCGCTGGAACTTTGCTTATGCTTGTTGTGCTTTGCAACACATTTGCAACACATTTGCAATAATTGCTCGGGTGGAATCTCCACTCCGAGGTGATTTAGAGATAATACACTCTACTCATACTGTACACAGTGTAAAGCCATTAAAGCACTCTATCAGTTAAAAGTGGGCATAAAGTGATATATAAGAATACCTAATAATAAATAATATCAAAATTTAGAGAAGCAAACTTTTCCCCATGATGCAAATACGAATCCAACCAATTCAAGCTTTGTTTCCTCATTGAGCTCAGTGTCAAAGAAGATTGAATTGATTGAAGTTTGAAATTATATTATTTTGTGTGAAGACGGTTAAACAAGTTCTGTTTTACTAGTTTGATAGAATTTTGCAACAAGTGGCTTGGTTACGGGCCCTCCTGAAGTGGACAACATATTTGGGAAGTGGAGCATGTGGTTGGCATTACTCATCATTTTACAAAACCATATCATGTGAGCTCGTTCCAATGAGTGGCCACATGATATGGTTTGGTTGAATTGTTTTGAAAAATTATTCTTTTTCAAATGCTCAACTTTAAAATTATGTGGGTGTATGTGGCCAATTGATTAGGTAAAGAGTTAATAGAAACTGACCACCAGTGTCTTGCTTGCAAGTCCTCTAATGTGGCTGCATAAGTATACAGTACAGTTGCCATATACTGGTCATAATCCACGCATGGGTAGTAATGTCCACGCATGCGTTTACCACGTAATAAAAATTATCAGCAAAATTTTAATTAATGAAGCACGGGTTGGTTGTACCCGGTGCTTCGATCATTATTTAAATTTTTGATGACTTCGTATAATTAGTGTTTGGAAACTAATATTATTGCCCCAATGGAAATATTACCCACCCATGGAAAGTGACCAGTCCACTTTGTTTGATACACTTGACATGATGTAAGCAGCCAGGTGTATTCTTATCTTTGCGGATGATATGCTGTGATGTACTTCACCATTAGAAAAGACTCGGTGAATGTATTTTGGCAGTGTTGAATATAACAACTCATATCACATTGCCCTAATTTAAAATGTCAAGAAATGGACAAGTATTTCTGGGGGTTCAGCATTTCACAAAATTAAACAAAAATGAATAAATACAATAAATAGGGTCATATTGGTTTGGGCAGTTGTATGGGTGGTGGAATCTGCAGAGAACCACAGAGCATCAGCAAGTCACTTCATCTCTCTAATTTGCTAACCTGGAACAAGCAGGGTCAGCAATTATTGAAAGCATGTCTACCATCAACAAGCCATATGGCTAAGCGCATTGTGCCTCTGTACTCCCACTTGGACGACTAGTGTGATTAAGTGTCTTGCCCAAGGACACAATGCAGTTTAGGTGGATGAAAATGGAACCTACAATGTTTCAGTTTGAATACCAAAGTGCTAGCCAATGAAATGCCGCTCTCCCCAAAACAGATAATTATTGACATGGAAAGTGGATGAATTGTAAATGATGCTGACTGGTTTACAACAAATTTCTATCGCATGAAAATAAACACTTTATTTTGAAATAGCGCAGTGTTGAAGACTGACACTAGTTTTTGTTTGCTGTGTGAAAAAACTTGACATCCTTGTAATCACTTCAAACTGCATGAACAATCACAATTGCTTTTCTTTAATTTGATTGCACCAGGTTAGAAGTGACACTGATGCTTATTTTAAGTTAAGAATTCAACAAAAAGTCATGCCATTTTATTTTTACTAAATAGAAATCAATGAATGGAATAACATCTTAGCATTCAAGCAAGTAGGATTTTTTCACCAAGAATGAGAAAGAGCAAGGCGAGACTTATTTTTCATCAGGTTTTTTTTTTCTCTCCATAATGAATGTTTGCTATTCACTGGGCATGTGGCAGTTCACAATTGCATCATGAATCCACGGTCATATCCCTGTCTGCAGTGGTGTGTTAAGCTTCTTGCAATAAGGGGTCGTGTGTTTTTAAGGCACAAAAAAAATTTAACTTTTATTTAACTGGTTGCATGCTGGAACCAAATTTGAGCTTTCCTCTGAATCTGAAGTGTAGGTACTGGTACCACAACTTGAAGGCTTCAAAGCCGTGGATATCTTTCATATTATGTTGGAATGAAATTTTTCAGTTAGAGTGGCTTCTTTACCTTGATACAATTTATGGGAGAGTGCCTCATGGCACTCTCCCATAAAGTGTAACAAAGCAAAGACTTGTGAACAAAAATAATTGAGAATTCTTTCTACCAGTTATGAACAAAAATAATTGAGAATTCTTTCTACCAGTTAAGAATTTTTTTCAACTATCGTTAGTCTTCTAGTCATATTGGAAAAGGAGTTGAACTTTTTCAGAGGGAATTTATTTATTTATTTATTGGTGTTTAATGGCACTTTCAACAGCTAGGGTCATCTCATGTCGGGCAGTTTCATGGTTGAAGGAAGCTGGAGTACTCACAGGGAACCACTGAGCAGTGGAGAACAACAGTCAGACTACCCAACGTACTAACTACACACAAGCAGGGTTAGCATTGGTTGAAGACAAGTGCACCAACAACCGTACAGTACAACTTAGTACACAGTGTCACCATGCCCCTACATGTGTACTAAGGTGTACTGTACGGTTTGCACCAACAACCGTACAGTACACCTTAGTACACAGTGTCACCATGCCCCTACATGGGCAGTCATGATGAAGTGCCTTGTCCAAGGACACAATGCAGTTACCCATGGTGGGGATCGAACCGTGGTCCTTTCGGTTTGAAGTCCAATGCCATAACTATTGAGACACCGTGCAGAGGGAATAAAAATAGTAAATGTAAGACTGGAATTTGGAAGTTCAGTTTCACAAATGATCAACTCTCTGCACACTAATTTTGAAATATCAAAAATATAAAAAGTAAATTTTCCCCCATAGTACAACTATTCGAGCAGGGTGGTATTGAAATTTTAAGTTTGGTTTTGGTATCAGTATTTTTAGAATGCTTTACCTTGGTATCGGTACGATATTCGATATCAACAGCATACAAAGTACTCACACCAATACCAATATCAAATGTTATTTTTAATATACATCCCAGCTGCAGACCGCCATTTTACTGCAGACCAAAGTGACCGAATTGTCAAAATGTTGGAAGTAAGACAGACAGTCGACATTAGTGATTTGATGTAACAAAAAAGTTGAGAAAATCAGTTTTTTGTGACATCAAATAACCGTTGGTGACTGCAGTTAGAAATTTACAGTCTGTGGGCTCCTTTAATCAAGAATTTTGCGTAATGTTCTGTTCAATGTCCTTTTTATTTTTTAACAAATGTCGGAAATATTTTCAATACCAATTTTCGGTAGTTAGAGATTCCCTCGCTACAGTAAAACGGTATTGACTTGATACAGAACGGTATTTATGGTATACCGTCCACCTCTAACAACTATATATAGGGTTAAGTGAAACCTCCACTCTTTGGCCTCAACTGTGGTAAGCAAGCTCTGTTTTACTGGTACAATATAGGACCCAGTCACCAATGCTTGGGGTGGAAGTCCTCTAAAATGGGCAATACTGATTTTAGCGATTGCATGAACGTTACTTTATCTCCATGTTGCAGTCATGATTAGTCATTGTGCAGAAATATGGGACCTTAAACACCAATAAATAAATTAAGACATGGTTTGTTTACAAGAATTTCATCTATGCTACAACCAGTGCTAGTCATAATGGCTGGACAGTGATTTGTAGTAAAGTCTGTCTGTAGAATCAGCAAAGTGTTGACGAGAAGAAACCGCTGCCAGAATAATTTGGTAAATTGTCTGGAAGTCTTCACAACTACTCTGTGGAGAACCTGCTTTAAGACTAAGGTAAGTTTCTTTATTTGTTGCTTTAAGAAGAGCCTGGACAGTTTTTAACCAAATTTCACCAAACCATAACCGGCAAGGCAGCCAAGATGTTGTGATATTGAATTCCAGTCAAGTCATGAATTCAACCATGACTTTACTTGAAATATTGCTGCTGCAAATGGCATATCAGGGGTTTTGAAACCATGTTGCGAGTGTTGCCTTCAGCACCAACTGCCTAGTGAAGCTATACTAAACCATGCACACAACTCTGCCACCAAAGGAAACTCTCTTGGCTTGGGTTCAAACCCGTACTTTTCCATTTGCAATAAAACCTGCATCCTGTTTTGATTCTATGGCACTTGTGAAATTTGAAAAAGAGACATTCTCGCTAGGGCTGACGTGACTATTCGATTAATCGACTTACCGTTGGAAGGTGCTAAAGTCGACTATTTTTTTTGTCGTACACATCATGTCAATGAATGATAATATTGGTCTGTGAGGGGTGCGTAACATTTCTCGGTACCTATTATCGTTCGTATTCATTGTTCATGTCACAAAAATAGGCAGTAATTTTTACTTTACCCTCGCATATTATTGAGAATCTTGTCCATTTTCAGACAGAAATCGCATTGACCCAGCTCTGCTAAACAAACTTACTCAAAGTAGAGATGAAACGGTTAATCGATTAACCAATGATCAGAGTCTTGATCGATCAAAAAAGTAATTGATCGATTAACCGTTACTTTTGAACCACTGTATTTTCTGGTAACAAAGGATCAAACTTGCTCCGAAACAGGCAAACATTGTCACACTGACTCACATAAATTATATGAGACAGAGTAAAGCATGTAAGTTACGTGATGACATACTTGTATGATCATTATACTGTATCAATAGCTGGGAATGGTCATTCTCAACCCTTTACCCATTGCGGGTAGCAGACAGTACTTGCAAAATAAACTCATAAATTACTAAAAATTTCAAATTTTGTCTCAAAAACATAGCTTATGACCCCTCATTGGAATGAGCCCAATGATCTTGTTCCAAAGAGGGGTCATAAGCTATGTTTTTAAAACAAAAATTGAAAACATAATAAATTTGAATGGAGATTTTTGTATATAGGCCTAGTTGGTTTTATTTGTTACCTTGGGTATAAAGTGTCCATGCTGTAAATCATCAACGGTATGGCAATTATTCAGATATCTATTTGGAGAGGTGATTAATTGGTTAACCAAGGTTAATCCACCTGATTAATCGATCAAGAAAACCCCTTAACCGTTTCAGCTCTAACTCGGAAGACGGTCCCAAGTGGGTTTTTTTCCAAATAAATTTATTTATGATATTATCCTTCTGTATTTGCTTGTGTTCATTTGGTGTTGATGTTGACCATTCTATTAGCCTGTTGTTCAACTCTTTCTGTTTAATCACAGTGTTAACAGAAACTGCAGGGTGCGCGGTGGCTCAGTAGGTAGAGGTGCAGGCTGCAAGCCGAGAGGTCCTCGGTTCGAATCCCACCTGCGGCAATCACGTTGTGTCCTTGGGCAAGACACTTCACTCCCATTGCCCACGTGGGGGCACGGTGACGCTGTGTACTAAGGCGTACTGCACGTCGATGGTGCACCTGTCTTCAACCAATGCTAACCCTGCTTGTGTGGAGTTGGTATGTTGGGAGCTGACAGTTGCTTGCTGTTGCTCGGTGGTTCTCTACAGGTACTCCGGCTTCCTGCACCCGTAAAACTGTCGAGGTCATGATTAGCCATTGTGCAGAAATATGTGACCTTAAAACACCAATAAATAAATAACAGAAACTGCAAAAGAGCATCGGAATTTAAGACAACATTTGAATTTTTACATCAGTGTATGTCAGCATAACGTGGACGTAATATGTGAATGACAATCGACTAACCATTGACTATCACATCCGATGAGTTGACTCTGAAAACTGATAATCATGGCAGCCCTAATTCTAGCTGATTTTCATGAAGTGTAGTATCTAGAATTAAGTCATGCATTCTTCTGATACTGATAATTGTAGTTTGGTTACTGGCTGAGAGCCTTGTGACTGTATGTTGGAACATGTGTTCTAATTTTTATTCAGTGACCAATGGGAGCAAAATGGAGGCGAGTGGAAAATCGCTCACCTCAAATAAAGTTTGCGAAAGTAAAAAAAGTGAGGAGAGTGATTTTGATTGAGAGGTTTGATTTCAATGTTTAACTTCAACTGACAAACGTCCTTCGAAACGAATGTATGAATACAACTGAACATGGATGGAAATTTTGACGGTGAAAATATATGTAACTCACTAAAATTAGGTCTGGATTTTAAATGGCAGATTATTAAAATCATGGAAAATGGATGTGTAAATTCCATATTGGGCACATCTGTTTGTGTCACTGGTGAATTGGAGTGACAGGTGTCACATGTATAAAAGAAAATAAGGAATGGGGCAACATTCCACATGTCTTTGATAACAAAAAATACAGAAGTATTAAAACGTTTCTCAGATCTCAGAATGGCCACCATTTTTTATATCTGAACATGCGTGTTCGTTTTATGTCAGGAGTAAGCTCTGGGCGAGTTGTCACAACCCGCTTACTGTTAGCGTGTCGTGTGTGGATGTATAAGCGAACTACTGTGTGTCATGTTCGTAATGACGGAAAGGAAACTGTTTGGAATTGTACTTTAAATGCTTCAAATTGTGAGTAATTCTTAAAAATTTCCAACATCAAAACTTAATTGAATGTTTCTGTTGACGCATCTCAAAAGGCTAAAAACGCACCCAAGAATAGAGGCGAGCAATCATTCACGCACCTTGGACAATTTTTGCATGAGCGCGAAAGCGATCGCGTGCCTTTCCCATGCGTCACTGTTTAGTTAAGGAATTTCCGAAATAATTTAGTACTGAAGGAATTGGGAAGTTCACTTAGCTAATTGGTCTGTTTACTGATGTCGAAATATCAAAATTTGAAGCTGCTTGTAGGAATTTACCCAAACGAAACGTCTTTGACATAACTTTGAGCTCTATCAAACAAGATTGAATAGGGTTATATTCCTAGTTTCATCATTATGAGGAAAAAAAATCAGTGCTTAAAATTTTCGTATTTTGAGATCAGAGTGCAAAGCTAAAACCAGAAGTGACTATCTGACTACTGTTGAAATATATATATGCCATCTTTCCTTTTATCCCAAATGAAAAAATATACTGTAAGGAATATTTTGATCAAAGGTGTTCAGGTTCCACCAGGAACTGTGCTTTCTCCTTTGTAAAAAATAAAAACAAAATAAAAACTGCCTTTCTGTTTTACTATGAATTTCAACTAGATATCATGTTTAACAGTTTATGAAGTATAAGATATTGGTCTGTTCATTCTGCAGCCCAATCATTTGAGCAAGAAAATAATCAATTTTTATGCCACAGAAAAAAATATCTGATTTCTATTTTTATGTACTGAAGATGAAATATGATAATGTATGAGGGAGCTTAAAGTTTTCATTGTGTTCTTTGAAGCGTATCATATCATAGAACATTAAATAGAGCCTCAGCAACATTTTATACACTCCAGTCTAGACTTCATTTCACAATAATAATGGTTTAATGTGAATAAAATAAATGTCGCCATCTGGAGAATGGTCTCAATCATAATGAAGTTCTCCAGTTTTCCACATTGATGGGCATAAGTGGTCAGACCTCCTATGGTCTCTATCCTGAGAGAAGAGAAGGGTTTCCTATTAAATTACCGTAAATAATCTGTATTTTGTATGGAGTATATTTTAACAGTAATTAGAAAATTCTGTTCTTCTTTTCTTGGAAGCTAATTGCTTTAACACACCAATTTAATTGTGAATTGAGTGATCTTTTTAACTGGGTGGTGTAGATAATTTTGAATGTCTATTGTAACTTGAATCTGCTGATATTACACAATCATAAATTTATAGTTTGATAAAACTTTGTTATTCTTTCTTCCCCATGGGAACCCTTGGGAAGTGAAGCAGTGCTTGTTTACTGTGGTAAATAAGTTCTGTTTCACTGGTGAAATGTGACCCGATCACCAAATCTTGGGGTGGAAGTCCCCAAAATGGGCAATATAGACATAAATGATTGGCTGGACTTGACTTTATCTCTATGTTGTGGTCACCATTAGCTGCTTGGACCATGGTTCACACATCATGAGAAAGTTCTCTGATTTTATTGTATGATCACCCTGTTGGAACTTTAGTTTCTCAGCAACTATTAATTTTCAACAAGTGAAAACCCTGAATAAAGTCTACATAAATATGTTACAATGTAGCCCCATCAATTGAATGCCTATGAAAAATTAAGAATGAACCATTTCCAGTTGTTAGTTAAAATTACCATTTTTTCAGAAAATCACAACAAAACCATATCCTGTGACACAACATTTGGCAACAAAATTTACAAATTGAGTTCTACTCAGTGGTTTTCTCTGGATACTCCGGCTTTCTCCACCCTTAAAACTGTCCAACATGAGGTGACCGTGGCTATTGAAAGTGTTGTTAAACCCCACTAAATAAATTTGCCTGACCACTGTCCATTTGTCATATTTTTGTGTACTGAGTGCATTGATTAATTTATGTCTAGTAGTTGGTTTAGAGGCTGTATCTCAAAATGTCGAAAAAATTGAAATCTGTACTGGTGTGTTTACACAAGAGAAGAATAGGCTTAAGGCTATAGTCTATATCTAATTAGGATCGGGTGTTTTGCGGGAAGGGTCTATAACTGTGGGGAATAACCATGGGTGTCTGTTGTGTAATTCTCACCGACGTTTGAATGATTTGTAAAGCTTGAGAAGCGCGTCTTGGTTTGCTCCCCAATTTTTACCTCTGATTATCTTCAGAAAATTTATATGGATACCAATGACTTGTACCTATATACAGTATGTGGCAAGTGCATTATCAATAAATCACCTACAGTGTGGCGATTCCATCCAAGCAATAATTGCAAATTTGTTGCAAAGCATAACAAGCACATACATAGTTCCGCCAATGGACCTCTGGGTCATACCTGGAGGTCCATTGGCTGAAACATTTCTTGTATTTTTATCCACGTGTACAGAATTTGAAAGTGATACTTTGAGTGATAACTCTACTCCCTGAGTGATTTGGTTACGATCAACTCTTCACGTACTGTAGATATCTTACACAACTCAGACAACTCTGTTCACTGAGCACAGAAAACCCACCACCTGTATCTCTGATTGATCTCCAAAAACAGATACATCTCATTCTAATCTAAAAGAATGGTTTTAGCACGCCGAAGGACTGCAGGGACGGTTTCGAGCAAGCCCTTTCGACCCTTCTCTTACAGTATAGTAGTGGTTCTTTTGATTTTCTACACCATGTCTTAATGTTTTAGAGGAGGAAAAGGAAGGAGCAGGTTTAGTGGCGTTTATGCTTTTATGCTTCTTGTTTCTCTTCTTGTGAGGAGGAGGCTGTGTCGGTGATATTGTAGCTGTTGGAGTGGTTGGAAGAGTTGTATCTGTTGGAGTGGTTAGTATTTGACGGCTGTTTTGAGCTTCTCTTGCTGCTGTTAGGATCTGCTGAACTTCTGGACTTCCATATCTCTTTATGAATGCATCTACTCTTTTCATTGTTTCCTCTATGGATAGCCCTTTGAAGTTGTAGTAATTGTTTTCTGGAGTTTCTGTTGGTGGAGTGGATTCGGTGGTCTCAGTCTGGCTTTCTGGTGCCGAAGTGAGACATGAGTGGGGATCTGGAAGTGGCGAGAAGACATCTTCCGATTCCATTTCAGTCTCCACAGGACTTTCCTCATCTATAGTCTCCAGCTGTGGAGCAGGGGACAAGATGGGTGTCTCTGTGGGAGTGGGAGCGGAACTGGTGTCTGTCTCTGTCTCCTCCTTTACCTCACCCTTCTCTCTCTTCTTTTCCAGAAAAGCCTCCAAGCACCGGGAATCCCTGTGCTTGGTGGACAGGCTCTTTTCCTTGTCTTCCTCTTCTCAGGGCCTCCTAGCCTGCTCAGGTGAGGACCAGTGCGAGAGGGGGTCCTCTCAGCAAAGGTGCTACCTCTCCCCGAGGAGGGTGATGATTCTGTGTCTTCCTCTCTCTTGAATTCAAGAGACAGATGAATGCTCTTGCCTATCTCCTGGATAGTCCAGGTGATAGGGCAAGAGACGCCCAGAGCTGTAATTGTCTTCTTAAGCGTACCTGGTAGTTCCAGTGTTTCCATGATTGCAGTCTAATTAGTTGTTCGCACTCTGAGTTCAGAAGTGTGAAAATGATCAATGATGGCCAATGAATGAATATACATCTCATAAGTGACCACTAATTAGATATAAACTATAATTACTTTCAAAACAAACTTACCGAGGTGTGAATTTTAGTTTTTCAATGTTTTGAGAACGCACAGGATTAGAGATGCATGATGTATTGTGAGCCTTCACACAGTATTGTATTAGATTTCAAGAAAATAAATTGTTCTTAGTTGCTGATAGAAATGCTTGTCATTATGGCTCTGCTGATAACAGGTGGTGCCAAAATGTTATAGATAAGAAAGCTAAGTTGTTTTGTATTGTATTACAGAAGTCAATTTAAATTATCAGGAAGTCCTATTCCATAAAATACTGTGGTGATATCCTGGTGATACTGATGACACCCCAATGAGTGATGTAATAATGTTATCTGCATGTATTGTTACAAAGGAATTCTGTTAACCCATGTAATTTTTCAATCCAATGAACACTAGGGTCATGTGAATCGAACATTTTTTATTTGTAACAAATCTCTTTTATTATTTGAAATCGAATCAAACCTCAGGTCGAATCAGTTGCGTAGAAGGCATGCCTTGATGCAGTAGTTGGAATGTTACCCTGTCAAGATTATAGTTCATTGTTGACATTGCTTGGAAACTTTAAAATTTGCATTTAACAGTGGTTGGGATTAGTGATACTGGAATTAGCATTGCTGGTGTTGGCACCAGTGCAGATGTTGTTTCGTGAGACAATGAAGCTGAATACCAAGCTATATTCGTATGAAAAAGAACGAGAGGAGTCTAATCGAATCTCGAAGCTTCACAGGACCCTAATCAACTCAGTACTTAACTGGTACAGTACTGGATGCCCATATTTAGGCTTTATTGTGAAGTGCAGGTATTGCAACTTAGAAAAGGCTTCATATTCTCTGAATGTGTTTAATATTATCATTAAAGTGAAATTATTCAGTGTCTTTGTATTTTCTCTGTTAAGTTTATGGGATGGTGCCTTCAGATACATATTTAATGCTATTTATACCTGCTACCTATGTTGTGGTCATAATATAGCTACAGTACAGTCGTTGTGGACTGGTCGTAATCCACACTTGGGCAGTGATGTCCACGCATGCGTTTACCAGGTAATAAAAATCATCAGCAGCAAAATTTTAAGGAAGCACCAGGTTGCACCCGGTGCTTCATTATTTAAATTTTTGATGATTATTCCTATAATTAGTGTTTGGAATCTGATATTGCCTCCGTGGAAAGATTGCCCACCTGTGGAAAGTGACCAGTCCATGGCGGCTGTACGGTACCTAGCCATAGATGCTTAAATTGACCTTAAATTACAGTGAATGGACACTCAAAATCCACTTTCTGTCAAGCTCCATGTACTGGAATTTGGTTCTGAAAAAAGGTTGTCATCCTTCTGTGCAATGGATACAATAGTTAGTTATTCAAGATGAGTTGTGGGAAGAACACAAGAAGAACTTACAGGCCTGCTGCGACTGATTCTTCAAAAGCATGATTAACCATGTGGTGGCATGATGGCTCTTTGTTCTTAGGCGTACAGCACATCCGATGTGCACTTACCTTCAAATGCTGCTAACTCTGCTTGTTCCGGGTTAGTAGGTTAGAGAGTCTGATAAATACTCCTGGGCTTTAGCTTGATTTAGTTTGGGCACAACAATCGGGGCAATCAGTCGTTGCGAAAAAGAAATTTTCTTTTTCATCCTCTATCAATTCCATGTTTTTTTGTTTTTTTTTATTTTGGTATGTAGATTTAGTCTTTTCCATCCCATGTTTTATCTCGAGTTAGTGGAAAGTAGCAATGTGAAATTTCCAAGGATTTTTAACTAAAATTAGGAATGGCTGACTTCTGCACACTGCTTCTTGTGTCCTAAAACTGGTAATTCCAAAAATATTTTAGGTTCTGTAAGACTACTTATCACCTCAGGCCTACCTGGGCTCAGAGCCCAGGTAGGCCTGAGGTGATAAGTAGTCTTACAGAAACTAAGTGTACTCGTGCATGGCGGTAACTCCAATAATCTGTTTTCATGTCTGCCATACACCCCAGTTGGGCCCCAACTGTAAAACGTAGGTTAATTTTTGGACTGTAATTTGCAGTTTTCCACCATGTTTTGTAATTTGGGAACCGTTTTGTATTTTGGGTACAGCATTTACCGCCTCATCTTGAAAGTAATTGAAAGGCCTGAGTTGCTCACTGCTGCTTAGTCCTCCAGGTAGCCTGTCTTCCTCCAACTGTAAAACCAGACATGAAAGTTTTAAGAGATTTGACTGAATTCAGGGATTTTTGTTACAGGTTTTGTTCGTAAAGTGTTCAGTGATATTGATTTTCAATGAAGGCAGGCTTCAATTTTTGTCTTAACACACATAGATCCCTGCACATATGAAGAGCAATCACCTGTGGCTCCTCTCAGGTTCTGCCTTTGTCATTAAGCAAGAGCCTTTGGCTCCTGATAAAAGATTTTCAGGGATATTTGTCTCTGGGCACTTTCATCTCTGTGGAAAGCTGTCTTGCTTGACACACTATAACTCTGGTTGCTGATAGTGTCATTAAACCCCAATAACAAACAAATAACTAATTTCACTTTGGAAACCTTGATCCACCAATGTGAATGTGTTGTGACCAGGTAGCAACCCTGTTGCAAGTGCTGTTGGAAAAATATAATCTATTTTTGTGGGAAAATCCTAATTGTGTACAGAATTTCAGCATGATGGACAATATTGTGGCTATATCTCTTTAACATGGTACATGTACTTTGTCATCACACACCATGGTTGTTTATCAACTCCTGATCCTTCACTACTGTGAAGTAATTTATTACAGACTTACAGTAATGTGGGAAAATCAGACTGTTGAAATTTCCATAAATCTCAAATTCATGTGGAGTTCTTACATATAAATAACATTGATATTATCATGTGAAAGCCTGGTGACACTTCTTGAATAGCTGGAGGTACACTTACAAGGAAAATCTAATTCTGTTTTTAATAACCACCACAGTTGTAACAAAAAGTAATGATGGCCAATTGACAGCATATGCATGGCCAGCAGTAATAGCTACTGCATAAAAGCACAGATTTTCATCTTTCTGGAGCAGTTCTTTACGTTCTGACAACTTAGTGTAGAAATAAGTAAAGCATGTCATACACACATTTCGGAAGTTCTGGTTCCATGTTTTTGTTTTCAGCTGTCAATAATATTTTTTTTGTAAAAAAATTTCAAAACACATATGCTGTAAGCTTTGCAAAATTATGATGTGTTCTCCTGACCTTCCGGAACAAATTATTTTTCTTTAAACATGGTAACAGTAAGGCCCCCACAAAGTAGATCTTCTGTTTCTCAAGCCATTTTATGTAAAATTGCATGTAGGTGGGTGGATTTTTTTTAGCTCATCTTGACAAAGTCAAGCTGAGCTTATCTCATCGCTCTCCATCTGTCGTTCGTCATCTGTCCGTTGTCCATCAACACCAGGTCTTCTCCTCCAAAGCCACTGGGCCAATTCAAGTGAAAGTTTGTGTGAGTGATGGTCCCAAAGGGGCATTGCATTTTTAGCTCAACTTTGGCAAAGCCAAATTTGAGCTTTTGTCATGGTCCGTCATCAACAATTGGATACGGCTCGGGCTAGAGGCTGTATTTATGAACCGATCTTTACGAAACTTCATGGGTACCTTTGTTATGACCGTGGGACGAGAACGAGTGTTTTTGGGTGCAGTCTGAAATTCAAGATTGCTGTCAGCCGCCATTTTCTACTGACGATGCAGAAATCTGTTTTTTGTACAGAACTTCCATATGAAAGCTCTGATTTGATTAATTTTTTGTATGAATGTTTAGTGCCATGGGATACATCACATATAATATGGTTTTTTTTCTCGTGCGTAAATTGTGCAAATTAGACTAATTTTGATGTTTTTTGGTGTTACTTTCAGCACTGTAAGTGCAAATGCCAATAAGGCTCGGACTAGAGGCCGTATTTATGAACCGATCTTTACGAAACTTCTTGGGTACCATACCTTTGGTATCACCGTGGGACGAGAACGAGTGTTTTGGGGGTCCGGTCCGAAATTCAAGATGGCCGATGGCAGCCATTTTGTACAAAATTAGGTGCAATCAGATTTTTGCACAGAACTTCCATATGAAAGTGCTGATTTGAATAATTTTTTGTGTGAATGTTTAGTACCATGGGATACATCACATATAATACAGGTTTTTTCTTGTGCAGAAATTATGCAAATTAGATGAACTTTGATTTATTCAGTGCTGCTTATACACTGTAAGTGCACATGTCAATACGGCTCGTGCTAGAGTCTGTATTTATGAACAGATCTTCACGAAATGTCTTGGGTACCTTTGTTATCACGAGTGTTTCTGGGTGCGGTCTAAAATTCAAGATGTCTGCCAGTGGCCATTTTGTACCGAAATTAGGTCTAATCAGTTTTTTGTACACAACTTCTATACGGCTCAGGCTAGAGGCCGTATTTATGAACCGATCCTTACGAAACTTATTGGGTACCTTTGTTATCACCGTGGGATGAGAACGAGTGTTTTGGGGTGTGGTCCAAAATTCAAGATGGCCACCAGCAGCCATTTTGTACCAAAATTAGTGCAATCAGTCTTTTGTACAGAACTTCTGTATGAAAGTTCTGATTTGAATAAATTTTTGTATGAATGTTTAGTAACATGGAATACATCACATATAGTACGGGGTTTTCGTCGTGCAGAAATTATGCAAATTAGATGAACTTTGATTTATTCAGTGCTACTTATACACTGTAAGTGCACATGTCAATACGGCTCGTGCTAGAGGCTGTATTTATGAACCGATCTTCACAAAATTTCTTGGGTACCTTTGTTATCATCTTGGGACGAGAACAAGTGTTTCTGGGTGCGGTCAAAAATTCAAGATGGCTGCCAGTGGCCATTTTGTACCGAAATTAGGTCCAATCAGTTTTTTGTCACAACTTCTATACGACTCAGGCTAGAGGCCGTATTTATGAACTGATCTTTATGAAACTTCTTGGGTACCTTTGTTATCACCGTGGGATGAGAACGAGTGTTTTTGGGTGTGGTTTGAAATTCAGGATGGCCACCAGCAGCCATTTTGTACCAAAATTAGTGCAATCACTCTTTTGTACAGAACTTCTGTATGAAAGTTCTGATTTGAATAAATTTTTCTATGAATGTTTAGTAACATGGAATACATCACATATAGTACGTTTTTTTTTCTCGTGCAGAAATTATGCAAATTAGATGAACTTTGATTTATTCAGTGTTACTTATACACTGTAAGTGCACATGTCAATACGGCTCGGGCTAGAGGCTGTATTTATGAACTGATCTTCACAAAACTTCTTGGGTGCCTTTGTTATCATCTTGGGACGAGAACAAGTGTTTCTGGGTGCGGTCCAAAATTCAGGATGGCTGCCAGTGGCCATTTTGTACCGAAATTAGGTCCAATCAGTTTTTTGTCACAACTTCGACACAGCTCATATTTGTGAACTGATCTTCACGAAACTTCTTGGGTACCATTGTTTTCACCTTGGGACAGGAATGAGTGTGTTTTGGGGTGCCTTTGTTATCACTGTGCTATGAGAACAAATATTTTGGGGTTCAGTCAGACCCACTCTGGGACTCGAAGATTTCTTTTCTAGTTTAGCATCTAACTGTCACCCACCTTTACAATACTTTACCTATACATTTGTTACAGGCAACGGTCAGTATTTATGTACAGACCGTTACAATACTTTATATGTACCTTTGTTATCAGGTCATTACCTAGATGTTTGTCATTGCTGTGTCACATACTATACATGTACATGTCTTTGTCTTGACAAGTTGAGCTACAGTGTCATTGACACTTTCATTTTCTATTTTCTGAAACGATGGACCAATTTGAACCAAATTTGGTATGTGGTATTATTGGGTCATAAGTACTTGACTTGTGCCAAAAAAAATCCCTGCATCCCCTACAGGAGCCCCAGGAGCTAAAAATAGAAATATTTTCAAATGCCCATATTTTCCAAACCACACGGAACAGAGAACTGTTATTTGGTATGAAGCATCCTTAGGACCAGTAGAATTGAATGGTAAAAAAAAAATTGCCATCAGTTATGTTAGAGTGTTCTGTTGTAGAGGTCATCGAAAAAATGCTGAGTCAGCATATTTGCAAAAATTAAAAAAAAATCTTTTTTCCAGAACCAATGGTCAGAATATTTTGGTATTTGGTATACATCGTTCATGGGGGACAGATACAAGTTTGTTAAAATAAGCCCCATTGGTTCATATTTAGGCTGAATACAGGAGCTCAAATTTTTAACTTAGGGCAATATGGGGAATATTCTTTAAAAATCTACTTCTTCAGAACCACCAGTCAGAATTTTTTAATGTTTAGTTTACATCATTGTTATGAGGGTCAGATTCAAGATTGTTCAAACCAAGTCCCTAGGTTAATATTTAACTTAGTTCAATATGGGGGATAATTTTTTTATCCTCTTCAGATCCACCAGTTAGAATGACTTCATATTTGGTATACAACATCTCTAGAGGAGTCAGATTCAAGTTCGTTAAAATTGTGTCCCTAGGTGTATATTTGGGCTCGCTGTGGTAGCCCATATTTTAACATAGTGCAATATGAGGAAATTTCTTAAAAATCTTCTTCAGATCCACCAGTCAGAGGAATGCTTTCATATTTGGTGTACAACATCTCTAGGGGAGTCAGATTCAAGTTTGTTCAAATCAGGTCCCTAGGTATAAATTTGGGCTCGCTGTGGTAGTCCATATTTTAACATAGTGCAATATGAGGAAATTTCTTAAAAAATCTTCTTCAGATTCAGCTGCCAGAATCCTTTCATATTTGGTTTACAATATCTCTTGGGGTGTCAGATTCAAGTTTGTTCAAATTGGTTCCCTGGGTTAATTGGGCTCCCTTTGGTAGTCCGAATTTTAATCTTCTTCAGATCCACTTGTCAGAATGCTTTCATATTTGGTATACAACATCTCTTGAGGGGTCAGATTCAAGTTTCTTCAAATCAGGTCCGTAAGTTAATATTTGGGCTCGCTATGGTAGCCCAAATTTTAACTTATTGCAATATAAAAAAATTTTGGGGGTTAATATTTGGGCTCCGTATGGGAACCTGAAATTTAAGGGAATTTCTTCAAAAATTTTCTTCTTCAGCTCCAACAGTCAGAATGCTTTCATATTTGGTATACAACATCTCTTCTAGGGAGGTCAGATTTAACTTTGTTGAAATTGAGAGCTTGGGTTAATATTTGTGCTCTCTGTGGGAGCCTGATTTGGACACCTGAAGCATTAAAAATTTTGTATTCAGTACCCTCTAGAGATGTGTAACTAAGATTAATCCACATAGGTTGTATCAAGGGGCTTCATAGGGGAGCTCTACATTTTACTTTATGATCATCTGAAGAAAAGGCATGATGCTCGGACTATTTTTGTCACACCTGAGGGGCTTAGGGATTGACAATGTATCCTATGGAGATGGATTGCTTAATGTAGACTCATTCTTGGACTCTGTTTATATCGTGTTCTGTTCAAGGTGAGCGCTTTAGGCCCTGTGGGGCCTCTTTTTTTTATGTTTGCACAGGTTATGAAAAGAAAACATACGGCAGCCAGAAGGACCATGCAAGAGGGCCTGAGAAACAGATTTTTAACATGTTCAGGCCGGCTGCCTAAGTTGGATTTGAAAAAGCAACAATCTTTGGGTAGGAAATCAACCCCAGTGTGATTTAATAGTAATCCACGCTCCTTAAACTAGTACTGCTACAGAATATCATGAAACTATGGTATCATGATGAATGAGAATTGTTATTTTTATATTTTGGTTATTTTCATCATCCTTGGTTGTTTCGAGATGGTGTATTGAAGTCAAGATCTCATGTCTGGACATATATCAACGAGTCGTGAGGATGAGTGGATGTGTGGCCCATTGTCATATCATCAAGGTCTCAAGCAGAAACAGTTAGATTCTTGTGTTGTATTTAGCTTCTCCTAAAAGCAATGACACTGGGATCGGCTTTCTAGGCTGAGAGGTCTCTTATTTTCCTATAGGTTACCACCATGTTATATAGTGTAACCTGTCAATTAGTGATTAACCGATTATCAAAACTTGCTATCAACCGATCACCAGTTATTTCTCTGCCGATTATGCCGATTCCAATGGTTGAAGTAGGATACTGAAGAAAATCTGTTAGTGCCTGTTATAATACAGAATTTCGTTGATAAATCATCAATTACGAAAGCTTAATACCACATAAGTTCTCATAGTATGCATATTTAGTACTGGGCAATAGCAGCCAAAATAATATTTGCATTTTGGTTGGGGTGTGGGGAAAAGATCATTATTAACGATACAATCACACAATAGATATTGTTCTTGTGAAGATTGTGTTTTATTCCAGTAAATAGTGTTAATACGGTTTTGTGTAAGGATACAATACACTTGGCTGTATTAACCAGGAATATACAAAGCATACATACTTTGTGTCTTAAATGGATGTTAATGTGTGTTGTGTAGTTGTATGACACATTGTTTTACATGTGTGTCAGTATGTATTATTCAGTTTTCTTTTTTCAACCTGTTACCTCCCCTGATGTGTTTCTCTAATCTTTACATGAACTCTACAATCTTCGGGAAATGGTGGCGATCTCGTACCGATTGCAGTTGGTAAATTCCATAATATCTCTGCACTGTAAATCCCTAAATTTTCTGCAATGCACTGCACACGTTTTTAATGGGCAAACTGTATTGAAATGGTCAGATATCAAAGGGATTTTTAATAGTCAGTGTTAAATATAGAATAACCGGAAACTGCCAGTTGTCATAATCGGCTGATGCCCCATAATCGGCGGGTTCAGATTGCCGATTCCGCTTATTGATTCATCACTACAGTACTGTCAATGGGTTACAATATAAGCTCTTTTTTCCAGGCCTGAGGGAACATTGACCATTTTTGACTCCAACTGTATGAATAGGTAAGCAGACTTCTCTGCTAGTAAAACCCTGTAACAATAACCAATTTTATCACCAATCATCAGCCAAGATTTTTTCACCACTTACTTTATTGTATCTTTCTTGTCAGACATCAAAAAACATGTCAACATAATGTGGCATATGACCCAAATTAAAAACATTGAAACATTTGATCTGTGTTTATAACAGGAGGAGGCAGTACATATACACACACACACTCACTGTTAGTTAATCTGGCCCCTATTCTCTCTCTCTCTGTCAATGTTTGAGAGGCATGCATTCCTAAAGTTAAATAACTTAATGTATCATATGTATTATTTATGAAAGTTTATTTTCACATTAATTACAGAGTTAATTAGAGAAAAATATTACTCTTCCATTCCATTCCTCAGGTCAGGGTTTATTTTATGAGGGCAGCAAAATGGTACCCCTTTTTTTCCATGAGTGGTGGTATAGTGTTGTGAGTTCACCCTTCACCTCATGTTTTTCATATGGCTGTGCTCAGGACTCTAGATGAGATGTGTATAAGCCTTAAAATGTACTGAATTTCAGCAAAAGCACACAAGATATCATTTTGGTGGGTACACTTCTACTTTGATCTCAAAAGCAGATAGCGAACTGCATGGGTCTTGATCCAATCAAAATTATCATTTTGCTTTTCTCTGCACTTAACAGCATTGTAGAATCTTAACCCATCGGAAAAGAAATGAGAGAGCATTGAATGTTGAAATGCTGTTTTCATTTGTTTTTCTGTGATTCACTTTTGATTTCCAAATATTTCATTTATAAAATCTCAACCCACATATTTCTAGAGCTGAAGCGGTTAAAGGGTTTTCTTGATTGATTAATCAGATAGATGAATGTCTCAATAATTGATGTGAGCCAGTGTGACAATGTTTGCCTGTTTTGTTCCTTTGTTAACCTTAACCCATATAATACCATACTTCAAAAGTAACGGTTAACCGGTCAATTACTTTTTTGATCAATCAAGACGTTGATCATTGGTTAATCGATTAATCGGTTAATCATTTCAACGCATGCGTGGACATCACTACCCACTTGTGAATTACGACCAGTCCACTGTGGTCTGTAGTGTATGTTTAAAATTCTGTCATTACAGAGAATTGCAAGTGGATCACCACTGGAGTCCCGATCCGTTAGAAATTCACTTTCCCACATAACTGGAGAATCTCACTTGTCGGAAGAAAAAAATACGAAAACATTGCATCTGAGATGCTATTTTCATTTTCTTGATCTTGATTCAGTCTGGATTTCTTAATATTCTCTTGTTGATATTTCGAACCACTGGTGTAAATGTCTTCTGATCTGATCAAGCAAGAGAGACCCTACTGTAACAACAATAAGAGTTGTGATCTGTCGAAGTTCTCTGTCCTCCCTAGAACCGTGTATAATGTTACCTGTTGAAAAGAAACGCAAGAACATTGATTCTCAGCTGCAGTCATCAATTTTTGATTCAGACTTGATGTCGCAATATTTTATTTGTAAAATCTCTGCCTTCTGGTGTGTGTTGTGATCTGATTGAGAAAGAGACTGCTCTTGTGATGAAAGTACTATACATTTGTGTCCTCTTCACCAAATAACCCTGTTAACCCTTAGGGCCTAGGGTTTTTCATATTTTTGCTACACTTTGATATTCTTCATCCTGTGGCTTTGCTGCTATTTTTTGGAAAGTCTTGGCTGCCTATATAGGCAGCCAAGACTTGTCTAAAAATAGCTTCCAAGGTACTTAGAATGTAACTTGTGAGTTAACCCAAAGACTGCATGTAGGGAGGGCACCTGTTCTGTTGCAAAAAATGTGATCAAAATTGGTATTCTAAAGGCTCTTTTTTTTAAACAATATTTTTATTTCCTCAATGAAATGGGGTTTGGCGAACAGGCTCTTAAGTGTTAATTGAATATAAATTCCAAACATAAAATCATTTACTTTACCTTTAGTACAGATTTGACTTCTTGATTGCATATAGATTAACTCTTTGCCCAACACAGACAATATCAAATTTCTTTATTTTTTAATATTATTTTTTTCAAATTTTTCCAGGTTAGGTAAAGAAGTAAGGAGTGAACTCCTGTTAATTGAGTAAAAGAATCATCTGAAATTTCAAGAATTGGCCCCGTTAAATTCTCCATCTTTAAATAACCATTTGACCTAGGTACATCTGATACAGGCATTTAATCTATTATATGCTGCTTGACAGTGTGCACCATGAGCTCTGTCAAAGAAGATACGATAGAATAAATGCTCTGTTTTCTCAAAAGAGTACAGGAAAATGAGACATCACCGTTATTTGAATATTCCTATTAACTGGTAGAGTTCTGAAGTGCAGGTGCCACAACTTGATGCCTTCATATTCTGAGGATATGCTTCATATTAGCTTGGAATTAAAATTATTCAGTCTGTGAGGGTTTGCCTTGTTACAATTTATGGGAGAGTGCCAAGTGGCACTCTCCCATAAATTGTAACAAGACAAAGACACGTGAACAAATTTGGATGACCAAAAATAATTAGGCACTCAACCAGTTAATTGAATAATTTTCACTTGCAAAGTGGCTATATAATTCAGATTTACACTGCACTTGCAGTGAAAATATTGATCTGAAGCCACAGCACAGTGATGTGTAGATTATCCTTTGTAAAATTCAAAATATATGTTGCAAATCACTGTTGCCCCTGGGACTCCAAGCACTATGCTGACTTCTGGTCATATGAGTTACAGATTAGTCACAAGAAGTAATCTGACTTTCTTATTGTGGAAATAGAATGAAGCTTTCTCACTGTAGTTCATTCATGTGATTGATTTTTTTCTAAACGGCAAATAAATTGTAATGCCAATAATGGCACCACTGTGATTTCCAAGTTGAAAAAAACTAGACCAAATATTGTTATGTAGCTTATGATAAAAGAGATGTTTTGACTTCAGTTAGAATCATCATGCATAATTATTGTGAGGCAATTCCTATCTGGATTGATTTGCATATCATCTTAATGTCTCCAAGTTGGAAATGGATAAAGGAATAAGCCTCAAATATTGTAGGTGGCAATATAATATTGCATATTTCATTCCATTGGGGCTTTGTCCACCAAGGGGTTACTTTTTCTGTATGCACAAACTGTGACGAAGCATCATTAATCATAGGGGCATGTATATTTATTTTACGAGTTGCCACCCTCAATGACTAGAGTTGATGAGCAGGAAGAATTAATATTTTTGAATTTCAAATATATAATCAAAAAAAAAGTTACCCACCCCCATCCCCAGGTACCAGTGGATATACAGTAAATGGGTAAATTCTTATAAGAGAAAATTGTAGTTGGGGGAATATGCCTTATTAGTGAAACAAGGGTTTCTAAAGCATTTTCTTTACTGAATGAACATTAGGCACCACAGATGTCATCATGTCAAATACGTCATTTTGTTCAGTATCTTTTGGGACTGCATCAAGTGCATCTCTAACACATCTTAATCGGCGTCGATGCTGTCGATGGCCTCCTGAATATCTCTCAATGTCATGTTGTCCCATTCCTCTATAAGTGCACGTCGCAAACTGTCGATGTCTTGAGGTAGTGGCTGCCTATTAACCACTCTCCAACTCTATGCTGGATTCCATGTGTGATGTATCCAGCACATTTTTCAACGTCTATTATATGAGGTAACATTGAATACACCCAGCTATCATGCTACGAAAGTGACTTCACAATGGGCAACCATGTTATAATTTATTTTAATTGGTTGGGTGTTAAGAGCCACTGTCATGGCTCTACTGAAAGGTCCTGGAAGTCACACTCTATGCATTAGTTTGTTTTCAGTTCAGCACTAGAGCTGGGAGGTTTTGATTTTTCAGATTAGGTTTCTGTTCGGTTTCAGGAAAAAAATTCGCTTTCAGTTTGTTTTTTCTATGTGTTAAGAACACATAGTAAAAATAACATGTCAGGCTCCATAAACTGGAAAAAAATTGGCTACAGTTTATTTGTATGATAGCACTTACTTTAACCCTTTACCTAACATGAAAAGCAGACGACACTTGCAAAAAAATAATCATGAATAACTATTACTTTCATTTTTTGTCTCAAAAACATAGGTTATGATCCCTCATTGGAACGTGCTCGACAAGCTCGTTCCAATGAGGGGGTCATAACCTATGTTTTAGAGACAAAAAAATAATAAAAATTAATTGGTGATTTTTGAGAATAGCACTGGCCAGTTTTGGCCGTTACGTTAGGTAACGTTACGTTAGGTAAAGGGTTAAAAGCCATGTGTGTAAGTATCTTTGGTTTCAGCCTAACTTTCCTTTGATCATGCTTAGGGGTTCTCGGGGATCAGTTGCTAAGTCTGTTCACTCAGAAAAACAGCCATAAATCAGGGTAACAAATGAATAAAGTTCATCTAATGTATGTTGTGTTCTGGTTGTCACATTTTATCCCTTATTGACAGAGCCAGTAGATGAGTCAATGAGGGTGAAAATGTGACAATCTGAACACGACAAGAATTCCTTACTTTGCCTGATAGACTAAGTGACAAGAGTCCATAGGGGTCACTAGCCCAGTTCCCTCCAAGTATGATAGTTTGATCAGTTTATACACAAACACAGTAAAACTGTTTAGACGTTTCTTGCAGGAGATTGTGGTATGGTTTCCCAGTTTGCCGCAAAAAATGGAACTGAACCTAAAAAATGATAAAAATGCCCAGTTCAATTCACCAGTAGGACAAAAATCTTTATATGAAGTTATTTTGCTAATGGGCACTTACCAATAAATTGCAGCAAAACATGAACCATATCTTGCTAAAGTAAATCTCCCATTGCAGGTAGCACGGAATCTTTAAAAAAAAAATACTCAAGTTAAAATTCAAATGACCTTTGAAAATTGATTTAGCACACTGCTTGTTAAAAACCATCCCATGGGAGCTGTTATCCCTGGTAAATTTTTATCCAGCTTTGACAAACTATGTGGTCTTAATACTTTAATATAGTCAAGAAGAGGTTCTTTGGGCAGTACTCAAACAACCAGGCATTGGTTTCTACTCGTGTCTTTGCTGCATATATAGGCAGCTTTGCAGCCAAGACTTTGCTAGAAATCACTGCCTAGTGACAAGACTTGAAAGATGTTTTGTAGAAGAAAGTATTGCCCAGACACCTAACTGTTAACCCTTAAAGGCCTATTTCTGACTTTTCCAACCTCAGAACAGGTGCCCTTAACATGCCATCATCAGGAGGTACTGCTGACAATAGACAAATTACCTAAACAGTGGTTTTTAGTCAAGTCTTGGCTGCCTGTTAAGGCAGCCAAGACTTAACTAGAAATTACGGCTAAGCCATTAGACGTATAGAGACTGTGGAGTGGTGGAATTCAAGACTCTTGTCCAGGCCCTTCAGAATTAAAAGAGACTTGGAAAATTTCCATCATGAAATTTATTATTAAATGATTTTCTACATAGACATATTACCAGTGCTACTTTCTTTATTCTCACACGAGATGGGCCATAGAGGGTGAGAGCAACAAATTTCCTTAATCCTTAAATTCTCAGATTAATTTCAGGATAACTAATGTACATGTAGACATCTGGTGATGACTTAACAGTGTTTCAACATTTTTGTTGGCTGCCTGTGCGGGCAGCTAACAATGATGTAAAAACAACCTGATAAATGCAGCCTACCAGAAAAGTTCAGAAATAAGAATAATACACTTGAGGTAACTTTTTCAAAGCAATATAGAAGTCGCAGTTTGTGGCGGTATGGCAACTTAAGGGTTAAAAATGATAGGCCTGTGAATTCCATGAAAAACCATTCTTAATTTGATCATATTGTAATATCAAACTGCCAAATCTCCAGTTACAGATGTGCGTTAATAATTCTTCCCTTACTATTTTCAGTTAAACCTTGTGTGGCTCCTGGTGGAGATCGAGTTCCGGGTTCTCTTGGGTATATGGTCTCACCATATCCACCCTATCCAAATGGTGCTTCAAGTTTAGTAAGTACTGCATGTTATATAAATGTTTTAAAAATCTTTCAGTTATATTTTGAGAGTAGATTGAGTATTAATACTTGTCCTTTTATGCTGGTGTTTGACAGATTCTTCTTCTAATTCTTGTTCATAAAATCTCAGCATATCCATGACAAGTCATAAGTGCTTGTACCAACTGTGGTAGTATAATCAGGAATCAAAATATTGTTGTAAACATTCAAAAAAACATATTTGTCATTTCTTTTTCATGGTTACTCTGCTGGAAAATTGTTTTATAAGTTTGTTTGCTGTAGTCACAAAAAGTGAAAAGAGAATTTTGATCTGATTGCGACTGAGTCAAGATTCGATCGAAATTGTCTTTCTGCTTTTCTCTACACAGCATAATAGAGTCTTGCCCGTTGTAAAAGAAATGGGGGAACACTAAATCTGAGATGCCTTTTAGGGCTGTCACGATTTTTAGCTCAACTTTGACATAAGTCAAATTTGAGCTTATGCCATGCCCAGTCATCCGTCTGTCCGTCAACAATTCAATACGGCTCGGGCTAGAGGCCGTATTTATGAACCAATCTTTATGAAAATTCTTGGGTACCTTTGTTATCACCGTGGGACGAGAACGAGTGTTTTTTCTGCTGACCGGTCTTGATTATTACACTGACAGTTCAAAAGTTCAGAACATCAAAGCTTTGAATGTACCTAAAAGACAAATGCTTCTAATGGCTTCTTGAGGTTTAACGTCGATGTTCTTGACCTTTTACCTTTAGAAACAGTAGTTTTTTCATCGAATTGATTTTAATTAATAAACGTCTAAAACGGGGTAAAATTTACCGATTCTTCGAGAACGAAAAATACGAATTGATTTTGGCATGACCGATCAACAATCGATTAATCGTGACAGCCCTAATGCCTTTTTGGTTCTAGCTTAACTTGACAAAGTCAAGATAAGCCATTGCCATCATGTGTGCAGAAATCTGTTAGTCTGTGAGTCTGTTCACATTTTTCTTTAGCACAGGCTACACCCCGTAGTTCTTGTCCGATCGTCACAAAATTTCATATGCAGGTTTGAGGTCATGTCTAGATGAGAAGTCCACTTTTGGTCGCGATTGGTCAACCGTGATGGCTGCCCGAGCCCAAAACCCTAAAACCTTTAGCACAGTCTACAGGTCGTATTTATAAAGGGATTTCTTTGTAACTTGGTAGCATGACTAGGTATAATGTCTAGATGAGAACGTCCCCTTTTGATCATGATCTGTCAACCGTGACGGCTGCCCAAGCCCAAAACCCAAAAACATTTAGCACAGTCTACAGGTCATATTTAATATGGAGGGATTTCATTGTAACTTGATAGGATGACTCCGTATGATGTCAAGATGAGAACTTCCTCATTTGTTCGCGATCTGTCAACCGTGACGACTGCTGGAGCCCAAAACCCACAGTCTACATGTCGTATTTATGGAGGGATTTCATTGTAACTTGGTAGGTTGACTCCATATAATGTCTAGATGAGAATGTCCCCTTTTGGTTGCGATCATTCAGCTGTGACGGCTGCCCGTGCCCAAAACCCGAAAACCTTTAGCATAATCTACAGGTCGTATTTCTGAAGGGATTTCATTGTGACTTGTTAGGATGCCTCTGTATAATATCTAGATGAGAATGTCCCCTTTTGGTCGGGATCATTCAGCCGTGATGGCTGTCTGAGCCCAAAACCCGAAAATGTTTAGCACAGTCTACAGGTCGTATTTATGGAGGGATTTCATTGCACCTTGGTAGGATGACTCTATGTAATGTCTAGATGTGTAACTTGATAGGATAACTTGTTTTGGATTAATTTTACTGTAACTTGGTACCTTTTGTTGACACACATTAACTGTGAGGGCCACATACATTAACAGTGAGGGCCACATTAACCCACCCCTCAATTCTTTAGTACAGTCTACACCTCAGATTTTTTTTTATTGAAAACATAGCACGCAGGGAACAGAAATTAACATATTCCCAATTATCACAATTCTTGTCTTTTTTCATAATCCTTTCATAAACATGGAACATTATCCTTTTCATCAAACTCAACACACAGACAAGTTAAGCTACAGTGTCATTGACACTTTCATTGTGATTTGGTTTGATTTTACAATTTTTAGTTCAACGTTGGCAAAGCCAAATTTGAGGTATTGTCATGGCCTGTCATCTGTCTGTCTGTCCGTCGTGCCATACGCACGGCTTGGGCTAGAGGCCGTATTTATGAACCAATCTTTACGAAACTTCTTGGGTACCTTTGTTATCATTGTGAGATGAGAACGAGTGTTTTGGGGTCCGGTCCAAAATTCAAAACGGCTGCTGGCAGCCATTTTGTACAAAATTAGGTGCAATCAGATTTTTGCGCAGAATTTCCATATGAAAGCGCTGATTTGAATAATTTTTTGTGTGAATGTTTAGTACCAAGGGATACATCACATATAATACAGGTTTTTTTCTCGTGGATAAATTATGCCAATTAGACTAACTTTGATTTATTTAATGTTACTTTCAGCACTGTAACTGCAAATGCCAATACAGCTCGGGCTAGAGGCCGTATTTATGAACCGATGTTTATGAAACTTCTTGGGTACCTTTGTTATCACTGTGGGATGAGAACGAGTGTTTTTGGGTGCGGTCTGAAATTCAAGATGGCTGCCGGTGGCCATTTTGTACCAAAATTAGTGCAATCAGTTTTTTGTACTGAACTTCTGTATGAAAGTTCTGATTTGAATAAATTTCTGTATGAATGTTTAGTAACATGGAATACATCACATATAATACAGGTTTTTTTCTCGAGCAGAAATTATGCAAATTAGATGAACTTTGATTTTTTCAGTGCTACTTATACACACAGTAAGTGCATGTGTCAATACGGCTTGGGCTAAAGGCTGTATTTATGAACCGATCTTCACTGAACTTCTTGGGTACATTTGTTATCACTTTGGAATGAGAACGAGTGTTTCTGGGTGCGGTCCAAAATTCAAGATGGCTGCCAGTGGCCATTTTGTACCGAAATTAGGTCCAATCAGTTTTTGTACACAACTTCTATACGGCTCAGGTTAGAGGCCGTATTTATGAACCGATCTTTACAAAACTTCTTGGGTACCTTTGTTATCACTGTGGGACGAGAACGAGTGTTTTTTGGGTGTGGTCCAAAATTCAAGATGGCCACCAGCAGCCTTTTGGTACCAAAATTAGTGCAATCAGTTTTTTGTTATAACTTCTGTATGAAAGTTCTGATTTGAATAATTTTTTGTGTGAATGTTTAGTACCAAGGGATACATCACATATAATACGTTTTTTTTTCTCGTGCATAAATTATGCCATTTAGACTAATTGATCTATTTAATGTTACTTTTAGCACTGTAACTGCAAATGCCAATATGGCTTGGGCTAGAGGCCGTATTTATGAACCAAACTTTACGAAACTTCTTGGGTATGTTTGTTATTATCACCATGGGACGAGAACGAGTGTTTTTGGGTGCGGTTCAAGATGGCTGCCGGTGGCCATTTTGTACCCAAATTAGTGCAATCAGTTTTTTGTACAGAACTTCTGTATGAAAGTTCTGATTTGAATAAATTTCTGTATGAATGTTTAGTAACATGGAATACATCACATATAATAGTTTTTTTTTTCTCGAGCAGAAATTATGCAAATTAGATGAACTTTGATTTGTTCAGTGCTACTTATACACAGTAAGTGCACATGTCAATACGGCTCGGGCTAGAGTCTGTATTTATGAACTGATCTTCACGAAACTTCTTGGGGTACCTTTGTTCTCACCTTGTGACAGGAACGAGTGTTTTTGGGTGCCCTTTGTTATCACTGTGCTATGAGAACAAATATTTTTGGGTTCAGTCAGACCCACTCTGGGACTCAAAAGATTTCTTTTCTAGTTCAGCATCTAACTTTCACCCCACTTTTACAATACTTTACCTATATATTTATTACAGGCTACGGTCAGCATTTATGTACAGACCGTTACAATACTTTACATGTACCTTTGTTATCAGGTCATTACCTAGATGTTTGTCACTGCTGTGTCACACACTATACATGTACATGTCTTAAACAAGTTGAGCTACAGTGTCATTGACACTTTCATTTGTTTATCAAATCTTGACCCACTGTTGGGTTAAGTATGTTTTAAACCAATCGTGATCTGATTGAGAAAAACACACACTTTTTCTAGGTACTGCAGGTCAAAATGTGTTCGTACCAAATTGCTTTGCTGATTGCAGAAGAAATGTCTTGTTGTATTTCTCACAAATAATATTAAAAGAAGCCCTTGGTTGAAGTCAAGATGCACATTCTACTTTATCTTCCTCATCAAAACAACATCGAGCCTGGTTAGTCCTTGGATGGGTCGACTGTTTGAGCGATTGGTTCAGATTCCCATGTTGTGTCCTTAGGCAAGGCACTTAACCCCATTTGTCCACATGGGAGCACGATGATGCTCTAACCCTGCCTGTGTTGGAGAGCTGGCAGATGCTCGTAGTTTCTCGGGGGTTCTCTCTGGGTTCTCCGGCTTCCTCCACCTGTAAAACTGTCACCAACACGATATGACCCTGGCTATTAAAGTGTCTTTAAACCTTAATAAATAAATAAATCTCCCTCATCATGCTTACTTGCAAGTTTGGAAATAAGCAGACTATCATCTGCAGAATAAGGTCTCTGATGGTGAATTTGGTGAGACTACCCTGCACAGCAGGGTAGCATTACCAAATTTCCCCCATGTAAACCTCAGTCTGAATCAGGGTCTCGGGCCTAAACAGAAAGAGGTACTCAGTGGATAATTGGGAGATTCTAGCCCACTGTATGGGATTGCATTAGCAAATTCATCCCCTGGAGACCTCATTCTGCAAATGACAGATTGCTTATTTCTAGTCTTGCATGCTTATAATTTTTTCTGTTTTGTACAAAGACTTATTTTACAGTTATGCCCTTTACTACTCGGGTTAGATTTTTAGGTTTACTTGTGCACACTTCATCAGTTTTTCTTTCTACCGGTGTTTTCTTTTTCAATCTCTGTGTGTGTCTTACCCTAAACTTTTATCTCTGCTCTTACTGCTGGGTAGTCATGGATGGGACTACAATCTGGAAAGTCCAGCACAAGGACTTATAACTGCTTGTCTTCGAAACTCATATTTGGGCTCTATTTTGAATTGTGGATATCACAATGTAAATAGTTTATTAAATTGTGGATGTGCAAGCCTGGAAATAAGTAATCTATCAATTACAAAATGAGGTTCCCAGAGGGTGAATTTGCTGGTGCTATCCCATATGGTGAGCTAGAATCACCCTATTTATCCTATGGGTATCTTGCTGTTTAGGCCTGAGAATTGGATTCAGATTGAGATTTGCAGAGGGTAAATTTAATAATGCTAATGCAGAATTGCATCAGATTTCAATAAATAAAGTTTCATATAGTTCTTTATATTGATCTTTTCTTCAACAAGTTTGAAAACAACCTTGATTTCTCAAATATTGAGTTATTGCGCTTGGATTATTTAATTTCACTTTATTTTTTAAAGTTTATGGTATAGCTTGAAAAGTAAAGATCAGATTTCAATAAATTTTGCCATGCTGCTTTTTATGTTCACATTGTCTTGGACTAATTTGAAGGCCATGTTGATTTGTCGAAAATGGAAATAGAACATAATTATTAGAATTCAGTAAATATTTTAATTGTTCTTTATTCACACTTTTTTGCTTAAGTCACCATCGCTCATTCATGTGTGCTGGAATTTGCTTTTCACAATGTGATGCTTTTTTTCTTCTGTAATTTTAACCCTTAGGGGCTTATTCCAATTTTTATCACTTTTACTGCCACAGAACAGGTGCTCCAACATGCATATCTCTGTTACAGCACAGCCGCCGTGGACTGGTCACTTTCCAAGGATGGGCAATATTTCCACTGATGCAATAATTTTAGATTAGAAACACTAATTATTGGAATAATCATCAAAAAATTAATGAAGCACTTGGTACAACCCGGTGCATCATTAATTGAAATTTTGCAGATGATGATTTTTATTACCTGCTGAATGGATGCGTGGACATCACTGCTCACGCGTGGATTACAACCAATCCACGTTGACTGTACTGTAACTCACAAGTGACATTCTAAGAACCTTGGCAGTTGTTTTCGGCAAGTCTTGGCTGCCTATATAGGCAGCCAAGCCTTTCCTAAAAGCAATTGCAAAGACACAGGGATATAGGCTGTCAAAACATGGCAAAAGTGCATAAAATCTCCAGGCTCTTAAGGGTTAAAGGTCAATTAACATGCAGGACGAGAAGAGATGATTGCTACTAAAAACCCTGTCAGCTCTTCGGCTCATAGAATTGCAGGTTGGGTTAGTCCATAGGCTGAAAAAACTTTGTGAGTGATTCTTGCTCATTTTCAAAGAAATAGTAAATTCTTTTGGCAAAATTTACTTCAACTGATTTATAACTGTGGTAAATCATATTTAGTTGATGAAATTTAGGCCTAAAAAAGTTTAAAATCTGTTTCTCTGGCCCTCCCACATTGTCCTTTTGGCTGCCGCATGCTCTCTTTTTATAACCAATGCAAACTTAAAGAAATAAACATTAAATGGTTTATGTCTGATATTTTACCCAAGTAAATAAAATTGATTAATTTGTCCCTTGAGTGCAACAAGGCTTTGTAATACTTCACAAAAGTACCTAACTTTTGATGGTAAAGAAATAATTACAAAATAAAAAAAAAAAACGCCCGCCCTCCCACATACAATTTTACAAAAAATGGCCCGAGAAACAGAAGATCTACTTTCAGGGGCCTTATCCACTTGTTTTAATTTAGGGGAGAGTACCTATACTCTTCCATAAATTGTAACATGGAAAATGCATAAAAAATACATAATGTTACTTCAGAGATAAAATGAAGTACATCCACAGAAAACAAAGCCTTACAGTACCTTCACTTCAGAATAAAGCCCAAATATGGGCTTCTAGCACTCGGCCAGTTAATAAGAAGTCACTTTCACTGTGCTGTAACTGGGGTCTGGATGATTCATGCATATTTTTCAGTTAAATTGGTCATACCTCAACATGCTGTTTAACATCTGTGAACCTCATCCTTGTGTCTTTAGGACAACTGTCCACATAGATCAAATGTGTCACCATATATTACTCTTTTTGGTTTCTGACTTCTCTATATAGGTGAAAACAAGACATTACACTTCTTTATGAGACATGGACCATTTCAACACTGGTTAATGTTGTTGGTCTCTGTACATACTTTAGCAGAAATAGATAAATAATCCTGTTTAAATGAATTAGATAGAAGAGAAAACTAGTCAGTCCTGGTGCCATGGTTGTCAAATGTCTTCAAGGCATTCTTGAGGTGGTGGGAAGTATTTTTGAAGTGGAGCTGTGCCTGTTTATTGTGGTAAACAAGTTCTGCTTTAGTGGTAATATTGGACCCCATAATCCAAACCTGGGGTGGAAGTCCTCTGAAGTCTGAAGCATAGGTTTAAATGATTGGCTAAACTTCACTTAATTAATTAATACTTACACACATGTTGTTGTAATGATTTAGCCACAGATGCTGAAAGTTACCTAAAGATAAGGACGGAACATGTAATCGTGATAATGTGTGCAACTAAAAAATGTTAAATCTGAAAAAAAAAAAATCCTGAGTCTAATTTTTTTTTTAACCCCTAAGGGCCTAATTCCGACTTTGATAACTTTTTAATGCAAAGGAACAGTTGCCCCAATATGCATTGCTTGGGTAAACTCAAAACTTGTTTTCTAAGTACTTTGTCACTTGTTTCTAGACAAGTCTTGGCTGTCTCTGTAGAAACAACTGCAAAGCCACTGGAGGTAGACTTTCGAAGTGCAGCGAAGATGTATAAAAAAATATCTCCAGGCCCTTAAGGGTTAATTAACTCCAAGACTATGTACAGTACAGTCTCTGTGGACTGGTCGGAATCCACTTGTTTGCAGTGGTGTCCACGCATGCATTTAAATAAAAATCATCAGCAAAAGTTTAATTAATGAAGCACATTAATTAAATTTTTAATGATTATTCCTATAATTAGTGTTTGGAATCTAATATTATTTACATCCGTGGAAATATTGCCGTGGAAGTGACCAGTCCATGTGGCTGATCTGTATCATGAACAGGTCATGTACACACTGATTAATTACCGAAATTACAAGCAGAACATTTTTCCCATAATGTAAGTAGGGATTTTTAACCAATTCAATCTTGTTAAGCTTCACTTAAGCTGAAAGTTCTTCATTCTTATAGTGTCCGTGGATGCTGCATTTTGATATATCTGTTCTTTTTGGAAACAGGACGCAGGGCCAGTTCATGAAGGCCATCCCCATTGGCAAGTTGTAAACAGATTTTACAACATACCTGTGCTTTATCATGATGTAACAAAACATGTCATGGTAGCAGAGTATATACTAAGGTGTTCAGCATGTCGACGGTACACTTGTATTACCAATGCTAAATTCTGCTTGTGCTAAGGTTGTACTTTGGGGAGTTTGAGTTACTTGCCTTTCCATTGCTTCTTGGTTCTTTCCAAGTACTACTAGTAGTACTATTGGTATTAATACTGCCTGACACAATATAAAACTTAACGTTGAAGGTGTCACTAAACCCAGTGAATAAACAAAATATAGTGAAAATATTTGCTCACAAAAATCACCATTCAACTTATATTATTTTTTCAATTTTTGCTGCTTAAACATAGCTTCGAAACGAACTCTCATTGGACAAGCTTGTTTTATTTTTTGGGGTAAAACATAAAGATTGCCTTCTTGACAAGTATCGTCTCCTAGCTTTGTTAGGTAATGGGTTAACATGCTGAGTATTTTCAAAATATTTTTCATCAAATCTAATTATGGCTGCTGTGAAGCTGCCTTGACATGATTTGGGGAAATTTTGTAAAAAATTTACCTCAAGTAATCATTGGTCAAAAAGTCATTCAATTTATGGGGAAAGATTTTGTGAAATGTGGCCAAATTATACTTATTTCAGCGGCAAGAGATTTTGTGTCCTGGGCAGGAATATCCACCAGCAGCATGTAAAGCGTTAAACAAAATATAGTCAGTCAGTACGTTTACCTATATCGCCTCCCCCATCACTTCCAAAAAATACCAAAGTGAAATTAATGAACTAAGATGAAAGATTATGTTGATGGCTGTAATATGTATATCGAAATAAGAAAAAAACATAGAACCTAAACACACAAAGCATTTTTACATCAGAATTAAATAATCTTGATGAAATAATTTTCGATTAAAAATACTGTCTACATTTTCAGAGAGAAAAAGAACAAAATTCCTGTTAGTGTCCGGCATTCCAATAAATTCAAAGCTTTGATAGTTGCTTGCAGCAGCGAACCATTTACTGTCTCTTTGAGTGAATCATACTTCCTTTGATCTCGTTGGTTCAGGTGAAAACAAGAATAATTGTGTACAAGCCCAGAAACTACAAAACACATGAAGTAAAACATACAGGTGAAGTCAGAAAGAGTAGCTGGATAAAAACTTCTTAACACAGTAGAACCCTGTTAATTGAAAGCTACTTTGCCATTGAAAATTATCCAATTGACAAGTATTCAGTTTATAAGAATGTGGCCATTTTCCTATGTTTTACTGATAAACCGAGCAATTATTCTATCACATCTTGTTTGACAGCGCTCCTAGAGCTTTGTCAAACAAAATTTAATAGATTAAATACCCATACCTGATGTACCGAGGACAAGTCAGTCTATAAAAATTCAGTGATTGTTAGAATAATTCTTTTATAGATCACAAGATTTTTAATTAATTAATAGGAAATTACTCTATAAACTATATGTAATTAACAGGTCAAATATGTACTGAAGGTATGGTAAATGGTTTTGTGTTTGGAAGAATATGCAGGATGTTGATCGTTTTAGTTGGGCAAATGATAGAGCATAAAACCAACCAAAGCATGTTGTTTTATTAACCCTCTACCCAATGAACAATATATTAAAATTTTAAGTATTGTTTTTCAAATTTTTCCAGAAATGTCCACAAAACCATATGTAACCCCCTCATTGGAACAAGCTCAATGAGCTCCTCATTCCAATTAAAGGTCATTTAATATGGTTTTGTTGAAATATTTTGAAAATTATTTTTCCTAACTGCTCAATTTGTAAATTACATCTCCTTGGGAACCCCAAAAAGTTAGGCAGTGCTTGTTTACTGTGGTAAACAAGCATCGTTTTATTGGTAAAATAGTACCCAGTCACTTATACTTTGGGTGCAAGTCCTCTAAATAACATGGGGCATAAACGATGGACTGACCTTGACTTTATCTCCATGTTGTGGTCATGGTTAGCCATTGTGCAGAAGTATGTGACTTTAACTCTTAACCCGCTGAGTATTTTCAAGATATCTTTTCATCAAATCTAGTCATGGCCGCTGTAAAGCAGCCATGACTAGTCTTGATGAAAAATTAATCTAAATATAACAAGAAATCATTGGTGAAAAAATCCATTCAATTTACAGGGGAAAATATGTTTAAATATGCCCAAATTATACTTCTAGCTGTGGCAAGAGAAACTCTGTGCTGGGCAGGAATATCCGCTACTAGTAGCAGCATGCAAAGAGTTAAACCCCAATAAATAAATAAATAAAAACATGCAAAGAGTTAAACCCCAATAAATAAATAAATAAATAAATTACATATGTGGATGTGGTTGATTTGTTACGTAAGGGTTAAAAGGAATTTTCATTTGACTAGAAGTGGGTTAGTTTCCTAGTGGGAACTCATGAAGTGAAGTAGTTATTATGCCCCCGACTTGAAAAGTCGAAGGGGTATCTAGTGGAGACCTTGGTCCATCTGTTCGTCTGTCCCTTTCGTTCATCCATCCATACCAACATTTTCCCTCTTATCTCGGCCACTGCTACTCTGATTTGAATGATATTTGGTGTTGTGATAGAGCATCGTGGGGGAACGATACCTGTGTAGAGTGAGTTCCACACATTTTTTTCAGAGTTATGGCCCCTTTTCACTCTTCGACTCAGAACATTTTTGTGGTTGGGGGCATTAGCAGCGCTATACGATGCAGGCCTCTTCAAAGTTAAAAATTCCTCTGGAAGATGAAACTTTAAATATTATCATTTTTAGTCTGAAAAAACAAGCATAGCTAAAGGAACCCTGATTAGAACGAGTTCAATAAGCTTGTTGCAATGAGGGGGTAATAAAGTAACTTACAAGTATTGATAGACTTAACAACTCATATGCAAAAAACAACAATTTTCTAATGAATTTATGGTAAATGGTTTGGAGTTTGAAAATTATATGCAATTAGCAGGGTTGCCTTATTAACTAGTATGCAACTGAGTGGAGCACACTCGAGTAATAATTATGTAGGTCAGTGATCAGAATTGAGTCGCCAGGGCTTATATTTCAACTGGAACCTGAGAATCGATTCACGCTAAATTCACGCAACAAAACCAGCGAGAATCCCATGGAGATTCTTGCTGCACCTGTGCTAGGTTCCACGTGAAAAGAATTGAGTCAGTTTAATCCTTTACCTAACACAGCAGCAGCAAATTAACCATTACAAGGCTAACATGACCTGAAATATCCTGATACTTTGTCAATAGAATTGTACAAATATGGCAGTCATATGAACCAGCTCAGTGAGCTGGTTCCAATGACATATTTGTAATGATCTATTGGTATAAAAATATTGTTTATTTTTTTTTAAAATTATCAAATTTTATGTTTTAAAAATTAAAAAGCTATGTTGGGTAAAGGGTTAACATGTGTTATCGGAAACGCAACAGGGGTTCAACCATGCTGGCCTCATGGGTTCTGGGATACTCCTAGCAGGTATGGATTCTCGTAACCATTTTTGCGAGAGAATCCAAATAATTAGATGAAATATAAGCCCCGATTGACCAGTGTGTTGGGTAAAGGTTCAGAATTAATTTGCATGAATTGTGAATCAACGACTTATTTCAACTTCATCTGTACCAAAATGGCAACAATAAATTTATTTCTTGAGATGAATACTATTTTTTAAAAGATTTATTTGGTATTGGAAATTTCCCCCCTTTAGTTTGCTAATATTGTGTCTAGAAATACATTTTCCATTAAAGCGTAATTTAACAAAAATATGATCACCTTCTGACCACATAACTGTGGTTTTCTCAATTTATTCAGGAAATGAATTGAACCTTCTCAGATGAAGGTATTATTGTGATATCCTTATAACCCTGTATATTTTAATAGCACCATCTATTGTTTGATCTGGCCCATTCCATTCGAAATGATGGGGATTTTTCATTTAGAATTGAACAGATCGCTGATAACATCTGCAAACAATAGCGTGCACTGTTTGTGTGTGTGATTCACATCTCAATTACCATGCATTTGAGAACAAAAAAAATTGTTTTTATTTTTGGGAAGAATCACTATTTTAATGTATTGAATCATGATAAGTGAAATGGATTCCATTTTGCAACAAATCACTAAGATACAGTTGAGTGCAACAACGAAGTGCTTAACAAGTTTTTTGATTTTTGAGTAATGTGACAAATTAACTGGTTGGGAGCTAGAAGCCACTATCATGTCTGAATTGAAAATTGCTGATAACTACTTTAGTGGCTTTGCACTTTATGCATTTGCTTGATGTTTGCTAAGCAGTAGAACAAAAAATATTTTATATGAAATCATTTTGTTACAATTTGCTGTCACTCTCCAATAAATTCCAACTAATCTATTTTTATGAACAACATCATTCTAAACTAAGGCTTCCCATGTTGTAACAAAAAAATTAAAAAAAAAAATACCCTTACACTTCACCTTTGAAAAATAAGTTTGCACTCGAACAGTTGTGTGATGTAAAATTTGTCCAGACAAGAGCTACAGAACTGTGATTAAAAAACAGACAGAGGATTTTGACCGGATCATGGCTGAGGTGCGATCTGGGAAAAATTCTCTGTTTGCTTTTCTGCACCAACATCATAGAACCCCCAAGGGAACCCCGGAAAGTGAGGCAGTGCTTGTTTAATGTGGTAGACAAGCTCCATTTTACTGGTAAAATATGACCCAGTCACGAGTGCATGGGGTGGAAGTCCTCTAAAATGGGCAACATGGGTATAAACAATTGACCAAATTTGACTTTATCTCCATGTTATGGTCACGATTAGTCATTGTGCAGAAATATATGACTTTAAACACCAAGAAAGAAATAAATAACACCGTAGAATCTCACCTCTCGAAAAAAAAAATGCAAAAACCACAGAAACATTACATCTAGACATAGTAGAACCCTGTCAATTGAATACCCACATCCCTAGTGAAAACATATTCAATCAGTGGTATTCAGTTCACAGGAATTGGATCCTTTTCCTGTATTTTAGAGATAAACTGAGTATTTATTCTATCATATCTGTAACATGTTTGACAGAGCTGATGTCCACTGGTGTGAATGTATTGTTATCAGATCGCAGTCCGATTGAAAAAGATAAGACATAGCTTATGAACCCTTACTGGAACGAACTCAACAAGCTTGTTCCATCAAGAAGTCGTAAGCTATGTTTCTGAGAAAAAAATTAAAAAAATAAAATCTGAATGAAGATTTTTGTGAATAGCGCTGACCAGTTTTGGCTGAACATTACATTATTAATTTAGGTAAAGGATTAAGTGCTAGAAGCCACCATATGGGTACTTTAAGTTTTGGACAATTCTGGTCTTGTGATAGGGTTCCGAATCTTCTGACTAGTACAGACCCTCAGGCTTGAGAGTGGGTATTGTGCCAGAGAGTCTAAAATTGCATCACAATTTTTCAGAAGACCTGTATATTTTCTGAAAAATGTCTTTTTTCCAACATTAATAATTTTGAAAACAAGTCACCTTAAAAATGATTTTCCCCCAAAAGTGTCAAAGGACCTCTGTCCCATTGTTAAAAGTTGTGTGAATTGAATAATTTTGAGGTAACAAAAGTCTTGTGGCAGCAGTGAGCAAAAGCATTATTTAAACCCAGCCTGTACTGGTTGAATATTTGTTTTTTTTATGAAAAGGGTTATTCAATTAATTGAGACCGATTAACTGCATTTTTACCAAATATGAGTTGGTTAAATTTATCTCCTAACATTATGTTTCTTCCCCCACGAGTCCGCATTTAAAGTTCACAGTAGCTTATAAGATTACATTGGGATGTATTTTAGCTTTATTCAAATATAGTTGATCTTTACAAATTCAGATCCCAACTGCATAAGCAAAATTGGTGTGAATTCTACATTTTGGTGTTTTCCATAGATATATACTATACTGTGATTATAAAAGAAGAGAGAGATAATTTTGACTAGATTGGATTTAGTCATGATCTGGTCAAGCTTTTCTATCTCAGGGTTCCCACTCAAATGAAAAGTCCTTGAATTTTGGACCCTTGAAAAGTGCTTGAATTTGTTTCTATCCTTGAAAAGTACTTGATTTTCCCCCACCCGCCATGAAAAGAACTTAAATTTGGTCTAATTATAATCTCCAAGATCAGTAGGTTCATGAGAACCTGCACGACATACATGCAATACCACAAAATTGGTCAGGAACATATGTTTGATCTCGCCATTTGTCCCTTGAGTTCCACAAGCCACCATCTGCAATGCTATAACATTGCAGATGGTGCCTTATTAGGGACAATATACATTAATGATGAACCGATAATCGGAATCGGCAATTGGAACCGGCCGGTTATGGGGCATTGGCCGATTATGACAACCGTCAGATAAAAAACAACAGTTTCCGGTTATTCTATATTTAACACTGACTATTAAAAATCTCTTTGATATCTTTCCATTTCAATAAAGTTTTCCCATTAAAAACGTGTGTAGTGCATAGCAGAAAATTTAGGGATTTGCAGGGCAGAGATATATTTGGGAATTTACCAACTGCAATAGGTACGAGATCGCCACCATTTCCCGAAGATTGTAGAGTTCATGTAAAGATTAGAGAAACACATCAGGGGAGGTAACAGGTTGAAAAAAGAACATTGAATGATACATTCTGACATCCGTGTAAACCATGTATCATACGACTTCACAACACACATTAACATCAAAATTATTATTCATTTAAGACACAAAGTATGTGTGCTCAGTATATTCCTGGTTAATACAGCCAAGTGTATTGTATCCTTACACAAAACCGTATTAACACTATTTACCGGAATAAAACACAATCTTCACAGGAACAATATCACATGATTGTATTGTTAATAACGTTTTTTTCCCCATACCCCAACCAAAATGCAAAAATTATTTTGGCTAATATTGCCCAGCACTAAATATGCATACACTGAAAACTTATGTGGTATTAAGCTTTCGTAATTGATGATTTATCAACGAAATTCTGTATTATAACAGACACCAACAGATTTTCATCAGTGTCCTACTTCAACCATTTCCCCGTGGGAACCCCGGGAAGTAAGCAGCACTTGTTTACTGTGGTAAACCAGTTCCGCTTTACTAGTAAAATAGGACCCAGTCACCAATGCTTGGGGTGAAAGTCCTCTAAAATGGGCAACATGTTGATCAACGATTGACTAAACTTGACTTCATCTCCATGTTGTGTCACGATTAGCCATGGTGCATAAATATGTGACGTTAACCACCAACAAACAAACAAACAATACTTCAACCATCGATATCGACATAATCGGCAGAGAAATATCCGGTAATCGGTTGATAGCAAGTTTTGATAATCATTTCATCACTAATATACATCCAGCTAGTTTGGTTCTCCATAATCAGGTCCTGGAGGCTGAAATTCTTTGTGTTCATGGTGTCGTAAGTCCATATGAGCATTATAATAGTCCTTGAAAATCATGGTAAGAATCCTTGAAAAGTGCTTAAATTGTGCTTGAATTTGATTCTCTTATATCATTGGGAATCATGTATCTGCTTACCAGCTTGCTCTTCAGAATCTCCCCTGTCAAGAAAGAAATGCAAAGCACTGAACTATGACTAGTGACATATTGTGCAAGTTCTGGGAGGGATCTTACGTATACAGATGATTGGTTGTAGAATTTTGTCTGCACTGAGAATTTATAAGCAGTTACCCTACCAATTGGTTCTATGTCACACAGCATATGGGCCAATACCTCAATCCTGACTGCTATAACTGTAGAAAGTTGAGGACTAGAGACGGGTGGTATTGGAATTGTTAGTTTAGTTTCAGTATTTTTACGGGTTATACCATGGTATCAGCTCTGTATTTGGTATCTTACTTGACTGAGGTTTTCTGATGGTACCAAAGGTTATTTCACACAAAGAAAATACAGAATAAGTTTTTCTTGGTTCATTCTACCACAGCGCCACCCTTCAGCTGCTGTTAAGCCTTGATATGACCTCATAAATAGCGAATGTAGGAAAATTTTATAATACAGTTGGTTTCAGTATTCATTGATTGGTTCGGTTTGCTTTTTACATATCCCCATGATATCGGTTTGGGTTTGCTTTCTCAGTATATTACCCATCTCTATTTAGGACTCAAAACACGCTAATCTGCTTGCTACTCCTGGATCACGGGACATCCTACCTGGTGTTCCATGAATTTCATATTTGCTTGTTGGATCCTTTCTCCTATGGTTAAAAAAGTGAAGGTTCAGGTAGATCTCCTCTCATTGTTTCCTGTGCATACTTTATTTTTTAATGGGTATAGGGCTATGGAAGATTTGTAGTACAGGCTATGGGAAAAAAACTATTGAAATTTGAGGTTTGAAAAAATGAACTCTCAGACCTGTATGAACCCATGATCGAGAAAAACCCCACTTTTGTGTGGTTATAGTGTCATAAATCTTAACCCTAATTAAGTCCTCAGATCAAATTTACATTAATAACTACCGTATACACATGCATGCAGTTGAAGATGACTTAACAGTCTCAGTGCTGGGAATGACCAAAATTGACGGGTGCAGTTTTAAGCTCCCGCAAAATCAGAGACAAGAGTAAACTGCACCCGTAAAATGTTAGTATATGAATTTCGAGAGAATACTGTCACCAAACACCAGAAACCTTACCCCTTTGCGCCCGAGCGACCGCTTTTTCAGCCAGGAACATGATATGTCATAACGTCATTAAATAGGATGGCTGTTCAGTAAAAGTGTGGGGTAGACCAATCAGTATTTTCAATGTGCATCCCAGAGGCTGCACGTTGAAAATATTGATCGGTCTACCCCCAAATAATGAATATGGACTCTTCTAATTGCTGCCATTGAACTGGCATGGCAGATACCACCAGTGTTCAAAAGGATAAATGTATAAGGAATTGCAGAATTATGACAGTAACTTGCCACTGGCCACAGTGTGCTGCTTTCTCAAAACAACACACATTTATATGCCCTCACAGTATATTAGTGCTCCACAATATTTTTCAACGAGTTCATTTTTTAGCTCCCATAAAATAGAAATCACGAGTGCTGACGGGAGCAATTGCACTTGCACCCGTCTCATTTCCAGGACTGTTAACAGTGTTTCTATATTATTGTTGGCTGCTTGTACAGTCAGCTTACAATGATGTAAAAACACTGGCAAGATGAATACAGCCTACCAGTTGAGTTCTCAAGAAAGAATACACTTGGGACAAGTTTTTCAGAGCAATATGAAAGGGGCAGTTTGTGGCTGTAAAGGGATATAAGGGTTAAACAACTCTGCAGTCAGGTTTGTGGTTATATAAGATCTGTTCATTACAGTCTGATGTTAATTGTATTTACACCAAGGTGTTGTGGTTTGTCCACATACTGTTTTGTTTAATAAGGAAACTGAGTGTATCTGTACCAGTTGAAATAATAATTAACCCTTTACTGCTTGCCCATCACCACTTTGTTTTGTATTTTATTGTGATGTTCTGTACATTCGGGCATGCAGAAAGTATCACTATTATCTGATTAATTGTTGGAAAGATCAAACAGAGCACTTCCAACAATTAATCGGATGATACAGTCACAAGTATGTTACAAATTGTATTAAACTTTGTCGCATGCTTTAAGATTATGTACATAGGTTTCCAAATACAACAGGCTATTAATTGAAAATAGAATGTTTTTCATTTTTAGAATTCACTAGAAAAAACCTTTCCACAATTCATTCGAGTGTGTGGGAGGGGGTGGGGGTGGGGGGGGGGGGGTGAGTATAAGGTGAATTTAAACGCTTTTTCAAGTATAAAACTGTCTGTTTTTGCCATTACACTGGGTAAAGAGTTGCTATAGATGGGATTTACACTAAGGCTATTCAATGCACAGGGTTAGTTACTCAGTCAGTTAATAATGAAGGGTTAGTCCCACTTTCGGGTTAAAAAAAAATTGCTAAGTGCAATATCACACACCACATGAAAAGGTACACTCTCAAAGGCTGTGCTATGTAGAGGGTTAGTCGCACATTAGAGCTGATATTATTTATAACCAGATAGAAAAGAGTGACTAACCTGTGCATTGCACAGAGTTAGTAGATAAGCTAACATACATGTACACTAATTATCCATAGGCATTGCACAGGATTAGTTGATAGGCTGCCATATCACACACTACATGAAAAACATACAGACAAAGTCAAGCTGAGCTAATCTCATCGCTTCCCGTCCGTCGTCCGTCAACACCATGTTTTGGTCTTCTCCAAAGCCACTGGGCCAATTCAAGTGAAAGTTTGTGTGAGTGATGGTCCCAAAGGGGCATTTCATGTTTGTTCAACTCAGTATGCCCAGCCCCATAGGGAGGGAGTGGGGGAAAATGCTCCAAAATATTTTAAAAATCTTCTTCTCAAGAACCAGTGTGTACAATGACTTGATATTTGCTATGGAGCTTCCATATGAGGTGTAGAATCAAGTTTGTTCAAACGAAGTTCGTAAAGTAATATTTGGCTTTGTAATAGGAGGGGTAAGATTTTTGGCCCCGCCCAAAATTTCTATTTTCTGAACCGATGGTCCGGTATGAACCAAATTTGGTTTGTGGTAGTATTGGGTCATAAGTACTTGACCCATGCAAAAAAACCAATTCCCGCATCCCCATGGGAACCCTGGGAGCTAAAAATAGAAATATTTTCAAACGCCCATATTTCCCAAACCCCATGAAACAGAGAGCTTTTATTTGGTATGAAGTATCCTTATGACCAGTAGAATTGAATGGTAAAAAAAATTTGCCATCGGTTATGATAGGGTGTTCTGTAATGGGCATCGAAAAAATGCTGAGTCAGCATATTTGCAAAAATTTAAAAAAATCTTTTCTCCAGAACCAATCATCAGAATCTTTTGATATTTGGTATACAGCATTCATAGGGGTGTCAGATAAAAGTTTGTTGAAATAAAGCTCATTGGTTCATATTTGGGCTCTCTACAGGAGCCCGAAGTTTTAACATAGGGTAATATGGAGAATATTCTTTAAAAATCTTCTTCTTCAGAACCACCAGTCAGAATCTTTTAATATTTGGTATACATCATTGTTATGAGGGTCAGATTCTAGATTGTTCAAACCAAGTCCCTAGGTTAATTTTTGGGCTTCCTATGGAAGCCCAAATTTTATCTTTGTTCAATATGGAGGGTAATTTAAAAAAATCTTCTTCTTCAGATCCATCAGTCAGAATGCTTTGATATTTGGTATGCAACATCTCTATGGCGGTCAGATTCAAGTTTGTTCAAATCAAATCCCTAGTTATATATTTGGGCTCACTATGGTAGCCCAAATTTTTACTTAGTGCAATATGAGAAAATTTCTTTAAAAATCTTCTTCTTCAGATCCACCAGTCGGAATGCTTTTATATTTGGTATACAACATCTCTAGGGGGATCAGTTTCCAGGTTGTTCAATTCGAGTGCCTAGGTTAATATTTGAGCTCCATATGGGAACATGAAATTTAACTTAGTACAATATGAGGGAATTTCTTCAAAAATCTTCTTCTTCAGATTCACTTGTCAGAATGCTTTCACATTTGGTATACAACATCTCTAGGGGGGTCAGATTCAAGTTTGTTCAAATCGGATCCATAGGTCAATATTTGGGCTCGCTATGGTAGCCCAAATTTGAACTTAGTGCAATTCGGAGAAATTTCTTTACAATTTCTCTTCTTCAGATCCAACAGTCAGAATGCTTTCATATTCGGTGCACAACATCTCTAGGGAAGTCAGATTTAACTGTGTTCAAATCAAGAGCCTGGGTTAATATTTGGGCTCTCTATGGGAGCCGGAATTGGCCATTTTGCTGAAGAATTAAAAATTTTGTATTCAGTACCCTCTAGAGGTACTAAGATTAATCCACATAGGTTGTATCAAGGGGCTTCATAGGGGAGCTCTACATTTTACTTATGATTAACTGAAGAAAAGGCATGATGCCCAGATTATTTTTGTCACTCCTGAGGGACTCAAGGATTGACAGTGTAGCCTATGGAGATGGCTTGCTTAATGTAGACTCATTCTTGGACTCTGTTTAAATTGTGTTCTGTACAAGATGAGCGCTTCAGGCCCCGTGGGGCCTCTTGTTTCATTACAGTGTTTCAGCCATTTACAGTTTTTTCAAGTATCTTGATGCATCCAATACAGCTTGGGGCCTATCTGTCGAATCAAACAGGCAACAGATAAATAAGTTTGAAAAGCCAGAGTTCGCCAGTGAATAGTACTCTGCATTGACAATGTCGTATAGACACTGGCAATGCAGATTGCTTTTCACTTGTGAACTCTGCACGAACATGTACTCAAAGCTTGAGATCTAGTATATTCATATTTGTCACTTGTGGCATTTCTTATTAACTCTTAACCTGCTGAATATTTTCTAGATAATTTTCATCAAATCCAGTCATGGCTGCTATAAAGCAGCCATGCCGAGATTTGATGAAAAATCAATATAAATGTAACAAGAAATCATTGCTGAAAAAATCCATTCAATTTACACGGGGCAAATTCGATTAAATGTGCCCAACTTATGCTTATTTCAGTGACGAGAAACCCTGTGCATGGAAGGAATATCTGCCAGCAGCATGCAAAGAGTTAAATATCATAAATGTTACATCAAAATAGGATTTAGGCTTGACACTAGAAGAAACCTTCGTGAGTGAACCTCGGCAAGGAGGAGAACCAATAATAACAGTGTAGACCTATAAAAAGCTAGAGACTGTAAACTACGATTCTATTGAGGAAAAAAAATGTGAATGAAACAGGTTTTTCCATCATTAAAATCATAGTTTACAGTCTCTAAGCAGATTCCCTTTGAAAACCCCAGAAAGTGAAGCAGTGCTTGTCTACTGTGGTAAACAAGATCTGTTTTACTGGTAAAATATGACCCAGTCACCAATACTTGAAATGGAAGTCCTCAAAAATGGATATAAACAATTTACTAAACTTCACTTTATTATCGCCATGTTGCAGTAACGATTATCCATTGTGCAGAAATATGGGACCTTGAAGTTAAACACCAGTAAATAAACATGAAACAGATGCTGAGAAAGTAAAAATACCAGCGCTTGTCACTCCCACCAGGCCACAATATGGTGGATCTGTATTTTTCGTTGTACCCAAATTGGAGGAGTCCAAAGGCCTGATATATGTTAAAGGGGGTGTGGCAGGATAAAGGTTAACTGCCTCAATGTAAGGTGTGCTTTGTAGCTTCATAGAAACAGGGACTTTCTCATAAAAAATTCATTGAAAGTCCTTGAAAGATGTTTTTAGGTAATTGCTTGGCATGTTTTGATAAAACTGCATGCTCATAAGCTGCGGTATTTATGTGCTTGAGTTGCATTTTATTTTCCACTGAAATAACTCCTGCACCTAACACTGAGCCTCGAGAAACTCTTGGAGAGAGCTTCCCAATGATCATTGTTAGCTTCAGGTATTGTTGTTTTGAAATATAAGTGTAAGAATGGTTAACCCTAAGACGAATAATGTGAGAGATAATTGAAAAAAATTGTAGACTTAGGTTTTGGAAAGTGATTGACATTTCGGCACAATTATGAAATTTCATGATCGACTTTTGAAGAAGAATAATTGACTAAAGTCGACTTTAATCATACTCAGTGACCTCTAGAAACAACCATACAGAAAACAATATTTTTAGCTCAACTTTGGCGAAGCCAAACTTTAGGTATTGCCATAGCCCGTCGTCTGTCTGTCCGTCCGTCCGTCGTGCCGTACACACGGCTCGGGCTAGAGGCCGTATTTATGAACCGATCTTTACGAAACTTCTTGGTTACCTTTGTTATCACCGTGAAACGAGAACAAGAGTTTTGGGGTCCGGTCTGAAATTTAAGACTGATGCTGGCAGCCATTTTGTACCAAAATTAGGTGCAATCAGATTTTTGCGCAGAACTTCCATATGAAAGCTCCGATTTTAATAATTTTTTTGTATGAATGTTTAGTACCATGGGATACATCACATATAATACAGGTTTTTTTCTCGTGCGTAAATTATGCAAATTATACTAACTTGGATTTATTTAGTGTTACTTTCAGCACTGTAAGTGCAAATGCCAATACAGCTCGGGCTAGAGGCCGTATTTATGAACCAATCTTTACGAAACTTCTTGGGTACCTTTGTTATCACCGTGGGACGAGAACGAGTGTTTTGGGGTCTGGTCTGAAATTCAAGATGGCCGCTGGCCGCCATTTTGTACAAAATTAGGTGGAATCAGATTTTTGTGCAGAACTTCCATATGAAAGCGCTGATTTGAATAATTTTCTGTGAATGTTTAGTACCATGGGATACATCACATATAATACATGTTTTTTTCGCGTGCATAAATTATGCCAATTAGACTAACTTTGATCTATTTAATGTTACTTTCAGCACTGTAACTGCATGCCAATACGGCTCAGGCTAGAGGCCGTATTTATGAACCGATCTTTACAAAACTTCTTGGGCACCTTTGTTATCACTTTGGGACGAGAACGAGTATTTTTGGGTGCAGTCCAAAATTCAAGATGGCTGCCAGCGACCATTTTATACCAAAATTGGTGCAATCAGTTTTTTGTACAGAACTTTTGTATGAAAGTTCTGATTTGAATAAATTTGTGTTTGAATGTTTAGTAACATGGAATACATCACATATAATGCAGGTTTTTTTCTCGTGCAAAAATTATGCAAATTAGATGAACTTTGATTTATTCAGTGCTACTTATACACAGTAAGTGCACACGTCAATAAGGCTCGGGCTAGAGTCTGTATTTATGAACCGACCTTCACTGAACTTCTTGGGTACCTTTGTTATCACCTTGGGATGAGAACGAGTGTTTCTGGGTGCGGTCCAAACAAGATGGCTGCCAGTGGCCATTTTGTACCGAAATTAGGTCCAATCTGTTTTTTGTACACAGCTTCTATACGGCTCAGGCTAGAGCCTTATTTATGAACCGATCGTTACGAAACTTCTTGGGTACTTTGTTATCACCGTGGGACGAGAACGAATGTTTTGGGGTGCGGTCCAAAATTCAAGATGGCTGCCAGCAACCTTTTTGTACCAAAATTCGTGCAATCAGTTTTTTGTACAGAACTTCTGTATGAAAGTTCTGATTTGAATAAATTGTTGTAGGAATGTTTAGTAATATGGAATACATCACAAATAATACAGGTTTTTATCTCGTGCAGAAATTATGCAAATTAGATGAACTTTGATTTGTTCAGTGCTACTCATACACAGTAAGTGCACATGTCAATACGGCTCGGGCTAGAGTCTGTATTTATGAACTGATCTTCACGAAACTTCTTGGGGTACCTTTGTTATCACCTTGTGACAGGAACGAGTGTTTTTGGGTGCCTTTGTTATCACTGTTCTATGAGAACAAATATTTTTGGGTTCAGTCAGACCCACTCTGGGACTCAAAGATTTCTTTCTAGTTTAGCATCTAACTGTCGCCCACCTTTACAATACTTTACCTACACATTTGTTACAGGCTACGGTCAGCATTTATGTACAGACCGTTACAATACTTCACATGTAAATTTGTTATCAAGTCATTACCTAGATGTTTGTCATTGCTGTGTCACATACTATACATGTACATGTCTTAATCAAGTTGAGCTACAGGGTCATTGACACTTTCATTAGTCATTAGTTCCTCGGGCCTGACATCTTTTATGGATGTGGGTATGCTGCACACCTACTGCTCTCTGAGGAAAATTCAAGCTCCTGACCATCCCAGGCAAACCTGAGCATAGGCTGAGGTGGTCAAGAGTCTAATAATAGCTGCATTGAGATTTAAGAAGGCAATTGCACTCCTTGGAAAACTGAGAAGGGCAATTATTTGAGCTCCCATACTTGCAAGAATGCCAGGCCTGGTGTCATGTGTTGTATCTTTATTCTTCTTTCCCATATCAATTGCAATGTATTTTGATATTGCACAGCCTCTGACACTTCTTACGAGCATGATGGGGAGAGTAATAACTAATAATTCATCAGTAAAGGGGTGATGAAAACAGATAATCGTCGACTTTGAAATTGTAGTTGATTATGGATGTTTCCGATGATTAAGCGACTTCTCAGTCAATCATGATGGGCCAACCTAGGAGAGCCCTGGATTTTTTCTCTCTTGATGGGTGGTGGGGGGGGGGGGGGGGGGGGGGGGGCAGTGCACAAATCTTGCTGGAGTAGTGGTTTTACATTTAATGATTTTTCAAGTGGTCTACAGGACCTGTTTACTCTTAAAGGCCTGGACAGTCTTCTGGATATTCTACTCCACAATGCAGAGTTCTGGAGGGGATTTTTAGTGAAAGTCTTGCTGCCTATTTGGCAGCCAAAACTTCACTAGAAATCACTGCCATTGTATTCTTATTGTCTGAAAGACTTCACTCCATGTAGAAGAACCTGCTCCATAGTGTTGATATTTGCAAAAGCTACAATAAGGCCTTTAACTCTTTCTCTGCCAGTGATGCCTACAGTATGGCTGCTGTGGACTGGTTACTTTCCATGGGTGGGCAATATTTCCACAGACGCAATAATATTGGATTCCAAATACTAATAGGAATAATCATTCAAAATTCAATTAATGAAACACCAGGTACAACCTGATGCTTCATTAATTAAAATTTTGCTGCTGCTGCTGATATTTATTACCTGGTAAATGCATGTGTGGACATCACTTCCCATGCGTGGATTACGATCAGTCCACGGCGACTGTACTGTATAGTCACTGTGCTTCATTTTCCATGGTGTAGTATAAATCTTGCAATAGAATTTACTAAAATAAAGTGGTGAGTAATATAAAATTTACATCTTTTGCCCAGTGACAGGGGATTTGAAATATATAACATTGCTCACCCCTTTAGTTTTGTAGTAGACTTTTCTTTCATGCAAAAGATTACATAGTTGGACTTGACTATTCAAAAGCTGTAGTAGGGAAAGAGTTCAGCTGTCATGACAGTTAACAAGGAAAGTGAAGGAAAAAGGAACATTATGAGTAACTTTTGATAAAATTGCAAAATTTCAAAGTAGTGAAGAAAATTGCTGGTGTACGTTCAGTTTAACCCACTGAACACTGAAGTTAAAATACCAAATTTTAAAGTACCTGTAGCAATTTTTTTCAGATAATTAATGCAACGGGGTATTTAACCAATTCAGTCTTGTTTGATGGAACTCATTATTATGAACTCTATCAAACAAGACTGAATTGGTTAAATTCCTAGTTATATTATGGGAAAAATTTGAAACCCAGAATTCTCATATTTTCACATTAGTGTTCAGAGGGTTAACTCTTAACCCGCTGAGTAATTTTAAAATATTTTTCATCAAATCTAGTCATGGATGCTTCATGGGCCATGACTAGATTTGATGAAAAATTTATGAAAATGTGACACGAGAAATCATTGGTTAAAATGTCTGTACAACCTACAGGGGAAAATTTGGTTAAATGTCCTCAAATTTGTCTTATTGATAGCAAGACAGTTCCTGTCCTGGGCAGGAATACCTGGCAGCAGCATGCAAGGAGTTAAAAGATATATTATGTGGTCATCACAGCAGTCCGACTGAAAAAAAAATCAGTATCCCAAGCACGAGCAAAGAAACCTGACTGCCATCACTGATCAGTGGTGATTTGTACAAAACTGTTTTAATGCTCCAGAGTTATTCCCCTTGATATAATTGTCCACAAATGAAATTTATCATCATTATGCCATAACAAGTTCTGGTGGCTCTAGGACTCTCATTTCATTATGAAGAAAATGAAGGCAAATAGGAGAGACATCACTCTGAACAATGAAACTCCATTACTACAATATGATTGGCAAATAAGTTAATCTGTTTTCCATTTAACTGCCGTGGAGGAATTAAAACTAGATTTTCAGTTTTCACTCAAATAAAAGACTTTGAGTGAAATGAACCTAATTTGATAAATTTTCTGTATAATGATATTTGCTGCAGTAATATATTGGGGAGATGAACATAGATTTCTGTCTGTTTGTTGTTATGGATAATATGACAAGAAGTGGCATTTTTGATTGATGAATAATATTGGTGCTGTTATGAGGCAACTATACACAACACAATGTTGTATACAGTTACGTTCCAGTGTACTGTTTTTTATTTATTGGACTTTTTAGATTTTTTTAACACATATCAAGGTTTTCTTTCTTTCATTTTCCAGTCTCCATTTGATGAATGACAAGCATGTTTGATTAACTCTTTCTACCCAATGCAAGTTTCAGACATCCATCACTTACCAAATTTTTTTTTGTAAACATCTAAAAATATTTCATTTCCTCGTTGCAGAACATTCATTGTAAAACATCATAGTTTATGATGCCCATATTCTGATGGACTCAATTAATCCCCTGTGGGAACCCCAAGAGGCAGTGTAGTTATGTTTCTGGTATAATAGGACTTGGTTAACAATGACTGGGATGAGAGGAATCTACAGGGTTCCCATGGGGCCTTGGATTCAAGTTGTGGCCTTGAATTTGACAAAGGGTCATTCAAGGCCTCGAAATCCTGCAAAATGTATCAGGAGGCCTTGCAAAGCCTTGAATATTCACGAAATACAAATGCTGCCGAAACACCTAATCATAACTACATAATTTTATATACCAGAGTTCGTGAAGGCATAGTCCTAACTAGGATCCTTCCGTCACTACCCCCTCTATCCACTTCCCTACAAGGCATAGTCCTAACCAGGACCCTCTGGTCATCATTACCCTCCTCCAAATTCCCCTTCAGAGAATTGGGAGGAGGGGCAGTGAAGGGAGGTCCTAGTTTGGATTATTGAAGGCAGGGCTCTGAAGATCTTTGATTTTGGCTATTGTTGTAGGACCTTGAAAAATGCTGAAATATATCAAGAATTTGTCTTGAATAGCTTTGAATTTTATCCATCCTTTCCTGCAGGAATCCTGTTCTAATTATAAACTTGCCTTTATATTTTGTTTTATAATCATAGTATATATAGCCTTAGATGCTGAAAATGACCATAAACCCCTATAAACATAAAATGCTCCATTGGGGGATCATAAGCTATGTTCTGGAAGAGTAAAAGAGAAAGAAAAAGTAAATTCAAATAGCTTTTCTTTCTTGATGATTCAATTCCATAACTTCATTTCTTCTGCTGGTCATGTTATTAACCCTTTGAAAACTGGTGGGTCTTCCATGCCAGTTCAGATGCAGCAGTTGGAAGAGTCCATATTCATTATTTTGGGGTAGACCAATTAATATTTCAATGTGCAGCCTTGGGACTGCACATTGAAAATATTGATTGGCCTACTCCACACCACAGGCCTTTTAAATTCTTCCTAACTAACGACTGTAAACGCTGTGCCCAAATAAAATAATTGCGCCCAAATTATGTTTTGCAGTGTTTCAGCAATATAGTTTGGCCAGGTTTCCCTGATGCCTGCAATATAGCTTAGAGCTTACCTTTGAAATCAAACAATGCAACAGATAAATAGTTTTTTAAAAACCCACAGAGTGCACCATAGAAAAGCAATCGGCGTCGACGTTGTCGTATAGGAATTCCATATGATCATGCACTTAAAGCGTGAGATCTATTATATTCATGTTTGTGGCATTTCTCAGTAAAGGCCATGCGTAATTTACATTCAAATAGATCTTTGGCTCGAAACTGGGAAACTAAGAAGCCTTCTCGAGTTAGTCGAGTAAACTTACGTCAAAGAGTGATGGGAGAGAACCACTGATACTGGTGAATACCTATAACAAGGAGTTGTAAACTAGCATTTTAAGATGGGGGACCTACAACCTAAAACAAATGCCAAGACGAAGAAAATACTGGTGCTTTTTCTCCAACCATGCAGGCCACATCCATATTTGCCATTGTGCCCAAATTAGACTGATCTAAAAAATTCTTCTACATACCCCAAAATGGATCAGAATTTTAGTCCGTGAGATGACTAAATTGATGACCCAAATACCTTTCACATTGCTGGCAGCTTTTGGCTTCTATATAAGTGTTGATCTGGGAAGATTATGTAGCATTTACAATGGTTTTATTTTTGTGCAAAACAGGTTTATGAGAAGTGTTATCTGATAGGATACTGTTTTGAAAATAAAACTATAATTATATTTTGCTTTGTTCATAAAATCTGCCTGGACTCTATGATTATGTTGAGATGTCTGTTTAATGGTGTAATAAATGTGTATAGATGGCTTAACCCTTTGAACCCTAGCGGCTGTTTTTCCGGCCAGGAGCATCATATGTCATAACGTCATTAAAGAGGATGGCTGTTCAGTAAATGTGTGGGGTAGACCAATCAATGTTTTCAACGTGCAGCCCCGAGGCTGCACGTTGAAAATATTAATTGGACTACCCCAAATAATGAATATGGACACTTCTAATTGCTGCCATTGAACTGGCATGGAAGATACCACAAGAGTTCAAAGGGTTAACTGATGGAGTGCAAAATTATGCAAGTATTTTTTTCTCAAAGATACAATACTGGCCTTACTTACTTTAGCAAGATTTTGTTCAAGTAATTGTATTTGTAATAATTCATTGGAGAGTGCCCCTTTGGCAATCTCCAATAAATTGGAACAAAATTTACAGAATTTTTTTTCCTGCTACAGAGAAATAAAAAATTAACGACACCCATATACTGTGTCAAGCTACAAAATGGCTTTTTCAGCCCTCTTCAATAGACCCATGACAGGGAATTAAAGTACTCAGCCAGTTACAGTATGGCCACCGTGGACTGGTCACTTTCCACAGATGGGCAGATGGGCAGAAGATGCAGTAATATTAGATTTCAAAAACTAATCATTGTAATAATCATCACTGCCAACGCATGAATTATGACCAGTCCGCGGCAACTACTGTATATGACCAGTCCGCGGCAACTACTGTAATACGTTCACAGCTGCATGAACCTTTTACATAGCAAATTGAACAAATCCAGCTGGTGCACTAGTGGAGCCAATTATATATAATAAATAATTAGATATTTCATTATTGAATAACCCTGTTATTTGCATATATTTTCCAAACACCAAACAAATTACTGTACATTAAGTACTGTTAATGAATAATCTTGGGATTTTTTTAAGAATTAATCCGACAACCTCTGAATTCCCCATAGACCTATTTGGCTCCAGTACAATATAAGCGTTTATTCGATGATATCTCCCAATGGGACTCCAGGAGGTGAGGAAGTGCTTGTTTACTATGGTAAAGTAGCATTGCTTTACTAGTAAATTAGAATGTGGTAACCGATGAATGCCTGGGGTGGAAGTCCCCTCAAATGGGCAGCGTGGGTGGCTATGATTGTCTGGACTTGACTTTATATCCATTTTGCAGTCACGATTAGCCATTGTGCAGAGATATGTGACCGTAAGCACCAACAAATAAATAAATTCTATGATCTTTCATTGACAAAGAGTTCTGTCAAACAAGATAGAATAGATTAAGTGTCATAAGTGGTCAGTTTATCACTCGGATACAGAAAAATGTCAAAACTCCTCTTAATTATACCCCCGCTTCAAAGATGTGGGGGCTATATAGGAATCGCCCTGTACGTCCGTACGTCCGTCCGTACGTCTTCCCGGACATGAAATTCTTGTGTGCGCAACTCCTCCTACATTTATCAATCAATTTGGACAAAACTTTTCAGACATCATCACTACTAAGTGAACATGCGCATATTCCAAGATTTTTGATCTGCGACAATTTTAACCAGGTTATCTCCCTTTGACTTAGATTTATTGTGTCTTTCCATCCGAACAAATTTTTGTGTGCGCAACTCCTCCTACATTAATGAACCGATTTTGATGAAACCTTTCAAACATCATCTCTACTAAGTGAACATGTGCATATTCCAAACTTTTTAATCTGCGACAATTTTAACCAGGTTATCTCTCTTGAACTTTGATTTAATATGGGTTTCTACATGAAATTCTTGTGTGCGCAACTCCTCCTACATTTATCAATCAATTTGGACAAAACTTTTCAGACATCATCACTACTAAGTGAACATGCGCATATTCCAAGATTTTTGATCTGCGACAATTTTAACCAGGTTATCTCCCTTTGACTTAGATTTATTATGTCTTTCCGTTCGAACAAATTCTTGTGTGCGCAACTCCTCCTACATTAATGAACCGATTTTGATGAAACCTTTCAAACATCACCTCTACTAAGTGAACATGTGCATATTCCAAACTTTTTGATCTGCGACAATTTTAACCAGGTTATCTCTCTTGAACTTTGATTTAATATGGGTTTCTGCATGAAATTCTTGTGTGCGCAACTCCTCCTACATTTATCAATCAATTTGGACGAAAGTCTACAGACATCATCACTACTAAGTGAACATGCGCATATTCCAAAATTTTTGAGCTGTGGCTATTTTAACTAGGTTATCTCCCTTTAACTTAGAATTATTATGGGTTTCTACATGAAATTCTTGTGCGTGCAACTCCTCCTACATTTATCAATCAATTTTGACGAAACCTTTCAAACATTATCACAACTAAGTGAACATATGCATATTCCCAAATTTTTGATCTGCGACAATTTTAACCAGGTTATCTCCCTTTAACTTGGATTTATTATGGGTTTTCAAATGGGATTCTTGTGTGTGCAACTCCTCCTACATTAATGAACCGATTTTGAATACATGTTGCACATTGTAAATGTGTTTTTCCAAATGTAAACCATATATGTGGGGGCTCTTTAAGTATTCAGTGCTGTTCTGTGGAAGGCCACATGCAAATACAAATTTCAACAACAAAAAATGATCTTTATGTATACATTTCCTTATGGCCTTCGCCTACATGATCAGAAGTGCATTCCTCTAAAAACCCAAAGCGGGGGTATTAATCATAGTTCTAGTTGAATACTGGCTAAATATAAGTGGCCATTCCGTTTCCAGGATTTTCACTGTATGCAAAAGAAATCTCTCCCTTATATATCCCCATTTTCTCAAAAGTGTATGTTATTAGTAAATTCCCCCATGGGAAACAAAGGAAGTGGTGGCACAGTGCTTGTTTACTGCAGAAAACAAGTTCTACTTTACTGGTAAATAGGACCTGGAACTGCCTGGGGTGGAAGTTCTCAAAAGTGGATGGCATAGATAAATGATTCGCTAAACTTCATACCCATGTTGCGGTCATGATGTAGATAAAGTTGCTGAAAATGGCCTTAAACACCAGTAAGTTAATAATATATAGGAATCACCAAACTGTCCATCAGTACCATCTATCCCCTGTGGGAACCCGGGAAGTGGAGCAGTAGTGCTTGTTTACAGTCGAAAACACATTCTGCTTTACTGGTAAAATGTGACTCGGAACCAATGCCTTGTTTGAAAGTCCTCAGAAATGGACAGCAAGGGTATAAACAATTGGCGAAACTTTATGTTGCAGTCATGATATAGCCATAGATGCTGAAAGTGACCTTAGACATCAATAAATAAATCCCATCCTGTACTCAGTTTGATTCTTTCCATCCAGTCCTTTTGTATATTCCTCCTGCATCAAGTGTATGCAGTTCATTAACCCTTTACCTAATGAATCATCAATATCCACCTGCATAATTTACAAATTGAACAGTTGAAAAAAACTATTTAAAACAAAAATTTCAATAAAACCATATTGTGCTTCACACCTCATTGGTATGACCTTGTCAAGCTCATTCCAATGAGGGTTCATCTGATGATTTTGCTGAAAAAAAATTTTTAAATTAAAAAAAAAATAATTAAAATGACAAATTTTGATATTGTGTACATTGGGTTAAGGGTTAATCACTTAAAAGTTGTGCAAAGAATAAAAGAAGTTTGGTTTATGAAAATCTGTCTTGACTCTTTTGTGCCCTTGTAGCCACAAACTGGCACTTTTTTATTGCTTTGAAAAGTTACCTCTAAGTGTATTCTTCCTTGAGAAATCAACCAGTACAGTACAGTCACTGTGGACTGGTCATAATCCACGCATGGGCAGTCTACGAATGCGTTTATCTGGTAATAAGAACCATCATCAGCAAAGTGTTAGTTAATGAAGCTCCGGGTTGAACCCGGTGCCTCATTAATTAAATTTTTGATGATTATTCCTATAAATAGTGTTTGAATCAAATATTGCATCCATGGAAATATTGCCCACCCATAGAAAGTGACCAGTCAACGGTGGCCGTACTGTATGCTGCATTAATCTTGGCAATGTTTTTTTTAAATTATTGTTGGCAGCCTGTAAAGGCAGCCAATAATGATGAAGAAACTCTTCAGTCATATGCAGTTGTGTACATATATATAAGGTAATAATTATCATAAAATTAATCCTGGTTAATACTTGTACCAGGATACCTCTGTACATTGTTTACTGGTAGAGTGCTGGAACCCCATATTTGCACTTTTTTATTCTGAAGAGCAGGTACTGCGACTGAAAGGCCTCGTATTCTGCAGGTGTGCTTTGAATTTTATCTTTGCAATGAAACTATTGGGTCTTTTCGGATTTTCCTTGTTAACTGGTTGAGTGCTGGAAGCCACTATCATGGCTTTCAAGAAACATGAGGGTACCACACTAAAGTCTGCATATTCTTTACACAAGTTTCATATTCAGTCATAAGCAAATACAATTGTGTCCATATAGATTTGCATTATTAAAAATTATTGGAGAGTGCCTTAAGGCACTCTCCAATAATTTTTAATAATGCAAATCTATATGAACAAATTCTGACTTCCAAAAATAATCTAGCACTCAACCAGTTAAAAAACAATTTATGGGAGAGTGCCTATTGACACTCTCCCATATATTTTAACAAGACAAAGACGTGTAAACAAATTTTGACAGCCAAAATAATTCAGCATTCTACCAGTTAACCTTTTACCAATTAGAGTGGCTGTAAATGTCATTTTTCAGCCATTACTATCCACAAATTCTCTATTCATAATTCTTTATTTCTTCAATTAGTGATCAGTAATGGTGTAGAAATACTGTTAAGCTATCTGCAACTGTTTCCATGTATATAAATAAGGTAGGAATTATTGCGTTTTTTTTTAAGGGTTAAGTTGTGTCATAGTAACATGATACTGAAATTTTGAAAAAATTGAAGAGTGAAGCAATGCTTGATTCCAATTCACTGGTTAAACATATCCAGTAGCCATTGCCTGAGATGTGTAACCTCGAAAATAGGTAACATAAATATTAAAAACTTGACTTCATTCTTGTGTTGTAATCATTTGTTGGTGTAGATGCTGAAAGTGACCTTGAAAAACCAATAACAAACAAACCTCACGTTTGAACCAGCTCTGAGCTTGTTCCACTGAGAGTCATGTGTGGGGAAGCAAAGAAGGAAAATTTATTTTAGAGAAATAGTGTGTGTGTGTGCCATCTTTTCGTAAAGAAAACTACATAGTCGGGATGAGTCAAGGTGTTATAAGCACCTTTCTCTGGGGAATTAGATTAGCCTCAGAACTAGTGTAGTCAACGCTTTACCTAAATTAACTAGCTATTGCGCATGAAACCTTAAACATCAATAAATAAATTGTGTAGTTTAACGGCCATAACCAGCTAGCGTTGTTCACAAACATATCCATCCACTTAAATTTTCTATTTTTTTTTTCTCAATTTTTGCCTCAAAAACAGCTTATGAGCCCCAATTTGAATAAGCTCGTTTATCTTGTTCCAATAAGGGAACATAAGCTATGTTTTGAAGGCAAAAAATATACAGTTGTTAAGACTTTTTTTTTCTGCAGGTGCCGTCTGCTATTTTGTTGTTAGGTATAAAGGGTTAAAGCATTTCTCAATTAATTACTATAAACTTTTTATTCTTGCTCTCAACAAGGTAGCATGTGGTTGTCAAACTCCTCTTGAGCTAATTACATGGACATAAATTAAAATGTGGTCTCACACTGAAGCATAAATTTTGTCCTACAGATATTGACTGTGCAATTCCCAAGTGCATCAAATGGACTGTAAAAAACTACTTTTCCTGGACAAAGGGAAGTAATTTTGTGGTAATAATTATAACTGCAAGGGTACATATGACAATTGACCAGTCAATACAAGGTGAAAGTAAGAATACACATGGCTGGTTATGAAAGCTCCTTTAATTTTTTTTTACTTCTTTGTATTTTAACCCTTCAAGGCCAGAAGATTTTTCATACATTATTGCTTCACTATGGCAGTTTATGCTTTTTGACTTTGCAGTTGCATCCAGGCAAATCATGGCTGGAAAAATAGGCTCTATTGTGCAAAATTTGACAAAGGGGAGAGATGTCGTAGTAATTACAAGAGCCTTTTTGCCCAAAGAAGTGTTTGGAAATAAAAAAAAAGACACTTCTGACCACCACTCTTCTGTGGTCCGAACCTTGATGCACAGTAGATTATTTGGTATTTGAGTGGATTTCTATTAAAAATACCAACCATTTGCAGGGATGTGCCCACACTTGGCCGTGTCGCCAATCATTGAAATTTACCACCCAGGACTCGAACCAGTTTCAAAGCTTCCACTAGACACATTTTTTGAGTGATTGTGCTACCAAAATTTCAAATATAGTCTGTGGTGTTGAACTAATTCTATATTAACAGCCTGTCTGTCAATGCCAATCCTTCCTTACTAACACACAGTTAGGTGTGCTGCTGGCATTGCTTGTACAAGATACCCTATTTTATTATGCCGTTGGACTTGAAAAGTCGAAGGGGTATCTAGTGGAGACCTCCATCTGTTTGTCCATCTGTTCGTCTGTCCAGCCATTCATCCGGCCATTTGTCTGTCCGTTCATCCATCTGTACCAAGATTTTCCCTTGCATCTCAGCCACTGCTGCTCTAATTTGAATGATAATTGATGCTGTGATAGAGCATCATGGGGGACAATACCTGTATAGCTTGAGTTTCTTTCACACATTTTTTCCAGAGTTATGGTCCTTTTTCGACTTTCTTCCTTTTGTCAGAACTTTTTCCCATGTAGCTCAGCTACAGCTACACCGTTTTGAATTATATTTGGTACAGTGATAGAGTAATATGGGGGTAACGATACTTGCCTAGATTGAGTTTCTTCCACACATTTTCTCCAGAGTTATGTCCCGTTTTTGACTTGGAAATTCAAAATTCCCTTCCGTACAAACATTTTCCCTTTTATCTCAGCCAATGCTACTCTGATTTGAATGATATTTGCTGTGCTGCTAGAGCATCATGAGGTTACAATACCTGTGTAGTGTGAGTTTCTTTCACACATTTTTTCCAGAGTTATGGCACTTTTTCACTCTTTCAACTTAAAATTTTTTTTGTAGTTGGGGGCATTAGCAGCACTTTGTGATGCAGGCCTCTTGTTGAATTTTTAGAAAAAATGGTGAATTATTAACTCAGATTTTAGAAAGTAACAAAAATGTTTTCTTTTAACTTCCCTCTTCACCCTTCAGATTGCTGAACTGGTTGGAATTGGGAAATAATCCAAATTTGCATTGATAATAGAGCAGATATTTGACCCTGTTGCTGTCAGGACTAACCTTTGAAAAGGTTTTCATTTTCACACTGGGAACAAAGCTTTCTGGGGTTCTTTTTCACTCTGGTCAGCAGTGTTTGATGCACAACAGTGTTTCAGTTTATGAATTTCTGGGTTCGACATGGATTTTTGGTAATTTGCTCCTTCTGCAGATGAGAATTATTATTTGAGTGAACTGCACTCGGGGTTTCTGCAAGGAAAAATTGTTGAGGTTGATTTGAGGTGAAAATAAAGATTTGATGAAATTCAAAATCTTTGCACAGCATACACCATGGTGTATGTGGTGCAAGGAAATAAATTTGTTTTATCAGACCAAAACACTATTGTGGTATCTGAGATAATGGTGTCGTTCTCTTTTGTGGTAGTAGATTGCTGATAGTTGTGCCAATAAACTGCCTTGCATTTTACACCCTTCTCCATTTTTAATATTTTTGGTCCTCTCTTGAAGATATGAGCATTGATAATGTAGAGATGATTATTACGTGTGATCACACAAAATATAACACCAATCTTCTTACATTTTATACTGATCATATACAATAATTATTTCCATCTATTGCAGTGGCTCTCCTTGCGTCATTTGTTGCACCACCACAGCTACATGTAAGTGGGTGCAGATTGTTGTGGCCCTGTTATTATTTCCCACCCAAAGAAAGTTTGGTGGGGATATAGAAATGGGTTCAGTCGATGTGTCCGTACATTCATCTGCACATTTTGTGAATGTGATAATTTGAACAAATATAATTGGATTTTGATAAAACTTGGTACATGCATATATTGTGGGAAAACGTTCTCTGATTGGATTTTTATCCATGTAGGGTCCGGTTTTGTTGACTATTCATTGTTTGTCTCATAATGGCTTGGTAAATGCAAGAACTTTGAGAAAACTTGGGATACGCATACATTGTGGGAAGATCTCACTTGGTTTGGATATTCAACCAGTTTCATCATTTTCGGTAGGAGCTGTACCCCTTTTTGTTGAAAATTTGGCATTTTTGTTAAAGTGATTATGAAATTGCAGAAATATCGGATTTGGGTAAAACTTGGTACACATACTTTATGTAAAAATCTCTCTGGATATTGAACCGATTTTAGTTGATTTCTGTTGGAGTGGTGCCTCTTGTTGAAGATGAAGTATTTTGTATCTCTTAATAACTTTGTAAATGCAATAACTTGAACAAATACATTAGATTTTGATAAAACTTATGCACATGCATTTGTGGAAGCTCTTGCTCTGATTGGTTATTCATTCACCCAATTTAATTGATTTCTGTAGCATTTATGCCCCTTTTTGGGTGTCTGGCTGTTAATGACTGTGATTCAGATAAGTTCAGCCAGTGCAATCAGATTGATAAAATCCCTCTGGTCAGGCACCTGTGCATGCATCCCACCCATCTGTCTGCACATTTTGAACTAGGAAAAAGATATTGGCATATGGTATTGGTATTGGCATATGTTGTGGGAAGATCTCATTCGGATTGAAGATTCGCCCAATTTCATCGATTTCTGTAGGATTTCTGCCCCTTTAAGTTGACATTTTCAGCATTGGTCAGATAATTACTTTCCAAACAAATGTAATCAGTATTCACTCAATTTTGTTTGTTTTTTTCCATATGTTTGGATCTACTTCTCTCTTTGCTGGGCAGGGGACTGTGTGATTTCTTGGCACATGCTTGTTGATGTTATTGTTAGGTACATCTTGGTTGAAGAAATGTTTGCAAGGGGAATGGAACTTTTGAGGTGACTGCCTTTGAAGCAGAAACTGCGACTGTCCCTGTAATGTAAATGAATTTCATGTTCTTCACTGTGGTAACAAAACGTTTATTCATCTGAGACTTTATATGTGGGCTTACCTCATGCTGAAATTTTACAATTTTAAGGTAACAGATTGTTGGTGCGATGATAGCAAAACTGGAAAAGGTGTTGCTCCATTTATTTGTGTCATCTGAAAAAAGAGAAAAATTATTCACTAATGATGCACATCGATTGGAATAATGAATATATTTTTCAACTCATAAATGTTAATGAATATCCCATGAAGTTTTTTTTTACACATAAAAGCAGAAAAATTAACCTTTTCCTATAATCATTTTTTTTTTCAAATCTGCTATCAGTTTTTAGCTTAACTTGACAAAGTCAAAATAAACTATTGCCATCACGTGTGCGGAAGTCTGTGAGTCTGTTTACATTTTCTTTTAGCACAGGCTACACCCTGTAGTTTTTGTCTGATCTTCATGAAATTTCATATGCAGATTTGATTGAGGTCATGTCCAGATGAAAACGTCCCATTTTGGTTGCGATCGGTCAACCGTGATGACTGTACCTGAAAACCATTAGCACAGTCTACATGTCGTATTTATGAAGGGATTTCATTGTAACTTGGTAGGATGCCTCTGTATAATATCTAGATGAGAACATCCCCCTTTTGGTCATGATCTGTCAACGGCTGCCCAAGCCCGAAACCCAAAAACTTTTAGCACAGTCTACAGGTCATATTTAATATGGAGGGATTTCATTGTAACTTAGTAGGATGACTCCGTATGATGTCTAGATGAGAACTTCCCCATTTGGTTGCGATCTGTCAACAGTGACGACTGCCCAAGCCCAAAACACAGAAACCGTTAGCACAGTGTACAGGTCGTATTTATGGAGGGATTTCATTGTAGCTTGGTAGGTTGACTTCATATAATGTCGAGATGAGAACGTCCCCTTTTGGTCGCGATTGGTAAACTGTGACGGCTACATGGGCCCAAAGCCCGAAAACATTTAGCACAGTATACAGGTCATACTTATGAATGGATTTCATTGTAACTTGGTAGGATGACTCCAAATAATGTCTAGATGACAGCGTCCCATTTTGATCGCGATCATTCAGCTGTGACGGCTGCCCGAGTCCAAAATCCGAAAACCGTTAGCACAGTCTGCAGGTCATATTTATGGAGGGATTTTATTGTAACTTGGTAGGTTGACTGCATATAATGTCTATATGATAACGTCCTCTTTTGTTCGCGATTGGTCAACTGTGATGGCTACTGGGGCCTGAAGCCCAAAAAACTTTAGCACAGTCTACAGATCATATTTATGAAAGGATTTCATTGTAACTTGGTAGGATGACTCCAGATAATACCTAGATGAGAACATCCCCTTTTGGTCGCGATCATTCAACCATGATGGCTGCCCGAGCTCAAAACCCGAAAAACTTTAGCACAGACTACAGGTTATATTTATGAAGGGATTTCATTGTAACTTGGTAGAATGACTCAGTATAATGTCAAGATGAGGACGTCCCCTTTTGGTTGCGATCGGTCAACCATGATGGCTACACAGGCCCAAAGCTCAAAAACCTTTAGCACAGTCTACAGGCCATATTATATGAAGGGATTTCATTGTAACTTGATAGGATGACTCGTTTTGGAATAATTTCACTGTAACTTGGTAACTTTTGTTGACATACATTAACTCTGAGGGCCACATATATTAACACTGAGGGCCACATTAACCCACCCCTCATTTCTTTAGTACAGTCTGCACCTCATATTATTTTTATTGAAAACATAGCATACAGGGAACAGAAATTAACATACTCCCAATTATCACAATTCTTGTCTTATTTCATAATCCTTTCATAAACAGCGAACATTATCCTTTTCATCAAACACAACACACAGACAAGATAAGCTACAGTGTCATTGACATTTTCATTTATAGCCTTGGAAGGTGTTCCATTTCCATTGCTCAGTTCTATCGAAGACAAAAATTAGAGAATGAAATTATATGTGTCCTGCTTGTATAATGGAGCCCACTTCATGGGAGTTCTTTTAAATGAATAACCCTGTTAATAGAATATAACTTCCAAATGCAAAACCATTTACAATACTTTCAGCACAAATTTGACCTGTTGAACATTATAGAGTCAGCTCCTGTTAATGGAATAAAAAATCTTTTATTATGTTGAGAAATTGCCGTGACAATAACCAAATTTCACTTGTTACACCATTTTGTCCTCATCACATCCATCACAGGCATTTAATCTATTATATCTTCTTTGACAGATCTCTATGAGCTCTGTCAAACAAGATATTATAGAATAAATGCTCAACGTACTTCTAGAAAACAGGCCCTGTTAATTGAATACTCCTGCTAATTAAATAATTTTGGGAGCATGGTGGCTCAGTGGTTACGGCATTAGACTTCCAACCGAAAGGACCATGGTCCAATCCCCACCAGGATCCATTGCATTGTGTCCTTGGGCAAAGAAAATAAACCCAATTGCCCATGTGGGTGCATGGTGCCGCTGTGTGCTAAAGCGTGCTGATGATGGACTTGTCTTCAAACAGTGCTAACCCTGCTTGTGTGGAGTTAGTACATTTTGAAGTCTGGCAGTTAATCGCCACTGCTCAGTGGTTATCTCAGGGTACTCCGGCTTCCTCCACCTGTAAAACTGTCAGACGCAGGGTGATCCTGGCTGTCAAAAGTGTTGTTAAACCCCAATAAATTAATAAATAAATAAATAAATAAATATAAATTGAATAATATTCACTGCCAAATGGCTATTCAGTTAACATGATTCCACTGTATTTAACTCTTAACCTTTTTCTGTTGAGTTTATCATAGAATCAAAAAATGTGATCGATCCTGAACACTTGCCTATGATTGCAGACAAACTGTTTACCTTCCTTTCCAATTTTGACTTCAAAAATAACAAGATGGTCTCATGAAATTTGTACACAATGTTTTAACTTCACGCAGGTTTCAAAATGTGTGTAAATACACATATCCTTGCCATGTCTGTATTACAACGCTTCTTGCACTCAGTATATTTTGAAACCATTCAATCTGTGCCCATCAATTCAACCTGAACAACAAGGACCTTAGTAAGAGTTACTCCCCGTGGGAACCCCGGGAAGTAAGCAGCACTTGTTTACTGTGGTAAACCAGTTCCGCTTTACTAGTAAAATAGGACCCAGTCACCAATGCTTGGGGTGAAAGTCCTCTAAAATGGGCAACATGTAGATCAACGATTGACTAAACTTGACTTCATCTCCATGTTGTGTCACGATTAGCCATGGTTCATAAATATGTGACGTTAACCACCACCAACAAACAAACAAACAAGTTAGAGTTACTGTGTTACAGTACAGCTGCCATGAACTGGTCACTTCCCACGCATGGACAATATTTCCATGGATGCAATAATATTAGATTCCAAACACTAATTATTGGTATAATCATCAAAAATTTAAATTAATGAAGCACCAGGTGTAAAATATTTTTTTGTATTTTGAGGATGTTGCGACATGTACACTTGTCATGTTCTAAAATTTGGAATGAAAGACAATGAAGATATAATAATAATAATCATGGCTGCTTAATTTATTTATTGGGATTTAACTTTAACGCCACTTTAAACAGACAGAGCCACCTCGTGTCAGACAGTTTTATGGGTGGCGGAAGCCAGAGTACCTGAAGAGAACCACCGAGCAATGGAAAGCAACTGTCAGACTTCCCAACGTACTAACTCCACACAAGCAGCATTGGTTGAAGACAAGTGCATCATTGACATGCAGTACGCCTTAGTACACAGTGCCACCATGTCCCCAAGTGGGCAGTCAGGATGAAGTGCCTTGCCCAAGGCCACAGTGCAATTGCCCCTAGCGGGGACCTTTCAGTTGGAAGTCCAATGCTATAGCACTGAGTCACCATGCTCCCTCATAGCTGCTTAAAGCAGCCATTCTTGATTTGATACAAAATTCAATAGTCTGACTATAAGAGATCACTGTTAAGAGAATTACTTGTATTTGCAGAGATATTTTTTGTTGATAAGAGCAAGAATTGTACATCTCCAGGGTGACGGGATAAAATAGGACTCAGTCACCAATGCTTGGGGTGGAAGTCCTCTAAAATGGGCAACATGGCTATAAACGATTGCCTAAACTTGTCTTTATCTCCATTTTGTGGACATGATTAGCCAGTGTACAGAAATACATCACCTTAAACTTCAATAAACTAAGGCAGGAAAACCTCACCTGCCACAGGCTAAGAGTGCTTGAATTTTAAAAAAAAAATGAACATCCAGTTTCTTGAAGGTGCACATACGAATCGGTCTTTACTGAAAGTTGAAATGTACCACGGCATGACTTTGACAATTAGGTTTGGATAAATGCTTGACTCAGTCATTCGTTGAAATAGCTACTTGATAAGTTATGGTATTTGAGAGTATGCATCTTTCACTGTGGGAACCCTGGCAAGGCAAGTTGAAACATGCTTGATTTCTCTGGTAAATAAGTTCTGTTTCACTTATATTATAGAACCAGTTCCTCCATGGGAATCCTGGAAACTGAAGCTGTGCTTGTTTCCTGTGGAAAACAAGTTCAGCTTTACTGGTAACCAACGCCTGGGCTTGAAGTCCTTTTAAATTGGGCAGCATAGCTATACAGTATGGCTGCCGTGGAAAATAGCCAAACTGAACTCCCACCAGGGTTAAAAAAGGTTGATGTTGACAGAGTCATTGTGTGAATGCAATGTTCGCTCCCTACTCTGGAAACTGGAAACTAGAGATCTAGAATTTGTCGTCCTGGAAAAAATAGAAAAATGGCCATGTTTGGCATCACTGGAAATCTGGGCATTTTTTGGGGGGCTTCTAACATGGACAAGATAGTTATAAATAATTACTTGTCTTCATTCCTCTGTAGTAGTGTTAACAAGCCATAGATGATGAATGTGACCTTAAATTCTTTTTGAAACAAAATTCTCAGGTGAGCAATTGTTTTTAAATTACCTATTTTCAAGACTTTTCAAATGCATAGAATTTTCAAAATTCAATTTCATAACTTCACAGACCTTTCCTGATTTTGGTAGGCTGCTACATTTTTCAACATATTTCTCTGCACACTGTACTGTAGTTGTAGCCTTTGATTGAGGGAGTCCTGTAACAGTAAGAAGTCAATAAGGATGGTTTTGTTGAGTGCTGTAAGATACAGACATCTGTAGAAGCATTTATTGTCAGTTTTTTCATATAGATTATGTGTCAGTTTTTTTCTCTCATATCAATCACAATAACATCAGCTGATACGAAAACCTCAACAGTTCTTAATAATGTCAAAAAGAAAAGTATTTCTTCACACCTTACACTGAATCTCTTAAATAGAGAGAGGCTAGAGTTGCTTGGACTTCCTAACCTGTGCTATACTCAAGCCTGGAAATAAGTGATCTATCATTTACAGAATGGGGTCCCCAGAGGGGGAATTTGCTGATACTATCCTATACTTTGGGCCAGAATCCCCATTTTTATCCTGTGAGTACGTCTTTCTGTTCAGGCCTGAGACTGTGATTCAGATTGAAGTTCACAGAGGGTAACGTTAGTAATGCTGCCCTGCTGTGCAGGGTAGCATCTCCAAATGCACCGTCTGGGGATCTAATTCTACAGATGACAGTTCACTTTTTTCGAGGCTTGGCTGTGCTATTGTCAGACACCAAAAATTTGGACAAGCAGTCAATTTAAATACAAGGTTATACATTTACAGATACCGGAAATAACCTCAAGAGTGCATTACTTTACACTTTACCCAATGTTGGACGATATCAAAATTTATTACTTTAATTAATGTTTTTTCAAATTTTAAAAAAAAATCCATAAACCGTTATCAGGTGACCCCTCATTGGAATGTCAAAGAGCTCATTCCAGTGGGGGTGGTAGGGAGGGGGGGATCACATGATAGGGTTTTGTTGAAATTTAAAAAAAAGAAGAAATTTTTATATAAATGATGTTCAAGTCAGTTGACCTACCATAAGTAAAGAAGACGATCCTCTTTTAGGTAAATTCAAAGCAAGTTTGCAACTGACGACTGATCTGGATTATTACACTGACGGTTCAAAAGTTCAAAACATCAAAGCAAATGCTTCTAATGGCTTCATGAGGTTTTACGTCGACGTTCTTAATCTTTTACCTTTAGAAACAATTTTTTTTTATATTATTAAATGTCGAAAACGGAATAAAATTTACCGATTCTTCGACAACGAAAAATACTAATCGATTTTGGCCTGACCGATCGACAATTGAATAATCATGACAGCCCCAGTCAACTGTCATTTTAAATGAGGGGAGTAAAAGTTTTATATGAAAGAAAAAAACATGGAAAAAAATATTGAAACGTATTGGGGTTCATTCCAGTCTTGTATTTCATCCTCTTTGGTAAAGGGTTATTATTATCATTTCGGCCATCATTTGTTATTTTAAATTGCTGTATGTCGATTTCACACATTGAGATAGTGAGAATGTCTTCATACTGATAACTCAACTGTTATATACTGTTGTGAAGTTGAAAGTTTTAACCCTCCCCCAAAAACCTTTGGAAAGTGGAGCTATACATTTATAGCCTGACTTTCTGGTCTAGTCGAAACACAACAAGCAAACTTCCAGTACATAGACCATCATGATTCATAACCTTTCCTTTCAGTTGTACCATCTTCATTGACAGTCAATCAACAGAATATCAGGGAACCCCAGGATGTGAAATAGAGAGTTTTTCCCTAGTAGACGCTTCCACTTTATTGGTCTAACTAAAATTGGGTACCAGTTTCTGTTCTAGTTAGCGGACGGAATGGTTTCACGGGCCGAAGGCGCACAGGGACAGTTTGGGCCAAGCCCCTTTCGACCCTCACTGACTGTTTATGATCATTTTTGTCACATGTCAAGGCATGTTGAAGGAGGAAGAGGTTCTGGTACTCGGCAGGTGTCTCCGGTTGAGGTGTGGCTGGTGCATGGCTTCGTTGACTGTTGTAGGTTGAACACTCGGGTGAGGATCAGTGTGGGAGGTTGGGTCCTCTCACAAAGGTACTACCTCTCCCCAAGGGTGCAGTAGTCTTAAGTTTTCGGGCAAGTATAGTCTGCCACTTCGAAGATGATTTCAAATGCTGGCCATCACTGGCAAGTATAATCTGCCTCAGGCTGTCTTTGTTGGTGTGGTAGAACATCTTGGAAAGAAAACAACAACGACCCCTTTCGGGCCTGTTAGTTCACCTCGTTCCCTATTTTGTATTGAGTCGAAGAACAGGCTTACATGCAGAGCCACACCCAGGGGTGTTACTTTCCTGTCTTGTCCTCGTTTAAAGTCCTGGCTTTATGATCGGCCTATTTTAGATATTTGAGGAAGTGAAGAACAGGCTTACACACAGAGCCACACCCGGAGGTGTTACTTTCCTGTCTTGCCCTCAGTTGTAAATCCTACTAAGTATTTCCTTAAGATGGGGCATTTTGCCTTCGGTTACAAGTCATAGTTAGTAATTCCTTAAGTTTTGGCGTATTGGGGTTTCTGTCTGCTTTCAAGTTAGCTGAAATGAGCAGCAAATTTATAGGGCCCTCAGAATAACACATTTTCATTTCGCATCGAATCTCAAATCAATTTGGGTATATTATTTCTAGGGCTGTCGTGACTATCAATTTTTGTACTCGACTAATTGTCAGCATTAATCCATGGTTAGTCAATTAATAGTCGTTTCCCATAAATTCAACAAACAATCTCTAATTTTCTTACAAAACAAATTTAAAACTGACGATGTTTTTGAATGTGTACACCTCTGTGGTGAGATAAAATGGAAACACCAAAATATCTCCAATTGATCTGAAGAATTTAAACAGAAGAACTTTTGTGCAAATATTTCATTTCTTCAACTAATTTTCTTGAATTATGAACATAAAACTCCCTCCATTCCAACACAAGTTACTTCCTAGTGCTACAAGTGAACTGACCATTGTGAGTCTTGTGACAAATTTCTCTCTTTCGCAGTTTGGATTGTTCCAATGGGGTCATTCGTGTGTACAAGTCCAGCGATTCTATTTACTCTGTAAGTCTGCAATCACTTACTAAACTGGCAATTATTATTCAAAGGTACACCGTTTGATACTCTTCAGTACTGATTAACCCTTTACCCAACGTAACAAGAAAAAATGGCCAGCGCCATTCTCAAAAATAGCCAATTAATTTTCATTATTTTTAGCTCTCCTGTCCTAAAAGGCCATGTGAGCTTTCCTCATCACTTGGCATCTGTCGTCAAAGTCAAGCTGAGCTAATCTCATCGCTCTCTGTAGATCGTCCGTCAACACCATGTTTTGGTCTTCTCCTCCAAAGCCACTGGGCCAATTCAAGTGAAAGTTTGTGTGTGTGATGGTCCCGAAGGGGCATTGCACTTTTGTTCAACTCAATTTGCCCAGCCCCATAGGGAGGGAGGGAGTGGGGAAAAGTGCTCCAAAATAATTTTAAAATCTCTTCTCATGAACCAGTGTGTACAATGACTTGATATTTGCTATGTAGCTTCCTTTTGAGGTGTAGAATCAAGTTTGAAGTTCGTGAAGCAATATTTGGCTTTGTAATGGGAGGGGTAAGATTTTTGGCCCCGCCCCAAATTTCTATTTTCTGAACCGATGGTCCGGTTGGAACCAAATTTGGCATGTGATATTATTGGGTCATAAGTACTTGACTCATGCAAAAAAAAAAATTCCTGCATCCCCATGGGAACCCTGGGAGCTAAAAATAGAAATATTTTCAAACGCCCATATTTCCCAAACCACATGGAACAGAGAGCTGTTATTTGGTATGAAGTATCCTTAGGACCAGTAGAATTGAATGGTAAAAAAAAATTGCCATCGATTATGTTAGGGTCTTCTGTAATGGGCATCGAAAAAATGTTGAGTCAACATATTTGCAAAAATTTTAAAAAATCTTTTCTCCAGAACCAATCATCAGAATCTTTTGATATTCGGTATTCAGCATTCATAGGGGGGGTCAGATACAAGTTTTTAAAATAAAGCCCATTGATTCATATTTGGGCTCAATACAGGAGCCCGAATTTTTAACATAGGGTAATATGGGGAATATTCTTTAAAAATCTTCTTCAGAATCACCAGTCAGAATCTTTTAATGTTTGGTATACAGCATTGTTATGTGGGTCAGATTCAAGATTGTTCAAACCAAGTCCCTAGGTTAATATTTGGGCTTCCTACGGAAGCCCAAATTTTAACTTTGTTCAATATGGGGGATAATTGTAAAAAATCTTCTTCAGATCCACCAGTCAGAATGTTATCATATTTGGTATGCAACATCTCTTGGGGGGTCAGATTCAAGTTTGTTAAAATGAGATCCCTAGGTATATATTTGGGCTCGCTATGGTAGCCCAAATTTTTACTTATTGCAATGTAAGGAAATTTCTTTAAAAATCTTCTTCTTCAGATCCACCAGTCAGAACGCTTTCATGTTTGGTATACAACATCTCTAGGGGGTCAGATTCAAGTTTGTAAATTCGAAGGCCTGGGTTAATATTTGGGCTCCATATGGGAACCTGAAATTTATCTTAATACAATATGAGGGAATTTCTTCAAAAATCATCTTCTTCAGATCCACTAGTCAGAAAGCTTTCATATTTGGTATACAACATCTCTAGGGGGGGGTGGGGGTGGGGGTGGGTGGGGGGGGGGGGGGTCAGATTCAAGTTTGTTCAAATCGGATCCATAGGTTAATATTTGGGCTCTCTATTTTAACTTGGTGCAATATGAAGAAATTTCTTTAAAATTTCTCTTCTTCAGATCCAATAGTCAGAATGCTTTCATATTTGGTACACAACATCTCTAGGGAAGTCAGATTCAACTGTGTTCAAATCGAGAACCTGGGTTAATATTTGGGCTCCCTGTGGGAGCTGGGATTGGCCATGTTGCTGAAGAATAAAAAATTTTGTATTCAGTACCCTCTAGAGGTGTGTAACTAAGATTAATCCACATAGGGTGTATCAAGGAGCTTCGTAGGGGAGCTCTACATTTTACATTATGATCAACTGAAGAAAAGGCATGATGCCCAGATTATTTTTGTCACTCCTGAGGGACGCAAGGATTGATAGTGTATCCTATGGAGATGGATTGCTTAATGTAGACTCATTCTTGGGCTCTGTTTATATTGTGTTCTGTTCAAGATGAGTGCTTCAGGCCCCTTGGGGCCTCTTGTTTTGCAAGTGTCGTCTGCTTTTCATGTTAGGTAAAGGGTTAACAGAGTGCTAGTTACTATACAGTAATCGGATAGATCAAATGGCAAGGCTCAGTGCAAAGTTACGTTGTTGCATAATCATGCGGGAAAACAAAGGCTATGGGATATTACAGGTAACTTTTGTTATATATTTCAAAGGTTAATAATCTTACTGTTCATTCACCTCAGTACACAGTGCAATTTAAACCTGACTTGGACCACTTAAAAAATAAACAATGATCGACTAAAAATAAAAACCATTGACTACTGCAACATGTTAGCGATGGTTAGTTGACTAATCAGATAATCGTGGCATCCCTAATTATTTCAAATCCAATCGACCTTTTATACAAAGTCAGAATTTTCAATTTGAACTGATAGGAGTGCACCAAACAACAAAATGCAATGTTTATCGAATCATATATGGAGGGCACAGTGGGTCAGTTTGTAGAAATGCAGGCTGCAAGCCGAGAGGTTCCTCGGTTCGAATTCCACCTGTGGCAACAGCATTGTGTCCTTGGACAAGACACTTCACCACCCCCATTGCCCATGTGGGGGCACAGTGACATTGTGTACTAAGGCGAACTACATGTTGATGGTGTCTTCAACCAATGCTAACCCTGCTTGCCTGGAGTTAGTATGTTGAGGAGCTGACAGTTGCTCGGTGGTTCTCTCCAGGTACTCCGGCTTCGTCCACCGTAAAACTGTCATGATCATGATTAGCCATTGTGCAGAAATATGTGACCATAAACACCATTAAATAAATAAATATCGAATCCTATTTGCTATTTCCACCCACCTGTGATGTCACTGAATGAAATTTGAAAAGATTTGTGTCTGTTTTCTGTTCTTATACCTTTTCATCATTTAAATTTCATAGTTAGATTATGTTACCGTGTTCAAAGTCAACAAGTGGAAATGCTATCTGAAGAAGACTTCCACTGGAAGTAACTTAATCTGCCGTGCATTCATTTCTTTAGAGACGAGATTCTAGCATATCAAACTAATTTTGCCACCTTGGTTTGATAATCAGGAAATTTTGACTGTCATGAAAGGATAGCCCTTATTTATATTTCATAGTAAAATGAGATGCATTTGACATGTACTTTGTATACTTGGCCATGTTAAATGATTGAATTTACATCAAGCAGTCATATAATGAAGCCACTTTCTTGTGGTGCTCTTGTCCTAAAAATCATGTTTTTTTTTCAGTATTTAACTCGTTGCATGATGCTGGTGGTCATTTCTGCCCTGCACAGTGTTTCTCTTGTTACTGAAATGAGCATAATTTGGGCACATTTAACCATTCTATTAAATGGATTTGATTTTTTACCAGTGTTTTGTTGTGTTATATTTAAATTAATTTTCATCAAATCTAGTCATGGCTACTTCATAGCAGCCATGATTAGATAAGATGAAAAATATCTTGAAAATACTCAGCGGGATAAGAGTTAAGGATACATTTCTAATTATCCCCACGCAAATAAAGTTTGCCAGGGGATATTGAAATGAGTCCTTTCCATCCAACCTCATGTCTGCACATTTTATAAACAAGTTAACTTGAACGAATGTAATAGAATTTTCATGAAACTTGCTATATAGACAGACATGCATAGTGAAATAAAGTCACACAGATTTGATATTCACCACATTTTGTTCATGTTTGTAAGAGTTATACCCCTTTTTTTGTTAGAAGTTTCAGGTTTGTCTGATAATGGCTTTGTGAATGGGATAACTTGATAACCTTCATGGAGCGCACAGGAGGCATACATTGTGAAAAGATCTTGGTGTCAAGTTCGATATTCACCAAATTTCGTTACTTTTTGTAGGGGCTATGCCCCTTTTTGTTGTAAATTTTGTGTTTGATAACTTGATAACTTGAACAAATGATATCAGATTTTCTTGAAACTTACAATAGGAATAGTCACATACATTTAGAGAAGATCTTGCTCTTATTCGATATTTTCTAAATTTCGTTGATCTTTTTGCAGTAGTGATTCCCTTTTTATCTGAAAAATTCAGTGTTGATTTTTTGGCTAAAAGCTGAATTTGTTCAAAAGTTACACCTAATTTTCACAAACATTTGACCCACTTATTGTCATCATATATTTCTTGGATTTTTCCCTGTTGCTTGAATGATGATGGTACTAACAGCTTTAGTGTTAGCGTGTGTCCCGTAGAAATTTAATAGTTTATTTTCTTCATCCCAAGTTTCATATAGAGTTCTTACTTTCTATTTTAGTATGGGTGTTATATGAAATACGCCTTCTGTAGAAGAGGGCAACACAATTCCTTGTTATTCATTCAGTAAGAATAATTCAGAAAGTTCATCCTCAAGGCATTGTTATTTTTGCATCAAATAATTTCATATCAACTTTTGACAGAGAAACACCCTAATCACTTGAAGAGTCATCTCAGAACTTGCAGTTATAAAAATAATTTTCCCACCCACATCTCTAATGCATAATAAACTTACCAACAGTTACTCTTTAAAGTCTCATATCCATGCAGTCCACCACTGTTCACTTGCATAACATGCTTCAAAAAATATTGCCATATGTACCATTAACCCACAAAGGCCTGGTAATTTTTATGCATTTTTGCTACACTTTGTGAAATTGTGAGTGGCTTCACGTGGCTTTGCAGCTGTTTCTAGGCAAGGCTGCCAATATGTGATGCCAAGACTTGCCGAGATTCAACGGCGAAAATACTTGGAATGTATATTGCAAATTTAGCCGAAGACGACATGCTGGGGCACCTGTCTTGTTGCAGTAAAAAGTGAGCAAAGTCAGAAAGAATTCAGTCTTAACTGGTAGAGTGATAAATTATTTTTGGCCATCAAATCATGTACTCATGTCTTTGCCTTGATACAATTTATGAGAGAGTGCCTATGGGCACTCCCCATAAATTGTAACAATGCAAACCCTTGCAGAGTAAATAATATCATTTCAATGAGAATACAAAGCACATGCACTGAATGTGAGCCTTCAAGCTGTGGTACCTGCACTTAAGAATAAAGCCCAAATATGGGCTTTCAGCACTCTACCAAGGGAGCACGGTGGCTCAGGGGTAACAGCACTGGACTTCAAATCAAAAGGTCTATGGTTCGATCCCCAACAAGGGTAACTGTGTTGTGGCCTTGGGCAAGGCACTTCATCCCAGTTGCCCATGTGGGGGCTCAGTGGTACTGTGTACTATGGTGTACTGCATGTCAATGGTGCACTCGTCTTCACCCAATGCTGACCCTGCTTGTGGAGTTTGCATGTTGGGGAGTCAGCAGTTTCTCGCCATTGCTTGGTGGTTCTCTCTGAGTACTCTGGCTTCCTCCACCCATAAAACTGCCTGGCTCAAGGTGACCATGGCTGTCGACAGTGTTGTTAAATCACAATAAGTAAATAGCAGTCTACCAGTTAAGAGTTAAATAATAAAGAATGGATGGTAGCTTAAACTGGTTGAGTATAAAATTATCTTTTAACCCTTTACCCAACGAATCGCCCGCATCCGCCCGCGTAATATGCAAATTCAGCAGTTGAAAAAATATTATTTTTCAAAAAATTTCAACAAAACCATATCATGTGACCCCTCGTTGGAACGAGCTCGTCGAGCTCGTTCCAACGAGGGGTCACATGATATGGTTTTGTTGAAAATTTTTTGAAAAATTCGAAAAAATGAAATTTAAAATAATAAATTTTGATATCGTCTGCGTTGGGTAAAGGGTTAAAGATGATTTTGTTTTTTCTCAGATACAAGTTTACCAAGATTTTGTTCTTGAAAATGTTTGTTAAAATTTATTGGAGAGTGCCTACAGGCACAGCATTAATATAAACCTTTCTTTTTTGTGCTGCAACAGTAAGTTAATAGAGGCAGAGTAAGGTCACTAAAGTGGTTTTCAGCACTATTCAAGAGAGCCATGATAGTGGTTGCTAGCATTTACCAATTAACCTTTTACCTCTAACATGATGATCATATCTGACTAAAGTTTTTTAAAAAAAGAAGTTTTCCAATTTATTGAAGACATTCCACTAAATTATAAGAAATTCATTGAAAGCTTTTGTTAATGCCTCCTCATGGGAAATCTGAAGCAGTGCTTGTTTATTGTGGTAAACAAGCTTGGTTTTACTGGTAAAATAGGACCTGGTCACCAAACAATGTCTGGGGTGGAAGTCCTCTAAAATTGGCAACTTGGGTATAAAAGATGAGTTGGACTTTACTTTCATAGTGCTGTCACGATTAGCCTTTGTGCAGAAATATGTGACTTTGAACACTAACAAATAAAATAAAGTGCATAAAAATTTATCAATGCCAAGTTAATGTGAAGAAAATATGTGGAATTCACAGCTCCCCCCTCATAAGTACCCCAGGAAGTGAGGAGCATGTCTGTTGTAGAATGGTTCTGCATGATGGGTATAGTATGACCCAGTGACTATTGCCTCTACAGTGAGCCAAACATGTATGTCTTCTCCATGTAGTGGGCAGCATAGTAATGAACGATTGACTGAACTTCACTTCATACTTATGATGTTGCAATATAGCCATAGATGTTGAATGTGACCATTAAATGAATAATGGAGTGTGAAGCCAGTTTTGTGGCTTCCATTACTTTCCCAAAGTGACTTGATAATGGCACTAGTACAGTTAACCTAATGTAACGGCAAACTTTCCTGTCGTCTGCAATTAACAAAAATCTGTTCTTCATTTCAGATTGTTTCTTCCAATACATTAACCTGTTTGGTACTTTTTCAGTTTTTCATAAAATCTAGTCATGGCTTCTTTAAAGCAGCTGATGTGATCTGATGAGAAATTCAGTCACATTTGGAATAAGAGGATCACTTCTATATGTAGGCGTAGATATATAGTTTAAGCATGTCTGATGACTGATTCATGTTGCAGAATGCTATTCCAAAATGTCCATTTGCTCATTTTCTGTCAAGCCTTATGTTCCCTATTTCTCATCATTTGAAACCCAAGATGAAAATAGCTAAAATTTTTAAAAACATCAGACATCCTGTTAACCCTTTACCCAATGTAACGGTCAAAAATAATTGCCAGTGCTGTTCACAAAAATCAACATTCAATTTTTATTCTTTATTCATTTATTGTCTCCAAAACAGCTTATGACCCCTCATTGTTGAGTCTGTTCCAATGAGAGAACATAAGCTATGTTTTTGATACCAAAAATGAAAAGAATTAGTTATTATGCCCCCACAAGGGAGAGATATAGCAAAGCCCTCTGTCCGTTAGTCTGATCATCAGTCCGTCCATCCAAACTTTGTTTATGGCATAACTTGAACATTCAACAATAGTGAAAGGATTTTAGTTCTTTTTGGTATATGTCTCCATAGCAACAATGTCTGCATCCAGTTCGATGATCAGCGATATCCTGTGAATTTTTTGAGAGTTTTTGCCGTTTGTTTAAAAAAATATTGTTTAATGCTTGTTTATGGCATAACATTAACAATTGTAACTGCCTTTCAATTCTTTTCGGTGTATGTCTCTATAGCAACAATGTCTGCATCAAGTTTGATGACGATGAAAATTATGGGAGTTATTGCCCTTTGTTTAAAAAATATTGTGTAATGCTTGCTTGTTTATGGCATAACATTAACAATAGTAACCGGATTTCAATTCTTTTCAGTTTAGGTCTTTACAGCAACAATGTCTACGTCAAGTTCGATGATCAGCGATATCCGATGAATGGTTACTGCCCTTTATTAAAAAATCCTGTTTAATGCTTGTTTTTCTTTGCTCAAAAATGCATGTTGAAGGATTTAGAGTGGTTATATGCGATAAAAAAATTTGACTCCTATGAACCCCCTGAGATGTGTTTTGCCAGAATTAGAATAATTTTATACAGGAAAAAAACACCTTTCTCCCCCCCCCCCCCTCCTTTGGGGGGGGGGGTGCAGAGGGCTTAGCTTCACTTGGCGATGCATCCCTCTTGTTCAAAAATTTTATTTGCAAGTGTCGTCTGCCTTTTTGTGTTAGTTAGAAAAAGGGGTTAACAAGGAACAATTATACATCTATTGGGTGACAGGGAGAGTGTGCGGTGGTCCAATAGTTAGAGCATTGAACTTTAACTAAACCAAAAGGTTGATGGTTCAGTCCTCACTCTTGCCATCTGCATTGAGTCCCAGCGAAAAATTGTTAACCTTGACTGCCCATGTGGGAGCACCAGTAGTAGTAAGGCATACTGCATACTGGAGAGTCTAACACTTCTTTGCCACTGCTCGGTGGTTCTCTCCATGTACTCAGGCTTTCTCCACTTGTAAAGCTGTCTGACATGACATGGTGCTGGCTGTTGAAAAGTCGTTACGCACCAATAAACAAACTGGTTGGCAGGGTGTTTTTATTTATTTATTTATTTATTTATTTATTTATTTATTTATTTATTGGGGTTTTACAAAACTTTCGACAGCCAGGGTCATCTTGCAAAGGAAGGGTGTTTTTGTACTGGACAGAATAATCCACCAATGGAAGGTAAAAAAGTAGGACCCCCCTCCTCATTTTAATGAGCACACTCCAGTGAGGAGTTGTAAGCTTTGTGTTGGGGCAAACAAAAAGTGTTATTTCAGCAATTCAGGGCTTAAATTTCATCAAAATTTGGAAGAACCCATTTGGATTCTCGCGAAAGTAGTTGTGAGAATCCATACCTGCTATGAGTGTCCCAGGATTCCATTTGGCCACCATGGTCGAACCCCTGTTGTATACTGATAACACATGTTAGTCCTTTACTCAGCACAGCTTTTTAAATTTTATAGTATAAACTGAATTTGATAATTTTTTTAAAAATACAGAATATTTCTCAATAAAACCTTACAAATACGGATGCCATTGGAACCGGCCATATTTGTACAATTTTATTGACAAAGTGCCAGGATATTTTGGGTCATGTTAGCCTTGTATTGGTTAATTTGCTGCTATTATTTTAGGTTAAAGGGTTAAATTGATTCAATTCTTTTCAGGTGCATCATAGCAGACGTCCAGAGAGAATCTACATGGATTTTCGCTCGCTTTGTTGCACAAATCTTTGCTTGAATGGGTTCTCTCGTCAAAATACAAGTCCTTCTATTTGTTTGCAAATGTCACCCTTGAGTTGTATTAAGTAAAGGGTTAAGTGGATTGTAGGACAGTTCATAAAGATTTATTTTACAAAATTGCGGTATCCAGATATCTGTATTTGCTCCATAAAAGCAAAAGAGAGATACAGAGTGAATCATGTAATTGAACTATTGTCTGCAGAAAAAATCAGTTTTTTCTTAATTTGATTTTGATGATACAATATGCAACTTCCATTTCAGCTCGGAGTAATTAATAATGCCCTTGTATTAGAATTTTGCATATAATGAAAAGTATCTCGATTTCTTGTAAAAGGAAATGCATACATGCTGCTACAATGCAATGTATTTACATTGATCTATTTACATTGAGTAAAATGTATTATTGACAACCATGAATGCAATGACTTATTTCCATTTGCTTGTATATTTTTATTGTCAGGGAAATCCGTAATTAGGTTTCTTTTCATTATTATATGACTATGGGCAAAAAAGATCTGCAGAATGAATGAAGTGCTTTGGAAAAATCAAATTTTATGAACACACTTTTGGTAACTGATGGCTTGGACAATTTAAGAAATCAAATGGAGTTATGAGGTTACTCATCAGTGCTTTTCTGAACTGGATATTTCATTGTAGCTGATAGGAAAATCAAGCTATGATCTGGTTGTTTAACCTTTGTTGTATTTATACACAACTGTATCGGCTAACATTTGCAGTAATTGATATAGTATTGACACCTAGAGTAAGTGCTTGTAGTATTGTTTGTGCATTCAGAAATCAATAGAATGCAAGGCTAGAGGTTAGCCTCAATTATATAGCTTAAATCAGTCTGATTATTTGCTTTGTGTTCTCTATAAGTTGTGAAAAATTAGATTGTTATACCACCTACAAACTAGTTGGAAGGGAGGGGCATATCATGTTTTCAGATTGTCTGGATTTTTTCATTTGTTATTGTGTGTGATTGTTTCGTGGCCACTCTGTCTCTGATATTATAATTTATTTGCAGCAGAGTCATGTAACTTGATTAGTATACATATTTTACTGCGTGATCATTGCCCAAAGGGATGTCATTAACCAAAACAATATCATGTTGTCTCCTTTTCCTGGTTGAACATACTTAAACAAAAATCTTTACAGGCTATATATTTAATTCTGTTTGACATAGAGCCATGAAACTTGCTAGGTGTATGCTAGGGCTGTCACAACTATCAATTTTCATAGTCGACCAATCGCCAACATTAGTCGATGGTTAGTCAATTAATTGTTGTTTCCCGTGAATTCAGCAATCTCTAATATACTAACAAAATAAATTTAAAACTCACGATGTTTGAATATGTACCTTTCTGCATAGAGATAAAATAGAAACACCGAAATATCTCTGGCAGACTCCGATTGATTTGAAGAATTTAAACAGAACAACATTTGTGCAAATGTTTCTTTTCTGTAACTAACATTCAGAAATTTCGAATATAAAACCCCCTCCATTCCAACACAAGTTATAACTTAGTACTGCAAGTGAAGTTACCGCTGTGGGTTTTGTGACAATTTTCTCACTTTTGCGGTTCCAATTATCCCAAAGCAGTGACGTATGGGAGCAAAATCGAGGCGAGTGGAAAATCGCTCACCTCAAATAAAGTTTGCGAGAGTGAAAACTGTGAAGAGAGTGAATTTGATTGAGTGTTGATTTCAATGTTTAACTTCAACTGACAAACGTCCTTCGAAACGAATGCATGGATACAACTGAACAAGGATGGAAATTTTGACGGTGAAAATATATGTAACCCACTAAAATTAGTTCTGGATTTTAAATGGCAGATTATTAAAATCGTGGAAAATGGATGCGTAAATTCCAAATCGGGCACATTAATTTGTGTCACTGGTGAATTGGAGAGACAGGTGTCACGAGTATAAAAGAAAACAAGGAACGGGGCAACATTCCGCATGTCTTTGATAAAAAAAAATACGGAAGTATTAAAACGTTTCTCATATCTCAGAATGGCCACCGTTTTTAGCTCAACTTTGACGTAAGTCAGATTTGAGCTTATGCCATGTCCAGTCGTCCATCGTCTGTCTGTCCATCTGTCCGTCAACAATTCAATACGGCTCGGGCTAGAGGCCGCATTTATGAACCGATCTTTACGAAACTTCTTGGGTACCTTTGTTATCACCGTGGGACGAGAACGAGTGTTTTGGGGTCCGGTCTGAAATTCAAGATGGCCACTGGCAGCCATTTTGTACAAAATTAGGTTCGATCAGATTTTTGCTCAGAACTTTCATATGAAAGCTCTGATTTGAATAATTTTTTGTGTGGATGTTTAGTACCATGGGATACATCACATATAATACAGGTTTTTTTCTCGTGAATAAATTTATGCTAATTCGACTAACTTTGATCTATTTCGTGTTACTTTAAGCACTGTAACTGCAAATGCCAATACGACTCGGGCTAGAGGCCGTATTTATGAACTGATCTTTACGAAACTTCTTGAGTACCTTTGTTATCACCGTGGGACGAGAACAAGTGGTTTTGGGTGCGGTCCAAAATTCAAGATGGCCACCAGCAATCATTTTGTACTTTAGTTAGTGCAATCAGTTTTTTGTACAGAACTTCTGTATGAAAGTTCTGAGTTGAATAAATTTTTGTATGAATGTTTAGTAACATATAATACATCACATATAATACAAGTTTTTTTCTCGTGCAGAAATTATGCAAATTAGATGAACTTGGATTTTTTTCAGTGCTACTTATACACAGTAAGTGCACATGTCAATACGGCTCGGGCTAGAGTCTGTATTTATGAACCGATCTTCACGAAACTTCTTGGGTACCTTTGTTATCATCTTGGGACGAGAACGAATGTTTTTGGGTGTGGTCCAAAATTCAAGATGGGTGCCAGTGGCCATTTTGTACCGAAATTAGGTCCAGTCAGTTTTTTACACAACTTCTACATGGCTCAGGCTAGAGGCTGTATTTATGAACCGATCTTTACAATACTTTACATGTACCTTTGTTATCAGGTCATTACCTAGATGTTTGTCATTGCTGTGTCATATACTATACATGTACACGTCTTAAACAAGTTGAGCTACAGTGTCTTTAACACTTTCATTTTATCTGAACATGCATGTTCGTTTTGTGGCGGGAGTAAGCTCGAGTTGGTCAATGTCCAACCCTCTTACTGTTAGCGTGTCGTGTGTGGATGCTTTAGTGAACTACTGTGTGTCATGTTCATAACGACCTGAAGGAAATTGTACTTTAAATGCTTCAAATTGTAAGTGATTGTTAAAAATTTCCCCACATCAAAACTTAATTGAATGTTTCTGTTGACGCAACTCAAAAGGATGAAAACACACCCAAGAATAGAGGCGAGTGATTATTCGCGCACCTTGGACAATTTTTGCGTGAGTGATGGTGCGCGAGAGCGATGGCGTGTGAGAGCGATCGCGTGCCTTTCCCATGCATCACTGCTAAAGGGGTTGTTCGAGTGTAGAAGACCGAAGATTCTATTTACTCTGCAGTGACTTCCCAAACAGCAATTATTAAAAGATACACTGTTTGAAAGATACTCTTTAGTACTGATCAAGGGGTGCTGGTTAATACTACAGAGAACAGGAATTGATCAAATGGCAGGCTCAGTGTTTTCAAAATTACGTTGTTGCACAATAATGCAGAAAACAAAGGCCATGGGATACTACAAGTAACTATGGTGGGACATTTCAGAGGTTAACAATCTGTTAATTTACCTCATTACACAGCAGAATTTTAATCCGAGTTGTACCACTTTAAAAATGAACGATGATCGACTAAAAATAAAAACCGTTGACTGCTGCAACAGTCGACGGTTAGTCAATTAATCGAATATTCGTGACAGCCCAAGCGCATACATCATTACAAAAAGGAGTGTTAACTGGTTGAGTTCTGAAAGCCACTATAGTGGCATTATGCTGTATGTGTTAGTTTGTTGTTTGTTCAGCAAAAGAAAAAAAAATGTTTATATGCCACTCAAAGTTTGCTAAGCACCAAATATTTGACACATCATTGTGAAATTTGCTTGTGACATATTTGCGATATTTTTGGTGGATATGATTGTCATTGATTGAGGAATGTATTGAGATGGTCCCCAGTGTTTACATTAGCTCTCTTGACAAGTAGACTTTTCGTGGCGGGCATGGAAAGCATGTACCCCTTGCTTTTCATGATGTTTTTGTGTACTGTCTACATGTACCTAACATGTGTAGGGTATTCAATCTTCATTTCAACACAAACCCTTGTGATTTAATGATTGAATATGGCAAATGCAAATGTAAGAAGCCATTTGTCCGAAGCAGAAATGTAGTGATCACCAGAGCCTGGGCAAGATTTCAGCAGTATGGCACACCAGTACGTGTAAGACGGCATGGTGGTGGCAGAGACAGGGCAACATCTGTAGCTGAAGACCAGTTTTTGATCATTCAGGCCCTCAGGAACCGCTTTGCCACAGCAACCCAGCTTCGCAGTGACCTTCAGAATGCATCCGGGGTAAATGTTTCGACGCATACTATCTGAGCAAGGTTGCACGAAGGTGGTCTCCAATCGAGAAGACCATGTATTCGCATTCCGTTGTCCCAGAACCATCGCCAGGCACGATATGAATGGGCCATGGACCACGTTGGATGGACCAGAAAAGATTGGTGACATGTCCTTTTTACAGATGAGTCAAGGTACTGCCTAGACCACACAGATAGGTGTTCTAGGGTATGGAGAAGACCAGGAGAGCGATTCCATGCAGCCAACATTGCTGAGCATGACTGCTATGGTGGAGGGTCAATCATGGTCTGGGGCGGCATCAACAGGGATGGACGTACAGAGCTCTGTGTCCTTGAACGCAGTACAATGACTACACAGCGGTATATTGATGAGGTCCTGAATGTCCACGTCAGATTGTATGCAGGTGCAGTGGGTGATAGATTCATTCTGATGGGCGATAATGCCAGTCCTCATGTTACCCATGCTGTCGGGGAGCACCGACAGTGGGAAGGGATTGAGCGTATGGACTGGCTAGCAAGATCCCCTGACCTCAATCCAATCGAACATATCTGGAATGAGTTGTAGCTTGCAATTTCAGCCCATCCAGTCCAGCCAAGAAGTGTCCAGGAGCTTGGTGCCATGCTGGTCCAAGAATGGAACAACTTCCCACAAAGGACCACCGGGAACCTGATTGGGAACATGAGAAGGCGTTGTCAAGCTGTAATTAACAGTAATGGGTCTCATACTCGATATTGAACCCATACCAGTTCGCTCCGTCAACTTTTTGGCAAATTGAAAAATGTCCACTTTTCCCAATAATATCCATTTTCCATGGTTATCGTATTCAAAAACTAAAAAATAATGTCAAACACAAATAAAATCTTAATTTCTGTCCTTCAATCATTAAAGATATAATTAAATAAAAAACGAGTGCGTGAGTACAGTGGGCCAATTAAATAAAAAATATATACACTTTTCATCACATTATTTCAACTAAAACGTAAAACAGGTAGTTGGATGTACTTGGTGCTTTGCACACTTTGAGTAGTATACAAAACTTTTTTGATAGCATTTATTGGAGAGTGCCAATAGGCACTCTCCAATAGATAGTAATAAAACAATTATTTATGAAGAACATCTTGCTGAACTAATGCTTCCCTTGCTGGTAGCATGGTATCTTAGAAAAAAAAAATTCTCATGTTACAAATCACCCTTGAGAAATAATGTAGCACTCTACCAGTTAGACAAAAACCTGGTCACTGTGACCTGCTTTTCACACACGATGAATATCTTTTGTGTAAAATTCCTTTCCAGGACAGATTTCTGATCATAAAAGGGCTGCATTGGGTAGAGTAGGCCCATATTAACTGAAACATTTAGTTCCAGTATGCTTTCTTTTACTAATTCAAATATTAATGAAAGAGTCAATGACACTGTAGCTCAACTTGTTAAGACATGTACATGGAAAGTATGTGACACAGCAATGACAAACATCTAGGTAATGACCTGATAACAAAGGTACATATAAAATATTGTAACGGTCTGTACATAAATACTGACAGTAGCCTGTAACGAATGTATAGGTAAAGTATTGTAATGGTGGGTGACGGTCAGATGCTAAACTAGAAAAGAAATCTTTGAGTCCCAGAGTGGGTCTGACTGAAACCCAAAATATTTGTTCTCATAGCACAGTGATAACAAAGGCGCCCCAAAACACACTCGTTCCTGTCCCAAAGTGAAAACAAAAGTACCCAAGAAGTTTCGTGAAGATCAGTTCATAAATACGAGCTCTATAGAAGTTGTGACAAAAAACTGATTTGACCTAATTTCGGTACAAAATGGCCACTGGCAGCCATCTTGAATTTTGGACTGCACCCAGAAACACTCGTTTTCGTCCCAAGGTGATAACAAAGGTACCCAAGACATTTCGTGAAGATCAGTTCATAAATACAGACTCTAGCCCGAGCCGTATTGACATGTGTACTTACTGTGTATAAGTAGCACTGAATAAATCAAAGTTCATCTAATTTGCATAATTTCTGCACGAGAAAAAACCCTGTATTATATGTGATGTATCCCATGGTACTAAATATTCACACAAAACATTATTCAAATCAGCGCTTTCACATGGAAGTTCTGTGCAAAAATCTGATTGTACCTAATTTTGTATAAAATGGCTGCCATCGGCCATCTTGAATTTCGGACCGGACCCCAAAACACCCGTTCTCGTCCCACGGTGATACCAAAGGTACCCAAGAAGTTTCATAAAGATCGGTTCATAAATACGGCCTCTAGCCCGAGCCGTATTGGCATTTGCACTTACAGTGCTGAAAGTAACACTAAATACATCAAAGTTAGTCTAATTTGCATAATTTACGCACTCGAAAAAAACCTGTATTATATGTGATGTATCCCATGGTACTAAACATTCACACAAAAAATTATTCAAATCAGCTCTTTCATTTGGAAGTTCTGCGCAGAAATCTGATTGCACCTAATTTTGTACAAAATGGCTGCCAGCAGCCAACTTGAATTTCGGATCGGACCCCAAAACACTCGTTATCGTCCCACAGTGATAACAAAGGTACCCAAGAAGTTTTGTAACGATCGGTTCATAAATACAGCCTCTAGCCCAAGCTGTATTGAATTGTTGACAGACAGACAGACGGACGACTGGCCATGGCATAAACTCAAAATTGGCTTCGCCAAAGTTGAGCTAAAAATGATTAAATCAGAGAAAATGTATGCTGTTCAGTAAAAGGATCCATTATATTTATTTTGAATGCATCTAGTGCGACTGTTCATATTTTGGTGAAGGTCATCGCAAAGTACATGCAAAATGGCAGAAATTCATGCGATACTCCAAGGCTGAAAATAAGCAATCTCTAATTTCCAGAAAGAAAGTGAAGTTGCTGAAGCTATCCCATACAGTGGGCCAATTTATCCTCTGGGTACCTCTTTCTCTTTAGGCCACAAACCTTGATTCAAACTGAGGTTCACAGAGCGTAAATTTAGTGATGCTACCCTGCTCCAAATTCAACCTCTGGGGACCTCATTCTGCAGATGACAGTGTGCTTATTTCTGGGTCATTAGCCAAATCTTTTAGTTTAATAAAATCTTCTAGAATGGGTATGTGGAGCGGGTTGTGGACGTCTCCAAAGTGTTAAAAGATTAAAAACGTGTTTGGTTTTGCCTATTACTGAATTCTACTCTAACACAAGAATATCTTTAGGATTTTTTTTTATGAAATGCCATAAGAGGTAGTCATTGCTACAAGTCCTTAAAGGACTCATTCTGACTTCAAAAACTTTCACTGCAACAGAAGAGGTGCCGCCGCATGCAGTCTCTCCATTATCTCTCAAGTTGTGTTCTGTCTTTATATGCAGTCAAGACTGGTCTAGAAACAGTTGTATAGCCACAGGATGTAGGCTGCAAAAATATACAAAATTCTCCAATCCTTTATTGGGCTTCTGGTTTCATATTTTCAGCTGTATCTGTGTGTTGTCTTACTCTTCTGGTTCCATATCTTCAGCTGTATCTGTCTGTTGTCCTCATTGGACCACTGGTTCCATATTTGTAAGTTTGGGTCATCGACTCAAAACCAAATTTGTTGTATATGACCCTTACCCCAATGATTAGGTGAATTCCAAATATCGGCTGGTTCCAATAATTTTTGTTGAAGTTATGCCCCTTTGTTTCCGCCCAATTTTGCAACTATGGAAATTTGGTGTCCAGATGATAACTTCAGTTTGAGTTATTGCATGAACACCAAATTTTGTACATAGGATTATCTCAAGACTATGCAGGTCAAGTTCGAATATGGGTATGGTCCAACCAATTTTGGCTGAGTTATGACCCTTTTTCCATTGTTTCAACTTTGAAAATTTATGCCCAATGTGAGAGCTTGCTGTTGGGGGACATAGCCCACACCTGGCGGTGGCCTTATTTCAGCTCTATCCATTTTCTTCCATGGGCTTCTGGTTCATATTTTCAACTGTATCTGTCTTGTGTTCATTGGGCATCTGGTTCCATATCAGTTGTATCTGTCTCTTGTTCTTCTGATTCCATATCTTCAGTTGCACCTACCTGTTGTCTCCTGTGGGTTCTGGTTATATCCCAACTCTCGAAAAGAATAAGATTGCATACTGAATTGCATACATCCATCTGTGCATCCGTCCATTAACAGCGATATCTTTGCAGTGAGTTGATAGATTTCAATGATATTTGTTCAAAGGTATTCTTCAGACAAGCCACTCCTGGACGTTATGAAAATTGTGCCCACGTATTATTCACCAGAGTTCCGGTCCTTACTTTATCAGTTTTTCATGATTTTTAGCTTAACTTGACCAAGTCAAGATAGGCTATTCCCATCACGTGTGCGGAAGTCTTTCAGTCTGTGAGTGTGTTCACATTTTCCTTTAGCACAGGCTACATCCCGAAGTTCCTGTCTGATCGTCACGAAAGTTCATTTACAGGTTTGGGGTCATGTCTAGATGAGAACAACCCCTTTTCGTTGCGATCGGTCAACTGTGATGGCTGCCCAAGCCCAAAACCCAAAAACCTTTATCACAGTCTACAGGTCGTATTTATGAAGGGATTTCATTCTAAGGTGGTAGGATGCCTCTGTAAAATATCTAGATGAGAACATCCCCTTTTGGTCATGATCTGTCAACTGTGTCCACTGCCCAATCCTGAACTCAAAAACGTTTAGCACAGTCTGTAGGTCATATTTAATATGGAGGGATTTCATTGTAACTTGGTAGGATGACTCTGTATGATGTCTAGATGAGAACTTCCCCATTTGGTTGCGATCTGTCAACCATGATGACTGCCCGAGCCCGAAAACCTTTAGCACAGTCTACAGGTCGTATTTATGGAGGGATTTCATCGTAACCTGGTAGGATGACTCCAGATAATGTCAAAATGAGAACGTCCCCTTTTGGTCGCGATCATACAGCCGTGATGGCTGCTCAAGCCCAAAACCTGAAGACCTTTAGCACAGTCTTAGGTTGTATTTATGGAGGGATTTCATTGTAACTTGACTCCATATAATGTCCAGATGATAACATCCCCTTTTGGTCGTGATTGGTCAACTGTGATGGCTACAGGAGCCCAAAGCCCGAAAACATTTAGCACAGTCTGCAGGCCGTATTTATGAAGGGATTTCATTGTAACTTGATAGGATGACTTGTTTTGGAATAAATTTCACTGTAACTTGGTAACTTTCATTGACATACTTACTGTGAGGGCCACATTAACCCACCCCTCACTTTTTTTGTACAATCTACACCTCATATTATTTTTATTGAAAACATTGCATACAGGGAACAGAAATTAACATATTCCCAATTATCACAATTCTTGTCTTATTTTATAATCCTTTCATAAACATTGAACATTATCCTTTTCATCAAACGCAACGCACAGACATGTTAAGCTACAGTGTCATTGACACTTTCATTTTCCGTCTGCAGCAATATCTCAGCACTGAATGGATGGATTTCAATAAACTTTGGTATGAGGGATCCTCGTGTGACAAGCCGCTCATGCAAATGTTAATAAAAAAAGTTGTCTGCATTTTTTCAACAGATTTACGGTCCTTACTTTGTTTTTAATTCATTTATACTTCATTTGTCCAGCACTGTAGTGGGGCTATAAATTGCTTTCTGCAATAGATCTTGTTTCATCTGTATCTTTTTTGGGGGGCTTCTGGTTCCATTCTTTCATACCTCAGCCCTATGAACATATTTCTGAGTCTGCAGAGCTCTCTATTAGTGCTAAGGAAAACGTTTGGTAGTGTTGAAATGAATAGCAGATTTTATGGTAGGAATATTCGTTGAAAGATTTGTTTCTTTATTTTTGCATCTGTAAATTAAACTTTTCTTCAGAGCAAACGTTTATGATAAACATCGTTAGGACCTTGCATTGCAAATGCAAATCAAAGTTTTTCTCAAATGAGCCAAATCATGATTAGCCAGTTCAATTGTGTGCCTACAAATTTTCCACAACGGCAAATTTAAATATTAAAAGTGTTTGGGGGCGTGGTGCTCAGTAGGTAGAGGTGCAGGCTGCAAGCCGAGCGGTCCTTGGTTCGAATCCCACCTGCGGCAACCGCGTTGTGTCCTTGGGCAAGACACTTCACCCCCATTGCCCACATGGGGGTACAATGGCATTGTCTACTAAGGCGTACTGCACGTCGATGGTGCACCTGTCTTCAACCAATGCTAACCCTGTTTGTGTGGGGTTGGTATGTTGGGGAGCTGACAGATGCTTGTCATTGCTCAGTGGTTCTCTCTGGGTACTCTGGCTTCCTCCACCCGTAAAACTGTCATGGTCATGATTAGCCATTGTGCAGAGATATGTGACCTTAAACATCAATAAATAAATAAATAAATAAATAAATAAATAAAGTGTTTGTGGTGACATTTACAAACACTTGACACTGCTTATTCTGAAAACTGTACCATAGTACAGAGTACTTCGGATGGAAAAGGTCCGATTTGCAGGACCTTAATTTCTAGTAGAAAAGTGACAAAGCAACAACTCATCGCATATTTTTGTTTCTTATTTTAATTGAAAACTAAAACTCAAGTAGAATGAATTTATTAGGCGCGATAATAGACATGATGTGCTTATTATTTTGGACAAGAGACAAAACACGGTGATTGATGCTTTATAGACCTTCAAATAACAGTGGCCAAAACAGGTTCTACTTTACTGATAAAATAGGACCCGGTATACAATGCCTGGGGTTTTGGTCCTCTAAAATGAACAGCACGGGTATAAATGATGGGCTACACATACCTATGCTGCAGTCACGATTTAGCCATAGCTTCTGAAAGTGACCTTAAACACCAAAAAATAAATTTAACATATTTTAATACTAATCACTGTGGTAACATTTCAAACATTCCTTTCTGGAGGGAAATTTCTGAATTTTTTTTCCAGCATGTGGCAGCAACCCCACCCTCATCCTCTCAGCATATCCATTTGAGCTCAACAGGTATAGGGCATGAATAATTTTTGTTGTTTGAATTAGAAAATTGTTTTGCTATAATTCATTGGAGGTGCCCAGTCAATATTAAATTACCAAATCTTCTCGGAGATATTTTATTTAAGTCGGCATCCCCAAATGAAGCAGTGGTTGTTTACTGTGGTAAACAAGCTTTGTTTTACTGGTAAAATAAGACCTGGTCATCAATTCCTGGGGTGGAAATCCTCTAAAATGGGCGACATAGGTTTACAGTTGCCTGGATTTGACTTGATATCCATGTTGTGGACACGATTGGCCATTGTGCAGAAATATGTGACATTAAACACCCTAAATAGGAGCGCAGTGGCTCAGTGGTAGACTGTTGGACTTCTATGCTAGAGGTCCCGAGTTCGATCCCCGTCCAGTACGCCCCGTGTTGTGTCCTTGGCCTACATGGGGGCTCGATGATGCCGTGTACTAAGGTGTACTGCACGTCAATGGTGCACATGTCTTCAACCGCTGTAACCTACTTGATGGAGCTTGAACAGAGTTAGAATGTTGAGGAGCTGACAGTTGCTTGTCGAAGCTTGGTGGTTCTCTCCAGGTACACCGGCTTCCTCCATCCATAAAACTGTCATGATCAGGATTAGCCATTGTGCATAAGTATGTGACCTTAAACACCAATAATTCATAAATAAACACCCTAAACATTAAATTGAAATCTGCGTACAAATTTTTTCAGTGTTCATATTTTGTCTCCTAACGCAGTTTATTACCTCTCATTGGAATGAGTTAAATTTGTCGCTACCAATAGGGATCATACAGTATGTTTTGAAAAAGAAATTTTTTTTTTCACCTGTGAAGAAAAAAGGTTGCATTGGTTTGAAAAACAGACGGAATGAAGTTTTATTGGCAAGAATGTTTGCTTTTTAACAATGTACACACTTTGGCCGTTTTATTCATAGCTTAATCTTTTGCATGCGGCAAGTGGACTTGTACAGTTCAAAAATACCATCTTATATAGTACAGAGAGTAATAATGATTTCTTGATAACAAGATTCTGTTGAATTTTTCATCAAGTCAAGTCATGGCTGCTTTGTAGCAGCCATGACTTGATTTTATGAAAAATAAAATAATAATTGGCAGGATAAAAGTTAACAATTATTTTGTTTGAAAAGGGAAATTATATGTTGCTCATGGCTACACCATCTCATTCCTAACTTGTCAGTGATTGACAAATTTGATGAATCAATCTATTCTGTGCACTTACATGTAATGTTTACTCATTTGTTGGGGAAAAAATAGTTCTTGAGGAGGGAAGAAAGGCCTTTGGTCTATTTCCGAAATGATACCATTGGACTCAACTCAACAGTACATGCAGTGTGGTTATCACGTAAACACAATTGGAGTAGACTTTGCATGCTGACAAAATCTTTGAAGTTCTGTAAAAATGCATGAGCAATTTTTTAGTTAATTGATTTCTGGGTACGCTGTGGCTCAGTAGGTAGAGGTGCAGACTACAAGTCCAGAGGTTGTTGGTTCAAATCCTACTTGCGGCAACCGCGTTGTTTCTTTGTGCAAAACACTTCACCCCCATGGAAGCAAAGCAGTGCTTTTTTACTGTGGTCAGTAAGCTCTGTTTACTGATAAAATAGGGCCCAGTCACCAATTCTTGGGTACAAGATGTCCTCTAAAATGGACAACTTGGGTGTTAACTATAGACTAAACTTGATTTTATCTCCATATTGTGGTCATTTTTTGAAAGTGAAAACTGAAAATTTGTGTGCATTTTAAAATTAAAAATTCTTTAATAAAGAAACAGATTAAACCTTTTTAACATTATACTAGATGTGACACAATATTTCTTGAAAGAAAAAAAAAATTTTTTTTGCATAACAAAGCTTATGTCACCAATCACTGGAAAGAGTTCAATGAGTTGTCCATTCCTGTGATGTGCCATAAGTGTCTGAAAGCAGAGAATTTAAAATAACAAAACTTTAATGGAAGGGTTGTTGTGTATTATTCTGCACAGATTTGGTCGAAATCTGAACCCTTTACCTAACATAACAGTAGTAATGGGCCAGCACTATTCCCCAAAATTGCCATTCAAATTTTTCCTCAAAAACATAGGTTAGGATTCCTCATTGAAAGAAGCTCATCATAGAGAACTATTTGTTGGAGGCAAAAAATAACATTTTTCACTTATTCAAGAATTTATTTTTAATGTCCTTCCCCCAGTTGTGTTAAGTGAATGGTTAACCTTTTACCTAACAAATTGGCCACATCTGCCCCATAATTTACAAACTGAACAGTTGAAAAAGAAATATTTCCTCTAAACCATATCATGTGACCGCTTCATTGAAACGAGCGAGCTCGTTTCAATGAGGGGTCAATTGATATGGTTTTGTCCATAAAAAATTTAAAATTAAAAAAAAAATAAATAAAATATTAACTTTGATATTTTGTGTGGTGGGAAGAGGGTCAAAATCAAGGGTCTTTGTTGCTGTGAGAGCCATTGTCACACAAATTAATTTGGAATACATTGTTGGGAAAGGGTCAGTACTAAAATGTTGAGAAAAAAAAATGGTGGTGACTGGAAATGGGGGAAAAGTGTGAAAACCAGTGGAACAGACAGCATCAGATAACTTAACAAAAGACAGATTTTGTTTCTGGGCTAAATTGAGAACTGGTACACAAAGAGTTAATTAAAATCCATGCTAATTTTGTTTACTTAATTTTTTTTTTCATTCAGATTTGTATGAAAACTCCAGTAGACACACAAAATACTTCCATTTATCCACTGAGTGTTTGATAGTGTTTGCAGGGGTCGATGCGATTGGCCCACGTGAGATTGTGTTGATATGGTATAGTACACTAAGTGTGGCTGAAAGTAATTCATTCATTCATATCTCTTTCTCAACCAACCTGACTGACAGTGTATGTTTTAAGGTACTGATGTGTTTTACCTGATCACGATCCTATACTTTCTGCAGTGAAGTTTGTCTCCTCTGTTGACTAGAATCTGTCATGTGTCACTCTGTTAATAACTGGCATGATGTATAGCGTTACAAGTCATTAAGGGTCATAACAAATAGAATTCACTTTATCGGGAGGACACTCTTATGTCCCAAATGGTTTAGCATGAGGAGTAATGTGGGAGTCATCATGCTTAGCTTGTAAGGCAGCAACTGCACTACCGTCCGAATGTTGTACTACAAAAATGCCCATCTGTACATGGCCTGACGTCCTTGGATGTTGTTTGGATTGGGTAAGTAGATTTTAATTTGTTTCAAATGGGAAGAAAGATCAGATTTTTGTTCTATTCTTGTAATGGATTATCTCAGTTTCTGTAATAGATACCATATGCTGGAGGGCAAAATTCTATTGTTAACTGCTGAGTTACTGCTAAAATAAAAAGGAAGGTTTGATTTCATGCAACTGATATATAATAGACATTTCTGGATTCAAATACTTGTGGAATTTTATTAAATTTGTAAGAAATTTTCATCTTCATTTTTTTTTCAACATTTCTCAAAATTAATAAAAGGCTGGTCTGATTCAGTTATGTGGAAATTTTCAACAGTGGCAAACATGTTGGTTTGAGAGTTTCAGATAAAATGGAACATGAACATTTTAATTAATTTTAATTTGAACTGATTTTTTAAAAATCTTGAAAAATTTCAAAGTGTGCAGTTTTAGCTCCTAATAAGATTTGAAGTAACATTCATGTTTTTGCGAGTCCATTAAATTTTTTTTAGATCTTATAAAATTATTTTTACTTAAAAATGAAAATGTAATTTTGACAGGTGTGAAAATAAAAAAAAAATTATGTCAAATGGTTTTTACAGAAATTTTCGTTTTTGTTTGTTTTTTGTCTTTCTTGAATTTTAAACTCTGTATTGTGTAATTTAATTATAAACTGCTTAGCCCTTTACCCAGTACATACAATATCAAAATTCTTTATTTCAATTTTTTTTCACACATTTTTCTCAGAATTTTAAAAAAAAACATATCTTGCAACCTATTTTTGGAACAAGCTCAATCTGCCCATTCCAATGATTGTTTTGTTGACATTTTTTGAAAATTTAGTTTTCTTCTGTCACTCAATTTGTAAATTCTGTGAGCAGAGAGATGCTTCCAGTTTGTTATCTAAAGGGTTAAATGAACCTAAATCACAATATTTTTACTATTTTGAATCTGTCTTTTTATGCCTGAACAAGTACAGACTCCCTAGAAATTTACCTTGAAATTTGAAACTTTTATTTTAACCCTTTATCCAACACACACGATATAAAAAATTATTGTTTTAATTATTGTTTTTTAAAATTTTAAAAAAAATTTCAACAAAGCCATATCATATGACCCCTCTTTGGAATGAGCTCGACAAACTCGTTCCAGAAGGGGTCACATGATGTGGTTTTGTTGAAATTTTCAGCTGTCAGTTTGAAAATTACACGGCGGATGCGTCTAATTTGTTAGTTAAAGGGTTAAAACACCTCTTTAAATTCGTCTTTCGCGTTGAGCTATTAAGGCTTATTTCATTATGAGATATGTCCAGACAGGTTTGGATTTGGGAAAATGGCAGCCATTCGTCTTTCTTTATTGCTCAGCGGTCCTGAATATACAAAAGGACAAGCTTTATGACTGCAAGATTGTGAGGTCTGTTACAATACACATTTAATATACATAAACTCTGAAGAAATATTCTGATTCTTGAATAAACAGTGGAATAATTGGAGTGGGAAACTGAAGAAAATAACTGGTTTCAAAATGGGAAAAAAATGTTCAGTGATTTTTACTTCCTTTTCGGAAATTGTTTTATTTTTTAAATTATACATATATAAATATTTATGCTCAACCCACAGCATATTGAAAGGGTAGGAGAAAAAACATTACAATGTATTCCGTTAAGGACATCACCCGAAGTGCCAAGTGGATGATGCCAAATTTATTGATTTAAAATCTTATTTTCATGTTTTAAATTTTTCTTGATTTCAATGAGTATATTAACAAATACAAACTAATGATAACCGAAATACAATTGAACTGGTAAAAATACAACTGCAAGTGGGTGTACCTGCCTGCCATCCCGGCATTAAAAACCAGAGGTAAAAACTGTTCTTGCAGAAAAACTCTGGAAAAGCATGGGAAGATAACTACTTACAGAATGTACAATCTAGGAGGAAGAAAAGTTCACTGGGCACTGAGGGTAATGTGGCCACCATTGTGACCAGGATTCTAAACAGGGCGGGAGGGAAGGAAAATGTTGTTTCTCCGAGCTTACGTGACTGTATACTTCGTCCTGAGACAAAAGAATGATTAATTCTGCGAGAGGGGACGCGCTGGAATTGGCGGACCTTCCGGCTATACATTTTGATTGGCCAGAGATAATCTTGTTAATTTCATTAGCATGGGAACCGATTATTAATGACTGGCCTTTATGTTAGAGCCTCCTATTATTCACATGTATCCATTACGGCACCCATGCTAATAAATTAATAATCTGTCCAGTCTTGACCTAAACTCAACGTACTGCTTGTTAAGCATAAATTCTTTTACTTCGCAAAATTTATGTGTGTTTTTGTTCCTTGTTTTTTTTTCCCAACTGTCCAATTTTTATGTTGTGGAAGTTAATGATAATGTGGACAAAAGATGTTTTGTCTTTTAGTTGTTCAATATTTGTTCCAAAACAAAGAAAAATTCACATTTCTCTGCTCCCCAAAACAGCGCACTGATGTCAAAATACCAAAGTTTTCAGCAGCAAATTTTTCCCGCAATGCAACTGAGAATTTAAAAAGTTATATCTTGTTTGACAGAGCTCATTGAGCTCTGTCAAACAAGATATAATTTGTTAAAAGTTTCATACAGCATCGAAAATTTGGAGTCAATGACGAAAAAATTTGAAGTACTACTAACAAAGTGCTAGGAGTTAATTCAAAATAAAATATTGGAGTAGTTGTTGAAAGGGGTGGGAGACACTTGGCAGTAAATTTTTTATAATTTTATTTTCTAAGATAGAATGATTATAAAACCTATTTTACCAGAATTCTACAAGGGAAAAATTCTCAGATCATGTGAATTAACTTTGTTACATTATTTTACCTGTTGAAGCCCTAAGACGTGGAACAGTGCTTGATTACTGCTGTAAACAAGTCCTCTTTCACTGTGGTAATAGCACCCACTAACCTACCCGTGGGATGTGAGTCCACCAAAATGGGCACAATAATGTCTGAACTTGATTTTATACTTGTGTTGTAGTCTTGATATAGTGATAGATGCTGAAAGTGACCTCAAACACTATTAAACATAATATATATATATATTGCAGTAGAAATTGAATTTAGTTGTCTTTAGACATGCAGCTGGAGATTATGCACATTTTCTTTTATTTGTGGGCATCATAAAACAGACAAAAATGTTTTCATTTAAATTTTTATTATTCCAACTTAGGAAGTAAAACTTAATGATAACATGTATGGAGTGGGTGACAAGAAGGCACTGTAAAACGATTTGTTGGGCCGATATAGGCACAAATGGGGCTGTTCTTTATAAGAGTGGAATTCCAGTGGGCACACCCTGGAAGTGGATCAAGAAAACATTGGTGTGTCCAGTGGCCACCTAGTTTTGTATTACTGATAAACACAACTTGGTAAAAAGTATATGTGACTGGTTAAATTTGACTTCATCATTGTGTTCTGCTCATAGCCATAGATGCTGAACATGACCTAAAACACCAAAAAATAACCATAACAGTGAAATAAGTGTCCCAGCATTTGTCAAACTTTCCTCATTTGTGGAACTTATTATTAACTGGTTGAATTCTGAATTATTTTTCAAAGGTGATTTGAAACATGGGTACTTTTTTTTTTCAAAGATACCATGCTATAAGCAAGAGTGGCCTTAGTTTGGCAAGATTTTGTTCTAAATAATTGCTTTGTTACAATTTATTGAAGAGTGTGCACTCTCCAATATATTGCAACCAAACAATTTTGTATAGAAATATTTTCTTCCACAGCTGAGCAAAAATCAAGGTAATGAATACAGATTAAAGTCAGTAAAGTTGCATCCAAAACTTTTCATTAGAGTCTTGATGGTGCTTTCTAACACTCAACCAGTTAAAAAAGCCCCCACATATTTTTTTCATAGGGCTATTTGAAAAGCTCTTCACTCGTAGCCTTACAAAAAGGCAAGGCCTGGTAAATCAGAATATTTTTATTGAAACAATTTATATTTTTACTGAAAAGTTTGTGCTTGTGTTGGGTGTGAGGATGAGGTGCTCATTGATAGGTTACTTTTTGTGAAATTGCCTGCTTTAGGTGGATTTTCTTGCCAAGTGAAAAATCAGACTTCATTGAATTTTTGATCAAATCAAGTCATGGCTGCTTAACAGTAGCCATGACTTGAGTTTATGAAAAATTCAAGAATGTATTCATTATGTTAAGAGTCAAGTCAGGGGTTGTTCCATTAACTCTTAGAAGCCGGGAGTCGAGTTTTCTTGCCTGTGATGTAATACGGCAGGTAATCTGGCTCTAACGGTTCGGCTATCTTTGGGCTGGAAGAGAATTAAACACTGAGCAGGTGCTTCTAGTCAAGTGTCGTCTGCCTGAATAGGCAGACGACACTTGACTAGAAGCACCACCTGCGTTACTGTACGTTTTTTTGCCGTATGTCATGTACAATAAATTCATTCTTATTCCCCGGTTTCTAAGAGTTAACACTTAATGTATCAACCGTTTTCCTGCATTTTTTTTTTTCTTCAACCTGTGAGTGAAATAGACTGACAGTAATTTTATAGTCGAGTTTTAGCGGTCTGTGTTGGCTGCCAAGATGGAACTGAAAGCCATTGCCAGAATATTCTGACAATTGTCTGGAAGACTTGGTCGAGATAGGATAGTGGATCTTTTGTTCTGAGGCCACAACATTTGTCAAATTGATCTTGAGGCTTTGACTAGAGTAAATTAACTCATGACTTCGAAAATTGAATTATGCCCAAGTCAAATGAAAGAAAACAAAAGAAGCATGTCTTATAACCTCTGGGTATGAGTTTAAAAACTAGTTCTGTTTAGGAGGTTTCATTTGATACAGTAGTACTTTGAGCATAAAAGCAGTCTTTCTCGATTAAATCACAACGTTGAAACTTGCAACACTTTTGCACCAGAGTATCAAGATGTCATTAATAAAAACAAATGAAAAGCATCATCGATTCAATGTTGTCGCATTTCTTTTCAGTGGCTACAATTCTACAGGGTTGATTTTATGAGATCATGATCTGGTTGTAAAGTAGCCGAAATTCTCCATTCGCCTTTGTAATCAAAGTACTGTATGTTTGGTCTCAAAAAAAGAAAAGAATTTTTCTTTTTTTTACAAGTATATTCATCACATTAGGTCCATAATTATGGAATTTCATATAAAACAAAGTTAATGCATTGAGAATTGCCAACTTGAAAAGTGATTTAGAGAAAAGTATTGAGATTTTGTAAATTATAATGGATTGAAGAAATAAGAAACTTTTTTAAGAATACTGCAAACATGCTTGTTTTTCAATTCAGTTAAAAAACGTGCCAACAAGGATATTTAACCCTTTCCTATTGAATACTTATCCATCTGGTACTTCCCTGAAATTGTTATCAAATCAAGTCTTGGCTGCCAGTACTGGGATTTGTCCCAATAACCATCGAGGAAATGTATTATTTATTTACACCACAATTCTCAAAGACTTTTGTTGATCAATTGTTAAAACCAATTTATTTTTATTCACGTTTTATGCTAAGATAGATTCCATACACAAAAGAACTGTATTTTCTATTTATCGTTTGACTAAAATCACTCATTCTGCTGCGAAAAATGAGCTTGAAACTCCCAGTATAGATGAATATGACTTTTACAATAGTCTGCCATTTTAGTCACTGTCAAGTTGATAATGGGATTTTTTGAGTTTGTCATCAATTTCAAGTGATAATAGAATTATAATTTTCCTCCTTCTGATAGTTCAAAAAATTCTCATGAGATAATTTTTTTTACAGAAAGGTGTGGAGAAGCATTAGAGTTTTAAGGACTATATTATAGTTTTCAGGCAGATGTTTTTCAACTTTCTTCTTTCCATCTCAGAGTGGAACTGCATGTTGTAGTGACATGTCATTGCTAAATGTAGCTTCTACAGACTATGTGCACTAGTAATAATGAGGTTGCACTAAAAGACGACTAGATGAACATAGAAAAAGTAATGGTGGGAATTGGAGAAGAAAGGTGTAGGATTAAGAAGGGTGCATATAGGTCTTATATACATTTACTGAAAAAATTATAGCGATAGGACCGGCATATCCCATTTTATAGCTGAAAACAATAAAAAGTCTATGGACCTCATCCAGTCTAGACTAAAAGACGACTGTGGACAGAAAACTCAATTGACTGAGTGCAAGAAGAGAATAGAGACAAAATAAAAATTCTACTGTCGTCTTTCAGTGCAATACTAAAAGTCTTATATTTGCAACTATCAATGAGTACTGAAACAACACCCCACCCCTAAAACAATATTATGCTACAACAGGTCATTAATTTCTCATTCAGCACGCTTTAACTCAATCACACAAGATATTTAGGGGTACCACCAAATTAGTTGAAATAAAAAATACTCGACAAAATTACAATCGGATCGCATCTGAGTCGCATTGCAGAATTCTTTCTCAACTTTGCTATGGAATTTTCTTGCTCACAAAATACAACAAATGGAAATGTGAAATGAGGGGGTCATGAGCTGATGAGAAAAGTTGAAAGGTTTCCACAGACCATTTTATTTGATGGGGGTTAGTTAACAGCAGCTATTTACCCACAATAAATGTGAAAATCTGCTCATAGTTACATGGTTACACAAGAAAAAAATCAACATTCAAATTTGAATTTTTGGGCTAGAAGAAAAAAATCTCTGTTGTGTTAAATCAATTTGGGTCATGTGGTTAACCTTTTATAAAACGCACACGATATCAAACATTATTTTTAATTATTTTTTTTTGAAATTCTGCGAAAATTTCAACAAAACCATATCATGTGACCTCTTATTTAGAATGAGCTTGTTCCAATGAGGGGTCTATTTTATGGAAAAATTTTTTTTTCTCCAACGGCTTAATTTATAAATTATGCAGGCTGTTTAGGCCGATTCATGAGGTAAAGGATTAAAGATTGACCAAATTCTTGACTTGCTTTCATAAGACAGAGAGAATGCCAAAAATGACCACACAAATTTCAGTTTCTCCTCGAATAGCCATGTCCAAACATTCAACAACATTTAAAAATAGCTTAAGCTTTAATTATGCCAAGATGGCCAAGAAATGGACAAATGCAATGTATACTTACATCAAGTATATATTATAAAACCCCCACAAAAATAGTGTTATAAATTTAAGGTGTTCAGACATGTAATGTTGGTACAGCATTAAGGATAATCGTCAGAAAAAGTCACTCATTTCTTTCTCCCTGATAATGCCAGCTTTTAACACAGATTCTTGGAAAGCCCTCTGTGATAGTTTTCTAAAAATCAGTGACAGAAACTGGTGTTACTTTGGTACAAAGGACAGCAATTTTTTACTCCACCACATAGCTTCTGGATACTGTATTTTTTCTGGAAACCAAAAACCTTTTTTCGCCAAACAGAATCAAAAATAAAATATCTAAAAGCTGCACAGCCCTAGTACTAGTTGGGTAAGGAAAATGGTTGACCCTTTACCCAATGCAGACGATATCAAAATTTATTATTTTAAATATCATTTTTTAAAAAAATTTTTTTTTAAATTTAAACAAAACCATATGTGATCCCTCATTGGAACAAGCTCGTTCCAAAGAGGGGTCATATGATATGGTTTTGTTGAAATTTTTTGAATTTTTTTTTTTTTTCAGCTGCTGAATTTGCATATTACGTGGGTCAGATGTGGCCGATTCGTTGGGTAAAGGGTTAATGTGATTGGCCAAAATTAAATCATAATTTTTTTTTTGGGGGGGGGGGGGGGGGGGGGGCATTTTCCATTTTTATCACCGCTGGATTGTTTCTTACAACTTAGTACAATGTCTAACTGAGAACTTTGATGCCATCAACCAGGTCAAAAGATAAGTATATATCGTGTAGTTTATATGTTTAAGAGGGTTGATAGTTGGAATGAAATGATTGGGGATGAAGACTCATGTTAAATCTAATCCCAAAAAATTGAGGGTGGGATCATGAAATTAATATTTTGTTACATGTCGAAATTTAGTGTGATTGAGAAAAGTTTAAAAATGTGTAGTCACTGATGTAAGCGACGTGAATTAAAAAGATGCTGACACTGTTGTTAGGGACTTGTCCCAACCCCCTCCCATTTTTCTGAACACATGTCAACTTCATTTACCACTCGTCACTGAAATCCTTCACCCAGATATTCCAAGGGTCATTTTATTATAGTTATACCACTTTCTGGATAGTTGGGCCTCAAAATTAGGCTCAGAGTGCTCCAGTTGAGATAAAAATTCTAAAATTTCTTTGCAAGTGAATCTCAGACCCCAGCCCATGGTGGACAAACCCTCTCAACATTGGCAACAGCTAAAATGAAGTGATGAGCAACAAAATATTTTTCTGCTGCTATTAGCAGCAGAAAAATATTCTGTCGCACCTCCTTCATTTATCCTGGCTCTGCCACTCTTGGGATTAATATTTGTTGCAAGGCAAAAATGGTAAAGAAACTGAGGAAAATTTGTAAATGTACATACACGCATGTAAGCAAAGTAAATTAAAGATACTAAAGTTTTGTAGCCATACATATATGGCAGTGTTTTAGTGGTGCAACTGTAACACAATCATCATCTTGAAGCATATTCAGAATTTTGTGTGGAACAAAAAATAATCACAGTCATTCATTGTGAAATATTTTTTTGTTACATAGACATAATTGATTAGGAATAGATATGCTGGGGAATATTCGATAATTTTGTTGGATAATGAATTTCAACTTAAAACATAACTAAAGCCAGTCCAGGAATTCTAATGGTAATCCCCACATATTTTGTCTTGTCAACAATAATTAACATTGGCATGAGTTTATTGAAATTATAGCCTGCGGTAGGGAGTCTCTCTTACACTGTATTATAGTTCAGACATGAAATAATTCCATTTGATAGGAGTTTTTTGTTACAGAATGAATGTGCACAGGAAGGTCGGACTTAAACCCCAGGCTCACTGAGAGCTTCTCAAGGTGTTGGAATGTAAATGAGTAATAATTGAATTCTGTAGTTCAGACCCACATCTTCACTCTGTTCAAAAGGTTTGAATTTCATATTGTTGTATTTCTTTCAAACTGTTAGTCTTTATCAGATATCTCTGAGCCAATATGAACTAAATCATTTACCATTGCCTAATAAAATTCACTCTGGTGCATATTTGTAGCTGATCCCTTAAGAACCCCTGCAGTCATTTAGCTTTGATGGACGTGTGTCACAGTGGAAGATACTAAAGCCGTGTATTTGTAGGGAAGGAAGGTTGCTATTTTTAGTAATTAAGACTTGCAATACTATGATGATGCCTATTGTCTGCCACTTTGGAATAAGAATTTCTAACATTTGCATTAATAACTGATTGAGGTTGTTTGGACAAGTATTTAATTGAAGCTTTTCCATTGTTTTAGCTCAAGATATCTAATTTATTTCACCTGGACTCGGACTGTACCATGTGTCAGTGAAACTCTCAGTTTGTCATGCTCTGTAAACATGACATGAAACATCAATATCTACTGCCGTCATGATTAATAGTCATGTAACAGCAAAAAAGTCAACAAATTCAAAACTTCTATTTTTACAATCTCACACATATTAATTTCTATCTTTGTGTTCAAATTGTGGTATTTTTTCGTGTATAGGATTTCAGCTATCAACTCCTCAATTGAAGCATATGGTTATTGCCATTTTCTGCAGAGGAAATTGAATGACTCTCGTTTTCCCTCTTTCATGGCAATTCTCCTACTTTACACCCTCAGCGGAGGTTTATGTAAACGTTTTCATTGAAGCTACTTAAAAAATAAAGAGTGATGTTTATTCTCTGAAGAAAAAAAAAATTGATCTACCACTTGGGGCATTTTTTGTGTGTACCATCAGAGGTTTATTAAATGGGTAAAAGTTTCAACTTTTTTTTCTGTTTTGCTTCTGGGAGCAGCCACCCTCTTGAGTTTACAAAAAATATATGGAATCGGAGTTTGTGCAATTAAATGCTTGAAATAAAAATTAAAAAAAATTAACCCATTCATCCCTGACCCCCTGAGTGGTACCTACTTTTTAAGCGACATGAATGGGTCTGTATTGCATTTTTGGGGAGATTCAGTAGTAATTCAATCCTACAGCCCTCATAGGGCTGTAGGATTGAGTTAACACTGATCCCACCATTTCTCCTTGGGAACCCTGGGAAGTGAAGCATTGCTTGTTTCCTGTGGTAAACAAGCTCTGTTTTCCTGGGAAAATAGGACCCAGTCGCCAGTGCTTATGGTGGAAGTCCTCTGAAATGGGCAGCATGAGCATAAACGATTGACTAAACTTGAATTTATCTCCATGTTGTGGTCATGATGAGCCATTGTGCAGAAATATGTGATGATAAACACCAACTTTAGCTTTACACAAATATTTTGCTTCCCAGGTTCAAAAGGGGGTGAGGGGACTGAAATTCCAGTCGCTTGAAAATCAGCAGGACTTGATGAGTTCTGCAAATTTGTTTTATGGTTTGGGTTTGTTTTGGGGATTATTGGTGGGTTGGTTGACATGGCCTCAGGAAAAATTTGAGATTTAAGTTTCTGTTCTGTCCCATATTATCAAATTCCAATTGTGCATACTGCAAGTTCTGAGATGGGAATAAAAATGCATTGCATGGTGGCAGGAAATTGTGTTGATTTTGAAATTCCTAAAAAGAAAAGAATTATGTGCAGTTGTCCTACCACTTATAACTACTCACAGCATGAAGAAAACTCAGTCTTCCTTGGTTGGTACTCACCCATTGGGTGGACAGTGTACCAAGACCTGTAACAACAACTACAGAAACTTGAGGTCTCCACAAACAAATCTGAAGTTATCAATCACCCGATTTTCAACCTGGTGGTCCACAAAAAGCAGATTTGCTTCTTAGGTCCACAAATATTGATTCTCGTTAAAAGTAAAGTTATAGGTGTATACCAACCCATCAGATGTTTCCCTGTGCATGGCAGATTTTGGTGTCCCCATGAGAACTGTATGAAGTGGAGCAGTGTTTGTATTCTGTGTTGAACAAGTTCTGTCAGACTGGAAAATATGATGCAGTAACCGATGCCTGGGGTGGAAGTCCTTTAAAGTGGGTAGCATATGCATAAATGATTGTCTTAGCTTGTATTTATACTTGTCTGGTAGTTGTCATATAACTGATAGTGTCCCTAAACACTAATAATAACAATAATTTTTTTCACTTGTGTAGAAATTGAGATTCTTTTGGGTATCTTCCCTGTGGGAACCCCAGGAAGTGAAGCATTGCTTGATTACTGTGGAACACAAGCTCTGTTTTACTGGTACAGTGGGATACGGTCACCAATGCCTGGGGTGGAAGTCCTCTAAAATGGGCACCATGAGTATAAATGATATGCTGGACTTGACTTTTTATCTCCATCTCCATTTTGCAGTCATGATTAGCCATTGTGCATAAGTATGTGACCTTAAACACCAATAAATAAATAAATAAATATTTGGGTATCTACATAGCCATTTATGGGACTCTTAAGTTCCTCTTAACATTTGGGCATGATATTTCCCAATTCTTAACCCCAAATTTCACAATCTGTTCTCACTCAAACAAAAATTTAAAGCACAACTGGTGCTCCAAACTGAGTAGTCAATAAGGCCTCAGGTATCTGCAGGGGCCTTTTATGGGCCCCTTTCCCTATGACAGTTGGGCATGATTTCTCCCAATTCGTAATCCCAAATTTCCCTTTCTCAGTTCCCACTCAAACAAAAAAAATTTAATGCACAACTGGTGCGTTGAACTGGGTAGTCATTGTCACAACATGTTGGGGCAGATATGTGAGATTTATGATCACTCCAGAGCTCGGCCGTACTCTGAGAGGACAGCCAGGCTTTCGAGTGAACATTCATCTCTCCCCCTCACGGTGTTGTGGTTTTTGTTGGGTCAGATTCGTCATCTTAAGGTGTCCATGACTTGATATTTAAATGGATAACTGACGGTGGATCATTTGAGTATACTTTAATGGAAATAAAAATAACACTATGTACTCACATATACGCATCAACGAACAATCCAAGAATGCACACTATACACAAACAAAGCACATATGAATTTCCCCCATAAAGTTCGAGCTCTTTCTGGGGTACCCCATGTTCGATGCTGTTGTCTAGATGTTTCTGCCTGTTCCTCACACCAGGGTTTCTTCTTCACTTCTCAAGCGATTTCGTACATAATGTATTGTCTATTTTACGCCGCTCAACCTCCAAATACGCTAAATTGCCAGTCAACTGTAACCAACTCTGTCTAACTAAATTTTACACATTCGATATCATAGTCACTTCACTCCACGGATTTAACCACTCGCCTTCTACACCATTCTCTGTTTACACCAATCGCTGTATACCGTTTAAACAAATAAAGTTCATGCATCTAATTTGCTGGTCTCAACTAAGCTCACTCTAAGCTCTTAGCTTAAATCAAATGTTCGAGCTCTCAACAGCTTCAATTAACTTAATTGTTCGAGCTCTCCACAGCTCTTTACTACTCTGTACTTCACCTATGCATCGCGTCACTTAACCTAGCAACTGCTCGCCTACTTAAACGGAGCCCGCTTAGTCTCCACAATTAATTTCTTCAAATGACAGCCCCAATGGCTAGAACTCTGAGCCCTCTTCCCGACGGATTACTGACTCAATCCCAGGTCGACTGACTACCGATGATCAGTCTCTCATTATATAGCACTTTCGTGCCTAATTAATCATTAAGTCGGTTCATCTGTGATATAGGACACCGTTATTAAGATAGATGAGATATCTCTTTGTAAGCTCGTGGTTCTGACATTTAGAACTACGGGGATGACACTTATTTGAGGGCCACATAGCGAGGAACACCATCTGCTGCTGACAGTAACGAATTACTATTAGAGACTTCCAGCGATAAGTTGTATCGTAGTTTTAAACGTTGCAGCAGGGAAAAATTAGTCCTCTCAACGAGAGATAAACACCCACCTGGTCAAGCAGTTAATTAATTAGCCTACAATAATTTGTACCCAGTGTCTATTTGCGGCTTTTACAAGCAAACGTATCAAATTAATTATTTACAATCCCTGACAATTAACCCTTAACTCGGACAAATTCGAATCGATCTTGACAGTCATAAGGCCTCAGAAAACCATGGATTTTCTGAGACCTTATGACCACCCAGTTCAGGACAGCAACTGCATATTAAATATCAATAGCTTGCTTAACAAAGGCTCTTAATTCAATTGCAAATGACCAGTTCTTCTTCAACAGAATAAGAACAGTTTAATAGAGACCACAGAGACTGCGTGAACATGATTCCATGTGACTGCTTGTTATAAAACTTACTTGTTGTATACATACAGTTGCTCAGGTATTGGTCTTAATGTTCTCAGCTCAATTTGAATGTAAAATTTCTAAGTCTGTTGTATGTTTTTTCCCCTCCAAAACAGATTATCAATTGGAGGCCACATGACACAAATTTTTCTAAAGGCGCCCCAGACCCTTTTCCTGATAGGGTAGAAGAATCCCTGAGAAAAGCTGTGGAAAAACTTGGGTAATCAAGATGCCTTTATGAATCCTGCTACATAAAACTGTTAACCAGAAGATCTCTGGGGGAAAAAAAATTTGAAAAGATTTCAATAAACAGAAATGACCATGGAAATTGGAGCTAAAAAAATTTCCAGATTTCTGCTATATTGGATCATGAGAGCTGAGAGGCAAGAATACTAAATAAAATACCATGTATGGTGAGTGCTGTATGCACAATCAGTTGAGAGTAATAATTGAAGACAACAATCAGATTTGAGAGGTGCATAAGTCACCACTTAGTTTTGTTCTAACTAGATAACTGTCAAGAAGGGGCTTCTGTCATTCATCAGAGTAAGGCATCTAATTGATTAGAAGGCAGTTACAGTTACTGATAAAATGCATTGGAAAAGTCTCAGAAATTTGCTTCAGTACATGGAGTACCTGTGCCTGGAACATTTTATGGTACTCCAAAGAAATTTTTAGTTTAACTCTTGCCTAAATCAGAAAACTCCACCCTGAGTTATGCACATATATTATCCCTACTCATAAAATGTATGTATGCTTTGGAAGCCAAAATAATTTTCGGTTGGTTAAAAAATTTTTTTATTTATATAGTTAAAAAAAAGAATGTTTTCATTTTCTGGGGTGCATTCACAGGTTTCAGAAACCTCTTAGATCAGATATTGCCTGTGAGGAAAATAATTTAGGTGAGGACATTTCATTTTTGTGTGCAGCCAAGTCTTCAATATTTCAAGCTTTATAGTTTTGACAATTCTTGAAGATAATTTTGGCAATATTGTTTTCAATATTCTTATCGGTGCACCTAACATACTGTCCAAATATACTGTACAAAAAAAGAAACGCACAGTGGGTATAGTCAGATAAAATGTCAAATTTGGGAGAATGTAGTGATGAAGTGTGGCCGTAGATATGGTAAATGACATATTGTGGTGGTCTAAATATTATGCAACATTTTGAACAATGTGGCATAATTTTGGCCACCGTGACCCCAAAAATATTAGAAATTAACAAAACAAAGTTTCCACTGAGTGAATACCTGATCATGAAGTTGCACGCTCCAAGCATGCGAGCTGAGCGTGTGGGGGTACAAATGGACATGAAAATCAGTTGGAAATTGCACAGCGTTAAAGGGAACTTGCTAATGCGAAATGCTGCGTTTGACTGAAGCTCAGAGAAATAATGCCATTGGCTGCTTGGAAACAGGCGAATCAGCTTCGAATGTAGAGAAAGTGTTCAATGTCAACCATCTCATGCCTGTAGAACTGCTCCCAAATCCAAGGGACAATGCAGGATCTTCCAAGATCCGGGAGACCTGGAGTGACCACCCCAGCTCAGGATCGATTCAGCCGGTTACGTCATTTGCGGGAGAGAACAACCACAGCAACCTCTACAGCATCAACGCTACCAGGTCGGCGAAGGATTTCAGATCAGACCGGTCGCAACCGTCAATGTGAGGCAGGTCTGCGTGCTAGACCGCCAGTTTTTGGGGTCATTTTGACATTCTACAGTGACTTCAGTGGTGTCAGATGCACAGAGCACAGCTTCATTAGAGTTGGAGAATATGGTTCAGTGACAAGTCACGTTTCCTTCTTCGCCTGGTTGATGGATGATGCCGTGTGTACAGATGTCATGGAGAACATTTTGCAGGTAGCTGCGTTTGGGAGGTGGGCAGATTTGGTGGTGGAAGCGTTATGATGTAGAATGCCATCTCACACCCTGGTAGAACGGACATCGTCCATGTTGAGGGTAACTTGATGGTGCAGGGGTACAGAGATTTTGATTCCAAACATGCTCCCCATTATGCAGAATACCAATGCCATTTTCGAGCATGACAACGCCCGACTGCACATGGTAAGGCTCACAACAGCTCATCTACAGGATAACAACATCAAAGACCTTCCCTGGCCCCCTCCAGATCGCCAAATTTGAACCCGATCCAACATCTATGGGATCAACTGGATTGATGTGTGCGACAAACGTCAACCACAACCTCAGACATTACCGCAGTTGGTGTAAGCATTGCAGGAAGAGTGGGCCACCATACCTCAAGCTTCCATCCTGAATCTGATTGCTTCAGTGAACAGAAAGTGCCAAGCAGCTTTGGACTCAGATGGCAGTCACACTAGATATTGAGTTTGGATGACGTCAACTCGTGACTTACGTCTCCATTTGTGCTTCATTCATCCATTAAAACTTTGGTTGTGAATTGATTTCATTCTCTATCTCATTATACCATAACACGGGAACGTCCCTCACAGAAAATCCATTTTGCAAATCCATTTTTGAACAGTATATGTTCAGCACATTACATAAAGATCAAAAATTGTATTTTTTTTCTGTCCTTTGTTTACTTTCTGAAATTCTAACATACAAATAATGTTTTCTTGTAAGAAAATGTGAAGTACATCTGCTGAATATGAAGCCTTTTAACACTCTGCACACTGATGTAAAAAAAAAAAAAAATTTGAGCGATAAATTTTTTCCATTATGTAACTTGGAAATTAACCAATTCACGCTTGTTTGACAGAGTTCTTTGAACAAAATTGGTTAAATTCCTAGTTGTTTTATGGGAAAAATTTGATGCTGGAAACCTCTGTGTTTTGACATCGGTGTGCAGAGAACTAACCATGGTAGCAGCACTTTTCAGTGGAGCCCAAATAGGGGCTTTCTGGTACTCTCCCAGCCGCCTGTACAAATTGAAATTTAATTATTTATTGGGGTTTCACGACACTTTTGACAGCCAGGGTCACCTCATGTCGGACATTTTATTAGGTGGAGGAAGCTGCAGCGTACTTGTTGGGTTCTCCCAGAAGAATACGCTTGGGGGATACTTTTTTCAAACAATATAAAAGTAGCAGTCTGTAGCTGTGTGGAATCTTAGGGTTAAAGGAGATTTAGAACCAATCAATAAAAAAGTTTGACACTTTGTCAAGGTTCTAATGATACAAGGCTCTGGCTGTTGTACTAATTGGTGTGTAAAGATCGAAAAGGACTTGATTCTTGCAGAGTTGTTTAGACACTTAGTGTCTTTGTTCACAGACTCTTTCAGAAATTTTAATCTTTTTTAGAAATTGTCAAATTGATCGGTTTACCTTGTGTATATACAAGTAGTATTCATTACAAACATGATCAGATCGCACAAGAGATTTGATCAATCCATTCAAAGGTTTTTCCTCTGTGAATATTTAATTTGTGGTTGCTCAATTTCTGCTTGAATTATATGATTAAATGTTGCATATATTTTACTCCAATGATTCTGTTGTGGACTTCTCATTTTCTTTTTTCAAACCTTTCCAATTCCGATGTTCACACAATGCCAGTAGTTGAAATTAATTATATATATGACAACCTCGTCATTATGCAGGAGAGTTTATAATGTGATTGGAATAATAATATTTAAACTTGACACTTGACAGAAAATAAACTACATGTGACATTGACAAGGATCGTCCAATAAAGGAGGGTTTTTCCTTGTTTGGTGAAAAAATATAATTGTCATTGGTAACTTTTTTTTTATTGGAAGGGCAGAGTACAGTGTCAGACAGAAGTTATAAGCCAACTTCAAAATATTTTTTTTTACTCTTGTTCACAAAGTGACTTTCTTCATTCAGAACATCTGGAAGATTTTTAACACCTTGCATGCCGCTGGCAGCTATTCTTGCCCAGAGCTCAAAATCTCTTGTCACTGAAATAAGAATAATTTTGGAACATTTTACCAAATTTTTCTCTGTTGCAAGGCTTGAAATAAGTGGTGGGACAAGGACAATGACCGACACCAAACTTACTTTGACCAACACACTTTGAAATCCATATGACATTTTGACCGATGCAAAATTCTGCTCAATTTTAGAATCTGAGTTTAAAAAACACTGGTGGTAATTTGGAATAAACTTAAATTTCATGGTGAATTAACAAGTCATTTCCTCATTTAGTAGTCACCATATGTCAATTTACAAAGCGTAAAGCAATATGTTAAAAATGACCTGCACCAACAACTTGGCAGGACATTTTGACCTGCACTGGGAAATAAATTATTTTGACCCTTGCCCTGTAAATTGAATGTACTTTTTAACCAATGATTCATTAAGTTAAATTTACATGAATTTTTCATCAACTCTAGTCATGGCTGCTATGAAGCAGCCATGACTAGACTTGATGAAAAATATTTTGAAAATACTCAGCGGGTTAAAGCTTTGCCGATACTCATTTCTTCTGTCAAGAAAATTTTGTAATCTCTGAAATGTGTGGTGGACTGCTTACAATAAAGTTTGGTAGCTCACGTTGAAACTTTCTTTTGATAACAATGTAGTGGATTCAACTAGAAGCTTATAAATCATCTCCATAACTGATAAAAATACATACTGTAAGTTACATGGGGTGTAGCTGACTGATACATTTCCAGACAAGGTGATGAGAGATCATATCAAGTGAGGCTTCCACTTCACATCATCTGATATGAGCTCTCATCTCCTTGTATGGAAATATATTAGCCAGCTACACGCCATGTAACTTATTTATTATGTCGAAAATTCATTGTAAATCAAGTGATTAATAAATTTTCACCAGAAACAAAGAATGGCCGGACGTTCAATTTTAGAAACTGCTATTGACAACGCCTTGCAGAATCACTAACAGTAACTGGCACAGGTAAGTATCCATAGTGACAGCAAACAATTTTTGCTCCTCGAAGTGCGATATTTGTTTACAAAATAAAATGTATCACTACAATCATATCTGAAATACCCTTGCATACAATTACTGTCATCACCACCTGAAAAGGGTTAACAAAGCACTTTTAAATGTTCAAAAAATCACTTTTAATCTGTTGAGAAAACTGTAAAGAAAATGTTCGCTTCTGCATAATAAATCAATAGAGTAATAAAAACAAAGAATTTTTGGGTCTACAAATTATATTTTCTGTCCATTTTTAAATATTTAATGTTTTGATTTAATAAATATGGTACCTTGAAAATGTTTTTGGTATTTAAATTCTGTTATTTTGTTCAAATTAAATTTTGAAAATTCGAAGCAAGTGAAAATGCATCAAAAAATTGATAATGGCTACTTACCCGACATTAAATAATATGAGGTGAGTTACTTAATATGGCAGAACCCTTAGATGGTGTTCCAGCATTCTGATTGGACAAACTAACTTTGGGGCATAATAAAGAGTTTTAGATGGCAAGAAGATAATAATTGATGTCAAAATAAATTTTAACTTTTATGGATTAAACCTTATGAGTAAAGAACTAGAGAGAGTAAGATTTGCTAAATATAATTTTCTTTCATCGAAGGTATCCTTCAAAAATGAAAATTGTTACTTAAAATTTACTCATTTGAGAACAAGATAACAGTAAAATGACTTTACGAAAAGGTTTGAACAGTATCATCCAACACGAGCCATGGTCCACGATTGACCTAGTAAGTAAGTAGTAGCCAGCGTGAATTTGGCTCTTAAAAATCTGAATTGACTCCTGAATTTTAAATATAGGCTTCTAAGTTGGCTTGTAACAGTAAAACCCCATTTCCTCCATTAGTCACTTAGGCAGACAAGACTTGACTAGGAGGAACTATTGTGAAATGAAAGCTTATTGTGGTGTAATAAAAATATTTTTCAGTCATTTGAGGAACAACTTTAATTATGCAAAAAAAAGAATGAAATTAAATGCACAAATGTATGTCCTGCACAAGTGAAAGCTTCCAATGAGAAGATCATTAACTTGTTGAGTGCTTGAAGCCTCTATTCATCCCGAAAATTTTTTTTCGAGGAACTATTAAAATAGCCATACATGCATCTATCCCACTTTGGTTTCCAGATTATAACTTTAGTTATAGTTGGCTGAATCAATTGAAATTTGGAATGTATGTGTTTCAACATAAAATTCAGGTCAAGTTCGAATCGGGATGCAGTCCAGAGTTACCAGAGTTATGCCCCTTTTTTGACCTCGAAAAATTCAATTTCTTTCAAATACCTCGAATTGCACACCTTTTTCAGGGGACGTGTGGCCAGACAGCCTTTTATTGGGTTTTATGCTCGCGTGAAGTTGCTGCACCTTTACTATTCTATACCTAAAGGTGTATGCTGCAAAGAAAGTATAGAATAGTATAGAATAGTAAAGGCTTCATGTTCTGTAAATGTGCTTCATATTATCTTTGATGTGAAATTATATCGTCTGTGGATTTGCTTTGTTACAATTTATGGGAAAGTGCCTGTAGGCACTCTCCTATAAATTGTAACAAGGCAAAACACATGAACAAATTTTGACAATGATTAAATCTCTACTGGTTAACCCCAAGTACGCTGCTTGTGTATCAGAATTTTCGCCATTCGCTCTGTTTTTTCTCTTGTATAATCATGAATTGAACCATATATATCTTGTTTGACAGAGCTCATTGAGGTATATTTGGTTAAATATCAAACTGCAGTTGTGAAAATGGACCATCGAAGTAGAAAATGGTCTGTTTGTCTCTCTTTCGCTGCATGAACATAAGTGATTCGATAATTTTATTCATGTCATGATGATCATTTAGGTGACTACATCTGAGTCACAATCTGTAATGATGTATCTGTGCCTCATTTACAGCACTCGATCACAAAACAGTCTTTTTGCGAGATCACATTGTGATTCTATTGTGACTCACTTAGTTAACCCATAGGTTGAGATTTCCTAAATAAAATACTGCAAAATCAAGACTGCATCATGAAAAACACATAATTATAGTATCTCAGATTTCATGTTTTTTGCATTTTTTTTTTCTGCAACAGGAAAGCGGGCAGAGAATTTCGACCGGATCATGACCCAGTCTTGATCAGATCAAAATTCTCAGTCTACCTTTGTGTTTCCAGTACTGTATGTGCATTTTTCAAAAAACTGGAAGGGACTCTGTAAGAACAGTTTTTATGCTCCCAAATAAAATTTCGAGGGAGCATGTAGTCTCCACTTTGGCCATCCATCTGTCTGTTAGTACATGGCCATCTGTCCATCCATCCATCCCGTACATGCGTGCATCTGTCCAGCCACAGTGATTGATATCTCAGCAGTGAGTAGATAGATTTCATTGAAATTTGGTATGAGGGATCCTTGTGTCGAGCTGCTCCTTCGCATGTTATAAAAAAAGTTGCCCACATATTTTTCACCATGTCACCAGAGTTTTGGTCCTTGCATTTCAAAGACATGTGCCAAATGACTTCCCATAGCAGGGGACCACCAATTTCACGAATCTGCTTGTTGACTAAGTTGACTGTCGGGGTGCATCCATCAGTTTTACTGATTTTCTTGTTATGTGTTGTTTTATATTTAAAGTAGCTAAGAGGTCTATAATGCACCTTACTATCATTCATATGTATTAAATGAATTTTGAATTTAAAAATAGGATAATCTGCTGAGATAAAAAAAAAATAGAAGAAAATCCTAAGACAAACCTTTGGGTTGGTTTTAAATTAGATGCTTTGATGAGCTGGAAAATTTTTTCGCAACCTTATAAATATTCTAGTGCTTATTTTGTCGACACACAAAGCTAGGTTTACATTTTAAGCATGGAGAAAGGATTGCTGGAGGATTTTTCTATTGTTCGTCAGGTAGGAATTAGCAGAGGAATGGTATCAGTTTGCTCAAAACGTGATTATACTTTGGGTAATCCATGATTAGTGTTTCCAAATGTGGTAGTGATCAGGTATTTATCATATGCAGAGTACATATGATATGTAACAAATAATGCTTAGGAACATGCACAAAAGATATTTTGCATGTTGGTTAAGTACCCAAAATTTTCATTTCTTGCACAAGGTTTTCTTCACTTGTGAAAAATCATGGTATTATAAAATAACTTTTTGATATCTTTTAAGTTCTTTTATGCCCTTTATTCTGTCAAATGTGGTAAATTCTAATAGTCAGTATAATGAATCATTGGTTAACCCTTTATCCAATAAGGTAAGAGCCATATCCAGTCCATGTCTCTAAATTTATTTATATATTTAAATGAGGTTTAATGGCTCAACAGCTAGGGTCACCTTGTGTCAGGTAGTTTTACGGGTGGAGGAAGCCGGAGAAGCTGGAGAGACCCACTAAGCAATGGCAAACAACTGCCAGACTCCCCAACATACTAACTCCACACAAGGTAGGTTAGCATTGGTTGAAGCAAGTGCACTATCGACATGCAGTATGACCATCAACCTGCAGTACACCTTCACACTGTGCCCCCATTTAAATTCTGCCAAACTAACATTGTTAAACCTTTACTCAGCGTAATGGAAAAAACCGGCAGAGCAATTCTCAAAAATGGCCAATATAATTTTTATTATTTTTTTATTTTTTGTCTCAAAAATAAAGGTTATGACCCCTCGTTGGAACGAGCTCGATTAGCTTGTTCCAACGAGGTGTCATAACCTATATTTTTGAGACAAAAAAAGTTATTCAAGAATTTTTTTTGCAAGTGTTGTCTGCTTTTCATGTTAGGTAAAAGGTTAATAGATGTCCCCAAATTACAGGAATGTTCATAATTTAGATGGCATGATAGAGAGTTTGATTTGGTTTTTGTGTTTTTTGTGTCCAATTTCATAAGGAGTGATTTAACTACTCTTCTACACATGGACAGTCTACATCCTGTCACTTTGAAGTTGTTTCAAGGTAAGCGTTTGCTATCCTCATAGGCAGCAGACTTGCCAAGAAACCGTGACCCATGTACTTATAATTTACCCTGAGACTGCATGTTGGGGCACCTGTTCTGTTGCAGTAAAAAATGATCAGTGTTGAAATTAGTATCTGTAGGGTTACTAAAGTGTTTGAGGCACCTGTAAGAGTGTATTATAATGAGACCTTAAATCATCATACCTACTTCGTAACAAATAATTTGCACTGGACAAGAAAATCCAACTGCAACAGGCAGAGTTGAACCGAAAACTGAAAAAAGACAAATATTAGCACATTTTTAAGTTCATAGACTATCAGATGAAACTGCTTGGTCCAGTAACAGCATTTGGTAGTGTTCCATGTGCTTTTTTTCTCAGAATTTTGAAATATCTAGTCCATGGAAAGCCCTTGCATTGAGTGTTTTAGCAATAATTCACTACTTCCATAATTGTGTTTTCCCAACCTGCAAAACCTTGGGCAGAATAGACTATGGGTAAAGTTATTCAAAGGTCAGATATACATGAAGATGATGTATAATTTGTTGTCACTTGCATGTTTTTCTCCTCTTCCTAATGGCTAATAAATTGTTGATCTTTCAACTGAACTCTGTTAGTCTATTAGAATGTAATTTTGTTAAATACTCCTTTGGGGCATGACTTTGGGCAAATTTCTACCAGGTGCTTGCAGTATTGGGTAAAAGGTAACAGCTTAGTTGCTTTGTCTCAGCTTTCATCTATCCCTTACTCCCATTTTAATTTGGTTATATAGATTCAGTTATTCGTTTTGTCACTTTGCAACGTTTCCACTTTCTTCTCAGTCTCATTAAAATAGTGAGGGGTAGTTAAACTGTTTGCCCAACAAGGCAGCCACTGCGTTCAAACACTTGAACTAAGAGAGGGTGAATCGTCCTAATTTTAGGCTACCAAGGAAATTTTACCGATCAAAACTCAAAGAGGAACACACTCTCTTGGCTCTCCCCAATTTCGTGTACAAAATTTAAACATTTTACTGGCCTACACCCAACGAGGGATACACCCTCTTGGCTCTCCCCAATGATAAATACCATGTCGTTCCCCCACTTATTTATGGTAGACCACCCATCTGACAAAATAACTCTTACCCTGCCTACCTGGAGAGAAGCTTTGGCAAAAACAACAGCAAATTGTTTGGTGATGATAATGGGCCACCCTCAAAGTGGCCGGTTTATTGAAAGAAATATCACTGATGATTTAATAATGAGTTCTGCAGCCATGTGATGCCACAGAATTCAAGAAAACAGTTAGAAATGAAACGAAGTTTGGATGAATTTTGCCAAAAGGGGTGCATATAAGTCCCTTCTGCAGTAATGTGGTGCCGCAGAACTACTAGTAAATTAATTAAAAACCTTACCTAGAAACTGGGCTTACAATAGTAATGCAAATAGTTAATCTGAAAGCTGCATGTCCTTGACAAAGGGAAACCTGCCTGTAAAGCAGTATCCGGCCTGAATCAAAGCTGATGAATAACTGACTATCTATCTTTCAGGAAAACTACAAGTAATGCAGGATCCTACACTATCCCGAGAAGAAACAGTAAGCAATTAAAAACACTGGAACAAACTGTTGAAAAAAATTTGACTGTGCCAGGATCCCAGCCTGTAAAGCAGGGATGGCATTGTATAAGATCACATGTCCTTGGCCTTATAACGGTTGGAATTAACTGATCCCGGGCATGTAATCTAGGGCTAACACGTTCCTATAACAGAGACTTGTGAAATTGAGTGTTGGACGAATCATACTATAGCTGGTAGTTGTAGTAGAGGTCCATCACTGTTGTCATGTGGTAGCCAATGTAAGTTGTTATGGCATCAAAAGCCTTTAAATCCTTGGAGATGTATCATAGCATGTGCCTCCTGTATATCCCCCATTGTTTCCAAAACTTGTAGAGTTAAGAGGGATAGTAGGTTGAAGAGGACGACTGCCATGCACAGAGTAAGAAATTTGAGAAAGAAGGTGGTGAGAGGGGAAGTGGTGGGAAACATTATACCACTTGTTGCTTCCAATGGAAGAGTTGAAATGTCCCGAAGTGACGCTAATCTGTTGCGCAAAAGTTGATTTCACCAATGGAATGTTCTGCAAGTATTCTGGGATTGGATGTTTTGAGACAAAGAGAATATAGTCTGTTCTTGTGAAGTGCCAGATTACATAAGGGTTGATGAAAATTACTAAGAAATTATCAGGAATTTGGTTTTAGAAATAGAGCATATGAATGATATTGCAACAGGTCAGCTTGAGTGGCATGAAAACAGCTGCCAGAAACAGGCTGAAATTGCAGGTGTGCCCTAAATAAAATGACGAGGGTGTTCCCCATAAAACAATTTATGCTAGGGCCTAATTATCGTTTATTTCAGAAAGCATCCCAGACTCCTCCCTTTAGGCTCCTGATATGTCAGTGGGAATGTTACTTGTATCTGTCAAGTTTGTCGGTTACCCCTGACATCGTAGATGCTCACAGAAAAGTCTTTCGAAAATTGCGGCTGCATGTGGAACATGAGTGGGTAATTTAAGAAGCACCAAAGATAAAAATGCATGTGCTTACAAAGTTTTGAAGTTCAGTTGAGCTTATCATTCAAGATATTCTGGGCCACCTCAGTGGCCTCTTGCAACAGGCAGTGAAGTACCTAGATTTCATCTGCTTGTATAAAGAAATAGAAAAAATGAAGTATTAATCACACACTTAATTAACATACCTCACAAGCATTTTCTTCAAAAAGTAAAACCTGCATCATCTAATTAATAATGGAGAGCTTCACTTTGTTGTCACCATAGTATCACACAAGTTTAGAGATATCATGAGATATACAGACTGTCAAAGTACCAAGAAATTACATAAGGGTTTCAGAAAAAGGCGAATTAGCATGCTTGGCACTTCAGTCAATCAGCATGTACAGATAGTAATATCGATAGACCAGCCCTAAGTCTTTTATTTTCTTCAGTGTTGGTAAGCATCGCTGTTTACTAGACTTTTTCCTTTGGTTTATGCAATAATTTCCCAGGATTATTCTCTTCATTCTTTGGTCATATACTGTTGTGGTCAGAGTGAGTAACTGTATGGTTTGACAAGAGAATTACTAAAACATTTCAGCTTAGGTATTGCAGTCGCTTACTTCATGTTTCAATAAGAGTAAAATCCTCATCCTCTGATTGGATGAGAGATGGCAGCATACTTTCTTTTATGATTATGGCTCCAGTAGCAAATGTTCCCGTCTGACATCATCATGCGAAATTTTGAAATGGCTTGCTTCATCAACGGAGTGACTATCAAGGCACTTCATTTTTCTGGATTTTTCACACGTGTAGCAGACGGTGTTGCAGATGAAGTGTTGTTTAAATTACAAACCGATTTATGATTTGAACTGAGATGGAATGAATTTATCTGGTTTATTGATTATTTAACCAATGTCGTCTTGGGGTATAAGAGAGGTTTATTTACTAAACCTGTGATTGTTAAAAGTTGTCTTGAACCAAGGCAACTTTCAACGATCACAAGTTTAGTAAATAAACCTCTTGTGTTTCATGATGTAGGCTTTGGGCTATGGGTAGTGTCTTATTGGAACATATAAGTTATTGTGATAAGTTGACAGTGGCTCAGAGCGCATGTTTAATCTCGATGCATCGCATCTCGGTTGAACATAGCTCCGAGTCACAAACCTCAGACAATGTTACAATCAATATTCATCACAATAACTTATATTTTTTCCCTTCAACAGGACTGGGAATAACCCACGAATGCCTGTTTGGGTTAAGTGGGTTGGGGAGTGGGGGGCGGTATTGGATACACGTGATTGGACATATCAATATGTTGCCAAGTTTAGTGTGGATCATGAATGTCACCGGCCCATGAAAATTTCATGCAGGTTTTTTGCACGGGCACGCGTTAATGTCTGTGGGGTAGGTTTTGAAATTTTCATTTGTACTGGACAGGCTTTTTCAGGGGTCTCATCGTTCTTTTCTTGGTATTAACTCGTTCATCAATAGTTGCTGGTTGAAATGTAACTTATGAGGTATGCAAAGACTGACATATGACGAACGTTTATGTGCCATTGGCATGTTGGAAGCTGGCAACAGACAGATTGCAGTGGCTCAAATTCTCAACATTACTCACTGGGTGATTAGTCTACCGTCAGACAGGCAATGTTGATGACAGACGTTGGTCAGGTCATCCAAGGGCGACAACTGCTAACCAGGATCATTTCATCCGAATGACAGCATTATGTAACCGCCATCAAAATGCCTCAGAAATTGGACAGCAGCTGCACTGAGCTACAGATGTGCGAGTCATTGGTCAGACTATCCAAAATCGCCTACACAGCTGGAAAGCTGGAATTGGTACACTTGACGACCTCGAATAATTCCATGTTTGACTGAACGTCACGTCGCAGCAAGGCTTAATTGGTGTGGAGCACGGCAGTGCTGGGACAATCATCGATAAAGCAACGTCATGTTTTCCGATGAATCGAGGGTCACTCTTGACTTCCACGACATGTGGAACCGAGTGTGGTGGTGGCGGAACGAACGATACCTTGATGTAACCGTTAGGCTGCATGATCGTTTTGGGGTGGTTCGGTTATGGTGTGGGGAGGCATAACCATGACAAACAGAACAGCATTACATGACATCCAAGGGCATGTTACAGGGCAGTACTACCGTGACAACATGTTAGCAAATCATGTGTTACCATTTGCACGACGTCACAGCTGTCGATTCATTTTCCAAGATGACAATGCAAGAGCACACAGGGCCCGTGTCGCTACAGAGTTCCCCCAGGAGCAGTACATCACTACGCTGCCTATGCCATCATTAAGTCCGGACCTTTCACCAATCGTGCATGTCTGGGACATGCTTGGCAGGAACCTACAACAATGCCAGCAGCCCCCTACCAGTGTTCAGGAACTTGCCTCTGCACTGCAGGAAGAAGGGAATAACATCAGTCAAACTGATATTGGACGTTTGGTGAGGAGTATGCCACGTCGGATCCGTGCTAGGAACCAAGGAGGGTTTCCAAGGTATCCAGGTATTGAGGTCTTAGACTGAAGGGTAAATTCTCTAACTGACCATCCATGTCTTCTACAGCACAGTCCGTGGAATGTGTGCTTGTCAGACACCCAACTATCGCTGAAATCATTCACCAGATGTCACAGTGCAGTGCCTCAACTGTCTTTTTGATGAGAATATAAATGTATTTCTTCATATACAGTGGAGCCCACTTAATTGAATATCTCTTAATTGTATATCCCTGTTAATTGAATATAATTATCCGACACAAAACCATTTACCATACCTTAAGTACAAATTTGATCTGTTAATTGCATATGGGTTGTAGAATAAACTCCTGTTAATTGTATATAAATTTTTGTAATATGTCAAAAAAATTACTGTGACATGCACCAATTTCCCCTTATTTATCAACATTTTTGGCCTCACTACATCCAATACAGTCTTTATTCTATTATATCTTGTTTGACAGAGCCCTATGAGCTCTGTCAAACAAGATATAATAGAATAAATGCTCTGTTTACCTCCAGAACACAGGAAACTGAACAAATCCCTGTTAATTGTATACTCCTGTTAATTGAATAATTTTCACTGGCAAAATGGATATTCAATTAAGAGGATTCTACTGTATCTCACTTTTATCAAATATCCCCTACTTTTTATACCCCCACTTTTGAAGAAATGGGGGGGGGGGGTATACTGGATTACATGCGTCCATCTGTCTGTGCGTCCGTGTGTCTGTCCGTCCCAGTGTGAGTCTGTCCGAGAATATTTCATTTATGCTTCATCATTCCAGCACTGCAGTGGGGGTATAAATTGCCTTCAGCAGTAGCTCTTGTTTTGAATAGTATATTACAGATTAAAAAAATTAGGCAACCCCAGAATTTATCACTTAATCTTGTTGCTTGCAATTCTTTAATCAAGTAACCATTTTTAAAAGCACAATAATGGCCTGATATGCTTGTGGCTTCCGATGTTCAGCTCCTGAGGACCCTGATGGCAGCAACCCATTTCCAGAGCAAACATAGTTTTGATATGGTCATGATTAGCCATTGTGCAGAAATATGTGACCTTAAACACCAATAAATAAATAAATAGTTAATTTTGATAGCTTTCCTTAGAGAATGCTTTGGACAGGGTTTGTATGGGTCATGGAAACCTGGAAAAGTCATGGAGCACGAAAATATTTTTTCCAGACGTGGAAGTGTAGATTCTCGTGGCACGTCTTAGTATTCGCCTGAAAAGAGTCATTTTAACCCTCCGCCTATATAGCGGCAGCAAATTAATCAATACAAGACTAACATGACCTGAAATATTCTGACACTTTGTCAATAGAATTGTACAAATATTGTTGTCATTGAATCCGGCTCAACGAGCCGATTCCAATGACGTACATATTTGTAAGGTTTTATTGGTAAATGTTGATTTTTTTTAAAATTCAGTTGATGTTTTAAAAATTAAAAAAACTCTGTTGGGTAAAGGGTTAATATGCATTATCCATATACAATAGGAGTTCAACAATGGTGGTCTCATAGGATTCTGGGTCTCTAATAGCAGATGTGGTTTCTCGCAATCATTTTCACAAGAATCCAAATGGATTCGCCCAAATTTAAATGAAATATAAGCCCTGTAGTCCTTCAATAGGCAACATAGGTAATATGAAAAGAAAAAAAAACAGGATTTTCTGTGCCTGAAATGAATTGAACAAATTTAATATTTTTATAGAAAAGTTGCCTTGGAAGAGTTAGAATCAAGAATTGTTTTGTGACATATGTGTCTGGTTTAGATTCTGAAGATTATGTTACAGGTGTTTCCTAAGCAATTGGAAAAAACAGAATTAGTTCTGGTTTCATTAGAAATGAGATACTTTTGTCTATAACTCTGACGGCATATGTCATACAGTACATTCTGATATCAAGTTATGAAAAAATGAATGCATTAACATTATTGTTATAAAAAATTTTTTTAAAAACATTGGTTAGTGTTTGTCACGACTTGAGAAAGGTAAAGGGTTAAGAACAGGCTTGTTCAGATTAGAAATTAAGTTGAATTACGGTTGCTTCAATCTTTAGGGATTAGTCTGATTAGCAATAGGAACAGAATATCTGTTCCATTGCCAGTGCAAATTTGAATCATTTTTCCAAGTTCTGACTGAAAAATCTCCATTTTTCCACCTGGTACGCAAGACAGAAAATAAGCAGACTGTCATCTGCAAAATGAGGTCTCCAGAGGGTGAATTTAGTGATGCTACCCTGCATAACAGGGTAGCATCACTAAATTTACCCTCTGAACCTCAGTCTGAGTCAGGATCTCAAAACTAAACAGAAGGAGGTACCCAGAGGATAAATTGACCCACTGTATGGAATAACATCATCAAATTCACCCCCCTGGTGACCTCATTCTGCAAATGTCAGGCTGCTTATTTTCAGGCCTGCTGGTAGGCATATATAATAAAATAAAATATAATAAAAACCCCCCTCAGATACAAAATAATGCACTGCATAAAGGATAAATCGCAAAATTACTGATTATAAAGCACAGGATACTGCACAAAGTTTCATAAACTACTTAACTTCCCTGTGGGAACCCTGAGAAGTGGAGCAGTGCTTGTTCACTATGGTTAACAAGTTCTGCTTTAATACTGGTAAAATAGCTGGAACCAATGCCCAGGCTGGATGTCCTCTAATAGTGGGCAGCATTGGTATAAACGATTGGCTGTATGACGTAGACCAGTTAATATTTTCAGCATGCAGCCTCATGGCTGCACATTGAAAATATTAATTGGTCTACCTCAAATAATGAATATTGACTTTCAATTCCTGCCATTCGGCTGACATGGAAGATACCACCAGGGTTCAAAGGGTTAATTTCTTTACAGGCAACTCAATCTAAGTGAGCTTTTTAGGCTCGGTTTCTTGGAGGCAGATGCAGAATTTAAAAAAAAAATTGCAATAATCAACATGACAAAAATGTCCATTCTACTCTATTCTCTTCTACTGTTCAGAAATAAATTTTGTGAGAGTCATTCCAAAAATCAGATTGTTTAATTCCCATGACATGAAATCTTTGCTCCTGAGAGGGTGTTATTTACCCCCAAGTGATGATCATAAACTTCTACAGATCTGAGTTCTTTTCACCATTGGTGCTTGACACAGGTTGGGAAGTCAAATATGGCGTTTGATAACATTTTTGGTTTATGTTCTGCACAGTTGCTGCAGATTTGACGGGTAACCGGTTAATGGATTGAATTTGAAAAGTTCTACAATAGTTCATTTTATTCCATCCTCGCACATCACCGTTAATATCTAAAATAAAACTTCTCTGCCGATATAACCTCTTGAGGTGAAAATATCCTGCAAATGGTGTAGCTCTGTAACAGCGCTCTATATTATGCAACTGCTGAAGTCAATATTTCAAATGGATATTTTATATTTCTCATAAATTGATTTTCTTGATGATTTATGTACCAACTGAAATATCTTCGACTCCAGAAAACACATAAATAAATATGACCTAACACATCTATCAGATGGAGTTAAGAAAATTCGAATTGCCATTATTTTATTTTGACTGTGTAAGGTTTGTTGACCTTTTATCTTCTGGTTGATATTATATTTTATCGCTACGTTGGCTGGTTGGTTTCCAACTCTGGCTGTGTTTGTGCTGGTCAACTTTGTGACAAATCCTAACCCTTATTGACCTAGAGATTTTACATATTTTTGCTACATTTTGACAGCCTACATTCTGTTACTTTGCGGCTGTTTTTTGGCAAGTCTTAGACTTTCCTAAAAGCAACTACCACGGTGATTAGAATGTAACTTGTGAGTTAACCCAAAGACTGCATGTAGGGGCAACTGTTCTGTTGAAAAAAATGTGATAATAGTCAGAATCACATCTTTTAGGGTTAAGTACTCAAGTAAATGTTAACTGCTTAATCAAAATCGCAAATTTTTTAGTCAGTTATATTTCTGGTTTGCAAATACAATGGACACAAATGATTTGCTACTTTGTATGCAGTGAGTGGACATCAGCATGTGCCGTTAGTGCGGGCCTTAAAATTCGTGAGAATCAGTTTTGATTCACATGAACTCCTGCCGTGGGAATCAATTTTCAGATCTCAATTTAGAATTTGAGAGTTCTGTTATACCTTGGCTTGTCCTTGTGACTGAAACTGTATATAATCACTAATAAAAAACAAACCTGATATTTATACTACAGTTTAACCCTTTGGAACCGAGTTCCAATTTGTTTTGAGTTTCTTGTCTTGTGTGTGCATGAAGAACAGATGTTCCAACATGCAGACTTTTGGTGGTCTTGATGATGACAGTTACAGTACCTTGTCAGTGGTGTCTATTGAAAAAAAGTCTTGACTGCCTTTACAGTGGTAGAGTGCTGAATTATTTTTCAAAGGAAATTTGTAATGGGAGTATTTTTTTCAAGGATACCAATCTACCAGCCAAGGAAGCCCTATTTTAGCAAGAATTTTTTCATGAGTAATTGTTTTGTTACAGTTTATTGGAGAATGCCTGCTTGTACTCCATAAAAATTGTAATAAAGCAATTTTGCATCAACAGTTTTGTATTGCTTCTGGTAGGCAAACAGGCTGATGAATACAGTGTAAAGCCACTAAAGTGGCCTTCGGCACTTTTCAGTAGAGCCATGTTAGTGACTGAAAAGACTGAAAACTGGTATTAAAATTGCGCGAGCAGTTTACCTTTGTCGGATTCCAGTTACTCCAGTTACTGCCCATAGGTAATTTAGTGGCAATCTTCACTCCATGTACTATAGAGTTTGAACTGACCTTAAAAGTTCTTGGATTTTGAAATTGAAATTCTAGGTGCTTGAAAACTGGGTTTTATTGGAAGATGTTGTGGAACATCCTTGGAAAATATATTTAGTTAATTGCTTGTCTTTATTTTGATTGAAATGTGTACTTATAAATTGTGGTGTTTGTCATGTGTAAATTACATTTTTTTTTTACTCCACTGAAATAATACAGTACTTTTTATCAGTGATATTTTTGTCGATCAGATTGCAATGAGTTTGCAACACACTTATACACTGGAGGGTCAAGATTTCATGAATAAAATATTGAAAAAAAAATGAAGACCGAATCCCTCCCCAAGAAAATAAAAATAGCACTTCAGATCCAATGTTTCTCACATTTCTTTCCAACGAGTGAGATTCTGCAGTGCTATTGGGAGAAAAGCAGAAAGATAATTTTCACTGGATCATGATCCAATTGAAGGACTCACCATGGTTTTCTATTCACAGTACCGTTCCTGCATCTGAGGATGATCCTTGGGAAATTGGGAAGAACATTCCAAGGATCTGCATCAGGTGAAAGTTTTATTGGCTTAACTGGTTGAGTGATAGATGTAACTATCAGGACTTTCCATAAAAATGAGGGTACCAGAGGAAAAACCATTTTTTTCCTTGCTCATTTTTCCTATTCTGTCAAGCACAAATAATATTTTGTCTATATAAATTTGTTTTATAACAAATTATTGATGAGTGCCAATTGACACTCTTCAGTAAATTGTAATAGAACAAATTTGGATGACAAATTCAGACCACGAAAAAAAATGTACCCCTCAGCCAGTTAATGGTTTGGAATACATGTACAAGAATTTGTAACTTGTACTTCGATGCATGTAAAAATCTAAGGTGTTTAACCCTTTACCCTATGTAGACGATATCAAAATTTATTATTTTAAATATCATTTTTTAAATTTTTTCAAAAAATTTCAACAGAACCATATCATGTGACCCTTCTTTGGAATGAGCTCGATGAGCTGCTGAATTTGCATATTACACAGGCAGATACGGGCAATTCGTTGGGTAAAGGGTTAAAAGAACCTTCTGGTGAAGTTCCTAGAAAGTGTTTGAAAATTTCCTTTGAGTAAGTCCTGAATTTGTTTTTCTCTGGCGAGGAAGATGGACTGTGTACTATTTCTTTGGTTATTTGTACCTCTGACTTCTATTCCACTGATAGTGCCGCTAGAATGCTTTAATACTGCATCTTATTAATTTTGTCATGGACTGTCAGCTGTGTTGTAACAGGTATTGTTAAATGAAAGGAAATATTGCAGATTGCTACATTCGGTATGGTAATGCCTAACAAAGTATACAGTGATGGGTATGAGATAGTTGAGCATGGCTAAACAATCCATATACACAGATGCGACAGGTTCACTTTTATGGTGGCATCTCATGAATAACAAGTCAACATCTGGGTTTGAAAGCAGAGTGTCAGAATAATGAGCCTACTGTGCTTTGTACCCCATGACATTCTCATTTCAGGGCTCTTGAACAAAATGTACAGTTATACATTTTTTAAAAGTTACGTTGTAATACATTTTGAGTTTTATCAAAATGTACTTTGCAAATGACCATTTTATAAGGGGCTAATGACTAGAAACTGAACACTGTAAGCACAGCCTAATTTAAGACTTAATTCCATTACTGTGGTGAAATCAGGTATATTATTCAGCAGGCTAGCTGCAGCTCAATAAGATCATTCTATTTTATGTGTCCGTCAGACATGTTATGCTGTAGACATGTAAAATTGGGAGATCACTGAGCAAAAATTGGGAGATTTCAATATTTATTTGACCCAAAGAAGAAAATTTATTTTAATAGTGACATTTTATAAAAATTTCCCAATTTCCAAGTTCATTGAACCGTTAAATTTAACCATTATTGTTCTTTTTCTTTTTTTTCAAATTTAAAAAAAAAAATTGAACAAAACAATATCATGTGACCTCTCACTGGAACAAGCTCAGCAAGTTTATTCCGTGAGGGGATCATATGATACGGTTTTGTTGAAATGTTTTGAAAAATAATTTTTTGTCAAATTCTCAATTTGTAAATTACATGGACGGATGCAGCCACAAGCCTGGAAATAAGCAATCTGTCATCTGCAGAATGAGGTCCCTAAACATGAGTTTGCCGATGTTATCCCATGCAGTGGGCCAATTTATCCTCAGGGTTCCTCTTTTTGTTTAGGCCTGAGACCTTATTCAGATTGAGGTTCACAGAGGGTGAATTTAGTGATGCTACCCTGCTGTGCAGGGTAGCATCACCAAATTTACCCTATGGGGACCTCATTCTGCAGATGACAGTCTGCTTATTTCCAGGCTTGTGCAGCCAATTTGTTATTTAAGAGTAAACCAAAATTATTTTTGAAATTGTGAGACTTGACATGCTGGAAATGTTCATTGGAGGGCTGAAAATGTTTATTGTAGGGCAGTGTGAAATGAAGGCCCAACAACCTTCAAAACGTGTATTTCCATCAAAGTAATTTTGGTCTTGAGTATGCAATATGAGATTTATGTGATGTGACTACTGTACTGGTTGAACAGATTACTACTGAAAATGATTTATGGGTGTAGTTTCCGCACAATTATTTTGAGAAAAAGCTTTGTTGGCAAATATTTTAAAATTTAGCTCATGGACTACTATGTTGTACATGGTAGTCCATGAATCGAAAGATTTCTTAAGAGCGCTTTATGAGCTTTTTCCAAGTACAGTTGAACACTGTCAATTGAATGGACACTTTGCCAGTGAAAAATATTCAACCAGCAGGATTCTTCATTTAATGGGAGGGAGTATGGTGGCTAAGTGGTTTGAGCAATGAACTTCGAAAGTGGTAACTGCACCTTGAGTTGTTGCTATACTTGTGGTGAGTCCGTGCCTTGAGGAATCTGTCAGTTACTAACTGTTACTCAGTAGTTCTCTTCAGGTACCCCAGCTTCCTCCACCTGTTAAATTGTGTGACGTGTTATGAGCCTTGCTGTTAAAAGTGTTAAACCCCCCAAAACAATTCAAAACAATTTATGTGAATTTGGTCATTTTCCCATATTCTAGTGATAATCTGAGCATTTATTCTATTACAACTTGTTTGAAAGAGCTTCTGGTGTTCTGTCAAACAAGATGTAATAGATTGGATGCCAGTTTTTGATGTACTTGGGCCAAATAGGTCCATAAACATACAAAATTCAGTGGTGTTGCAATTCTTGGACAGATTGCATATTTCCTGAAAATGGTAATTTGGGCAGCATAGGTATAAATTGTTGGCTAAAGTTGACTTTGTACTTTTGTTTCAGTTATGATAAAAGATTCTGCAAGTGACCTCAACTCTTAACCCGATGAGTATTTTAAAGATATTTTTCCTAAAATCTAGTCATGGCTGCTGTGAAGCAGCCATGACTAGATTTGATGAAACATTCATCTAAATTTAATTCAAGATATCATTTGTGCAAAAATCCATTCCATGATTAAATATACCCAAATTATACATATTTCAGTGGGAAGAAAAGTTCTGCCCTGGGCAGGAATATCCACCAGCAGCACATAAGGAGTTAAACATAAATAAATAAATATAAAAATTTGAATGAAGAAAGTAAATTGTATCTGTTTTCAATTCTGGTGAGAAAGTTACCCTTCCTTCATATACTAAATATATCTTTTGCTTTCAGGGTGGAAAAATGGGGATGGTACATCCGCCTGGAATTATGATGTATAATGGTAGTGAATTATTTACACAACCTCCTCCCGCACATATGGGTATATCACCCGTTCATATAGACCCCAAAACAGGTAAGTGAAAATCTTTTTACAAAACTTCTCATTGGAATTGCATTTTGAAGTTTTAATTGCTCTTTTAGTTCAAGGATATATTGAAGTAAAAATATAAAAAAATTGTATGATCACTCAAAGGCACATCTTGATTCTTCTTGGAAACACATTTCGGTTGTCAAATATTCATTCCTGTATTCCTTTGGTTTTTATCTGACCAGTTGGAAAAATTACCAGATTTATAAGATGGGCTCGTGAATTTTGGAAGGACTGCATATATATATTGTAATTTTGAGAGGATGTTGGAAATCATTGTAAGTTAGGCATTATTCTTCCTGGTACAGTACAGTCACCATGGACTGGTTGTAATCCATGTGTGGGCAGTGATGTCCACGCATGTGTTTACCAGGTAATAAAAGTCAGCAGCAGCAAAATTTTAATCAATGAAGCACCGGGTTGTACCCAGTGTTTCATTAATAACATTTTTGATGATTATTGCTCTAATTAGTGTTCAGAATTGAATCCCGTGGAAATATTTCCCACTCATGGAAAGTGACCAGTCCATGGCGACCGTACTGTAAATTGTGGTTGTGGTAGAAAGGTAGAGTTGTCATCTTTGTGACTTTGAGAGGAATAACAGTTTAACTTGAGGCTTAAAGGAACCGGTTTGTTTTCATAATATGTAGGCTTGGGAGTTTTTGTTCTATTTCTGTAGTTGTAATTAAAATATATTTCTGATCATTTGGAGCTATTAGGTAATTTCAGTGACATTAAATATGATAATTCACAAATTAGTACAATCTGCTCCGATTATTAGCATAATTGTTACTCTCATATTTCGCTTTATCCATAAACTGCCCATGTACTTAACTATTTGCATTATACTGCATGTAGGTTCTCATTGGTTTATTACATATAAACTTTGAGAATTTTTTGTTATCTACATGAAAATGTGCAGTAGAATGTCTAGTATTCAGTAATTTTCAAGATTATTTTTTTTCTGCTTCTTTCAAAAAAAGATTTGGCAGATTCAAAAATGAAATATTGAAAGTTTTTATTGCAACTAATTTGATTGGCACAAAATATCATGGTTTGTTTTTTTTTTGCTTGGGTTTTCCACTGAACTGATATGCTGTTCCGTGAAACAAGGCCTTGCATTTTGAAATAATATTTTGATCTACCATTAGGGACTCTACAGTACATGGAGAGTGTATTATCATTAAATCACCCATTGAGTGGTGATTCCAATTGGGCAATAATTGCTGATTTGTTGCAAGCACAAGCAAAGTTTCAGCCAATAAACCCGGAAGTCCATTGGTTGAACCATTGCTTGTGCTTGTTGTCCATATTTACAAAATTTGAAAGTGATACTTTAGGTAATAACTTTTTATTTATTGACAATCCACTCTCTACATACTGTAGAATAAACTGTTGGTGCCGACTTTTGTAGTCTATTTTTATTTAAACTTGATGTTAAAATGTTATTTTGGGGACTGATCTTGAAGGCCTATCAGCCCAAGCCCTAAGAAAATGGAAGGCCTGGTGAAATCCATGTCTCTGAAAGGTTCTTAAAATTGCTTAACTCTTGGGGGCCTATTTCCAATATTCGTAAATGTTCACTACCTCTGGAGATGTGCCTCAATATGCAGTCCTGTGGTTGTCTACATAGGCAGCCAAATCTTTCCTAGATACAACTGTTGAACATAAATTGTTGAAGCTGATAGGCTAGAAAAAAATGTATGAAAAATCTCTAGCCCTTTAATGGTGAAAAGTGTGCGAGTATAAGCCCTTCAAAGTGCTCGAAGAGTAGACTTTCTGGGAAATAGTTATGGAAAGTCCTTGAAAAATATAGTTAGACCTGATTAATTTTGAAAAAATATGTTCCTCTAAGCTGTGTTATTTGTGTGTGTGGTTTGTAATCAGCTAATGTGCTAAAGTAAAAACAAACATAAAAAGATAAAAAAAATGAACATAAGCATGTCAAGCAATGAATAAGAAACCTTTTGTTGCCAGTTAATGGACACACAGAATGCTACCATGTGTGAATGCATTTGTCAAAACGGCATGAGTGTCTGCATGGGAGGATAGAATGAGATGCACAGCCTTGGGTTCTATCCCTCCGTGATGGCATGTGTGCCATATTGATGAATGCATTTACACATCGTGGCATTCTGTGTTTATTACACACCTCGATGACATAGAATCCATTAATTTAAAAATTCAAACATCACATACAGAATATTTCAAACTTTCAAACTCTTTGTTATTTTTCCCGTTGATAATAGATATATCAGTTGTCACTGCAGCTTCTGGATTGAGTCTGAAGGCAACATTTTGATTGGCCAATTACGAAAATGGGCGAAGTTTAGTTCATTTGATGGATTTATGACATCAGGTGGAAAAGTAGTCTGTCAGCGGAAATTCGTATTGAACACCTGTTCATATGGATTTGTAAATATGCAACTAGAGGAAAAATAATAGATGTAATAAAACAAGATTTTTAAACGTAAGTCCTTTTACAGGCACAAACTGCAGCTTGGATATTTCCTTGAAAAAGTTCTACTGTTATGTATTCTTCTTCCTTGAGAACTGGTAGGTTGCATCTGTACAAGCAGCCAACAATAATGCAGAAACACTGTTGAGTCATCTGCAGCTATCCACATGTATACATGGTAGAGTAGTTATTATTGTAAGATTAATCTGTTGATAAGGGTTAATTTGATACTAGTGGATAGTATATTATCAGATTAAGGTTGTTGCATTTTACTGGAATATTAACAGAATCAGATTCTCTAGTTACCAGTGAAAAGGTTCTTGGAGAGTCATTTCTAATCGCATATCACATAACAGTATTTTTTTTCCATTGATCTGAAACAATAGAGAGCAAAGGTTATGTTCCAGGCTTTGTGTTTTGTTAGGGCTGAAGCTGACAGGCTGGGAAATTGACCCTGTAATTTTTTTTCATGGGCCTGTCAGTTGGCCATGTAAGAATAACGTATCATTAACCTCAAAGTCTCCAAACAGCCACAAACTACCTCTTTTATGTTGCTGTTTAAAGTTGCCCAAAGTGTCGTCTTCGATAACTATTGGTAGGCTGCAATTATCTTGACAGTGTTTATATATCATTGTTGGCTTCCTGTACAGGTAGCCAACAATGATGTAGAAATTTTTTAAGTCACTTGCAGCTGTGTACATGTACATAGGTAGTTATTATCATAACATTAATCTGAAGGAGCACGGTGGCTCAGTTGTTACAGCATTGAACTTCAAACCGATAAGTCCACAGTTCGATCCCTGCGGGGGGTAACAGCCCCTTGATCCTGATTGCTGATGTAGAGGCACTGTGTCGCTGTGTACAAAGGGGAACTGCCTGTCGATAGTGCACCTGTCTTTAACCAATGCTAACCCTGCTTGTGTGGAGTTAGTATGTTGGGGAGTCTGACAGTTGCATGCTGTTGCTCAGTGGTTCTCTCAAGGTACTGTGGCTTCCTCCACCTGTAAACCTGTCCAGCATGAGCTGACCCAGGTTGTTGAAAGTGTCATTAAACTCCAGTAAATAAATACATTAATTTGTGTATTTAAGGGTTAAGCCTTCATTAAATTCGAATTGCATACAACAGTTTGAAGTAGCCACACAATTTAATTTTTTCCTCACAAACAAGACCTCATTGAAATGAGGGGTCTTAAGTTTTATTTTACAGGGAAAAATGGAAAGAATACTTAATTATGAATTATTGTAGTTGTGGATGATCCTCATCAGTTATGGCTGTTATTCTAGGTAAATGGTTAAGCTAAACGAAAATGGGCCTTGTCAGTGTTAAAGTTGACCTCAATAATCCCTTCTATGAGGCCTTCTTGATGGCTCTGACATAACAAAATGCAAGGCCTGATGTTCCCCTTCTCGTGTGGGTTATGGCACAAATTCTGAGCCCTTTGCAACAATCTCATCGTGTATTATCATTTCTTCAGCAAAATGAGAGGGACACAAAAAATGTTCTTTTTTCAAGAAATGGTTCTGAAATATTTAATAAATTAAAATAAATATTTAAGAAATAAAAGAATTTTGATTTTTTTTCAACTGGATCATTTTGTGGGTATCATTTGATGACATCTAATGAATATATGGACCTTTTTGAGACCTGAGTATTGCTTACAATCTCCCTGAGAATTGAATGCATCATAAGTTATGTCAAGAATTGTTCCAAGTTATATGTGTGCATGCACGCTAAATGAACATTACCATCAGAACATTTTGTGGGTTACTAAATGAGGCCTGCCAAAATTTAAATTTTGCCTAACCCGAAAATGGGTCCCACAAATTTTTTTTGCGTAACCCATTTTGCTTCACATAACCCATTTGTACAATCATGAAAATTACGTGCCAAAAAGAAGTCAGGAGCATCATATTGAGCAGGAAATGGATTTTTATTGAATATAATGCTCCTGGCTTATTGTTGGCTTAATTATACCTTTTGAATAGCTTGACATATGACTGGTGACTTGAGTCAACAAACATCTTGTTCACTGTTAACTGAGAGTTGAGTGAGGGTGTGGGGTCTTTTACTGGCTGTGTTACATTGTTAGCCTTGTTGTCCAATTTACACAAATACATGAAGGGAGCCCAGTTTACAGTGTCTTTCAATATTGGACCGGTGGGCGTGTTTCACACCATCAATGTATTGTTTAACGCTGTTGATGACCGACCCACGCAGCCCACGTTTGGATGCCTCTTTTACTATGGCATCCCACTTTGTTGAACATGTTAGGCATTTCACATTGAAGACTTTCCTCTCCTCGTCGACCTCAAAGGTAAAGTGTTGTGACATTGGCCACTTTCTAAAGGTTTTCTCCATTACGGATTCTGGGTCCGACTTTTTAAAAAGTGATCTTTGGTCTGACATTTTAAATCATTCCCTAGAACTTTTGCCATGAATTCGAGTTGTAATAACCTTCACAACTTTACCATGTGTAGGTGACGAGCACGTGTTACAAAGAGCACTTGTGATTCGTTCTACATAATGAACCTCATTCACACGCCGTCATCACTGTTTATTTTCACCAGAGCCTTACGCCATTGGTCGATTCGCTTCATAATTATTTGTACAAGATGATCAGGGTTTTAGAGTTCGAGTTTGTGAAGAAAATACAGTTCGCAACAGAATTTATTGCTGGTTAGATTTGCTTGAATTCGGAACGAACTAGTGCAACGAAGATGGCTTGTCATGCCCTTCAATATTTGATCGATGAGCGTGTTTTAAATCATCAACCAAATACTGAATGGCAGTGCAAGCCATACTTATATGCGGTTTTATGCCATCTCTTTTTTGTTTCACCGCATTGATTATAGTGACTGTTCCTCGCAGTCCGTGATTGGGGGCGTCTTTTTGGGTGTTTGGTCACTCATGCATTCAGTTCAAACACACCCTTCATCGTCGACTTAATAACTAAAATGGTGCGACATTGACCAAATTTTGAAAGTTTTATTTTAGTGAGTGACTCCTGTTTGGATTTTGTGGTATTGTCTGACATTTTTTATTCAGCCCACAGTTGGAAATTCGAAGAATTTTTTGCGCGACCGAAAAATCAGACCCGTGGCAGGAAGTTTGCGCGAGCGATGTGTAACCTGAGCGATCGCTTGCGCAATTTGGGCAGGCCTGCTAAATAAAATGTTGTTGTCTGCAGTCTTTAACCATAAGAACTAATATCAGTTTAGACTTGGAGCCATTCACTGCTTTATAAAGGACATTAATTTCAAAAGAAATTATCAGTCTGTAATTGATCTACTGTGATGTATTTCATTAAATATGGAAAAAATACCATAAAGATTCTCATACAGGAATTCTGACAAGTATTCCATATTGCAAGAAGCCCATCTGATTATCAACGCATTAACCATTTACCCAGTAGGGCTAGCAGATAATGCTTGCAACAAAAAATTCTTTAACGGTTAATAACCCTTTATTCAGAGCACACCATAACCAACTTATTAGTTTTTAAAAAATTTCAACAAAACCATATCATGTGACCCCTCATTGGAATGATCTCAATGAGCTTGTTCCAATGAGAGGTCACATGATATGGTTTTGTTGAAAAAAAATTTCAAATACATCTTTTTAAATTCTTAGTTATAAAATTATGTTAGTGGATGTGGCTGATTCATTACATAAAGGGTTGGTCAATAACTACAAATTTTTCATTTTTAGCTCAACTTTGGCGAAGCCAAATTTGAGGTATTGTCATTGCTTGTCGTCCGCCTGTCTCGCAATCAACACGGCTTGGGCTAGAGGCTGTATTTATGAACCGATCTTTACAAAACTTCTTGGGTACCTTTGTTATCACCGTTGGACGAGAACGAATGTTTTGGGGTCCGGTCTGAAACTCAAGATGGCCGCTGGCAGCCATTTTGTACAAAATTAGGTGCAATCAGATTTTTGTGCAGAACTTCCATATGAAAGTGCTGATTTCAATCATTTTTTGTGTGAATGTTTAGTACCATGGGATACATCACCTAATATGGGTTTTTTTCTCGTGCATAAATTATGCCAATTAGACCATTTAGTGATACTTTCAGCACTGTAACTGCAAATGCCAATACGGCTCGGGCTAGAGGCCGTATTTATGAACCGATCTTTACGAAACTTCTTGAGTACCTTTGTTATCACCAAAATGAGTGGTTCTGGGTGCAGCCCGAAATTTAAGATGGCTACCAGCAGCCTTTTTGTACTTTAGTTAGTGCAATCTGTTTTTTGTACAGAACTTCTCTTTGAAAGTTCTGATTTGAATAAATTTTTGTTTGAATGTTTAGTACCATGGAATACATCACATATGATACGGGTTTTTTTCTCGTGCAGAAATTATGCAAATTAGATAAACTTTAATTTATTCAGTGCTACTTATACACAGTAAGTGCACATGTCAATACGGCTCGGGCTAGAGTCTGTATTTATGAACTGATCTTCATGAAACTTCTTGGGTACCTTTGTTATCACCGTGGGACGAGAATGATTGTTTTGGGTGCGATTCAAAATTCAAGATGGCCGCCAGCAGCCATTTTGTACCAAAATTAGTGCAATCAGTTTTTTGTACAGAACTTCTGTATGAAAGTTCTGATTTGAATAAATTTTTGTAGGAATGTTTTGTAACATGGAATACATCACAAATAATACAGGGTTTTTTCTCGTGCAGAAATTATGCAAGTTAGATGAATTTTGATTTGTTTAGTGCTACTTTTACGCAGTAAGTGCACATGTCAATACAGCTCGGGCTAGAGTCTGTATTTATGAACCGATCTTCATGAAACTTCATGGGGTACCTTTGTTATCACCTTGTGACAGGAACGAGTGTTTTTGGGTGCCTTTGTTATCACTGTGCTATGAGAACAAATATTTTGGGGTTCAGTCAGACCCACTCTGGGACTCGAAAGATTTCTTTTCTAGTTTAGCATCTGACTGTCACCCCACCTTTACAATACTTCACCTATATATTTGTTACAGGCTACGGTCAGCATTTATGTACAGACCATTACAATACTTTACATGTACCTTTGTTATTGGGTCATTACCTAGATGGTTGCCATTGCTGTGTCACATACTATACATGTACGAGAGATGGGTGGTTAACCGAAAATGTTTTGGTAACAAAACCGAAACCGTGACCGAAACAATTACAGAAAACCGTCGTCGCGGTTTTCAACTTCAGTGTTGAAAAGCTCTAATCAGGTCTTCAATTCTCAGAATAAAGAGATAAACAACCTAAAATTAACCTATTTTCAAACTTCAGAGTCGCGATACCCCGTTTTCAGAACAGCTGCAGTAATTGGTATTGCTTAAGAGCATGGCATTTACTGCGAAAATGGGTGACAAAATTACTTCTTACGCATCGTGTTTTAAACATTCATCTGTTTATCAAATGTGATTTCCTTTGCTGAACTGAAACTTGTCTCTTGTTCCACATTTATAATGACGGAGATATATTTATTTCTACATGTAATTTTGAAACCATGAACTCCAAAGCCAGCGTCAAAATCACAGTTGAAGTTGGATGGAAATTTCGGATTACAATGACCTATATGAGGCTTATGAGCGACTTTTACTCAATAAAATTTTTATGGTCGGCATAATATTTTAGGGTGTATCGGGTTATCCTAAACACAGGTATTTGGGGAGGGGGCTAATTTTGAAACAGACTCGAGGCAAAAATCATTGTTCTCAAACTTGAAGCTCTTGAGATAATTTATGCAAATACATTGTGCTCAGGAAATCAAGAGTACTGGTATAGGGTATTACACAGGTGAGTTGAACTAGAAAGGGAGTCCCATTGACACAGACTGGCACCAAATACATCTTCTTACATGCAAATGCAGTATATTGTTATGTTTGTACAATGAAAACCGAAACCGAAAACCTGACTCTTTGAATGAAACCAAAACCGAAACCGACAAGAAATTTGAAAGCCGCCCATCTCTAACATGTTTTTGTCTTAAACAAGTTGAGCTACAGTGTCATTGACACTTTCATTTGCCTTGAAAACAGCTTGTGACTCCTCACTGGAATGATCTTCACTAGCTCGTTTCATTGTGGAATCATGAACTGTGTTTTGGAGGCCAATATTGAGAAAAATAATTAAATTTGAATGGTCATTTTTTGCGACTGGCACTGACCAAATGTGACTGATAAGTTGGATAAAGTGTTTACTAAAACTCCTTGCATGCTGCTGGCAGTTTTTCCTGCACAGGACACACAATGTCTTGCCACTGAAATAAGTATAATTGGGCACATTTAACCAAATTTCTCTCTTGTAAATTGAACAGACTTTTTGACTAATGATTTCGTTAGTTAAACTTAAGATGAATTGTTCATCAAATCTAGTCATGGTTGCTTCCCAGCAGCCATGACTAGATTTGATGAAAAATATTTTGAAAATACCCTGCAGGTTAAGAGTTAATCATCAGTATTATCTCTTGGTACCTTTTTAGCTCAACTTTGACGAAGTCAAATTTGAGCTATTGTCATGGCCCGTCGTCCGTCTGTCCGTACGTCAACAATTGGCTATGGCTCGGGCTAGAGGTCGTATTTATGAACCGATCTTTACGAAACTTCTTGTGTACCTTTGTTATGACCCTGGAACGGGAACGAGTGTTTTTAGGTGTGGTCCGAAATTCAAGATGGCTGCCAGCGGCCATTTTGTACCGATGATGCAAAAATCAGTTTTTTGTACAGAACTTCTGTATGAAAGTTCTGATTTGAATAAAGTTTTGTATAAATGTTTAGTACCATGGGATACATCACATATAATACGGGTTTTTTTCTTGTGCGTAAATTATGCAAATTAGACTGACTTTGATTTATTTAGTGTTACTTTCAGAGCTGTAAGTGCCAAGCTGCTATGGCTTGGGCTAGAGGCCGTATTTATGAACCAATCTTTACGAAACTTCTTGGGTACCTTTGTTATGACCGTGGGATGAGAACAAGTGTTTTTGGGTGCAGTCCGAAATTCAAGATGGCTGCCAGCAGCCATTTTCTACCGACGATGCAGAAATTTTTTTTTTGTACAGAACTTCCATATGAAAGCTCTGATTTGAATAATTTTTCGTATGAATGTTTAGTACCATGGGATACATCACATATAATACGGGTTTTTTTCTCGTGCGTAGATTGTGCAAATTAGACTAATTTTGATGTATTTTGGTGTTACTTTCAGCACTGTAAGTGCAAATGCCAATACGGCTCGGGCTAGAGGCCGTATGTATGAACCGATCTTTACGAAACTCCTTGGGTACCTTTGTTATCACCGTGGGACGAGAACGAGTGTTTTTGGGTGTGGTCCGAAATTCAAGATGGCCGATGGCAGCCATTTTGTACAAAATTTGGTGCAATCAGATTTTTGCACAGAACTTCCATATGAAAGTGCTGATTTGAATAATTTTTTGTGTGAATGTTTAGTACCATGGGATACATCACATATAATACGGGTTTTTTTCTCGTGCAGAAATTATGCAAATTAGATGAACTTTGATTTATTCAGTGCTACTTATACACTGTAAGTGCACATGTCAATACGGCTCGGGCCAGAGGCTGTATTTATGAGCCGATCTTCACAAAACATCTTGGGTACCTTTGATATCACCTTGGGACGAGAACGAGTGTTTCTGGGTGCGGTCCAAAATTCAAGATGGCTGCCAGTGGCCATTTTGTACCGAAATTAGGTCTAATCAGTTTTTTGTACACAACTTCTATACGGCTCAGGCTCGAGGCCGTATTTATGAACCGATCTTTACGAAACTTATTGGGTACCTTTGTTATCACCGTGGGATGAGAACGAGTGTTTTTGGGTGTGGTCCGAAATTCAAGATGGCCACCAGCAGCCATTTTGTACCAAAATTAGTGCAATCAGTTTTTTGTACAGAACTTCTGTATGAAAGTTCTGATTTAAATAAATTTTTGTATGAATGTTTAGTAACATGGAATACATCACATATAGTACAGGTTTTTTTCTCGTGCAGAAATTATGCAAATTAGATGAACTTTGATTTATTCAGTGCTACTTATACACTGTAAGTGCACATGTCAATACGGCTCGGGCTAGAGGCTGTATTTATGAACCGATCTTCACAAAACTTCTTGGGTACCTTTGTTATCACCTTGGGACGAGAATGAGTGTTTCTGGGTGCGGTCCAAAATTCAAGATGGCAGCCAGTGGCCATTTTGTACCGAAATTAGGTCCAATCAGTTTTTTGTCATAACTTCTACACAGCTCATATTTGTGAACTGATCTTCACGAAACTTCTTGGGTACCTTTGTTTTCATCTTGGGACAGGAATGAGTGTGTTTTGGGGTGCCTTTGTTATCACTGTGCTATGAGAACAAATATTTTGGGGTTCAGTCAGACCCATTCTGGGACGCAAAGATTTCCTTTCTAGTTTAGCATCTGACTGTCACCCACCTCTACAATACTTTACCTATACATTTGTTACAGGCAACGGTCAGTATTTATGTACAGACCGTTACAATACTTTATATGTACCTTTGTTATCAGGTCATTACCTAGATGTTTGTCATTGCTGTATCACATACTATCCATGTACATGTCTTTGTCTTTGTCTTGACAAGTTGAGCTACAGTGTCATTGACACTTTCATTTATTCATTTTTTTCATGCACTAGGAAGGAGAATTGTCGTTGTGCATGTCATTTCAAAGTCAATATCAGAGTAAAAGCACTGTTGCCACTAGATGGTGCTTTTGGCATAACAAGATAAACTACACACAACATATTATGAAATGTATCCATACCAACACCAGAGAGATTTTGATTTGATACATGGTTCTTGGGTTTTCTTCTGGCATCCACACAAATTTATTAAATTGTTAGTAGATATATAACTTGTTCTTCATGTTTGAAAATTATAGAGAACTTTTTCTTCAAGTTGTGTTATCGAATTTGTTTTTGCAACACATATTTCTTCTACTCATGAGCAGTTAGAATTTGTGTATATCGTTATAAACATGCCATAGTAGTTCCTGCTGATTACAATAAATAGCTAGAGATACTAGATGCCAGTTAAATGAAGTTATTTGGCTCATTCTTTATTGTGATGTTGGTTTCTCTACTGTAAATCACTGCCTCACAATTTCACCGGATTTGAAAAATTTTTTGTGTATGCTCAGCCTTTCTTTTTGTGTTCCAACTATTTATTTGACTTGCCTTGAAGACACTCTACAATATTTTTTCCTGGACTATGAAGTTTATTTTTTTTGGTTTCCAAAAGATAGACTGTTTGACTTGTCCAATCTCTGTTTCTTCCTAAAAATGTTTTCCATTCAACTGTTACTGAATTACATCAAACTACCTACAGATTTCCTCTAACATAGATATGGATGGGGGTGGAGGCGATTGCCGAAACCCTCACTCCCCAACCAATTTGTCAGAATTAAAATTTTCTGATTTTTTTAGTCACTTGATGGTCCATTTACCATAGAAATAATTAATTGCTAATTGTCAGAGTTGAAGACAATCCTCATAATTAGTGACACATTCAGTGATTCCATCGCAAATGCGGCACCCCAGTAGTTTCATTGCAGCATATTTTTGTCATCATAAATTGTAGCCAGAATTGTTCCATATACTTCGGAATACTTCTGAAAAAACAATTATCAAACCCGGTATAAAATGTTTTTTATAAATTACATATAAAAACAATATTATGTGGGGTGGGGTTTCCCATATTAGTGTGGAAATCAATTCCAGGGTATTTGATGACGGGATTCACATCGCAAAATGCTATACAAAAATTACCATTATTCTTTCATATTGGCCTTATATTCACTATTTATCATCACTTTTTGAAACCAAGATGGAAACTGCTAATCAAATTTTAAAAAAAAAAATACCCTGAGTTTGTATAATAATTAGAAATATACAGACCTTGAAAAATGCTGAAATATATCGAGAAGTGGACGGACAGCCTTGAATAGCCTTGAAATTTATCAGTCCTTACCCTGTCACAACATTTCAAGTGGGAGTCCGATACAGTGAAGTTTCTGCTTCATTTTGCATCATCAGAAAGATTCGGAACACATACTGTCAGCTTGAACACAATCAATTTCTATCATCAAAATTTAATCTGACATTGGAATACTATGAGTGCAAAACAAAACAGTCATTTGTGTGGTTGGCCAAAAATCCCCATTTTTTTTATTAACACGTTCTCACTCCTTTTTCAAAACGCCTCCAGATATTGGTGAAACCATCCCCACTCAGTCAAAACAAACCCAATAACTTAATATAAATTACTATAATATTCACCAATAGAAAAGGTATTACCAAGACTTTTATTATCCTCGCATGATGTGTGGTGGGATGGCGTAAATTCTCTCGAGGGGGAGATATTTGACCTTGGCACACGGCTTTAACAATCCACATCACTCATTTTTCAAATGACAGAAAAAGAGAAGTATTGAAAAAGAATGTGTGTGTATTCCTTTTATCAGCTCACCTGGCCTAAAAGGCCATGTGAGCTTTTCTCATCACTTGGCGTCCAGCGTCTAAACTTTTCAATTTTTCATCTTCTTCTTTGTAACCGCTGTGCCACTGTGAACCAAACTTGGCAGGAATGGTCTATGGGAGGTCCTCTACAAACGATCCTCATTTTGTTCCTGTCAAATGAAAAACATGGCTTCCAGAGGCATTCTTTGATTCTGGTTGGTGGATTTTCAAAAATCTTCTCCTCTGAAACTGCCAGGCCAAATGTTTTGAAACTTCACATACTTGATGACTGGGACCCCCTCTACCAACGATCCTCATTTAATGTTGATCGGATTGTAAACATGGCCACATTTGCAGCTTATAGTTACTATAGAAACCTTATGTGAAATCACATTTTCATCTTCTTCTCTGGAACTACTGAGCCGATATGAAAACAAACCTGGCAGGGATAGTCTATGGAGCTCCTCTTCAAACGATCCTCATTTTGTTCCCATGTGTTTGAAAACATCGCCGCCAGAGGCATTCTTTGATTCTGATTGGTGGATTTTGAAAAATCTTCTCCTCTGAAACCACAGGGTCAAATGTTTTAAAACTTTGCATGGTTGATGACTGGGACCCCCTCTACCAACGATTCTCATTTAATGTTGATCGTGTTGCAACCATGGCCACAATTGCAGCTTGTAGTTACTATAGAATCCCTATGGGAAATCACATTTTCATTTTCTTCTCTGGAACAACTGAGCCGACGTGAATCAAACCTGGCAGGGATAGTCTGTGGGAGGTCTTCTACAAATGCTCCTCATTTTTTTACCGTGCATTGAAAAACATGGCTGACAGAAGCATTTTTAGCTTTCCAATTGGAGGATTTTTAAAAATCTTCTCCTCTGAAACCACAGGGCCAAATGTTTTGAAACTTTGCATGGTTGATGACTGGGACCCTCTCTACCAACGATCCTCATTTAATGTTGATCGTGTTGCAAACATCGCCACAATTGCAGCTTATAGTTACTATAGAAAGTCTATGGTAAATCACATTTTCATCTACTTCTCTGGAACTACAGAGCCGACATGAACCAAACTTTGCAGAAATGGTCTCTAGGAGGCCCTCTACAAACAATCCTCTTTTTGTTCCCATTTGTTGGAAAATATGGCCACCAGAGACATTCTCTGATTCTGACTGATGGATTTTGCGAAAATCTTCCCCTCTGAAACTACAAATTCAAATGTTTTGAAACTTCACATGATTGAGGACTGGGACACCTACCAATGATCCTCATGTAATGTTGCAAACATGGCCACAATTGCAGCTCATTGTTACCATGGAAAGCCTATTGGAAATCACATTTTTATATGTAGTTCCAGGTGACTGATTACAGGCTCCTTAGAGCCTCTAGTTGAACTTTACCGATACAAATGTAGGTCCATTAAATTTGTGATTCCTGTCCTCAAAAGTCATGGAAAAGTCCTTGAATTTCAAACTGAATTTGGGGTACGAACCCTGTTTATCACTGCGTCAAAAAAAAAAATGTTGACTGTGATTGATATTTCATCAAATGACAGGAAGTATTTTCTTGGCTTCTCTTTGATGTCATTCTGCTCAAAAATAGAACCAATCAAAGGCTTTAATCAATAAAAATCCTGGGAATCCCACGCCAAATTTTTATCACATTTACTGGAGCAATATGGCATTTCAGAGACCAACGCAGTATGTAATCAGTGTGAATTTGACTTCTAAAATTTTTATTTGGCTCCTAAATCTTAAATGCAGGCTTCAGAGTTGACTTGTAACCGTAAGACCCCACTTCCTCCATCGGTTACTTAAGCAGCCAAGACTTGACTTGCAACTATTTTGAAAATGAATGGTTATTGTGGAGTGATAAATTATTTTTCAACCATTTGAGAAACAGCTTTAATTATGCAAAAGAAGTATGTAATTAAATGTACAAATGTATGACCATATTTGGGCTTTATGCTGGTATGAAGGTGCAGCAATTTAAAGGCTTCATGTTCTGTACATGTACTTCATATTATATAATCTGTATGAATTTGCCTTGTTACAATTTATGGGAGAGTGCCCATGGGCACTCTTCTATAAACTGTAACAAAGCAAAACACATGAAAAATTTTGACAACCAACAATAATTTAGCACTATGGTGAAGAAGTAAATCTGGCTTCTACATTTCAAAAGTAGGTTCCAAGTCAGGCTCATAGCTTTTAATGTTCAGATCGGTCCCTGGAATTTTCATAAGTTACATTCTACATATTTCCCATTGTATGTATTTACTGATACAAACAATTCGAACACTTATGCCCTGATAGAGCAGTTAACCAAAATGAAAATTGTAACTGAAAAAAGCTTATAACCATTCTGGTACAGGTGAATAGCTCAATCCTTTCAACACCAGTGAGATGAAACTTATACCTAGCTTTGAGCAGTGGCTGGGTTGAAAGATAATTTTGGTCAAAATGGATAATATGGATTTGATCTTATCAAGTTTCCAACAGGACTTCCCTTTCATGTTATTTGTTCTAAATGAATTTTACAAGGTAGTTGTACTTGAACCTTTTTATGTTGTATGGTTATAGAATGTTGACAGAAAATTACTGAAAACATATGTTTCTTATGGAATTTTCATAAAAACTATTGTTCTAAGGTCAAATTTAAGAGGTCTTCTGAAGTTTGGAAGGTGTTAAATTTTACAGTACAAAAGAAGCCTGGTATGATTAGATTACTTATAACAATAGGTACTTCAACATTCATTATATTAAGAGGAGGCATATGTATAATACAGCTTACACTTCAGTACTTGCCTCTGGCACAGGATGCAGAGTGCATATAATATAGTCCAGCCGGTCACTTGACTCTTGGCATGTTTTCTGTTTAAAAACATTGCCAATAAGGCCATAAAAGAAAAATACCTAGATTATCACCAGCACTCACCCCTATATTTAGACACCACCCCAGATTTTTTTTTATTGCATCATGCATTCAAGAATTTCATTAGTTGATTGATTTGAATTAGAGTTTACCATCACCTGTGTATCATTCTGCATATGGGACAGATATATTGACAGTAATTCTATGATTAATTTGTATTTTTAATGCTATTACTTTAACCCTTTGAATCTGTGAGGCCCTTTTTCTAACCAGCAACATGATATGTCATAATTTGTCATGAGTGAATTTTGGGTTGGACCAATTTTTTGTCAAAATTTATTGCCCTTATTGGACTAGAGTTTCTTTTTATCACATTTCAGAGAAAAACCATTCAAGATTTTTTCTCCAAATTCAATGTATAGGTTTTTAGCTCATCTTGACAAAGTCAAGCTGACCTAATCTCATCGCTCTCCATCCGTCGTCTTTCATCCGTCCGTCATCCGTCAACACCATGTTTTGGTCTTCTCCTCTAAAGCCACTGGTCCAATTCAAGTGAAAGTTTGTGTGAGTGATGGTCCCAAAGGGGCATTGCATTTTTGTTCAACTCAACATGCCCAGCCCCATAGGGAGGGAATGGGGGAAAATGCTCCAAAATATTTTTAAAATCTTCTCAAGAACCAGTGTGTACAATGACTTGATATTTGCTATGGAGCTTCCTTTTGAGGTGTAGAATCAAGTTTGTTCAAACGAAGTTCGTGAAGCAATATTTGGCTTTATAATGGGAGGGGTAAGATTTTTGGCCCCCGCCCAAAATTTCTATGTTCTGAACTGATGGTCCGGTATGAACCAAATTTGGTATGTGGTATTATTGGGTCATAAGTACTTGACCCATGCAAAAAAAAAAAAATTCCTGCATCCCCATGGGAACCCTGGGAGCTAAAAATAGAAATAATTTCAAACGCCCATTTTTCCCAAACCACACGGAACAGAGAGCTGTTATTTGGTATGAAGTATCCTTAGGACCAGTAGAATTGAATGGTAAAAAAAAATTGCCATTGGTTATGTTAGGGTCTTCTGTAATGGGCATCGAAAAAATGCTGAGTCAGCATATTTGCAAAAATTTAACAAAATCTTTTCTCCACAATCAATCATCAGAATCTTTTGATATTTGGTATACAGCGTTCATAAGGGGGTCAGATACAAGTTTGTTGAAATAAAGCTCATTGTTCATATTTGGGCTCACTACAGGAGCTCGAATTTTTAACATAGAGTAATATGGGGAATATTCTTTAAAAATCTTCTTCAGAACCACCAGTCAGAATCTTTTAATGTTTGGTATACATCATTGTTATGAGGGTCAGGTTCAAGATTGTTCAAACCAAGTCCCTAGGTTAATATTTGGGCTTCCTACAGAAGCCCAAATTTGAACTTTGTTCAATATGGGGGTAATTTAAAAAAATCTTCTCCTTCAGATCCACCAGTCAGAATGCTTTCATATTTGGTATGCAACATCTCTAGGAGGGTCAGATTCAAGTTTGTTCAAATCAGATCCCTAGGTATATATTTGGGCTCGCTATGGTAGCCGAAATGTTTACTTTGTGCAATATGAGGAAATTTCTTTAAAAATCTTCTTCAGATCCACCAGTCGGAATGCTTTCGTATTTGGTATACAACATCTCTAGGGTGGTCAGATTCCAGTTTGTTCAATTCGAGTGCCTGGGTTAATATTTGGGATCCATATGGGAACCTGAAATTTAACTAGTACAATATGAGGGAATTTCTTCAAAAATCTTCTTCAGATCCACTAGTCAGAATGCTTTCATATTTGGTATACAACATCTCTAGGGGGGTCAGATTCAATTTGTTCAAATCGGATCCATAGGTTAATATTTGGGCTCGATATGGTAGCCTAAATTTAACTTGGTGCAATATGAAGAAATTTCTTTAAAGTTTCTCTTCTTCAGATCCAACAATCAGAATGCTTTCATATTCGGTACACAACATCTCTAGGGAAGTCAGATTCAACAATGTTCAAATCGAGAGCCTGGGTTAATACTTGGGCTCCCTATGGGAGCCGGAATTGGCCATTTTGCTGAAGAATTAAAAATGTTGTTTTCAGCACCCTCTAGAGGTGTGTAACCTAGGTTAATCCACATAGGTTGTATCAAGGGGCTTCATAGGGGAGCTCTACATTTTACTTTATGATCAACTGAAGAAAAGGCATGATGCCCGGATTATTTTCCTCACTCCTGAGGGACTCAAGGATTAACAGTGTAGCCTATGGAGATGGCTTGCTTAATTTCTTGGACTCTGTTTATATGTGTTCTGTTCAAGAAGAGCGCTTCAGGCCTGTGAGGCTTCGTGTTTGATGATAATATTATAAGTGAGATTACGAACCAGCCATGCTCAAGTAGTTCTTCAAGAGTTATTGCCCTTGTTGGACTTAGAATTTGAGGTCGTCACATTACCGTTTCTTGTCTTCACATTTTAAGGAAAACTTGTCAAGATTTTTTTCTTCCAAATTTAACGTTTAACTTTTTGGTGATATCATGAAGGGAAATGCGATACAGCTGTGTCCAAGTGTTTCTTTGTGAGTTATTGCCCTTGTTGGATTTTGGTGGCAGGGAATTAGCTATCCCATGGCATTGCACTTTTTCACATTGGTAATGGGGCAGAAATTCATGCCCAAAAATGCATTTAATTAAATACTGATCTACAGTCCTGTTGCTGTGGACTAGTCGCAGTAATGTCCACACCTGCATTTACCATGTAATAAAATTCATCAGCAGCAAAATTTTAATTAATGAAGCACCAGGTAATACCTGGTGCTTCATTAATTAAATTTTTGATGATTATTCCTGTAATTAGTTGTATCAATAGTTATATACAAATCCGTGAGGACAGTTTCAAGATCTTCTCTTCATGATCCCTGGGAAGTCCCAGTGTAGTGGTGCTTGATTACAGCGGTTAACAAATTCTGTTTTACTGTATAATTGGAACTTGTAACCAATGCCTGGGATGAAAGTCCTCTTAAAGTCATCTGTGTACGTGTAAAATGTTGGCAGGCTAAACCTCACTTTATTCTTGTGCTGTGGTCATGATTTACTGGTAACCATAAAAGCTGAGTGACCTTAAATCCCAATAAATAATAAAAAAAAAATTCAAATTTTTCTCTCCAGATGGGTTAATACGCTGCACTCTGATGTCAAAATATTGAAATTTTAAGTAGCAAACTTTTCCATATTGCAGCTTGGAGTTGAACCAATTCAATCTTGTTTGACAGAGCTCAATGAGCTCTGTCAAACAAGATTGAAATGTCTAAATTCCTAATTGCATTATGGGAAAAATTTGCAGCTTGACATCATTGTGCAGAAGGTTAAGAAAATGAAATGAAAAATTTAAGAAACTTGTTCTCAGTGAATTGTTAGGTGTTAAAACAGCACTATCAGTAATTGACAAATATTGAAAAAGGTATTATTGTTAAATTGATTTTCACTTGAAGTCGGGGTTGTTCTACTGGCCTATATTACATATCATTGTAAAGGTAGGAAATGTGAAACCAGTATTAAATTGTTATTAGAAATAGTTCCATCACAAATAAAGCGCCGCGCAATAAACTCTTATTGACCAGTAAGTTGCACTGTATTGAAATAATTTAATTGTATAGATTTTTTTTTTAAACGTGGCAATTTCTCTCCGTGTTGAGGCCATATGTTGCATTCAAGTATAGAAGTATAGATGTGGCATTGTTTGTACTGCCACTCAGATAATACTTTACAGAGATACTGTGCATGACTTAATTTTTTTTGTCTCTCAATTGTAGAATGCACATTTGCACTTCATCTTTAGAAATTTTTTTGAGTGGTAATTAAAGAAATGTTTACAGTTTCTGAGAAAAATAAGAAAAAGCACTAGTAAACTTTTAGGACATGGACCACCTGATGTAACAGGGTTCCTGTGGGTCCATGGATTCAAGGAATGGACTTAAATTTGACTATGGGCTGTTCAAGGCTTTGAAATCCTGGAAAATGAACAGAAGAATATTCATGAAATACAAACTTTGATGAAAGGCATAATCATAACTATATAGTTTTATATGCCATAGACCATGAAATCCTCTTAACCAGAACCCAATGGTTGTTACCTCCCACATCCCTTAAGGGGGGGGGGGGGGGGGGTGTAAGTGACCAGAAGGTCTGTTTTACAGCACTAGTGAAGGCAGGTGCCTTGAAAATCCTTAAATTTTGCTTTGGTGCAGCCTCGAAAAACTGCTGAAAATTTTATTTATTTATTTATTTATTTATTTATTTATTTATTTATTTATTGGTGTTTAGTGACACTTTCAACAACCAGGACAGTTTTCCCGGCAGAGGATGCCAGAGCACCAAGACAGAACCACAGAGCAGTGGCTCACAAGCTGGGTTAGCATTCTAAGCATTGGTTGAAGGCAAGTGCACCATTGAGGTGCAGTTCGCCTTTGTACACGGCACCACATGGGCAGTCAGGATTGAGTGCCTTACCCCAAGGACACAACACAGTTACCGCTCGTCAGAATCGAACTGTGGACCCTTTGATTTGAAGTTCAGTGCTCTCCCTAACCACTGCACCCCTTAACATAACAAATGAAGAGAAAAATTAAGCAAGAAGATATATTCTCCGTCCCCTTTCCTTATACTTACTGGCTAAAAAAATTAAGACAATACTTCTATTTAGCATTTTTGAAGTCCATATTGAAAAATAATTTGTAAATATCATAATGGTTTTTTTTTTTTCATCAGCCATAGCAATAAATTAATCACTTGGATAGTTTATTTTTTTCATTTGCACGCTTAGGAAAATGATTATATTATCATTAAGGTCTGATTAAGTTTACTAAATAACAAGCCAAATTTTACATCTTTCAAAAGACAAGTGGTCTACCATGAAACTAGGTCTTTTTTGTTCAGAATTTTGATACATAAAACATTTCTTCAAAAGAAATTAATCATATGAGAAAATGCCAACTTAATGCACAATTAAAGATCCATAAGATGAACGGTAAGGCAAGATGATAATGGCTATAACACAGGCTTAAAAGAAATTTCAGTGGTTATAATACAGTTTTCACATTGATCACCCTTCAATGTTGTACTGACCTAATGTAGTGTATTACTAGTTCTTCAGATTGAACCAGTTGATACGTAACTGGTTGAGTGCTAGAAGCCTTTATCAGGGCTTTCAAAAAAATGAGGGTACCACAGCAAAAGCCAACATTTTCCTTGCTCATGTTTTATATTCAGTCAAACGCAAATAATATTTGGTTATATAAATTTGTTTTATCACAAATTATTGAAGAGTGCCCACGGGCACTCTTCAATAACTTGATATAAAACAAATTTTGATGAACAAATTCAGACCACCAAAAACAGTGTAGCACTCAACCAGTTATAAAACCAAGGGTTCAGTTCTTGACAGGGAAGCCCAAATCAACCTTTTAAATTCCTCTATAACATGATTGTTTTAATTCAGAATATCCCTACAGGCCCATGCCTCTCTGTCTGAGGCCTGACAAAGCACTTCCGTTGTATGTAGTCAGCATGTTACACTATTTCATGTAGCTGCATAATGATATGTCAACTGAGTAATCATGAGAATGCCAGATAAAGAGCATATTCGAGCCCAGTGACAAGCCTAGGAAGTAAATTAAGGTAGAAGGGAGAAATCACTTCTCCCCCAACAGACTTCAAGGAGAAGTCAATTGAAAAAATGAAGTGAACCAGAAAGAGGAGCACAAAAAATGGGCTTTGCCTAATTTCTCCATTATATAGTTTTCTCAAATGTATATAACTTACTGAAGCTGAGAGAGATAATGAGAGAGAGGAAAAAAAAACCATGTAATTTAGTTCGAAAAAAAAATTCTGCCAAAAAATTCAGGATGTGTATTAATTTTTACAAAGTTCATCTCACCATTAATAATTCTGGGAAAATTCCAGTGTTTAGGAGGGTCCTTTTTGGAGCGAGTACTCTTGTAAACTAATAGAGTGCACCCCGATAATGTCAACAAGACAGACGTTTTTCACACTTCAAATGAGAATTAAGAGTGAAGTGTTTGCCCAAAAGGTTGTTTTCAAGAAAAATGCTGTACATATGGGTTTTTAGTTCTAAAAACGGCTTTGAAAGATTGTTCGAACACAAAATCACAGGTCTTTTGCCAGTTGTCACCCATTTTCACTAAGCTTATAAACATGTTGAATTGACTGAAAGCCAGGGTGAGCTGCAATGATCACTCTTTGTCCGCCATCATCATCCATCGTAAAGACAGTGGTTGAGTCTTCTTCCAAACTGTGGAACCGATTCCAACAAAATTCTTGTGAATGATGACTGGGGAGAGAAATTTTGTTAAAATTGTTATGCTGCCTCCATGTTGAAGGTATAGGTGAAAATTCCCCACCCCCCCCCCCCCCCCCAATTTTTTTTTTTTCAATTTCTCATCATCTGATGGATAGAATAACTTGATATATGGTATTCAGATACCTTTTGAGGTGTATGGTAACATGTGTTAAAGAGTTTGCGGGGCAATATTTTCAGTTGTTCTGGCAGGAGCAAGGTTTTGGGCTCTGCCCCAATTTTTCTTTTCAGAACCAATAGGCCGATTTCAACCAAAAGTGGTATGTCGCATTATTTGGTCACAAGTACTTGATTCATGCCAAAAACAGTTTTCCCACATCCCCATGGGAACCCCAGGAACTGAAAATATAATTTTTTTCAAAAGCTTATATTTCCCAAACTGCATGGAACAGAGAACTGTTATTTCTATGAAGCATCCTTAGACTGAGTAGAATCTAATGGGCTAAAGTATCGCAGATGGTACCTTGTTGCGTGTAAGGGATGAATGTACCAATGGAAGAGCGTCTGAACCCTTTCTGCCAGTTAACACAGAAAATCAGGTTACTGAACGGAACTCGTGAAATAGCCTCAGTATATATAATGCATTTCTCATCGTGGCTTTGACCATCAATGGTGAACATTTCAGTTTTGTATTTGGCTTTCTTTTGTTTCAAAAATATGAAAGATCACCTGTATATTGAAAAGGTTCTGATTTGTGCAAGCCTGTGTTCATGTGGATGGCATATTCTCTTCAAAGAAAGCCGTGTCTGAGAGTAGTGCTTTGGATACTGCATGCCACATCGAATGAGTTGTAGTCAAATTATGTATTGTAATTGTATTATTTTATTTCAGGTATACCTAGGCCTCCATTATATGGTTATTCAACTCCCAGTCAGTTTCCACATCCACTATATGGTCCAGAATTATCATCATTAAATTGGTAAGTATCCATTTGTTCACCTCCTAATCTGAGTATTTTTATGGCCCCACCAATAGGTGAAGGGGCGTTTAACTCTTTACATTATGAATCAGTAGCATTTTCCCACACAATTTATAAATTGAGCAGTTGAAAGAAAAAAAAAATCAACAAAACCATATCACGTGACCTCCCCCACCCTCTGGGATGAGCTCATTGAGGGGTCACATGATACGCTTTTGTTAAAATATTGAAAATTTTGAAAAAAACAATAATTAAAATAATAAATTTTGTTATCCTGTACATTGGATAAAGGTCTAAGTGTTATCCCACTTCATCCATCTGCAAAAGAGCCCCCTAATGGATTTTACCTCAACATTTAATAGAGCATAAAATGAAGGAGGTCAGCTGATTGGGGCAATATTAATTATGTCCTCCCTTCAGCGAAGGAAGACATATTGTTTTACCCTGAATTCTTCTCCTCGTTGTTGTTGTTCTCATACAACCGTGTCGGGGCCAAAACTTCTTTTTTTTATCTTTTGACCTAGGCTTATGATATTTAGCATGTGGGTGTATCACCATGTGACGATGTGTCGCATACCATCATATCATATTGACCTTTGACCTCAAGGTCAAATTACTGATTTTTTTTGGCAAGTAAGCTTGTCTGGGCAAGAACTTATTTACCTTTTTACCTTGACTTATGACATTCGCCATGCGAGTGTATCACCATAAGACTATGTGTCGCGTACCTTCATAACCCATATATGACCTTGACCTTCGACTTCAAGGTCAAATTATTGATTTTGACCTAGGCTTATGATATTTGGCATGTGGGTGTATCACCATGAGACGATGTACCATCATGACCCACATATAGCATTGACCTTTGACCTCAAGGTCAAATTACTGATTTTTAGCTCAACTTTGGCGAAGCCAAATTTGAGCTTATGCCATGGCCCGTCATCTGTCGTCCGTCTGTCCGTCAACAATTCAATACGGCTTGGGCTAGAGGCCGTATTTATGAACCGATCTTTACAAAACTTCTTGGGTACCTTTGTTATGACCGTGGGACCAGAACGAGTGTTTTTGGGTCTGGTCCGAAATTCAAGATGGCTGCCAGCCGCCAATTTGTACCGACGATGCAGAAATCTGTTTTTTGCACAGAACTTCCATATGAAAGTGCTGATTTGAATAATGTTTTGTATGAATGTTTAGTACCATGGGATACATCACATATAATACGGGTTTTTTTCTCGTACGTAAATTATGCAAAGTAGACTAACTTTGATGTATTTGGAGTTACTTTCAGCACTGTCAGTGCAAATGCCAATACGGCTCGGGCTAGAGGCCGCATTTATGAACCGATCTTTACGAAACTTCTTGGGTACCTTTGGTATCACCGTGGGACGAGAACGAGTGTTTTTGGGTGAGGTCCGAAATTCAAGATGGCCGCTGGCAGCCATTTTGTTCAAAATTAGGGGCAATCAGATTTTTGCGCAGAACTTCCACATGAAAGCTCTGATTTGAATAATTTTTTGTGTGAATGTTTAGTACCATGGGATACATCACATATAATACAGGTTTTTTTCTCGTGCAGAAATTATGCAAATTAGATGAACTTTGAATTTTTCAGTGCTACTTACACACATGTCAATACGGCTCAGGCTAGAGGCTGTATTTATCAACCGATCTTCACGAAACTTCTTGGGTACCTCTGCTATCACCTTGGGATGAGAACGAGTGTTTCTGAATGTGGTCCGAAATTCAAGATGGCTGCCAGTGGCCATTTTGTACTGAAATTAGGTCTAGTCAGTTTTTTGTACACAACTTCTATACGTCTCAGGCTAGAGGCCGTATTTATGAACCGATCTTTACGAAACGTCTTGGGTACCTTTGTTATCACCGTGTGATGAGAACGGGTGTTTTTGGGTGTAGTCCAAAATTCAACATGGCCACCAGCAGCCATTTTGTACCAAAATTAGTGCAATCAGTCGTTTGTACAGAACTTCTGTATGAAAGTTCTGATTTGAATAAATTTTTGTATGAATGTTTAGTAAATGGAATACATCACATACAGTACGGGTTTTTTTCTCGTGCAGAAATTATGCAAATTAGATGAATTTTGATTTATTTAGTGCTACTTATGCACTGTAAGAGCACATGTCAATACGGCTCGGGCTAGAGGCTGTATTTATCAACCGATCTTCACGAAACTTCTTGGGTACCTTTGTTATCACCTCGGGACGAGAACGAGTGTTTCTGAGTGCGGTCCAAAATTCAAGATGGCAGCCAGTGGCCATTTTGTACTGAAATTAGGTCCGATCAGTTTTTTGTCACAACTTCTATACAGCTCGTATTTATGAACTGATCTTCACAAAACTTCTTGGGTACCTTTGTTTTCACCTTGGGACAGGAATGAGTGTGTTTTGGGGTGCCTTTGTTATCACTGTGCTATGAGAACAAATATTTTGGGGTTCAGTCAGACCCACTCTGGGACTCGAAAGATTTCTTTTCTAGTTTAGCATCTAACTGTCACCCACCTTTACAATACTTGACCTATACATTTGTTACAGGCTACGGGCAGTATTTATGTACAGGCCGTTACAATACTTTATATGTACCTTTGTTATCAGGTCATTACCTAGATGTTTGTCATTGCTGTGTCACATACTATACATGTACATGTCTTGACAAGTTGAGCTACAGTGTCATTGACACTTTCATTAGGCAAGTATGCCTGTCCGGGCAAGAACTTATTTATCTTTTCACCTTGGCTTATGATATTTGACATACGAGTGTATCACCATAAGACGATGTGTTGCATACCTTCATGACCCATATATGACATTGACATTTGACCTCAAGGTTCCCCGTGGGAACCCCGGGAAGTAAGCAGCACTTGTTTACTGTGGTAAACCAGTTCCGCTTTACTAGTAAAATAGGACCCAGTCACCAATGCTTGGGGTGAAAGTCCTCTAAAATGGGCAACATGTAGATCAACAATTGACTAAACTTGACTTCATCTCCATGTTGTGTCACGATTAGCCATGGTGCATAAATATGTGACGTTAACAACCAACAAACAAACAAACAAACCTCAAGGTGAAATTAGTGATTTTTTGGCAAGTAAGCTTGTCCGGGCCAGAACTTTTTTACCTTTTCACCTCGGTTTATGATCACCATGAGACGATGTGTCACATACCATCATGATCTACATATGACCTTGACATTTGACCTCAAGGTCACATTATTGACTTTTTTTTAAAAATCTTATGACCTAGGCATGTGATTTTTAGCATGTGAGTGTATCACCAAAAGACGATGTGTCACGCACCATCATGACCTACATTTGACCTTTGACCTCAAGGTCAAATTATTGATTTTTTTTTTTTATCTTTTCACCTAGGCTTATGATATTTGGCATGTGGGTGGATCATGTACTGTTGTGATGACAGATGACCTTGATTTTTGACATCAAGGTCAAATGATAGATTTGTTCAGCTAGGTTTATGATATTTGGCAAATGAATGCAACAGACAGGCTAATGTGTCACATTCTATCTTGAACTTCCATAATCTTGACATTTGACCTTTAGTTTGATCTTTGTTAGTCGTAAGTTGGAAGCATGGAACCAATCGAAGTAGAGACTAGTTGATTTTGAAACCCTCAATAAAAATGTCACGGTGTCTATTTTAGAAAAGATTGAAAATATTTGCACTGGCTGTCCTTTCAAAATTGTGAGAGTTGAAAAATAAGGTGAGGGGTACAAGTAAAATAATATATATTCAATTGAGTGTGAAACTGGACGGTAGTTGGGGAATTGTCGAACACAAAAAACACACAGCAACATATATATTTTTTTCCTGTTCCTTTTTTTAATGAGATGATATACTAAGTGGATTCAGGACTGTTTTTCCCCAAATGATCTTGATGCACTTAGGAGAGAGTAAAATGTTAACACTGATGCCAATGCAAATCTTTTAGTGTATTGTAACCATGTATAGGATTACAAAATACAGATCAAGTTCTCACATGGCCATATTCTCATTCTCTGTTCTAGAGTTATTCCCCTTGAGTTAGTGAAGGCTATTTTTATGGTTTCCAGACAGTAAGTTGAGTATCCCTTTTCTGATTTTTCTAAAACTTTAAAATTTACAATGACAAAATACAGGTAAAGTTAGCATTTCTTTTTCCAGAGTTATTCCCTTTGATTTAATGAAAAGTAGTATATTTTACGGGTTCTGCTCAGTGATTCAAACACTTTTTTATTATTGAAATACCTTGTTTTTTCACATGTTTGTAACAGGCAAGCCTGGATTTAAGAGGTCGGACACGGACAAAGTCCGACTCAGTTATGCGTTTGTCAGAAGGCCAGTTCCTTGTGCGCGTCACTCTGTCCAAGGCCAGTTTTCATTGTTAAGTGGGCAGTGACGCGTAGGAATGGTGGGTGAATTATCGCTTATCTCTATTTTTGTTCATTGAAAGTACAAATCCATAACAGTTTATTTCCCATCATCGTCATACACGACAATCATTTACGAATTCTGTATACTACGTTATAAAAATTCAATGCAAAACAAAAACCTTAAACAAGGATTTCCCAAGGGATTACTCCTGTAACGTATTTAACATAAAGTGCTTCCCCTTCATTTTAATTTCCGTATTCACAATTGTCAAATGCAACCCGAATGCAGTGTTTTCAATTGAAGTACTGTCATCACACTGACTTATCAATAATATGGTATAAACCATTCAAGGTATGTGTTATATTTTTATTAATTATATTAGATTGTCAAACGCCGAGCTAATTTCAGTGCATGGCACCTATTCTTTGCAGGTAAGATTTTACCCGTTCATTTCGGTCAATAGTCGTCCTGGTAAATAGTTGTTTGTTTACAAATGTCGATACTAGGTACCTTATTGAAAAATGAAAATACATTACATGTTTATCTACTGTTACATGTATATCTTAAATACAATATACATGCAGCTGTTATATATACTGCATTTCTCATTAAACTGCTTTGAATAGACTGAAAATTACTGTTTGCGACTGATACTAAAGAAATGTCCGACAGGAACCAGTTTGTACCTGTCATTTTGTCCGTAACCCCCCAAAAAATTATATCCAGGCTTGGTAACAGGTTACCTGTGAGAAATGCCTTCTCACCAACGACTATCAGAGCCAAAGGCTCATTGGGTGAAGTTCCAAATGCTGAAAGTGGGTCATTATATCTCCGGAATGGCGTGACATATTGACTTGGACCCAACCCCAAAATAAGTCAAAACTGGTTGGGGATTCAGCATACGGATTAAGCAAGATCATAGGTCATTGAATGCATTTTGAGAATTTCTGGAAATCACATTTTGAGAGTCTCGAATACATTTCTGAATCTAACTTTTAGCTCCGCCTGACAAAGTCAGCAGAGCTTTTCTGATATCGAGGTGTCCGTCGTCCGTCCTTCCGACTGTCGTCTGGCATCAACATTTTTTGTCTGAGCCATAATTTCTTTACCACTGGATATTTTTTTAACAAAACTTAATAACAGTATGTATTGGCAATAGGCAGTGTGCCATCAATCACAATAAGACCTGTATCCATCAAGGTCAAGGTCACAGGCAACATGGTAAAGGTAACACTCAGGAAAACGTCAACATTTTGTTTGTCCGACCCATAATTTCTTTACCACTGGATATTTTTTAACAAAACTTTATAACAGTATGTATTGGCAATAGGCAGTGTGCCATCAATCACAATAAGGTCTGTATCCATCAAGGTCAGGGTCACAGGCAACATGGTAAAGGTAACACTCAGGAAAACGTCAACATTTTGTTTGTCCGACCCATAATTTCTTTACCACTGGATATTTTTTAACAAAACTTTATAATAGTATGTATTGTCAATAGGCAGTGTGCCATCAATCACAATAAGGTCTGTATCCATCAAGGTCAAGGTCACAGGTGACATGGTAAAGGTAACATTCAGGAAAACGTCAACATTTTGTTTGAGCCATAATTTCTTTTCCACTGGATATTTTTTAACAAAAATTTATAACAGTAGGTATTGTCAATGGACAGTGTGCCATCAATCACAATAAGGTCTGTATCCATCAACGTTAAGGTCACAGACTACCTGGTCAAAGTAACACCAATGTATTTGCCAAATTTTATTATGTTTTCAATTTTTGTCTAATAAACAAAGCTAATGAGCCTTCATTGAACAAGCTCAACAAACTTGTTTCAATGAGGGGCCATAAGCTACGTTTTTGAGACAAAAAATGATGATGTCTGCTATCCGTGTTGGGTAAAGGGTTATCAGAATCAGAGATTGGGGATCAAATGTTATCCTGTATATGGCTGCCCCTGAAAGTAGTTGGAGCTATCTTGGCCGAGAGGCCTCTTGTTAATTTTAGTGCTGAAAAAGTGGTTGGAGCTAAAAATTCTAAATGTGGTTCTGGTTTGGTAAAACATAATGTATTGGCTTGAGCTTTTATTTGTTTTATGCCATCCATGATATTGCTGGAAGGGGCATATGTCAGGCTTCACATTGCTCATGTTAATTTTGGGTTTGATCACTGACAGAGATTGAAATCAAAGACACACTGGCAAAACTTTCTGGATCACTTGTCAGGATTGTTATAATGCAAGAGTTTCAGCTACTTAAGATAATGTTTTTCAAGGATTTAAGTTATAACTCTTGCCTGACATTGATTTCAGGCGAGCATGGCTGATTATATGTGCCACAAAAATTGAGTCTTGGAAAAGTGTGCTAAATGGTTAGAAAAAAAATTGCTGTTAACCCTTAAAAAAAAAACTGGGAGGTCAACACCAGAAAAACAAAGTTGAATAATTTTTTTAAAATTTGTTAATTTGTTGTTGAAATAACTAATGTTTAACCCTTGAGGGCCTGGAGATTTTTATACATTTTCGCTGTACTTTGAAAATCTACCTCCAGTGGGTTTGCAGTTGTTTCTAGTCAAGTCTTGGCTGCCTACAGAGGCAACCAAGACATGCCTAGAAACAACTGATAAAATACTTAGAAAACAAGTTTTGAGTTTACCAAAAAATGCATGTTGGGACACCTGTTCCTTTGCATTAAAAAGTTATCAAAGTCAGAATTTTGCCCTTAAGGGTTAAGCTGCAAATTTTTCCCATAATGCAACTAAGAATTTAATAAATTCAAGCTTATTTGATGATGCTCATGGGGCTCTGTCAAACAAGATTTGAATTGGGTTAAAATAAGCTATAGTTTGGAGGCAAAAATTGAAAAATAATAAAAATTGAACGGCATTGTTAATTTGGTAATACCACTTTCAGACATTGTGTTATTTCAAGGGTTAAAAGATATTCTTTCAAACATTACCTAATCAACTTGAGTACACTGTACTTAATTACTTTATATGAATTTTCATCTGTGGTGTTTGAATTGGGGTTCAGTTGTTTAGGTGCAAGCTATATTCAGTTTTGTGACAGTATCTTAATTTCACAAATGGAGAAAAAACAAGTTGAAAAGTGTCACAATTATCACATCAGAGGCAATTAGATGCCATATGTCATTCCCTGATAGCAAGGTTAATTTTAAAGTTATTTGATTTCCAGACACGAAGATACTTCAGGTTATGATTTACTGTCAGGTTAACATGTTCCATAAATGCGAGTTTTGTTGTGAAATTACGGAGTAATATAAATGTCACCCCGCAGAATGACAACATGAAACAGTTGTAAATGTTCTTCAAAATTAAGAATACTATTCCTGTTGAAAATGATTAATAAATTTATGAGTTGGATGACAGCTTGAATAATATTCTAATTGGTCCTTCAAAAACACTAAAACAGTTTGCATCAACTGTTCAGTTCATTTTCGAGATGTAATTAAAATTAATGGGTTAAAAATGCCTGTCAACTGTGAATCTTCTCTTTCAATTACCTACAATAGATACACAATGAGACTTTTAAAGTTCTTTTACAGAGAAAAATAACAGTGTTCTCCCACTTTGAACACAAATTAAGATGTTTCGGATTTAATGTGCGATCTCCATATTGAAGTATTATATAAAAGGAGTTTCCCTATCAACTCTGAAGTGGCTGGATGACGTTCTAATGATTGAAATTCAGTTGTGTTAAAACACCACCCATTTACTTCTCAATAGCGCTGTCAAACCTCATCTTAATCCATGCTGACAAGATTACTAATTATATGCCATTATAGTAGCCACTCGACCAAATCAATGATAGCGCATAATTTTTGGTTACAGGGTAGTTTCCTGCTATTCTTTTCAAGTTGTTTTAATTCAGAGTAAATCGCTTTCAGTTTCTCCTTCCTCTACCAGTTTTTTCAAAGCATTAAATGAGTTAACTCTTTCTGCTGTATGGTTCACTGTTGTGGGTGATTACTGTCATAGGCATCGTTTTCAAAATATTCACCCTCTGCACACTTTTTTCAAAGTACGGAAATTTAAAGCAGCAAATTTTTCCCATAATACAGGGTTTTCGCTACTACGTTTGAGGGTCTGTCAACTGGTCCCATTAACCGCCTCCTCATTTATTGATAAAGCATAAAATCTGATTAAAAAAACCCAAACAGCATGATGCCGTGAAATTCTAATCAAGACGTGGTCATTCTCCCAACAAAGTTGACACATTTTAAGAGCACCATTTCCAGAATTGGCTTTCTTCAACTTAAAATTGTCATGTGTCATTCGGAAACTATCGCTATTTTCCACCGTTCGTCGATTTGGTAAGATGTCACATGCCGATTGTAGCAAAGAGATGGCGATAGCTTTGGGTGTTTCCCCTGAAGAGTCGACATAATTATTCTCAAAAAATCATTCAAACTAAAACCTGAATCGCCGTGTCAGATGCAAGGAAAATGGCCTTCCTGCAATGTTCAAGTCTAAAATTTTCTTCACCTCTGTGCAATTTTCCCCTCCTACCAGACCCACAAATTTATTCCTAGTGGAAAATGTGCCATAATATAACTAGAAGTTTAACTGGTTGAGTGCTAGGAGCCATTATCAGGGCTTTCAAAAAAAATGAGTGTAGTAGAGGAAAAGCCAAGATATTCCTTGCTCATTTTTCATATTCAGTCAAAAGCAAATAATATTTTATTTATATAAATTTGTTTTATCACAAATTATTGAAGAGTGCCCATGTAATAAAACAAATTTGAATGAACAAATTCAGACCACCAACAATTTGAAGCCCTCAACCAGTTAACAAATTCAATCTTGTTTGACGGAACTGTTTTAACTACATTTGCTTCTGGTAATTTGATACTTCTCCATCACTATGAAGAAGGTTAAATGACTGATCCTCAAAAACTGAAGGGAACGCTAGTTGAATTTTTCAACCTGTGATCTTGAACCTCATAGCCAACCAAAGGTCAAGGCTCAAGTTTTGAGTGAAAAGACAACTGCTTACACCTGTGAATGTTATTGAATGATCAAACTTTATCGCTTTTAAAATAGGACTAAACTCTTAATCCGCTGATTATTTTCAAAATATTTTCCATTAAATATAGTCATGGCTGCTGAAAGGCAAACATGACTAGATTTGATGAAAAATTCATTCAAATTTAACAGAAGAAACCATTGGTCAAAAAGTCCATTCAATTTACAAGAGAGAAATTTGGTAAATTTATGCCTAATTTATACTCAATGATGAGATTTTGTTTCCTGGGCAGAAATATCTGCCAGCCGTGTGCAAGGAGTTAATGGCATTCTTCAACATTCTGTTTTGAGATCTAGTAAACAGACATGTTCTTCTCCAAAACTTTTATCAGGTTGCAAGATATTTCAGGGTTTTTTTTTTATATAATTTCAGGTGTTTTTTCATTCTCAAATACAAATTTTAATTTCATCAAATTTCCATAAAATTGTCTTTTCAGTCCATTTTCATGTAAATGTATAGAAATAAAAATGTCCACCACAGCATTATTTGTACCATTCCCAATAAATTTAGCTAGTTTATTAGTCCCCTACCGGCATCGCCGGAGGGGACTATAGGTTTGCACTCTGTCCATCCGTCAGTCTTTCAGTCTGTAAGTTTGTCAGTCACACTTTAGTTTTCCGGTGTTTTTTTGGAAACGCTTCAACAGAATGATTTCAGTTTTGGTAAACTACTATAGAACGATGACTTACAGATCAAGTTTGAGTTTCACGCTGATTGCATTATTCTTGTGTGAGTTACGGCCCTTGAAAATATGGAAAGCACCAAAATATCAGTTTTCCGGAGTTATTTTTGGAAACGCTTCAACGGAATGATTTCATTTTTGGTAACCTACTATAGAACGATGACTTACAGATCAAGTTTGAGTTTCATGCTGATTGCCTTATTCTTGTGTGAGTTATGGCCCATGGAAATATGGAAAAGCACCCAAATATCAGTTTTCCGGAGTTTTTCTGGAAACGCTTCAACGGAATGATTTCATTTTTGGTAACCTACTATAGAACGATGACTTACAGATCAAGTTTCATTTACACTGTGTCCATCCATCCTTCAGTCTGTCAGTCAGTCTGTCGGTCATACTTTAGTTTTCCGGACGTTTTTTTGGAAACTCTTCAATGGAATGATTTCATTTTTGGTAAACTAATATAGAACGATGACTTACAGATCAAGTTTCATTTGCACTCGGTCCATCGGTCAGTCTGTCAGTCAGTCTGTCAGTCATACTTTAGTTTTCTGGACTTTTTTTCTGGAAATGCTTCAACCGAATGATTTCATTCTTGGTAACCTACTATAGAACGATGACTTACAGATCAAGTTTGAGTTTCATTTTGATTGCATTATTCTTGTGTGAGTTATGGCCCTTGGAAATATGGAAAAGCGCCAAAATATCAGTTTTCTGGACTTTTTGGGGGGAAATGCTTCAACGGAATTCATGCTGATCACATCTAGGTTATAACATTTGTATAATTATTGATGCTCATTAGTCCGGTAGGGGACATTGTATTGCTTCAGCGATACGTGCGCTCTTGTTCTTATCAGTTCCAAAAGAGAAAAGTATTTCTGACTCATATGGTATTCCCTAGTGCTTCTTTTTGTCAATATACAGGGAGGGTAAACAATAGAAGACCTAAAACTCTTAACCCTTAAGGGCCTGGAGATTTTTTTTTATACATTTTCGCTATACTATGAAATTTTACCTCCAGTGGCTTTGCAGTTGTTTCTAGTCCAGTCTTGGCTGCCTACAGAAGCAGCCAAATCAAAGTCAGAATTAGGTCCTTAAGGGTTTTTGAAGATGTTCAAGGCAATAATTTTGGACAGTATCCAGAGTTTTCTTTAGGAGAGTGTGTTTTATACATGTATTATCCATAGGTTTCTGTGTCAGTAGCTGTTACAACACAATGTACAGTAAAATAGCTTGTATAATAACTGCAAAATGCATTGTAAGCCCTGGTAGACTAACTAGGAAATCAAAAATAAATGAATCGTGGGAACAGAATGTTAATGGCAGCAACATTGCTATATCTAATAGTATGAATACACCTCTCCTCAGGCTTACCTGGGAAGGCCCAAGTAGTGTGTATAAACTGTTTTATGTATCTTTTGGCTAATATATTATGAATACAAAAAATGTATCCGAGTTACAAATAAGATGTGTCATATGTGTGCATTTTCCCCCTGGGGACCTCAGGAAGTTGAGCAGTGCATGTTTGCCGCAGTAAACATTTCTGCTTTATTGGTAAAATAGGACCCGGAACCAACGCCTAGTATGGAAGTCTAAAGTGGGCAGCATTGGTATATACAATCTGCTAAACTTTACTTCATCTCTATGTTATGATCGTGAGATACCCAAAGATGCTGAAAGTGACCATGAAGCACCAAATAAATATGTGCGATTGCATACCTCGGAAATGAATCCCCTTCAGTTTCAAATCAGAACCATCCACAATAAACATCTCAGTGACCAAATTCTGTAGAAAATCAATACTCATCGCACTTCCAATCTTCCAAAGGTGAAGTTGTCCTCACTAAAATTAGCAACAACATGTGCTCATGCAATGGGACAACATAAATAAGAAAATAGAGCTGGACAGAAACAACTGACCTCTATACAACTGGATTGCTGGAGCATCAGTAAAAAATGTTGCCACTGAGTCTCACCTCCCCCCTCCCCACCAAAGATAGCGTTAAGTCAATCCATGTGATAACCCCTCTCGCCGTTGATGTGAAAGCTGTTCTGCAGTAACTGTAGTCAGATCACTGCTTTCACTTCATCAAACATCATGGTATTTAATAGCATGATGTTTAGTTTGAGTTTATAGATACTTGCACAATATCCATTTTCCACTCTACACATTTGTTTTTGGTCAATAATAACCAGTGATTCTTCTGCCCTCTGTTTGAATTGGTTTGGGCCCATGCCATTGGGAAACTTTGCATCATAAGGCCTCCAATTGGGAATTTATTTTGGAGGGGAAGAAGACCACAAAAACTGCGAAATTATACACATTCTAAGCTTCATTAGATTATTTATTGGTGTTTAAGGTCATATATTTCTGCACAATGACTAATTATGACCATGACGGTTTTATGTGTGGAGGAAGCCGGAGTACCCAGAGAGAACCACTGAGTAATGGTGAGCAACTGTCAGCTCCCCAGCATACTAACTCCAAACAAGCAGGGTTAGCATTGGTTGAAGACAGGTGCACCATCGACGTGTAGTATGCCTTAGTACACAACACCACTGTGCCCCCACGTGGGCAGTGGGCAGTGGGGGTGAAGTGTCTTGCCCAAGGACACAACCCGGTTGCCGTAGGTGGAATTCGAACCAAGGACCTTTTGGCTTGCAGCCTGCACCTCTACCTACTGAACCCCCCCCCCCCCCCCCCCCAAGCTTCTTTAGATAAGCAATTTAATGCACAACTGGTGTCCTGAACTGGGTGGTCATAAGGCCACAGTGGTCTGTGGCCTGATGAATCCCCAGTTCTGGTCATCAGGGCTGGGACAAGTTAATTTTTGTCCTAACGTGTTAACTTATAAAAAATTAACATGTTAACTTGTTAAAACGTGTTAAAATGATAATGCCCACAAAACAGGCACTTTGAATGTCTCATAATGGAAATATTGAAGTTTTATTCAACGAAACATGGAAATAAAATCGAACAAATAAGAATTGTTGCATTTTGCAACTGGTATATGCGCATACGCTCGATGGAGTCACAGAAGAACACCACCATGTGATGTATGACACACTCTGGCGTATACATCTGAACGTCCTCGCATATCAGAGCAGAAAGGCATGGGTCATGTGATCTGCGACAGAAGTTCGTTCACAGAACCGAGTCTATTTATAGCTCTCACGAAAGATACTCTAAGCAGGAAAAGCAATGTCATCGCCATGCGAATACCTTGTCTGGTTAGGGTTATTATAGACTGGCTGAATTCAGTTTATTCTTGTTGTATTTTACATTATTCGACAAGCATTTACGATGATACAAAGAAAATGAACTATGGCATTAATTAACAAGTGAAATGTTTTCTTCTAACGCTTTAATTTTTTTTTTAGCATGTTAACATGTTAAAGCGTTAACTGCTCCCAGCCCTGCTGGTCATGAATTGTGTATGAAATGTTTGTTTGAGTGGTGACTGAGATTGGGAAATTTGGGGTTTGGAATTGGGGAAAAATCATGCCCAAATGCCGTTGAGAAAGGATTCCATATTCGACCCCTGTAGACACTCAAAAGAATCTCTGATAAGTAAAATATGTTCCAAATGTTCAAATCAATATTTATCTAGGCTGATACTGTAATACCTTTTGAACATTATTTCCAGTGATTGTTCGTGGGTTAATTTACTACTGTAGCAGTTAAACTATAAATTTCATTTAACCACCAACACTGTTGGTTTGAATTTGCATGTGATTTTCAAAGTTAATTGGTAGATATAACAACTTGAAAAGTATTTTGTGTTTGCTAAGCTTACACTTATTATTTGTATCTGGTGTTGATATTATTCGCAGGAGCTCTCTATTTGTTGATTTTGAATAATTTGTCATCGTTTATCTGTAATAGGGAGAGTCCTTTACAGTATTTTTGCACATTTGATAAAGTACTTCAGCATTCATCAGAATAAATGTGTTTTACTTTGTGTTGCGATCACAGTTGGACATTGTGCAAGTGGTTTTATTCTCATAAAGGATTTTTTCTTGCAATGAGTTCTACTATTGACTATTCAACTTTTTCTAAACAAGCTATTTGTTGAATGAGAGAAGAATCACTGAATAGACTTTCACTCTTCAAAACTTAATTCCTGAGCAGTTCGTCAAGGTTTTGAATTTTGTTTGAATTTTGTTGTTTTGTTGAGACGCAATATGTTTCAATATCACTGTTGGGTTATTCTTCAAAGCAAATTAGCATGGCAGAGCAGGTGTGCCTCGATATCAGAATAGGGTGGAAAAAAATGGTTCTCTGGCAATGTAAATGATCTATTCTACAAGATGCTGATTACATTGGCAGCCAAAAAGTGTTGAAGATTATTAACTAGAAAATGTCAAACCTAATTTCTTTCTTCCTTCTTACCAGACCAAGTTACTACCAATGGAAACCACTGAAATCTCTCCAAGTCCATTCCAACAAATTATTTCAGATTTGGAAATGAACATTGAAAGTGAAATGGGGTGGTTCTCGTCATTCATCGCAAAATTCTGTTGATCAGTTTTTATCATCTGCACATTGATTTCAAAATATCGAAATTTCCAAGATCAAATATTTCCCATAATGTAAATTGGAATTTAACTCTACCTAATGAATTGGCCACATCTGCCCATTTAATTTACAAATTGAGCAAGTGAAAAAAAAGTTTTCAAAAAAATTCCAACAAAACCATATGTGACCCCTCATTGGAATGAGCTCATTCCAAAGGAGAGATACATGATCTGGTTTTGTTCAAGTTTCTTGAAAAATTAAAAAATTAAAATAACATTTTGATATGGTGTGCATTGGGTGAAGGGTTAACTGATTGTTTGGTAATTTATTTATTGTGGTTTAATGGCTTAGATAGCCAGGGTCACCTCGGGTTGGACAGTTTTACAGGTGGAGAAAGCCGGCTTACCTTTAGAGAAACGTCCGACTCCCTAACCTACTAACTTCACTCAAGCAGGGTTAGTATTGGTTGAAGGCAAGTACACCATCGACATGCAATACACCTTAATACACAGTACCACTGTGCCCCCAGTCAAGATTAAATGTCTTTCACTGAAGTCCAATGTCCTAACGTCTGGGCCTTTGCTCTCCCTGGTGAAGGCCTAAAAAAGTAAAAAATCTGTTTCTCAGGCCCCCCGCATGTCCTTTTGGCTGCCGCATGATCTCTTTTTATAACCAATGCAAACTTAAAAAAATAAAAATTAAATGGTTTATGTCTGATATTTTACCCAAGTTAATCAAATTGATAATTTTGTCCCTTGAGTGCAACAAGGCTTTGCAATGCTTTAGCACTCACAGGACGAAATACACCACCACTCATGTTATTATGTAGATTCTGAGGCCTAAAACCTAAAAAAAATCAAGAACATGAACTTTTGATGACAAAGAAATAATTAGAAAAATAATCAAATTTAATAATCATTTTTTTTGGCTCAAAAAACATGCCTTATGACCCCCTCATTGTAACAAGCTTGTTCCTTTGAGGGGTCATAGGCTATATTTTTTAGGCAAAACTTGAAAACCTAAAATTTGAATGACATTTTTTTGTGAATAGCGTTTTGAGTTTCATTAGGTAATGGATTAAGAAATCTATTCATCCAGCATACAACTTGTTGTTGGGAAACCTGCTAAATCTGATGATTTCCAGTTGTCATTGAAGTCCAGATAGCTAGTTTTCTTGAGACTAACTATATAGTGGAACCCTATTAATTGAATAGCCACTGTACAATTAATAGAGCTGGAAGGTTTTTCAGTTTTCCAGTTCGGTTCCGGTTTTGTGTCAAACTGAAAAACCTAACCGCAAGCCCCAGTAAAAAAAATGACCGAACAGTTTTACTGTGTTTGTGCACAAAATGATCACACTATTTTAATGGGAGGGTACTGTCCTGGTGACCCATATGGACTCTCATCACTTATTCTATTGGGCAAAGTGGGGAATACGTCGTATTCTCTTTGTCACATTTTCCCCCTTATTGACTCGTCCTCTGGACGAGTCAATAAGGGAGAAAATATGACACCGAGTACACAGCATAGAATGGATGAACTTTATCCATTTGTTGCCCTAATTTTTCTAACTCAGTAGGATTAGCAACTGATCCCCGAGAACCCCTCAGAATGATAAAAGGGAACCTAACTGAGATACTTATAGACAGGGCTTTTTGTAGTGAGTGGTGTCGTATAAACTGTTGTGGACTTTTTCCAAGTTATGGAGCCTGAAGTCTTGTCTACTATATGTTCTTAACACATAGAAAGACTGAACCGAAACCGAAGTTTTATTCTGAAACTGAACCAAAACCGAATATGAGAAAACCAAATCGCCCAGCTCTGTCAATTAACCAGAGTATACAATTAACCCTATACCTAACAAATTAGCTGCTACCACCAGTGTAATTTACAAATTGAGAAGTTGAAAAAAAAAAATTTTCAGTAAATTCGACAAAACCGTATAACAGACGTATTACAATGAGGGATCACATGATATGATTTTGTTGAAACTTTTTGAAAATACTTTGGAAAAATAATTAAAATAACAAATTTAGATATCATGTACGTTGGTTACAGGATTAACAAAAATCAAGTAATTTTCCTTTCTCCTAGTTTTTAACTGAGCATTTATTGTATTGTATCTTGTTTTTGAGACTAACAAATGTCAGTTCAGTGGATGTCGGAGCAATTCTTTGATGGATTTTAAGAGTTTTAATTCAATTAACAGAAGATAACTTCATAACGTAAATGCAATTAGCATGTCAAATTTGTACTGCATGTATGGTTAATGATTTGGTGCTTCTACTTTGTAAGTTTTATATAATTAATAGGGTTTTTTAATTAAACGATCCACAATTGAGAGCTCCACTGTACTCCACTGTACTAAATTATCAAGGGAAACCCTCAGTGAATGGGTTACGGTATCACTATTAGGTCTGCGGTCGATTTTATTCCTCTCGATAAGAGTTTATATCATAAAGAACAAGAAGTGTCTTTGAAATTCTACTATTGATGAAGTACTTGTAAGAGGAAGTTTATTTCACACTGAACTGTTCTTGTACATCAGCCATTGGCAGGATGGATTTGATTTTCACTAAAAGAATTGGTAACAAAGATGGTTTATATAGATGTTCTGTCACTCAGCCTAAATAAGTAGTATTCGGGTCCTGTGAGGACTGTTATCATGCTAGAATTTTGACAGCCACTATATCAATGAATTCCAAGTTACAATGGTTTTCATAATATTGATAGCTTCACAAATGTGGCCATTTGATATTTAAAATTGTACAATAATATATTGGATGTGTCATATTGTGTGATTTAGTTTTCCTAACCACCTCCAGACTTGTTATAAATACTTGAATATGAAATATAAATTTTCAATAAAAGGTAGACATCACGTTTATTGTTAATGGTGTAAGATAAACTTTAACCCTTTGAGCTTCATGTGCAAGCATTTTTGTCCTACCACTCTCGTAAGACTGTTGCTCAAGATTGAAAAAAAGAGTTGTGAAATTTCGTTATCGCTCTCATATCTCATAATTTGATTTTTGGCCAAGTCCCCACAAAATAGATCTCCTGTTTCTCCGGCCATTTTTTTGTAAAATAGCATGCGTGCAGGCATTTAAAAAAAAAAATTGGGGGGGGGGGGGGGGGGGGGGGGTGGTAATTATTTCTTTGCCATCGAAAGTTCATGTTCTTGATTTGTTTTATGTTTTAGGCCTCATTATCTACAGAATAATATATGGGTGGTGGTGTATTTCGTCCCTTAAGTGCAAGAAGGCTTTGCAGTGCTACAGCACTGCAAAGCCTTGTTGTACTCAAGGGGCAAATTTATCAATTTTATTAACTTGGGTAACATATCAGACAAAATTCATTTAATCTTTATTTTTAACTCACCTTGACAAAGTCAAGCGGAGCTAATCCCTTCGCTCTCCGTCTGTCCGTCCGTCATCCTTCAACACCGTGTTTTGGTCTTCTCCAAAACCAATTCAAGTGAAAGTTTCTGTGAGTAATGGTCCCGAAGGGACATTGCATTTTTGTTCAACTCAACATGTCCAGCCTCATAAGGAGGGTGTGGGGGAAAATGCTCCAAAATATTTTTAAAATCTTCTCATGAACCAGTAGGTACAATGACTTGATATTTGTTATGGAGCTTCCTTTTGAGGTGGAGATTCAAGTTTGTTCAAACAAAGTTCGTGAAGTAATATTTGGCATTGTAATGGCAGGCGTAAGATATTTGGCCTTGCCCCAAAATTTCTGTTTTCTGAACCAATGGTCCGATTTGAACCAATTTTGGTATGTGGTATTATTGGGTCATAAGTACTTGAGTCGTGCAAAAAAAAAAAAAATTCCTGCATCCGCATGGGAACCTCAGGAGCCAAGAATAGAAATATTTTCAAACGCCCATATTTCACGAACCACACGGAACAGAGAACTGTTATTTGGTATGAAGCATCCTTAGGTCCAGTAGAATTGAATGGTAAAATAATTGCCATCCGTTATGTTAGGGTGTTCTGTAGAGAGCATCAAAAAATGCTGAGTCAACATATTTGCAAAAATTTTAAAAAAATATTTTCTCCAGAACCAGCAGTCAGGATCTTTTGATATTCGGTATACAGCATCCATAGGTTTGTTGAAATAAAGCCCATTGGTTCATATTTGGGCTCAATACAGGAGCCCGAATTTTTAACTCAGGGCAATATGGGGAATATTCTTTAAAAGTCTTCTTCAGAACCACCAATCAGAATCTTTAATGTTTGGTATACATCATTGTTATGAGGGTCAGATTCAAGATTGTTCAAACCAAGTCCGTAGGTTAATATTTGGGCTTCCTATGGAAGCCCAACTTTTAACTTAGTTTAATAAGGGGGATAATTTTTAAAAATCTTCTTCAGATCCACCAGTCAGAATGCTCTCATATTTGGTGTACAACATCTCAAGAGGGGTTAGATTCAAATTTGTTCAAATCGGATCCCAAGGTGTATATTTGGGCTCGCTATGGTAGCCCAAATTTTAACATAGTGCAATATGAGTAAATTTCTTTAAAAATCTTCTTTAAATTCATCAGTCAGAATGCTTTCATATTTGGTATACAACATCTCTACGTAGGTCACATTCAAGTTAGTTCAATTCGAGTGCCTGGGTTAATATTTGGGCTCCATGTGGGAACCTGAAATTTAATTTAGTACAATATGAGGAAATTTCTTCAAAAATCTTCTTCAAATTCACCTATCAGAATCCTTTCATATTTGGTTAACAACATCTCTAGGGGAGTCAGATTCAAGTTTGTTCAAATTGGTTCCCTGGGTTAATATTTGGGCTCCCTATGGTAGCCCGAATTTTAACTTAGTGCAATATGAGGAAATTTCTTTAAAAATCTTCTTCTTCAGATCCGCTAGTCAGAATACATTCATATTTGGTATACAACATCTCTAAGGAGGTCAGATTCAACTTTGTTCAAATCGAGAGCCTGGGTTAATATTTGGGCTCCCTATGGAAGCCAGAATTGGCCATGTAGCTGAAGAATTAGAAATTTTGTATTCAGTACCCTCTTGAGGTGTGTAATTAAGATTAATCCACATAGGTTGTATCAAGGGGCTTCATAGGGGAGCTCCACATTTTACATTATGATCAACTGAAGAAAAGGCATGATGCTCGGACTATTTTTGTCACTCCTGAGGGGCTCAAGGATTGACAGTGTATCCTATGGAGATGGATTGCTTAATGTAGACTCATTCTTGGACTCAGTTTATATCGTGTTCTGTTAAAGATGAGCGATTCAGGCCCCTTGGGGCCTCTTGTTTTAAGTTTTCATTGGTTATAAAAAGAGAGCATGCAGCAGCCAAAAGAACCATGTGGGAGAGCCTGAGATTTTTAACTTTTTTAGGCCCAATCTACATATATTTTTCACCGTGGTAGTAACTCCTGTGTATATGCATAAAGAGCACCAAAAATGTGTTGGCCAATAGACTTGGGGATTCTCACATTTATTTATTTATTGGGGTTTAAAAACACTTTTATTGGCACAGAATCAGTTCACCCTTAAAAGCTGAGGTGGTGTAAAGCACCAATAAATAAACAAATAATGACACTTTCGACAGCTGGGGCTACCTTGTGTTGGACAATTTTACGGGTGGAGAGAAAAACAGAGTACATGGAAAGAACCACTAAGCAGTGGTGAGTAACTGTCAAACTCCCCAATGTACTAACTTCACACAAGCAGGGTTAGCATTGGCTGAAGACAAGTGTCAGAAAAAACATAAATTAGGGTAACAAATGAATCAAGTTCATCTAACCGATGTTGGTGGACGAGTCAGTCAGTATTGGAGAAAATGTTACAATGAGAAAACACCTTATTTGGACTTGATAGACTGAGGGTCGAGACTCCATAGGGGCCTCTAGTCTAGTTCCATCCCAGTAATATAGTTTAATCAGTCTATGCACACCCATAGTAAAACCATTTGGTTATTTTTTTCTGGGTCTTGTGGTTTGGTTTGCCCCCCCCCCCCCCCCCCCCCCCCCCCAAAAAAAGAACCAAACCGAATTAGTTAATTCAGGTCTTATTCTATAAGGCAGTATGCAGTCAAGTGGGAAGGAGCCTAGAATGCAACTGGTTCATCAGTGTGTAAGGTTCGAATTCCTTCAATGTATTAGAGCTGAAATGGTTAACCGGTTAATTAATCAATGATCAACATCTTGATCGTTCCAAAAAGTAATTGATCGATTAACTGTTACTTTTGAACTACTGTATTATATGGGTTAACAAAGGAACAAACTTGCTCCAAAACAGGCAGACATTGTCACACTGACTCACATCAATTATATGAGACAGAGTAAAGCATGCAAGTGACTTGCTGACATACTTGTTTACTTGCATGATCATCATACTGTATCAGTAGCTGGAAATGGTCATTCTTAAACCTTTACCCATTGCAGGTAGTAAACGATACTTGCAAAATAAATTCATGAATTACGAAAAATTTTCAATTTTTGTCTCAAAAACATAGCTTATGACCCCCTCATTGGAACGAGCTCAATGAGGGTTCTCAAGCTATGTTTTGAGACAAAAATTGAAGACATAATAAATTTGAATGGAGATTTTTGTATATAGGCCAAGTCGGTTTTGTTTGTTACATTGGGTAAAGGGTTCATGCTGGAAATCATCAATGGTATGGCAATTATTCAGATATATATTTGGAAAAGTGATTAATCGGTTAACCAAGGTTAATCCACATGATTAATTGATCAAGAAAACCCATTAACCGTTTCAGCTCTACAATGTATAATTCTGATGTGTTCATGATGCAGCTATAGATGTGTGTTGAGTTACCTCAAGCCATGTTGATTATGATCATTTTTAAGTATTTTGTTATTTTTTTTTAATTTCAGGCAGCGAACACCCGGTTATCCAATATCAACAGGTGCCTTCTCGTCGGCATATCCACCTTCATTGATGTCATCACGGTACGGTCCTCCAGGGTTATTAACTCCCCCTGGTATACCACATCCTGGTGTTCCTCATCCTGCCATGATTCCAAATAAAGATGGTTTACCTTTAAATCAGGAAAATCATAGGTAATGCATGAATGCACATGTTTTGTAAAGAGTGCACTTTCACTATATTCATGCTATGGTTAATCACATAGAGGCTAAAAATATTCCAGCCCCTCTCTGTTGACAAAGAAATGTCATTTATTCCACTTCTTGTCCTGAAAACATTCAAATCCATCCAGGTGTAGATACAAAAGTCCTGATGGCACTTTTGTTATTTTTTCCCCATTTCTCCCCCCCCCCCCCCCCCCAAAATGCATATGATCATAAGTTAACGTTTTTTTAGGCAGAACTTGAAAAAATAAAACTTTGAATGCCAATATTTGTGACATTGGCCAGATATGTAATGGGGTGAAGGCTGAGACCCAACAGTGACTGGCAGTTTTATGGCCTTGCAACAGGCTCTCCAAAATGCAGTCGTCATTCTTTTTATTTCTTCATTAACCGGTAGAGTTTTGGAAGCCCATATTTGGCTTTATTCTGAAGTGCAGGTTCCCCAAATTAATGGCTTCATATTCATTGAACGTGCATCATATTATCTATGAAGTGAAATTATCTGTAAGGATTTGTCTTGTTACACTTTATAGGAGAGTGCCCATAGGCACTCTCACATGAATTGTAACAAGACAACAAAAAGTGAACTAATTTTGATGGCCAAAAATAATTTAGCACCTGACCAGTTAACCCCAAAATGCCTACTTCTCATATTTTTGGGTGTAAAATAGGTGTTCAAGGATGGAGTCATCAGTAATTGCATAACATTTGTCAAAAATATTTTGGACTGATTTTTTCTTTCTTTTATGGTGAGAGGGGGAGGAGGTGGATGGGGGTGCTTTGTCAAGTCTTGGATGCCTTTTTGTATGGGAAATAAATTGTTTACCTCTAAATCAGGAAAATCAAAATAATCCATGAATGCACAGCTTATGGCAAAAAGCGTTTAACTTTTTTGAACCCCTGGCCCAAAATCACCCAAATTCACCCAGCTTTGTACTCAAAAATCACAATATGTAACTAATATAAATCTGTTACAGCCTCTGTAGAACAAATAATTCATGTAGATCTCTAGCAGCCATGCATGTTTGAATATCTAAACCTTTTCACACCTTTTCCAGTTCTAAGACCTGTAAAAGCTGTGAATTTACATAAAAAGTCTCAGGTTTTCTCTAGGAAACCCCAAGAATTTGAGGATGGAATTTGGTATCGGCTAATTTTCAGCTTTTTTCTGTTACTGCAGGGTTCCTGCCATGGCTTGGATTCAAGTCCTGGAAATCCTTGAAAATGGGTCAAGAGGCCTTGAAAAACTTTCAGTAGTAACGAAATAAAGACTGACAAAGCGTGTAATCAAAACTGTAGTTATATATTCCATATTTTGTGAAGGTGTAGTTCTAACAAAGACCCTCCGGTTGTTACCCCCACCACCCACTCCCCTTGACGTGAAGTGGGAGAAGAGGTAATGACTCGAAGGTCCAAGTTAGGACTGGTGAAGGTGGGTCTGGAAAATCCTTTACGCCTTTAAATTCATTTATTTTGGGCACACCCTTTTGTCCTAATTTGGGCACATTAAAATCAGAAATAACAGCCTTATCCTGTTAACTGGTTGAGTACTAAATTATTTTTTAATGGTGATTTGAAACCTGGGTATTTTTTTCAAAGATACCCTGCTATCAGCATCAGTCATCTTAGTTTAGCAAGATTTTGCTCATAAATAATTGTTCTGTTACAATTTATTAGAGAGTGCCAGTAGGCACTCTCCAATAAATTGCAACCAAACAATTTTATATAAAAAAATTTCTGCTGATCAAACCTCAAGCAAATGCACATAGTGTAAAGCCACTAAAGTGGTTTTCAGCACTTTTCAATAGAGCCATGATAGTGGCTTCTAGCACTCAACCAGTCAAGTTTTATTGCCATGCCTTTCTTTGTGTATCTATGGCCTTATCATGATGGAAGATATTCGCAAATGCAGAGGAGGCAGAGAGAATTTATATATTTTTCTTGATGTCTTCACACCTTTTCTAATTTGGGCACACCTTTAAATGGTATGAAATTGGGGTAATCTAAAGGCTTGTCCTTGAAGTTGATTATTGTATTGCCTTGAAAAAGGCTGAAAAATATAGAGAATCGGCCTTGAAGAGCCTTGAATTTCATTAGTCCTTGCCTGCAGTAACCCAGTTCTCATTTCTCTGTGATGTGACAATTGACGACAGTTTTTACAAATTGCACATTGGATTCACACACACACTGTGCTTAACACCACAAGAGCTTCTTTACACCAATTTCCTGAAATATCAGGAAAGATTTTCCTAATGGGTTAAAGAGATTATAAATTCTCCACTTTGCGTTTAAAGGGTCAGGGTATGCAAACGGTATGAATCAGTATTAATTGTCTCTTGAATTTCACTGATACAACTTGAAGTTTTAACAGCCACCCATCTTTTGAACTTTTCAACATTTGAAGATGGAATAATCGACAAGTGTCGGCACTAATGAAGACTATTTTAGCAATTTGCTGAAAATAGCTTTAACCTGGTGAAATAACTACATTTCAAATCTCTGGGTTGACTGGAGTGCTTTAGGTGTTCCTTCACTAAGTATGATCATGTTCAGAACACAAGTGAAAGCAAAACATATATTGAAACCATTTAGGTATAGTTGCCATAAAAATTAGGGTAAGTAGGGTAGAGATTAGTGTAAGGATTAGTCCAATTTATGCCATGATTGCCTATTCTACTATATATAAAAAGCCTGTGACATAAATTTTAGCTTTACACACCAACCATGGTGAACACGCCAGCAATGGGATTTTGTCAATTTTTTTCAGGGGTCTATTAAAATTGCCAGTGCGTGCGTGGTCCATCCCACTTTGGTTTCCTGATGATAACTTTAGTTATAGTTGGACAAATCAAATGAAATTTGATGTGTAGGTGTATCAACATAAAATATAGGTCAAGTTTGAATCTGGGTGCAGTCCGACAATTTTTGCCAGTTCTGCCCCTTTTCCGGCTTCAAAAATTCTTTTTTGGGGGGTTTCCCAATGATAACTTCAGTTATAGCTGACCAAATCAAATGAAATTTGTTATGTAGGTGTATCAACGTAAAATACAGGTCAGGATCGAATTGGGGTGCGCCTTGACAATTTTTGCCAGAGTTATGCCCCTTTTTTGACTTAGAAAATTCTTCTTTTTTTTGTTTCCTGATGATAACTTTAATTGTTCTTGCCCGATTCAAATAAAATTTGGTATGTAGGTGTATGAACATAACATACAGGTCAAGTTCAAATTGGGGTTTGGTCCGAAATTCTTTGCAGAGTTATGTCCCTTTTTTGACTTAGAAAAATTAATTTTTTTCAAATCTCGAACTGCACACTTTTTTCGGGGGACATGTGGCCAGGCAGCCTTTTTAAAATTTACACCTACAGTGGAACTACATCCAAGTTGACCTTGACGTGAATGCAGACTTGATTAAATTTATTGCTCGTCACCTCATGAAGAGTGAAATGAAAGCGGCAATTATTTATTACGTTTTAAATGAGTTTACCTCAGAAGATACCAAAATTAACAAACATGCGTTATCTCATGTTAATAAAGCATCCATAACTTGAAACAGTATGTTATTAAAATGAAAAAACCCTGTGATTTTTGCGTTTCTTTTTCCATTTCGTTTCGACGATAAAATTGACAGCAGAAGTACCTCCCACCAGTGCTCATATAAACAAAAACAAATTTGCTTGTATGTATGTCTGCTGCTCCGTAAAATCGAGAAAAAATAATAGCGACTCTTAATAATCTGATGATCATGGTGTAAATAAAATATACTCAAAGTAGCTTGGTGTACCAAATGTTTACCACTCATGGTGAAGTGGTGTTAACCACTCTCCGAAGGCTCGCGGTTAACACCACTCGCTGTGAACATTTGGTACACCAGGCTACTATGAGTATATTCTATATGTCGTAATCATTTTTTGAAAAGGGGTCGATAATTTGAATTTGGAAGAAGTAAGTTCATTTTATCACTTTACCCAACAATGCACACAATATCAAAATTTGTTAGTTTAATTATTATTTTTTTAAAGTTGTTGGAAAAAAAACAACTCGATAAAACCATATCACCTTGTTCCAATGAGGGATCACATATGATTTGGTTGAAATTGTTTTAAGGAAAAAAATTTTTTCAACTACGCAATTTCTAAATTTCATTGGCGGATTCGACCGATTCAGTTGGATGAAAGGTTAATTAAACCCAGTACTCTACTTAGTTATGAAAACTCAGGACTATAGAAAATTACAACAAGCCAATATTTCTGGGACGAGAAATTTTAACATATTTGCTTATTTCAGTCAGTTCATGTCCAAAATGTTAACTAGCAGTTTATTTTCCATGAATTAAAATGAAAATTTTCAGACATTACATGTCAGTCAATTGACAATTTATTATGTACCCTTCATGTTTTTTTTTAAGCTTTTCCCCAGGGTTTCAATTAGATTATTAACATTTCAGCTAATTACAGTAATTTGCACTCAATTCTCACTCCTGATTTATTTCAACTCTGTCCAATTTAGAAACCTCCTTCAAATTCATTATAAAAGTTAGAACAGTGGAGTTTGCTTAATAGAATATTTTATCAATTGCATTAGTGTTCAACCAATTACCAAAAATGGTCGCTGACTGATTACAGGTTATTTTAGCTCACAATCAGCCAATTCCGATGCTGATTCCAATTGTAATACCGTGCACTGCTAGACAAGTCGAGACTCAAAAGAACTATGTTAAATCAAGCCTGTCTTTTGGAAAATCACAGGAAGGTAGTTGCTGGCTCACCTTGATCTATATTCAGGCAGGCACAAGCCCACCCAGACGGGCTGGTACCTACCAAAATTGTTAGAATCAGGTTATTTAGAAGGGCAATTACTTTCTCTCCTCAACAAAATATCAGTCGGGCTATAAGGATCTGGAGTAATCGCCCTTCTCAGAATGACAGGCCTGTTAAATTGAACTTATTTTACAGGTTTACAGTTCATTCACTACTAGGTAAGTCGAGACTCAAAAGAACTACATTACATTGAACATATTTCACAGTGTTGAACTCTGTTGACTCAGGTCCAGTAAAATTACCAGTCGCGCTCACTTGGATGGTAAACGTGACTCTCTGATCCATGTTTACCACCCAAGTGTGCACAACTGGTAATTTTACTGCGACCTGAGTCAATGGAGTGCAACCTTCACTTTTCTGGTATGAACTGGCAATTGCCGCAAGTACACTCAGTTGTAAGTGTTGAATGCTGTTTAACTTGGAAAGCCCTTATATCCCGTAAAGACTTTTCTAGAGAGATTAAGAATACATGTTGTGGTGGTTTTTCAGCTTTGTTGAATGGTATCATTGACATCATTTTACATTAACATTTGAACAGTTTCAAAAGATAATAAAATGCGGTTTATGAATCATCACAAAATGCTTGGCGACAATCTGTTGAACCGATGTTCCGGAAGCCGTTGCTGTCGTCATTCGATTGCCCACAATCGGCCGATTGTTGTGGCCAGTTTCGATCATCGGTTGAACACTAAATTGAATAACCTCTCTGTGGGAATCATTAGAAGTGGAGCCATACTTATTTACCATCGTGAACATGGTCTTTTTCACTGGTAAAATAGGACTGGATAACCAGTGCCTGGGCAGAAATCCTCAAGTGAGCAGCATAGGTTTGAACTATTGCAAAACTTGACCTTACAATTGTCCTGTGGTCATGATATAGCCATAGAGGCTGAAAGTGACCTTAAACAGTGTGCAAAAATTGACGAGAATGCTCAGTTCGTTCACACGGTGGTTACACAAATTTAAATCTATGTGAACGGATGACCAGTTAGCCAAAAGTTGCATTTTGAATGGTAAAGTCTGAGTAACTTAACTGGTAGAGTACTAAATTTTTTCTCGGCCTCAAGATTTGTTCACACATTTTTGTCTTGTTACAATTAATGGGAGTGTGCCTATAGGCACTCTCCCATAAATTGTAACAATGCAAATCGATGGAGATGAAGTAATTTTACTTCCAAGATAATATGAAGGACATTCACAGAACATGAAGCCTTTAACTTTAGGTACCTGCAGTTCAGAATAAAGTCCAAGTATGGGCTTCTAGCACTCTGCCAGTCTTTCTTGTGTCTTGATAGATTTTTAGACATTTTCCTTGGGAGGCTATATATATTTCAATTCCACGCAATATATGAATACTTGTTAATGATAAAAAGGCAGTTTCCCAAGAATTTTTATGCAGCCAAGCATTTGGTTAGCCATCTCCAAACCACATGAACGTTCAAACGGTTAGAGTCATTTTTGAAATTTTGCTCACTGCTTAAACATCAATATAAAATATAATTGAATAACCCTGTTAATTATTAAGCCATCAACCATATTTTCAGTAAATGAGAGGTTTATTTACTAAATTTCTTATCGTTAAAGTTGCCATGTTCATTTCAGGATGTGGGTTTTGGGATTTGGGTAGGGTCTTGTTAGAATGCATACGTTATTGTGATGAATTGATGGTAGCATGTAAGGTTTGCAAATTGGAGAGTATGTTCAACCCTAATGCTTCTCATCATGTTTGAACATAAGTTCTGAGCCGCAAACCTCAGACCATGTTACCAACAATTCATCAAAACTTATAATTCGGAGTTGGTACATCCAAAATATGCATGTACACTTTCACTCCTTGTTCGACACAGCTTTGTGATCTCTGTCAAACAAGATTTTTACCCATTAATCCTCAGATTATTGTTAATAACTACCATAATTATATACATGTACACAGCTTCAGATGACTTACTGGTAGAGCGCTAAATTATTTTTCAAAGGTGATTTATAATGCAAGTATTTTTTTTTCAATGAGCAAAATGAGCCCCAGTGTAGTAAGATTTTGTTCATAAACATTTGTTTTGTTACAATATATTGGAGAGTACCTCCAAGCACTCTCCAATAAATTGTAATAAAACAATTTGCTTAAACATTTTTTGTGTTTCAACTGCTGAACAAAGGAGGTAATGAATATAGTGTAAAGCCACTATAGTGGCTTTCAGCACTTTTCAATAGAGCCCTGATAGTGGCTTCTAGGACTCAACCAGTTGACAATGTTTTTACATTATTGTACAGGCAGCCAAGTATGATGTAAAAACACGTGTCAAGATAAATGCATCCCGTCAGTAGAGGTGCCAAGGAATACTATGCTTGGAACAACTTTTTTAGAGCAATATAAAGGGGGTAGTTTGTCTGTATGGAGATTTAAGGGTTAAAGAATGCATGCTTTGTGTATCAAAAGGATACAGGAGATGACCAAATTTGACAGGGCCCTGCGAAGCTTAGAGATTTGATTGAGATTCAAATCTTTCATGCCCCCATGGGAACCCCGGGAATTGAGGCAGTGCTTGTTTCCTTTGGTAAACGAGCTCTGTTTTACTGGTGAAATAGGACCCAGTCACTAATGCTTGGGGTGCAAGTCCTCTAAAATAGGCAACATTGGGTATAAACAATTGCTGGACCTTGACTTTATCTCCATGTTGTGGTCACAATTAGCCATTGTGCAGAAGTATGTGACCTTAAACACCAATAAATAAATAAAAACTTTCACAGGATTCGATTAGCTTCGAATCCATTCTCACATATTCAACTTTTTGAATCCTCCCAATCAGTTTGAACATATTCATCGAGAGAAAAATGTAACAATTGTTTGGGTGCATTTCACCCACGAAGACATCAAATCACCATTGCAACGCATATTAACGGCAGGGTATTCGAAGTTAGAAAGACACTGGGTTTTCTCTCGCTCATTATATGCACCCAGAGTACTTGCTGATCACATGGAAATAGAGTCAAGTGAAGGTCCGTAAAAGTCGATAACAGGTGAGGGAGGGGTGTTTACCGGCACTATACATTTGTGCTGATGTCGGATGAAATCGCAACAGTCTATGCTGACGTTATAAACTAAATGTCATACCACTGACTTTGCCCCTTAAACCTTGCATTTAAGAATTTTTTATACCTGTTTTGTCTTTGATTCTTTCCCCTTCTCTATGATAGAGCAAAATGCCGAAATACTTTGATGGCTCTGATGTCCGTTCATTTCTTTGCTGATCGATGGAGTTTGGATACACAATGCAGAGAATTTCCCATAGAGCTTCTTGACTGATTAATTGCCGCAGAGACAGATCCGATTTGGATTTGAATCTTTTGCAAGATTCGATTCGTATTCTATCCAAGCCAAAAATAAGGATTCGCAGGAACCTAAAATTTGGGTTAAATGAATTTGAATATTCCTGTTTATTGAATATTTTTCACTTACAAAGTGGCTATTCGCTAATCAGTTGACAGAATAACTATGTGCTGTGCTGTGTACTGTGATATAGTCTTCATATACTTAGCATAAAATTGACCTATGAACAAATGATATTTCGTTTATAGAGAAATTTATTCAAGTTTATAGGGGAAACACAGGTTTTGTGAAAAATGAATTATTCCAACTTCAGTTGCAATTTTAAGTTGAGTGTTTTTTTGTGGTGGTTATTTGTTACTAAAGAGAATAATTAATTTTGAACAAAAAAACCAATAGACGTATTGATGTGAAGATAAAACCTCTCTATGTAGGTTTGCGATTTATTGAAATCAATATAATGAGGCTTTTTCTTCAAGGAAAAACAAGTTTAAAAACTTGTTGAGAAGTTGTTGTAGTGCTTATAGGAATTTCTGGTGACTGATCATTCATAATGTACCATTGTAGTCAGAATTATATGTACATCAGGATTTGTTTTGTCTTGGTTTGATAGGTTTATACGCTCAGAACTCTGTTTAATAGTTTATAATACATGTATTAGAAAAAGTAGAAGAAATTGGAGAATAAGTTATGTTCTCATTAACTGGTTAAGTGCTGGAAGCCCATATTTGGGTTTTATTCTGAAGCACAGGTACCACAACTTGAAGGTTCCATATTCTGTGCATGTGCTTCAAATTATCTTTGAAACAGAATTATTATGCCCCCGACTAGAAATGTCGAAGGAGTATCTAGCAGAGACCTCCATCCATCCATTCTTCCATCCGTACCAACATTTTCCCTTGTATCTCAACCACTGCTACTCCGATTTGAATGATATTAGGTTTGTGATAGAGCATCATGGGGGAGCGATACTTGTGTAGCGTGAGTTTCTTCCACACATTTTTTCCAGAGTTATGGCACTTTTTCACTCTTTCGACGTAGAACATTTTTTTAGCTGTTGGAGGCATTAGCAGCGCTTTGCGATGCAGGCTTCTTGTTTAGTCTGTTGGGATTTGCCATGTTAAAATTTTGGAGAGAGTGCCGGGCACTCTCCCATAAATTGTTACAAGGCAAAGACTTGTGATCAAATTTTGTTGACCAAAAATAATTTAGCACTCTACCAGGTAAGACACAGTAAACATCATCTCCCTTTACTGACTGTGTCGTCCATATCCGGCCACCGAGATTTGTTTAAAAATTCCAATTTTTTTGGGGGGGGGAGGGGGCAATTTTTTTCCCCCAACATAATAATTAAGGCATTCCTTGATAATCTAGTTGGAATATTTGTCAGTTGGGATTTTAGTTCAAAGTTCTTGAAAACTAATTTGTGGATAAATGCACGTAGTAGTCGTGATGCATGGTCTTCACAGCTTCTAATTTAGTAGCATATACCTTACTCCAAATTGATCATACTGGGCTTTCAACAGCCCAATTGGAGGTTTTCTGACATGATTTTATTAGAAACTCGAACAATCTTCAGCAGGCTTACAATTATCATCCCTTGAGGGAACTGCAGGAAGTGGAGCAGTGTTTGTTTACTGCAGTGAAGTTCTGCTTTACTGGTAAAATAGGACCCAGTCACCAATGCCTGCTGTGGAGTCGTCCTCTAAAATGTGCAACATAGGTATAAACAATTGGATGAACTTGACTTTACCTTCATGTTGCAGTTGCGATTGGGCATTGTGCCAAAGTATGTGACCTTAAATACCAATAAATAAAAAATAATAGAATTATCATCCCACGTGGGAACCCCAGGAAGTGGAGCAGTGCTTGTGTATTGTAGTCAACAAGTTCTGCTCTACTGGTAAAATAGGACCCAGAGCCAATGCCTTGGATGGAAGTCCTCAAAAGTGAGCAGCATAAGTATAAATTTGACATCTCACCCATGTAACGGTCATGATATAGCCAAAGGTGCTGAAGGTGACCATAAACATCAATAAATATTAAACAGAATAATTAAAAAAAACTTCATAATTGCATTCCTTTATTATTTTGAAATTGTTCCTCACTGAAACAGTTGTAGTAATTGTCTCCCTTGATGTGTAATAAACTTGAGGAAAACTTGCAGATAGTTTGTGATGAGCCTTTGTCAGCAGTTGCCCTGATCATGTTCTCCAAATTGGAATATTGCTGTATCCTAACTCATCGTGAAAGGCTATGTCCAATTGTAAATGTGCTTGGGTTGTTAGTATTTGTATTTCAGTTTTAGTTTGGAGATAATTAAGGTATGGTTTGAAAGGAAAAAAATTGAAACTCTGACACTTTGTGTTGTGATTGTTGTGTTTAGGGTTGCGTAGATAGCTCTATTTGATGAATAGTTAATTCAGATTTTATACAGTGAAAATGAAATGCTAAATTATTCATCAACACATTCATTTACAGGAATGGTAGTGGTATATTTGCTGAAGGAAAAGTCTTTGACCATTATTTTTTTACTTTCCTTAGTTTTGGAATATCTGAAAATCTCAAAAATGTATTGATAATTTATTTTGACTTCCATTTCCAACCGAGTGTATCAATCCTGTCATTCAGCTTGCTTGAACATGTCCATTTAACAAGGAATGTGCATTCTAAAATAATAGATATTGAATCTGAAAATGTTATTACATTCTATTATGTGTGCTTTTGTTCTAGGAATTTGGTTTCGTCACATTCAGAGTCAAGTAAATATTTACTTTATTTCAGGCCTGGTGATGGACCAGGTAACAATAATCAGGAACAAGAAAAGAAAAAACCTCATATAAAGAAACCTCTAAATGCTTTCATGTTATTTATGAAAGAACAGAGGGCACAAGTTGTTGCGGAGTGTACATTAAAAGAATCAGCAGCTATCAATCAAATATTAGGTCGAAAGGTAAGTAGATGTGATGTGTTTTGTTGTGATAATGACTGCTTCTAACTGTTACGTTGATGCTTTGTAAACATTTATAATCAATTTTTAAGTTGGTTTTCAGTGATTTTTTTTTACCTGATTTACCAAGAAGTTGAAAAATAATGGTGAAGTATGATGTGTCTATTTGGCCCTTGTTCCATGGTTCTTGGAAGTTTTGTTGGCCTGTTATTCAGTCATTCGAACGGAAGTGGTGAAAGATTGGTAATAGATTATTGTCTTCACATTATAATATATTCAATGGACACAGATACTGATCATAGTTAACACAAAATGTTAACCTTGTTATTAATTTAATTTTTGACCTGTTTTATTGTTGTGACCCAGAGAACATTTTTTTTGGTCTTATTTTTGTTAGTGCCCTTTCCAACAGTGAAATACATAATAGCACATTTTCACCACAATTCAAGATACTCCACATATGAAGTAAACAAATTTTGTCCTGGTTAGATCAGCCTTAGCACTTCACCAAGGGAAGTGAGATATGATGGCCTCTTGGGAGGTGTAATGACTGGAGGATCTTCATCGGGATTACTTATACCAAATAGCATGCACATGGCCTTCAAAATTGTCTCCCATGTTTCAAAGATAAAGTTTTAAAGATTTTTCCTGATTTCAGGAAAGTTTCCCTGATTGAAATATTTACCCCACTATGAAGGATTGTGTCTCATGCATTTCTTGCTAGATTCTGACAACTAGCTCAGATTTGCATGTTAGTTTCCAGAAGGCAACAGCTTCCATTATTAGGCCACTATTTGCCTAAAAATGCGAGGTTAAGGTTAACCCTTTGAAGTCGTAAGACCGATTTTTTGGTCCAAGGCATAATTTTGTCCCATTTTGTGTCTTATACAAAATCTATACAAGGGGCATTGATGATAAAATAATATCTGCAGTCTGCAGCCAGATGGCTGTAGACTGTGGTTATTATTTCAACCTCCCTGTATATTGATATGGACTGACCTGACCCGACCCATGTCACTAAGTGTACACAAAGACAATACCATTCCAAGAAACGAGGATTTAAAAGGTTGAGACACGAGGATTTTGGTTATGTAGATCACTTAGTTTCTTTGTACAACAGATAGAACATGTAAGCTTGATATTCAAAACTGAAGTGTGGTAGCTACAGTAAAGGCTTTGTGACTACCATAGCACCACTACTGGCCTGCTACGCCAATTACTATGGACAGTTGCAAGGGCTGTTACATGATACAGTTGGTTATAAAATAGTAAAACTGTACCATGACCAGAAACTATTTAACAAGTGGTTGGTTTTAATTTGGGGTTGTGTGGAGGGGAGGGTTATAAACTGTGTGCACTTTAAAAGTCAAAACTTTGACCTTAGGAAGTAGACTACCATTGTCTTTTGGTAGACAAGATGGTGACCAATAATGGAATCTCTTGTCCTTTCTGATCCTACTCACTTCAGATTCAAAAATGTATTGTTAGAGTGAGTAAGATTCTGCAATAATTTTAGTGTACTTTAATTCATTAATCCTTTTCCCTGTCATAATAAAGGACTGTATATTTATATTATTACCAGAAATGTTTTTTTTGTTTTCTGTGTCCTCTGCTTACTCCGTACTAATTCATGTTTTTAAAAGTATTTTTATTTCAAAATTTTAATAATTCTAACCCATGTTGAATCAAGTCAGTTTTCTTTCTACTCTCCTAGAAAGAGCATTGCATTTTTTGTGATGTGCCTTTTTTCCTCAAGTTGTTTTTAGCTGCAACATGCAACTCTGTGTGTAGCAAGGTTAGTCGGTCTGTGTCCAGTGAGTTTTTAAACTCAATAACTTTTAAAGTATTTGGTGGAATGACATGATATTTGGTACATCTCATTGATGTCTATCCCCATCATGTTCTTTATTAGTCCCCTACGGGAAATGTAAGGGGACTATAGGATTGCACTCCGTCCATCTGTCTGTCTGTCCATCCGTCTGTCTGTCCATCTGTCTGTCTGTCTGTTTTTATGTTACCACCTTTCCCTCCAACATGCTTTAAGCTACACCTTTCATATTTGATACATGGATAAATGGTTCTGAGGGGATAATGCACGCTCAAAATCTTTGTTTCAAAATCCAAGATGGCAGAATGACGGCCATTTTTGTTGTGTTTTTTTAAGCTTTCTTTTCTATTTTCATGTTACCACCCTTCCCTCCAACATGGTTCAAGCTACACTTTGCATATTTGGCACATGGATAGAGGGTTGGAAGGGGATGATGCACGTTCAATATTTTTTTTTCAAAATCCAAGATGGTGGCATGGCGGCCATTTTTGTTGTGTTTTTTTAAAGCTTTTTTCTCTATTTTATGTTACCACCCCTCACTCGAACATGGTTCAAGCTACACTTTCATATTTAGCACATGGATAGAGGGTTGTGATGGGATGATACACGTTCAATATTTTTTATTCAAAATTCAAGATGGCGCCATGGCAGCCATTTTTGCGTTTTTTAAGCTTTTTTCTCTATTTTATGTTACCACCCCTCCCTCCAACATGGTTCAAGCTACACCTTTCATATATGGTACATGGATAAAGGGATGTGAGGCGATTATGCACGCTCAATATTTTTTTTTCAAAATCTAAGATCTGTCTGTCTGTCTGTTCGTCTGTCTGTTTTTATGTTACCACCTCTCCCTCCAACATGCTCTAAGCTACACCTTTCATATTTGGTACGTGGAGAAATGGTTCTGAAGGGATGATACACGCTTAATTTTTTTTTTTCAAAATCCAAGATGGCGGAATGGCGGGCATTTTTGCTGTGTTTTTTAAGCTTTTTTTTTTCTCTATTTTTGTGTTACCACCCCTCCTTCCAACATGGTTCAAGCTACACTTCTCTCAATTCTCAATTTTTAGATTCCATTCATATTTGAAATCCTGTCTGATAACCTGTATTTTACCCAAACCACCCCCCAGGTCTGACACTCCTGTTGACTGTTGTCATGAAACCTGAATTGTCCCCAAGCCGAACCATCCCCAGGCCGAACCGTCCCCAATTATTTTACCAAAACTGCCCCCCCCCCCCCCTCCCCCCAGGTCTGATACTCCTGCTGACACTGTGGTCATGTCTTATGTGACAAAAACACCTTATGTCACAAAAGCGCCGTAGGGGACTAATACCACCTCGGTGGTCAAACACTTCTTCAGAGTATTTTTGTTTGGTGTTACTGCTGTGTATGGACTTTGAATTTGTTTCATTTTTGCCATCCGTCGCAGCTGAGGTGCTAACTCACAATTTTTTAAAAGATTCATCCCAACCTATAGTAACAAAAAATATGTGAATTAAATGGGGGACAACCCCATTCTATTTGTAATCAAAAGAACAAAAAATAAATGAATTAAATGGGGACAACCCCTTTCTATTTGTTAACAAAAGATTCAAACTCACATCAGAGACAAGTGCTTTGTAGAATGTTATTCATCCATTCCTTCATTTACCTTTTCAGTATCTATCCGTCTGTTAATTTCTGTATATTGGGATCATTTTCCAGGTCATTAATGATTTTCTGGAAATTTTTCGATACACACCCAGTAAGTCTTAAACTTTGGAAAACCCTACCTGGGAAGTGACAGGATGCATGCATTTTGCTTTTAAGTACAGCTGCCAAAGAATGCAAATTCATGTATGTTGTCGCTTTCAAGTAGGGTTTAATTCCGTGAACGGAATTTTCTGGTTCTTGCTTTTTGAAAGCCAGTGATGATACTGGGAAGTTTCCAGTTGTCGTTTCTGAATATCAGTCCTGATACCTGGAAATTCCTAGGTCAGAACTGGGAATCAAAGGTTGCATTCCGCAACATTTGATTCCCGATTCTAGTCTATGAATTTACCAGGTATTAGCACCCATTTTTGGAACAGTGAACTGGTAACTAGGAAACTCCCGTTCACAAGATTAAGCATTAGTGCCAAGGACAGTGCTGATCTGTGCAGTGTTTGTAAGACGTGAAATTCTTGAAAAATATAGAAATTTGTGTTGTCTGGAATATGTCTTGAAAAGTGAACAAATTGAGATTTACTGGTAAAACAGGGCCGGGAACCCAAGATTTGGGGTAGAAGTCCTCTAAAGTGGTCATCTTAGGTATAAAATGATTGCCTAAATTGGACTTTACATTTGATGTGGTCATATGTCCTTAGATTTTTCAAGTGACCACAACTGATTGAGTACTAGAAGCCACTATGATGACCCTATTGAAAAGTGCCAAAGGCCACATCAGCAGTGGTGTTACACTCTATGCATCAGCTAGTTTTCTTAGGAGTAGAAAACAAATGTTTATATAAAATTGTGTTGTCATAATTTTCTAGACAGTGCTAACATAAGTAATGAAAATATTTGATCATGAGTGGGCTGTTTCAAGGCAAACTACACATGGAACATAAATGAACTTTTACAAAAAGGTTGTATTTTTTTTTTTTCAACAAACATCTATAAGTATTGAAATTTGTTGCATCTCTCCTCAACTCTATTTATTTTTAGATTTACAAAGTTCAACTCATACTTTATGAATTATTTTGTGTCAACTTTGCTGTATGATATAATATGTGACATTGATTATATAAACCTTTTAGCTAACATAATTGCCACAACCAGCCCATTGCTATTCATTCGTTGGGACGTTCCCGTTGAGCTTATTCCAATAAGGTATTGTAAGCTATGCTTTGGAGGGGTTTTTTTTTAAGTTATTTAAGAAATTTTTTTGCAAATGGTTAAATTTTATTTTCAGCTCTCCCTATTTTGTTTCACAATCCTACCTTTTCAGTTAATTCCACAAGGATGTTTGGCGTAGTATGGTTCTCATTTTTGACTATGACTGTATATATAAGGATGGCTCAGATGTTTCAAGCATTCTTAGTACATATAAAGAAATTTCATGTTGGAAACAATTATAAATGAATTTCAAACAATTTGGCTTGAGTAGATATTTATCTCATTTCTACTGAAGTTGTTAACTAAACATAAAGTCCTTCACAGATGTTGAAAAGCTCATATAAGTCTTCAGTTTTTGTTCATCATTGATTGGCAATAGGTAGGAATGTGTCCAAGTGTATTGACAAGTGAAGTTTTCAAGAAAATTGATAAATTTTCACTCACAATACAATGTCAGATGATTCTCACACTTGTAATAACGACAGAAATTTGCAATGCAATCACAACCTTGTTAGTCACATGACAAGCCATTCAAATTGTTCTAATGGTTGCTAGGAGGCAACCCCAAAGCAGAAGTTAATCATTGGTATTTGTTTCATGGGTTTTCCGATCAAGGGGAGTAATTTTATGATATGATTTAGTCTTTAATTTTATTTCTGGATAGTCTTGAAAGTACTTGACATTTAATTCTCACTTTTTGTACTGTTTGAAAGATATAATAATGTACGTCAATAATTTCATTCTTGACCTTTGGCACACAATATCAAAATTTGTTGTTTTTTTTACTTTTTTTTCAAATTTTCTACAAAAGGAGTTCATTCCAATGAGGAGGTGTCACATGATATGGATTTTTCAATTTTTAGCTCACCTGAGTGAAGCTCAAGGGGAGCTTTACTAATCACTTTACGTCCGCCGTCCGGCATTAACTTTACATTATCGACTTCTCACAAACTACTCAACCAAATTGAACTAAATCTGGTGTGCATGTTCTCTATCACATGTCAATTCAAATTTGTTCAAATCAAGTTGACTCGCCCCTTGGTAGGGCCACGCCCAAAAAGTTAGCCTAAATCTTAAAAAATCTTCTCATGAACCAGCAGTAGCAGAGACTTGATATTTGGTGTGCAGCTTCCTTTTGAGGTGTAGACTCAGATTTGTTCAAGAGAAGTTCGAGGATCTATATTTGCCTTCGTGATCTGAGGGGCAAGAATTTTTGCCCTGCCCAAAATTTCTATTTTCCAAACCGAGAGGCAGATTTGAACCAAATTTGATATGGGGGCTTATTGGGTCATAAGTACTTACTTTATGCCCAATTTTTTTTTTTCCGTCACCCCATGGGAACCGCAGGAGCTATAAATAGAAAAAAATTAAAACGCCCATATCTCCAAAACTACACGGCACTGAGAATTCTTATTTGGTGTGAAGCTTCCTTAGGACCAACAGAATGGAATGGTCCAAAAAAATTGCTATCGGTTTTATCATGGGCTCTTTTTTAGGACTTTGAAAAAGTGCTGAGTCAGCATTTTTCAACACTGTGGGTAATGGGAAAAACATTTAAGACTACTTTTAACCCAAACCACTGCTCCAAAAGCTTTCAAATTTCACATAAAACATCTTTGGAAGATTGTTTCACATGTTTATTGAAATCAAATCCCTGGGTCCATATTTGGGCTCTCTATGGGAGCCCAAATGTTTAAATTAGTGCAGTATGAGAAATATTCTTTAAAAATCTTCTTCTTCAGATCTACCAATCAGAATCTTTTGATATTAGGTATGCAACATGCTTAGGGGGGTGAGATTCAAATTTGTTCAAGCCAAGTCCCTGGGTTCATATTTGGGCTCACTGTGGTAGCCCAAATTATAACTTAGTTCAATATGCGGAATTTTTCTTTAAAAATCTTCTTCAGATTCATCAGCGGAATGTTTTGATATATTTGGCATGCAGCATCCTTAGGGGGGTGAGATTCAAGTTTGTTCAAGCCAAGTCCCTGGGTTCATATTTGGGCTCACTGTGGGAGCCTGAATGATAACTTGGTTCAAAAAGAGGAATATTCTTTAAAAATCTTCTTCAGATCCAGCAGATGAATGCTTTTGATATTTGGTATGCAGCATGCTTATGGGGGTAAGATTCTAGTTTGTTCAATCCATGTCCCTAGGTCCATATTTGGGCTCACTGTGGGAGCTCGAATTGTAACTTAGTTCAAAATGTGGAATTTTCTTAAAAAAATCTTTTTCTTCAGATCCAGGAGTCGGAATGTTTTGATATTTGGTGTGAAGCATCCTTAGGGAGTGGGGGGGGGGGGGGGGGGGGGTGGGGGAGTGAGATTCAAGTTTGTTAAAGCCAAGTCCCTGGGTTCATATTTGAGCCCGAATTATAACTTAGTTCAATATGAAGAATATTCTTTAAAAATCCTTTTTTTTAGATCCACTGGTCAGAATCTTTGGATATTTTGTATAAGCTTTTCTTAGGAGGGGCAGATATGCAACTTGTTAAAATCAATTTCCTGGGTTGATATTTAGTCTACCTTGTCAGGTGAGCGCCCTCAGGCCCCCTGGGGCCTCTTGTTTTTTTCAATTGATCAATTTGTAAATTTGTTTGGTAAATGGTTAACCCTTTACCCGGTTTAATAGTCATATCCGGTCAGCACTACTCATAAAAATTGTCCTTCAAATAATATTATTTTTTTAAAATTTTGTCTAAAAAACATAACATATCATCCCTTAATTTTAAGGGGCTCAAAAGCATGTTTTAGACATAACAAAATTTTTTTATTCAAGTTTCACCTTCTACTCTCATGTTGATTGAAGAGTTAGGAATTGGTATTTTGGTGTCAGTTTCCTCTGTTAACTGTGATGAAAGTGGCCTGCTTATATTTTTTTAACCCTTTATCCATCCTTAATACAAACAACACATGCAAATAAAATTCTTTAACTGGTTGAGGACTGGAAGTCCATAATTGGGCTTTGTTCTTGAGCATATTGTACTGCAACTTAATAGCTTCATATTCAGTGGATGTGTTTCATATTATCTTTGAAGTGAAATTATTTCCTCTGTTAGGATTTGCCTTGTCCCAGTTTATGGGAAGGTGCATATAGGCACCCTCCTATGCATTTCTGCTCTCTCCCCAAAGGAGCCCTGGGAAGTGGAGCAGTGCATGTTTACTGGAGTAAACAAGTTCTCTTTTTAGCTCATCTTGACAAAGTCAAGCTGAGCTAATCTAATTGCTTCCCGTCCGTCGTCCGTCAACACCATGTTTTGGTCTTCTCCTCCAAAGCCACTGGGCCAATTCAAGTGAAAGTTTGTGTGAGTGATGGTCCCAAAGGGGCATTTCATTTTTGTTCAACTCAGTATGCCCGGCCCCATAGGGAGGGAGTGGGGGAAAATGCTCCAAAATATTTTAAAAATCTTCTTCTCAAGAACCAGTGTGTGCAATGACTTGATATTTGCTATGGAGCTTCCATATGAGGTGTAGAATCAAGTTTGTTCAAACGAAGTTCGTAAAGTAATATTTGGCTTTGTAATAGGAGGGGTAAGATTTTTGGCTCCGCCCAAAATTTCTATTTTCTGAACCGATGGTCCGGTATGAACCAAATTTGGTTTGTGGTAGTATTGGTTCATAAGTACTTGACCCATGCAAAAAAAAAAATTCCCGCATCCCCGTGGGAACCCTGGGAGCTAAAAATAGAAATATTTTCAAACGCCCATATTTCCCAAACCCCACGGAACAGAGAGCTTTTATTTGGTATGAAGTATCCTTATGACCAGTAGAATTGAATGGTAAAAAAAAATTGCCATCGGTTATGTTAGGGTGTTCTGTAATGGGCATCGAAAAAATGCTGAGACAGCATATTTGCAAAAATTAAAAAAAATCTTTTCTCCAGAACCAATCATCAGAATCTTTTGATATTTGGTATACAGCATTCATAGGGGGGTCAGATAAAAGTTTGTTGAAATAAAGCTCATTGGTTCATATTTGGGCTCTCTACAGGAGCCCGACGTTTTAACATAGGGTAATATGGGGAATATTCTCTAAAATTCTTCTTCTTCAGAACCACCAGTCAGAATCTTTTAATATTTGGTATACATCATTGTTATGAGGGTCAGATTCTAGATTGTTCAAACCAAGTCCCTAGGTTAATATTTGGGCTTCCTACGGAAGCCCAAATTTTATCTTTGTTCAATATGGAGGGTAATTTAAAAAAATCTTCTTCTTCAGATCCATCAGTCAGAATGCTTTGATATTTGGTATGCAACATCTCTATGGGGGTCAGATTCAAGTTTGTTCAAATCAAATCCCTAGGTATATATTTGGCCACACTATGGTAGCCCAAATGTTTACTTAGTGCAATATGAGAAAATTTCTTTAAAAATCTTCTTCTTCAGATCCACCAGTCGGAATGCTTTTATATTTGGTATACAACATCTCTAGGGGGGTCAGATTCCAGGTTGTTCAATTCGAGTGCCTAGGTTAATATTTGGGCTCCATATGGGAACATGAAATTTAACTTAGTACAATATGAGGGAATTTCTTCAAAAATCTTCTTCTTCAGATTCACTTGTCAGAATGCTTTCACATTTGGTATACAACATCTCTAGGGGGGTCAGATTCAAGTTTGTTCAAATCGGATCCATAGGTCAATATTTGGGCTCGCTATGGTAGCCCAAATTTGAACTTAGTGCAATTCGAAGAAATTTCTTTACAATTTCTCTTCTTCAGATCCAACAGTCAGAATGCTTTCATATTTGGTACACAACATCTCTAGGGAAGTCAGATTTAACTGTGTTCAAATCAAGAGCCTGGGTTAATATTTGGGCTCTCTATGGGAGTCGGAATTGGCCATTTTGCTGAAGAATTAAAAATTTTGTATTCAGTACCCTCTAGAGGTACTAAGATTAATCCACATAGGTTGTATCAAGGGGCTTCATAGGGGAGCTCTGCATTTTACTTATGATCAGCTGAAGAAAAGGCATGATGCCCAGATTCTTTTTGTCACTCCTGAGGGACTCAAGGATTGACAGTGTAGTCTGTGGAGATGGCTTGCTTAATGTAGACTCATTCTTGGACTCTGTTTAAATTGTGTTCTGTACAAGATGAGCGCTTCAGGCCCCGTGGGGCCTCTTGTTCTGGTAAAATAGGACCCAGAACCAATGTCTAGGGTGGAAGTCTTCTGAAGTAGGCAGCCTTTTTTTCAACGATTGGCTAAACTTTGTTGTGTTGCAGTCATGGTATAATCGTATATTCTGAAACAGATCTGAAAATAAGCAGTCTGACATTTGCTGAATGAGGTCCCCCAGAGGGTGAATTTGATGATGCGATCTCATACTGTGGGCCAATTTATCCTCTGGGTACCTCTTTCTGTTTAGTTTTGAGACCCTGATTCAGATTGAGGTTCACAGAGGGTAAATTTAGTGAGCTACCCTGATGTGCAGGGTAGCATCACTAAATTCACCCTCTGGGGACCTCTTTTGCAGATGACAGTCTGCTTATTTTCTGTCTTGTTCTGAAAGTGACCTAAAACCCCAATAATTAAAAATAATTTACTGATATAATAGGATCTGGTAATCAACGCCTGGCATGTGAATCCTCTACAGTGAGGAGTAAAGTTTGAAACAATTGACCACCCTGTGCACTTGTGCTGTGATCACCGATGTAGCCATATACACTGAAAGTGACCTAAACTCTTAACCAGCTGTGTATTTTCTGGATATTTTTTCACCAAATCTAGTCATGGCTTCTCTATAGCAGCCATGACTAGATTTGCTGAAAAATTAATATAAATGTAACTCAAGAAATCATTGATGAAAAAATCTGGTCAATTTACATGGGGCAATACGATTAAATGTGCCCAACTTCTACATATTTCAGTGACAAGAGAAACCTTGCACTGGGCAGGAATACTCATCAGCAGCCTGCAAAGAGTTAAACCCCACTAAAGAAGGGAAGATCAATCAGTGGTCAGATTCGCAGAATTATCCATTCTTACTAGCTGGTTGACTGCTAGATGCTATTATCAGGGCTTGCAAAAAATGAGGGTACCAAAACAAAAGCAAATATTTTCCTTGCTATATTCAGTCAAACGCAAATAATATTTTCTTCACTTAAATTTGTTTCACTACAGATTATTGGAGAAAGCTTGTGGGCATTCTCAAATGATTTGAAATAAAACAAATATTGATGAACAAATTCAGACCACCAAAAATAAAATAGCCCTCAACCATCTTGGGTGTAATTTATGCAACTAAAAAAAATTACCATTACCAATTCGGAATCATTGGTTTAATGATGGATATCATTAACGCGTTTGATAATGCCATGAAAATAAATTTATGATAGAAAAAGTAACAGGAGACTGGTGAAAGATCTCATAAACAAGCTCAAATGTTGAGATCAGTCTTTCTGTTTACTGCATAACAATGTTTAGAAAACTCTTGTTTATCATCATGCCCTCAAAAGTGTGAAAATAAATTGAGTTTACATCATTTTCTTTTGCATCCTCGACCTCAGGGTGGAATTAGCATAAATGAACTTCATTTTTGTACTTGTGTTTTGGTCATGATATTGCAATAGATGATTAAAGTTACCTTGAACACCAATAAATAAATAAAATTCCAATAAATAAATGAATAAAATTCCAATAAGGCTGGAAAAGTTAGAAATCTGTTTCTCAGGCCCTCCTGCATGGTCCTTTTGGCTGCCACATTCTCTCTTTTTATAACCAATGCAAACTTAAAACAATAATCATTGAATGGTTAATGTCTGATATTTTACCCAAGTTAATAAAATCGATAAATTTGTTCCTTCAGTGCAAAAAGGCTTTGCAATGTAAAGTATTGCAAAGCCTTCTTGCACTCAAGGGACAAAAGACACTACCACCCATGCTATTCTGTAGATTATGAGGCGTAAAACATAAAACAAACTAAGAACATGAACTTTTCATGGCAAATAAATAATTACAAAAAATTAAAATGCTCGCCCACATGCAATTTTCCAAACTTGGCCTGAGAAACAGAAGGTCTACTTTGTAGGGCCTAAACTCATTATTTTCCCCCATAAAATTATAAAAAAAAGTATCAGTTGATTGCTTGATAAATTATTATGGTAAGGAACATGTTTGGAATTGATCAATCTTTTCTGAAAACATTATCACTGATGATTTGTCTATAGGAGACTCACTGGTGATATTTCTAGACTGGACCTCAAAGCTGATACACAAAAAGTAAGCTACTCCTAATGCTGATGATTTATATCTATGTGAGCTTAGAGATAATGAACATTTTGAGCTCTCAAGGAGTCATTTCCAAGAAATCATGTCAAGAGGTTGAAATTAACAAAAATGCTGTAGAAATTTTCTTGTGGTTTTGGTTGTCCTGCAAGTTATTTCAGTTGATTTGAATCTTAATGTTAGTGATTTTTACGTTTTAGTTTTTGATTATTGGATATGTTTGGTAAAAACAGACTTCTGTGTTGAATAATGCATTTTGAAAAGAATGATTTTTGAGGTGAAATGAAAGAAAGAGCCTAAACTGGTTGAGAGCTGGAAGCCCATGTCTTGGCTCAATTATTAAGTGCTGGTACCACAACTTGAAGGTTTAATATTCCATGGATGTAATTCACATTATTGTTGAAGGGAATTTATTTCATCTGTATGCATTAGTCGTGTTACAATTTGGGCACTCTCCCATAAATTGTAACAGGGAAAAGACATGAACAAATTTTGGCAACCAAGTATAATTTAGCACTCATCCAATTAAAATAGATCTCTTGTGTTGAATATCTTTACACGTTCACACAGTTCCGAACAGGGCAATACATCACAAAATGTTAGCACTGTGAGTGTTAAAATATTCCTAATTGTAAGCACACAACTGTGTATGTTAATGTTTTACTTTCACTCTGTTCTCAATTTATAAACACATGTCTGTTAATGACTAAATATATCCTCACCTTTAATTAATGTAAAAAAAATACTACATTAACAAGATTTGAGCTGAAAAATTTCGTTAATTTCTTTGATATATCACGTAATATCATTGGAAATGGTTGAGGTGAAAATTGAATATTTTTTTTAGGTAATGTTCTTCAGATCAGCCATATGTTGCTATATGTTGTGTTGTATTATTCCCTGATTACTGGTATAAAGTTATAAGCATTCAATAATATACCTTTCAATATTTCCAGACCATTGTAATTTTTATTTTTTTTTCATTCTCTCTTACACCTTTGTGTGGAGTTGGCCAATTTCTGCTTTCAATAACACCAGGAGAATGCTTCAGAAACGTCTTTAAGACATCAAAGGAGCGAATTCTAAATTATATGTCTTTGAAATAGGCATTTTATTTTCAACTCTGCCAGATTAGAAATCAGATAATGTTTTCCTTTTTATATAATAGACACTCGGCTTGATATATATCCACCTATCTCATTAGTTCCTTACCATTTTAATTATTTATTTCTCTGCAAGCTTATATCCTGTAGAGCATATTTCATATAATTAGATACATCATCTGTTATTTGGTACACAGCAGCCAAACACTGCATTTGAATACCACTCTCATACAACTGGTGTAATAATTAGCATTTAAAAGCCTGCAGAGTTTTTCATATCTATTGTGATTCAAATACTGCCCATTTCTTGCAGTACATTTATCCTTAAGTAGCCTTTATATACTCTATGTGAAATTTGGATCCTAAATAGCCAATTTGGGGGGGGGGTCACCAAACAACACAGCTTATGTCCCCTCATTGGAATCAACGAGCCCATTCCAATAAAGGGTCATAAACCACATTTTAGAGTAGGAAATTTTAAAAATAAAATTTTCATGGCGATTGGCTGGTTATGGCCATTACATTGGCTGAAGAGTTGAAGCCAAACAGTTTTGCATGTTTTGTCAGAAGATTGTGAATTGGCATTAAGCCTCTTTGTGATCAGCTAAATTCACTGAACAGTCAAGGCTTCTAATTCGACGAGAATCCAAGAATCGGTTCACGCAAAGATTCACACAACAAAACCGGCGAGAATCAATGTAGATTCTCACTGCTCCTCCACTAGGATTCGCATGAAAAGAATTGAGTAAATTTAACCCTTTACTTTACATAGCGATAGCAAATTAACCAGCACAAGGCTAATATGACCTGAAATATCCTTGATACTTTGTCAATAGAATTGTGCAAATATGGCTGTCATTGGAACCAGGCTCAATGAGCCAGTTCAATTGACATCCATATATGTAAGGATTTATTGTAAATAGTGTTTTTGTTTTTTTTTTCAAATTATCAATTTCAGTTTATGTTTTAAAAATTAAAAAGCTGGATTGGGTAAAGGGTTAACATGTGTTATCAGTATACAACAGGGGTTCAACCAGGGTGGCCTCATGGGATCCTGGGACAATTGTAGCAGGTATGGATTGTTGCAACCATTTTAGCGAGAATCCAATTGGATTCTCCTAATTTAGATGAAATATATGCTCTGGACAATTTTCAAAACTACTTAACATGTGTGTTTTATATTATACGTTTAGTTTGAGACTGCAGAAAAGTTTTATATGCTCTTTTCAGAGTAATATTATGTAGGTGCATGGACACTCATTTCCGATGAATAGTTCTAGAATTAGAATACATCTTCATGTTAAGATTGTAATTTGGTGTTTTGGGCTCCTGCATCACTTGAGTATCCTATCCAACATTGACCATGGTGGCACGGTGGCGCTGTGTGCTAAGGTGCACTGATGTCGATGGTGCACTTGTCTTCAACTAATGCTAACCCTGCGTGTATAGAGTCTGAGAGTTACACACCACTGCTTCATCCACCTGTAAAACAGTCGGATACGAGGTGACACTGGCTGTCAAAAGTGTCATTAAACCCAAATAAATCAATCCAACATTGATGGAGTGTTAGTCAAGGCTTTGTTTGATGTTTATAAGATCGTTATTTCACACCACTGAAATCAGTTTTAAAGTATTATTTTTTATGAACATTTTCAAGTATTTTTCATGACATGCAAAGGTGTCCAGTATCAAGTGCTGGATTGATTTTGTTAATTATTTGATTCCTGATTCATTTTTCAAATTTAGATGAAACTTGACAAAACAGACTTTTTGTGGAAATTTAAACTTAAATTTTTGTCAGAGCATGCTTGAAATGTAATGCAGTGCAACCAAAGACTTGAGTTTGATGATTACGAAATTAAAAAATCGAGGCTTTATTTATTTCACTTATTTCTTCACCTGAATGTACATCATCACACCCATGCTCAAAATCTCAGATGCCAATATTTTCTAGTACACAATATTCTAAAAGTGCAATCAGTAAAATTTAGGAGTGTTAATTTTTGTTTGTTGAGAATTTACTTTGTCAAAATTTTAGTTTCTGAGTTCCTGAGTGAGGTAGCCTCATTCAGTACTGGTTATGTATACCCATTGTGAATATCAGACAAATCATTTCTTGATGTCAAAAAAGGGGGAAAGGAAGGGTATTTGGATACATGGTTAATCAAGCCTTCTCATATGAGAACCGGGACAAATTACTGGCTTGTCAAAGTCTCGTCAACTGAGCCCATATTTGGACTCTACTGAAAAGTGTTGGTGCCTCCATTAAAAAGCTTCATATTTCATGGATGTGTGTCATGTATTCTCTTGGAAGTCAGGCAATTAAAAAAAAAAAAATTTCTTAGGCTTGTCCCTTGTTATTGAAAATATGCCCCGTTACTCGTTTTTTTTTTACCTGAAATTCTTTTCATTGATACTATTTTACATGTATATGGGACTAAAAATTAGCCAACTAAATCTTGTTCGACAAAGCTCTCAGGGCTCTGTCAAACAAGATATATTTGGTTAAATTTGCAGTATTGGAAATTTCACTGCTGTAAAGTATAATAAAGTATAAAGAATAGTGTAAGGAGTAAAATTAATAATACAGTAAAACCTGTTTTGAGAGACTGCTATGACCTTGTACCATTTGGTTGTTTTACTCTCTAATGAACCTGGCATGAGAGACCACCTGTTTTGAGTGACCACTTTTGCCTGGCTAAAAGCCGGTTCCTCAAGACAGGTTCTACTGTAATTCCCACTTTTTTCAAGACTATTGTGGATTTACAAAAAAAAAAAAATAAATGAATAAAATAAAACTGAGGGAAAATTGTTGCCGGAGATAAAAGAAATGTTTTTTTAATAGCCCTAAATATTTTTTTTGCCTCTTGGCACCCTCCAGTAAATTGTTACAAGGCAAACACATATCAACCATTTGTAACAACCAAAAGGAATATAGTACTCTAGTAGTTAACCCTTTACCCAATGTAATGGCCAAAACTGGCCAGCGCTGTTCACAAAAATCACCATTCTGTTTTCATTATTTTTTTCATTTTTTGTCTCAAAAACATAGCTTATGATCCCCCATTATGTGGGCTCATAAGCTATGTATTTGACGCAAAAAATGAAAAAAAATTTTTTGCAAGTGTCATCTGCCTTTCAAGTTAGGTAAAGGGTTAATATTAAATCTCAAATTCATTCTGCATGTGTACAGTGTGTTAGTAAGCTTTATATCCCCATAGGGCTCCAAGACTAAATGATTATTGGTCATTTTTAGCTGGTTGTGGTCCATGATTTTGTTTATTGTGGGTTTTTTGTTATTATTAACTATTCATTTATGCAAAAATTTATGTCTTGTGAGTTGAAATGATAAGTTATCCTAAAGAGAAAGTTTTTTTTTTATATTTTTTTCCCTGAGGAAGAAAATAACAAATATGTGGATTAGTTTATTTTAAATGTTAATTTTCTTCAGTTTGTTTGTATCCATTTTTGATATTCCAAACTTATATACTAAATATCTTTGTATATTATTTTTATTTCACAGTCTTTTCCCTTGAAAAACTAACTTTGCATCTTTTTTTTTCTTTTATATAAATTCGTGTCACATGTTACTGAGCTTTTGGTCATAAGAAAACTCCTGCTTTGTCAGATCCTTAAGGGAGGTAATTCTTGAACCCATCAATTCAAATTTTTAAAAGCTTTATTTCAGTTTCATCATTGCATGTTTTGTGAATATATTGGTTATATTTATTGATCACATTTAGCAATTTAGTGCATGATTTTATAGTAAACTTATGTTCATTATAAAAAAAGTGAATCGATGTGTCTAAACCTAAAGGAAAAAAACACCTCCCTTAAGACTGCCATGTTACGGAAAAATGACTGTGTTTAAAAATCACTATACAAAGTGAAAAATTGAGTTTGGAGATCGAAATGAACTATATATCATACCTTTCCAAATTATGTCTTTAAAAAATTAGTGTTGACAACAAATTAAATTTCTAACTTGCAGTGCAATTTCTAAATTCTTTCCTCTTCTGAAAATAGATAATAATTTCTGATATTTTGAATATCAGTTGATATATAGTTGGTCACCTTTGAATTTTTTCTTCACAGCTAATAGTTGAAATTTTATTGAAATATCAATTTCAAATAACTGATGAATTTAACCTTTTTGGTGCCAAGTCCAGTTTGCTCAAATGGAGATTATTTTGAATATTCTCAGTTCTGTGGAATTCTAGTCATGTGACACACAGCTGAAAAGCACTTTCTTGAGAGCACCTTTCAGTTGTGTGTCACTTGTTGATTTCCATTAAGACAAAACAAATTTTCAATTTTATTACGTGCTCAGCAAATCTGGCTCAGGCACTGGAAACTCAAGCTGTTTGAAAAATTCCAAAAGAATAACTCAATGAACAAAACACTTTCATTTTTCAGTGGCATGCTTTAGACAAGTCCGAACAAAGTAAATATTATGATATGGCCCGTAAAGAAAAAGAACTCCATTTACAACTGTACCCAGGGTGGAGTGCGCGAGAAAATTATGCTACACATAACAAGAAGAAGAAAAGAAAACGAAATTTTGATGTGGAAAATGGAGGTGAGTTTTAATTTTAGTTAAAATATTAATAAATCTGCCTTGTAAATTTAGACAGGATCATTTAAAACACTTTAGGCAGATCACATTTTAATCGTCAACTCTTTTAACTGCCAGTATGCATTTCAATGTAGTTATCAATTTAAAAATGTATGGAAATCTTTTTGACTCAACTTTCTTAACCTGTCTATTATAGCTACAACTTGGTACCAATATATTTGTGAGGTAAAATTGTAAAAAATGTTATGACTATGGTTAACAAGAAAAAATAAAAGAAAAGTTTGCCTATTTAAGGCTATTAAAAAAAAATTGCTTCTCAGGCACCTCCTTCATCATTGAAAATCTGCCTTATCAATCTTTTGCCTGGAAATTTCTTGATATTTCGTGGGACTTAAAACTTAACCAATGTTTTTCTTGTTTGACAAAGCTGAGTGGGCTTTGCCAAAGAAAATAGACTTGGTTAAACTTGCTACAGCATGTGGGGAAGTTTTCACTGCTGAAAAAAATTGTTTTGTTTTCTTTCCACATGCTAGCAATAGTGTAAGAGTTATATTTCTAATTCCAACTATTTTCAGGATAGTTTCGTGGATTAACCAACAAAAAAATGCTTTCCATACCTCATCCTAAATTTGTCGTAAATTGCCAGAGAAACAATTTTATTTTGTAGGCCAAAAGTATATGAGCAGGTCTTTATATGGAAGTAATCATTTCGTCTTTTAAGATACAAGATATTAAAATTACGTTTGCTTGAGAATACATCTGTAAAAAGAACATCAATGAGGAATGATTTTCTTGTGTTTTTGTCATATAGATATTTTACTGTCACTTTTCACTCATCTTTGTTTTTTCAACAGAATGTGGTAGTGCTAAAAAATGTCGAGCTCGATATGGGTTAGACCAACAAACAGAATGGTGCAAACCTTGCAGGTAATGTTATTAGCATTTTAATTTCTCACAAATTGTTTTAGTTGTTACAAAATTGTCCTTCTTCAATAGTAGCTTCATAAATAGAGGATACTAGGCCCCTGTGAATATTCGATTGTTCGAGTCTAAAATAAAATCACGAATATAAAAATTGAATATGAAAAAAAATTATAAATAAATGTCTTGGTATACGTACATTCGTACATTTAATACTGACTGAATTGTCAAAAACAATGCAAGGAATTGAGCGCGAGCACAAGTTCACATCATCAACATGGAACTTACAGTGTATTACCAATATCATTTGGAATCACGTTATTCTAAATGGCATCGGTAATACACTCATATTTTACATTGGATAAAGCCATGGCTGCATACTCGTGTAATACATGTAAGACTTTGTACGAAACCCCAGCGACGAGGACCACATCTCACCTCTTGTACATTTCAGTAAGAAGCATCCATCGCTTCATGATAAGGGAACATCAGATGATGCCAAGCTTAAAGTCAAGAAAGGAGCGAAGCATGAATATGTGGATAAATCAGTACAATGCCAAAACAATCCTAATGTGGCTATTTTAAACTGGAAATATCGCATACAAAACCGCACTTGGACACCTGGTTTCGGCCAACTTGTTTCGAATTCGATGTTCGGTCGACTCGAACATTTTTTGGGCTAATTCGACTCGAAAGTCAGGTCGAAAAAAAAACATATTCTCAGGGGCCTAAAGGATACCTACTGTTTTTGAGGGGAATGCGGTTACTCCGTGGTTAGAGCATTGGACTTCAAACCAAAAGGTTGACGGTTTGATCCTGACCAGTGGTAACTGCATTGTGTCCTTGGGCAAGACACTTAATCCTGATTTACCATGTGGGGCACGGTGGCACTCTACCAAGACATTTTGCACATCATTGGTGCGCTTGCCTTCAACCGCTGCAAGTGAACAAGTAACGTGCATGCTTTACTCTTTCTCATACAATTGATGTGAGTCTGTGAAAATGTTTACCTGTTTTGGAGTAAGTTTGTTCATTTGTTAACCCCTATAATTCAGAAGTTCAAAAGTAACAGCTAATCGGTCAATTATTTTTTTGATCGATCAAGTTGATTATTGGTTAATCAATTAATCGGTTAACCATTTCAGCTCTATATTTTAATTGAACTTAAAACATTTTAACGTTAATGCAATTGAAATGCCCAAGTGATAAAATTGTACAAAATTATTGATTTATACCTATTGTATAACATGTGTCACTTCTGGAGGGATATACTCATATCTTTTATGATAACAGATATTATAAGGAAGCATATAATAACAGATCATACTTTGTTGATATAGTAGAAAAAAGAGTTTGTTGCTCAATCTGTAGGCCTACAAGAGAGAAATTGAACTATCAATTACAACTTTTTTAATTCTAGATAGTAACAGGCTTGTGATTTGTTTCTAAATTCAAAGAAATTTGAATGATTTGTGTTTTCAGAATGTTTATTTTTAATCCTACCAGCAAAAACTTTTCATGCAAATAGTACTGTTTTGAATTTTCTGAAAAGTGCGTATTGGCTGCAAGGATCTGAGTTTGGACAGTTGTCTATCTTTGTAATTTGGCTTTGAAAAGTTTACTCTTTTTGTCCCTCTAACAGTAAGAGAATTTGGATGATGCTGCAGATGTTCACAGCTAATGTATTCCCTCTAGAGAACAACATTATTAGGGATGCGTTAGAGTGTATAAAAAAAAAAATGTATGGAAGTTGGCAAATAATCTTAGATTTGAAATGTTTGTCCCAGCTTTGGAACAACTGAAAGAGCAGGCTGAAAGACAATTTTTAAATAATTTAGGAAAGGAATACAGAATACAGTTATATGTCCTTGTCTATTACTGTATCATAATGGTGTTCTGGATTCTGGCAGTTGCCTTTCTAGATTCTGGAAGTTGCAGTTAGCATTAATAAATGAATGAGGGAGATTAAAGTCACTTTTAGTGTGTAGCACTTTTCTCTTCCTCTCACCAACGGTGGGTGGTGTTTAGTTAGGGTCCTGCGAATATTTGAGATTCAATTCGATATCGATACCATACATCAGCTTTGTGATCTATCCCGAATCAGTCTTAAGATTCGATTTTTTCAGATTTCTCATACTAACTTCAATTTGTTACATTTCTAACAAAAATTGGATAAAATGGACATAAGACAATTCATTCATGTAGACTCAATTCATATTTAATTGAGTAATTGACAATGGTTAATTGTTAGGTAAGTTGTGAATTTTGTCCAGAACATTATCCATAGTTTTAGCTTTTGAAGGCTTAACTTGTTACTATTCATGTTCTTAAGAATGTGAATAGTACAAGTTAAGCCTTCAAAAACTAAAACTATGAATAATAAGCCTAGCTGTTTCAGCGATGGTGCTACAGAGAATATTGGTGTTTAAGGTCTTCACTCAGTCTTGCAAGGGTCATCACGGTGTTCCGTAACTTCCGTTTGATGCAATATGAAAGAACTTGTCTATTAATATTCAGTTCGATATTTGATTTGATATCGATATCAGAGATCGATTCGATTAGAGATTCGACTTAAAAAATAGGTGTCATTCGCAGATCCCTATGTTTAGTTGGCACATGTACATATTGATGTACTTTACCATTTGCACCATTAACATTCACACTGTTCACATTTTATCATTACATTTTAGTCATATATTAGAACCTATCAGTACCTAGAAGCATTCTGTCTCTACTGCATTTTCTTTCAGATAGATATTTGAAGTTAGTATTTGGTGAAGCTTTGTCCATTTCGACTCCCAAGCACTTTGGTAGTACTTCAAAATTTCCATCATTGACACCACTTGTCCACGTAGAATGAAAAATTTAACAAAATATTTGTTATTTGGCAGAGCTCATTGAACTTTGTCAAACAAGATATAATTTATTAAATTCTGAGTTTTGTGAGATAAATTTGCTCTTGAAAACTTTGGCATCAGAGTGCAGGGTGTTAAGGCATTGTATTCAGGGGTGTCGCTTGACTAAATGAAGTGTTGTTGGGGTGGGGTGCAACAAAACATTCCCCCCCCCCCCCCCCCAATTCATTCAACCTCAGTTTGTATTAAGAGTGGGTTTTTCCCAAATGTGGGGAGCATGGTGGCACTGTGGTTATGCAATTGGACATCAAACTGAAAGGTCGACAGTTCAATCCCTATCAGGGGCAACTGCATTGGGCAAGGCACTTAATCCTGATTGCCTGCGTGGGGACACGGTGGCACTGTGTACTAAGGCATACTGCACGTCGATAGCATACTTGTCTTCAACCAGTGCTAACCCTACTTGTGTGATGTTGGGGAGTCTGAGAGTTGCATAGTGATTCTCTCTGGCTACTTCGGCTTTCTCCACCTGTAAAACTGTCTGACACGAGGTGACCCTGTCTGTCAAAAGTGTTGTTAAACCCCCAATAAAAGGTCCATGATCTTCCTCCGGGCAAAAACCCCAACTTTTATGCCAATTGGAGCACCCAAATACTGTTTTTTCAAGGTACAAGTAAACAGAAAGTGGGGGTATAACTAAAGCAAAATTTCCAGGAAATATTAGGGTATGAGTACATGAACCAGTTTTAGAGATTTCAGGCATGAATGTACATATAAAAACACTTTAGTTTTGGACTTGATTACAAAATGAAAGATTTTAGGATTTTGGGGGTGTTTATTGGTTTCAAGCATCCTTCAAGGGCACATTGGTATCAAACAGGTTCTGATTGTTTACTGTGGCACACCCTGTGGCTTAAGAGAAGTTTTTAACCAGGTTTTGAATTCCTTCTAGGTGCAGTCACACAGGACCTCTGCACACCATTTTTTCTGAACAAATAGAAACTTCAGCCATCAAGCATATTGTTTACCTGGCACTCCATGTTTTTTAAGATCGATTGATAGGTCTTTAGTTTTTCCACTGGACAGCTAACTAAAGGAATTGGTGGCTGTTCACTCAAATCCTGGATCTGCACTGTAGTTTGCCATCCTCCTCAGAGTAGAAGGTGGTGGTGTGTTCATGCTTCTGTTCTTGAAATGTGGATTGCTAGTTTCTTAACAATGAGCGAACAGATTAGTGATTTCATTTTTTTCAAAACTTGATTTATAGATTCTTGGCCTAAAAATTCAGTCATTTCCTTTATAGGTGTGATTTTCAGAAATCAGTTTTGAAAGAGAAAGATGTTGGTATATACATATTGGGTACAGTTTGTTAAACTATTTCAAGTTATATAGTTTTAACCATGTACACTCCACATATTTCCAGTCCAAAAAAGTTGGATGATGGTTAAATGACTAAAGAACAGTGTCAGTGCTTTTTATACCTATAAATGCACTCAAGGATTTTAATTTCTTTGACAAAATCAACTAGTTCAGTGCTTAATTTATTTTAACTTTTGGGCCTGGGAAGTCCCACAGGCTTTGGCATGTACAGCACAACCTGAGAATTTTTTTTTGGCCATGCCTTCACTACCTATAGGCAGTAGAATAGCCAAGATTGAACTAGAAATCACTGCCGAGGTAATTTCACAATCGTCTGCCAGATTTCTTGATTGTATGGTGAAGTTCCTGTTCTGAGACTTATAAAGTTTGTCAAGGTTGGAGATGGACCTTTTACCCATAAAAGCTTGGACAATTTTCCACAATTTTTGCCACACATGCCACAGCTCTGCTGTGTGGTAGTCAAGTTTTGACTGCCTTTTACTCCTTGCATGCTTCTGGCAGATATTCCTGTCCAAGACAGCATTTTTCTTGTCCCTGAAATATTTGTAATTTGGGCATATTTAAGCCAATTTCCACCCTGAAAATTGCATTGATTTTTTCACCAATGATTTCTTGAGTTAAATTTAGATTAATTTTTCACCAAATCTAGTCATGGCTGCTTCACAGCAGCCCTGACTAGATTTGAAGAAAAATATCTTTCAAATACTCGGAGAGTTAAGAGTTAAAAGCAGCCAAGACTTGACTTGGTATCACTGTCATTAAACTTTGAATTCAGATGTTAGAGTTTTTCAAGCCCATATTTGGGCTTTATTTTGAATTGAAGGTAACAGGACTTAATATCTTCATATTCTGTGGATGTGGTTAATATTATCTTTGAAATGAAATGTTTTAGTCTGTATATGTTGCACATTGTCGGCACTCTTGTTCGCAGACTTGACTAGTGCTGGTTGCATTATTGGAAGAACTGCCCTGTCCTAAAAGGCACTACCCAGATGACGAACTCTCATATTTATGATTGATGTGGTCCCAAATTGGAACTTATGGTGATTGCCCAAACCTACCGCTTTGCTACATAGAAAGTTTTTTGCAAACATCAAAATTGAAAACATTGTTGACTTATTTTTTTTTTGCCGAAGGTCATTACAAGTTTTAGAATGTGCGTCTCTGAACATCCTTGAAAATACTTGTTGAATTCCGTCCCCTCCAAAAGTTTTTCTGAAGAGACAATATATTGCATCATATATGCAGTTTTCAACCCCTATACCTAACATGATCCAACCCTATACCCAGCATAACTGGAGCGACTTTAATCGCTCTAAAATTGTCCTTCAGAGCATAGCTTATTCCCTTCGGTATGAACTTGACAAGTGCGCTCCATTGAGAGGTCAAAAACTATCTTTTGGAATATAATTCTAAATATGAAAATTGAATGGCGGTTTGTTTTTTTTGGGAGGGGGGGGGGTTGTTTTTTTTGTTGTTTATATTGCTGGCCTGATATGGTCATTTTATTGGTTAAAGGGTTAGATTAACTCACCCCAAAACCCGTAAAAAGTTGATTTAGGAATAATTTGAAGAAGAAACTTTTCAGTAAGAAGATCATATCAGAAAATTATTCATTCTTACCATATGGGCTCAATAAGTAGGGTTTTCTGACAAGAGTGTTACCCAGGTCTGCTGTTTGCATTTTGAATAACTGGTCATTTGATTTTTTTGTTATTTCACCTGAGCAGTTAAGTGAAACAAAGTATAATTCATATTGGTGCAGTGGTTCCTGTGTCACACTAATGCTTTTTTTAGGTCTGATTTTTGCTTTCAGGCAAAGACATCCAAGTTCAATTTTTCAGTTTTACAATAAACAAATTTAAGTTTAAGAATATATAGATTTCCACTCCGTAGATTTAGCCTTCACAAGCAATTGAAATTTGTGGACAGATTTGTCATAGCTTGTTTAAATTGCTTTCATGGTTTGCATTCATACAGCCTTGCTTTTACAACCCATCAAGTCAGATAATCACCATCAATTAGCTCATTACAAAAATATCATTCACAACACGCCCAGAAAACATGTGACATCAGAAGTCGATGTCGTAACAGTGTGATTGAGTTGGTACCAGAAGTAGAATTGAATTTATCTTCTCTTATGTATTCCATTAACTGTTTACCTCATATGAATAGCAACCAACATTGGCAAACAAATTTTCCTGAATAAAACTGAATATTTTAATTTTTTGTCTTGAAAATATAGCTTATTGCCCCTCATCGGGCTGTTTCCAATGATGGTACCATAAGCTAGCTTTTCATGGCATAAATTTAAAAAAATAATGAAATTTGGTTGTCGATTTTAGTGAACACCATGGCCAGTTTTATCTGTTACATTAGGTAGAGTGTTAAATCATGTGATAAAAAGAATCTCAAATTCGTTGTGATTTGTTTTGTAATTTCAGAACCTTGTTCACTACTTTCAATCTAAACCTCGGCTCAGATCGATTTTAGTGAACTCTGTTCAAAACTTTCATATAAACTGGCCAAAACATTAGTCCAGTTTGGGGACACTGGGTCCACCATAATTTTGGGAACATTTCAGTGATTTTACCCACCAGAACACTTATTCTCGTCCCATTGAGGGCACTCATTGCAAATCAAAACATGCAGTACTGAAACTGTTTAACCCTTTACCCAACGTAACGGCCAAAACTGGCCAGCGCTATTCTAAAAAATCACCAATTAATTTTCATTATATTTTCATTTTTTGTCTCAAAAACATAGGTTATGACCTCTCTTTGGAACGAGCTCATCAAGCTCGTTCCATTGAGGGGTCATAACCTATGTTTTTGAGACAAAAAATTACTCAAGAATTTTGTTTGCAAGTGTCGTCTGCTTTTCATGTTAGGTAAAGGGTTAAACATTCAAACCTCCAAATAATAGAACTGTTGAAGGGTGGATAAGAATATCACACTCGCCCATTTGTAAATTAACGGCAATAAGGAGATAATGCGGCAGGTGTGCACCCAGTTACTGACTTAGAGTAAATGATAAACACTTCAGTAACTTTAGAAAGTAAAATCGATCTCTGTGTTCTCTGTTACAGCTTGTGTTCCATTTCTGTTAGGAAGGGCCTGACCCATTTACAAATGAGCTCTAGTGAAGATGTTCATTGGAAACATAGATTTTTATGATGGAAACCTGCCGATAGTAGTGGGTCTGTTACCAAAATCACATTCGTTTCATAGCACACTTACATTTGCGGTTAAAAAATTAGTTTTACTTCTGCATTTCTGACACTGCAATCAGTTGTAGAATTTTCAGGAAATTTTTTTTTTTCATTTTCTGGGACAAAAAGTGCACCTAGCTTACAGGTCTGACAGATAGTTTGGGCACATCTCCATATTTAGGGACATCTTTTAAGAGAGTGAATTTGGGGGAATTTAAAGGCCTGATATCAAATCGTGGCTCATTGGAGATCCTCTATTTTTTTAAACATGATATTTTTGGTATTAGTATAATAGAGAAGACAGGGCCAGACACTGAGTTATACAAATCTTTCTGCAGTGGCCGTCTTCTCTTATTTCAGATCGTTGAATGAAATCTGTGAGGAGAATCAGGCTGCTGACTCAGAACAGAATAGCTCCTTGGAGGTATAACACTTAATTTGTTGGCAACCCAAAAAGCATGTGTGCAAGCTGCCTCCTGATTTAATGCTTATACCAATATATATTTTATTTCACAGCACAGATTAATATATTAACATTTTAGCTACCATGTCAGTTTCATCTAGATGAGTACATTCTCACAAAAGTAACAGGTTTATCATATCAAAACTACTGTCCTTTTTCTGTTAATAACAACTGGTGTAATTTTACAAGTGAATTTGGTAACTGCTGGACAGAACTTTAGTCTGAATTGTTGGATTTTGTAACTGATTTATGCCTGCTACCTCAATAATGCTGTGAGCACAGGTGTACAGCATGTTGATGTATGCATGCCTTCCATCAGTGCTAACCTTCCTTGTTCTAAGTTAGTTGAAGATACTGATACTTAATCACCACCGCTTTGGTGCTGAAGTGTCTAATGATATATAATCACAGAGGAATCAAATTATTTGGTTTAAATAGTTTAGTTGTACAATATGGAGACAGTGGATTGCTACTAAAACATGGCGGTACTGGATATTCCACTAAAAAAAAACTTTGCATTTTTTTGAGTCCCCAGGAAGTTGAGCAGTGTTTCATTACTGTAGTAAACAAGATATGTTCTCGTAGTTTAATAGGGCCCAGTTACCATCCACAGGAGTGAAAGTCCTATAAAGTGTATAGCATAGGTATAAACAATTGGTTAAACTTGTCTTCTGTGTTGTGGCCATAAATGCTGAAAGTTACAATAAACAACAGAAACAAACATTTTTTTTTTGGAAAAATCACATGGAGTACCAGTTGTTCAGCTCAAGGCTCAAGGTGGTTCATGCTTCAAAAGATTACTGGGGGGTAATACTATTCAGTTTTTTATCCGATTTCAGTCTAATTATTTTCTACTTATTTATTTGAGAAGTGTGCTATGGCATACTACACGTTGATGGTACACATGCTGTGAACCATTGCCAGCCTTGCCCTTGCAGAGTTCAAAAATTGGATAGTCCCGATGATTACTTATCACTGCACAATGGTTCTCCACGATAAACACTGCCTGTCATGATCCTGGATATTGAAAATGTTATTAAAGCCCAATAAACGAATAAATATTTGCACAGCAGGTGCAGAATATCAGAGAAAATATATGAAGCTTTTTGTGTCCAATCTTGAAATTTTCTATCACCATTCTCTTCCTCATTAATGGTATAGTTGGAGAGCCTTTTCTTGAAATATTTTTAATACACCAAAGGATAAATATGTTTGATAAAAACTGAATTTCTGTGTCTAATGAATGTACTCATCATAATGAACAGCATTTTTATGCATAATTTAAGTTTGCTTGCATCGTAGTTAGTTCTGCATGATTTGCCCTAAGTCCTGATTTTAATTTCCATCTGTTTTATGAAATATGAAGATGAAATTTTGTAATTGAGTGAATGCACTGATAGATATATGACTCTTAAAGCTAGTTGATGAAAATTGAGTATTTCAAAATAATTTGGAAGCTCCGAAATGTATTTACATCATCAGAATATATCCTGGAGATAATCAGCACAATTCAATGAAAAATTTCATTGTTTATGCAGAGACTAACTTCGGGCAGTACTTTATATTTTTGATTTTCCTGCAACTTGATGTGAATTTAATGTTAAATTCCTTAGTTGAAAAGGCAGTTACCATGACTGCTCTGTTCACTTCAAAATATGCACTCTGACTGCTGAGAAAGTAATATCATTTTCATGGTCACTTGTTGAGTGCCAAAAGCCACTATCATTGCTTGAAAAGTGTTGACAAACAACTGTAGTGGCTTTATGCTGCATGCATAAGCTTGTTTGCTCAACAGTAGAAAAAAAAAGTTTATATCAAATGTTGTTACAATTTATTGGAGAGTGCCTGTTTGCTATCTCTCATAGATTAATTATGAAGAAAATTTGCCTTCCTGAAGCTACCCTTGCTTGTAGCATGGTATCTGATGATCTTTTGTGACAGATCACTTTTGAAAAATAATTAGCTCTCGACCAGTTAACCCTCTGCACACTGATGTCAAAATATTTAAATTAAAGCTCCATATGTTTTCCATAATGCAATTTTGAATTTAACCAATTCAGTCTTGTTTGACAGAGCCACCAAGCTCAAGGTCAAAATCTGCTGCTTGAAATTCTGGCATTTTGACATCAATGTGCAGAGGGTTAAAGAATTACGCCCTGAATGAAACAGTGAAAGAGTAAGTAATACATTTGCTTCAGTATTTTAATAATAATGAATTTGCCAAATTCAGTAAGCTCTGTACTCAAGTATCACTGTTCAAAGTGATGTTTTTCAATTTTTGCTTCCCAAACAAAGCTTATGACACCCGGATGGAATTCGCTGATTTCAATGCATGGTCACAAGTTATGTTTTTTAAGCAAATATTGAAAAATTGTTTTAATTGACATTTTTACATATGAGACTGGGAAGGTATATTTGATTCATTAGGATATGCTTATCCAGTTGCCTTCCCCTCTATTGTGTGTGTTAAACTTGACTAGTTGAAACTTGACCAGGAAACTTTTGGAATTTAAACCCTTTGCACTCTGATGTCAAAATGGCAAAGTTTTCAGCAGCAAATATTTCCCATAATGCAATTTGATATTTAACCAAATGTAAATTGACAGATCTCAGTGAGCTCTGTCAAACAGTATAATTGGTTAAATTCATAGTTAAACAAGAGAAGAACAGTGATTGGAGAAAATTCTGTTGGACTACCAGAGTGCTAAGGATTAAATTAAATTACTTGAAATGCAGGAACTTGGAGCAAACTGGGACTTACTGCTAAGAAAAGAGATATTGGAAACGAATAGATTGCACTTTGTTATAATCAAAATTTTTGGAACAGATGTATATTTTTCTGTGCTGTAGCTTTGCATGTTGTGATTGGATAAAACCAGATGGGTGTGAATGTTGCTTAGCCTTGGTTGTGAATTGTTCCCTGCTTGCCTGTCCTGATTCTTGCCCTGCTTTATTTTATAACATTTTGTAAGCACGCTAAGTTAAACTCATTTATAATTGGAGAATGGACTCTGTAACTGGTGTATGAACTGTGAATAAGGAATGATCATAGGCATATTATATATTCACATAGATATTGTTTTTGCTACAAGAAGATTGAATACTGAAGACTTTATTTCAAGCTCTCAGGCCACTAGTTTAATTCCATAAGGAATCCGATACTGTTTCTTTATGCACTTTTGGGGGGAGTTTGCATGTAGACTGCCTTCGATTTAATGTGATGTATCTTTATTCTCAAAAATCTCCTGAAAGCTAACATTTTAACAGCCACTGCTGTCTGCTTTGGGGCTAGAAATGCAGTTTAATCAAAATTTGACGTTATGTACTCTGTACATAACGCCAAAGTTTGATTAAACTGCATTTCTTTCTTTCTTTCAATGGCTGTAGAAATGTTAGCTGTTGAAGATTTTTATTATAAAGTTATTGGCTGAATTTATTCACAAAGATATACATATATTCTTTTGTGCTCCAGTGATAGATATTCTAACTGTGGCGAGTCTTCATAAGTATTTAGTTTACAAACATGTCTAACAGTATTGTAATGTCATTGAAGATTTGGTCAGGTCAATTCTCGTTTGTTTCTTGCACAGATTCAAAGAAAATGAATGTTTATGGTACTTTCAGATTCAGTTGTCTGGAATATTAACATTGATCAGAAAAGTGTACCATAGATTTATTTTACGACCAACTGAACAACTGAAATATTCCAGTCCATTGAATCTAAACAAAGTCAGTGCACAATTTAAGGGCTGGACTGGTTCCAGGCCATAACAGTGTTGGATTCCTTACAGAATTAGATGGATGGCCCAAGAGCTTGACTTGACAAAAGTACCCTGGTGCTGTGACTTACATATATTTATGATTTGCATGATAATTTAGTCCTCTTTTTCCTTATTTTTCCTGTCTTATATGTCTTCCTTTTTTTAATTTTGTTTTCTCCCAATATTTTTCTTTCAAGCTCTTGATGTAGCATGCAAAATGTAAAAATTTAGAAACTACAAATACTGTTTAAATACAATTACCTGGAAGCTGGATTACAGTGGAGCCCACTTAAATGGATATCTTTTAACTGAATAACCCTGTTAATTGATATAATTTCCCAGCACAAAACCATTTACCATTCCTCCAGTACAAATTTGGCCTGTTAATTGAATATAGGTTATAGAGTAAACTCCTGTTAATTGAATAAAAAATCTTGTAACCTGTCGAGAAATTACAATGACTCTCCCCAGTTTTTCTTTGTTTATAGACCTATTTGGCCTCAGTACATCCAATATAGAAATTTAATCTATTATTTCTTGTTTATCTCATAGAGCTCTGTCAAACAAGATTTTATAGAATAAATACAAAGTTTATTTCTGGAATACAGGAAAGTGACATAATCCCTGTAAATTGAATAATTTTCATTGGCAAAGTGGCTATTCAATTAACAGGGTTCCACTGTACTATGTTGGGCATACACAGATGAAAAAAATGTAGATTGTTAATGAATAGTTGAATTGTACTGCAGTACAGGCCACTTAACTGGATATCTCATAATTTCAAACACAAAACCATTTACCACACCTTTAGTACATATTGGACCTATTAATTGCATATAGGTTAACAACAAGTAAACTCATGTTCTTTGTGAAATATGTCAGGAAACTACCCCGACTGTCGCAAAATTCCGCTTGTTTATAAACGTATGTGGACTCGGTGTACCCAATATGGATTCAATATGTCCAATGCAGGTAAATGTTGCAATCACTATTAGCCATTGTGCAGAAATATGTGATCTTAAGTGCTAATAAATTAATAAATAAATTAATGCAGATCCTAAAAGTAATAGTTTTAAAATTTATGTTTGGAAAAGCATTCTTTTTAAATTTCTGAGAATCCTGAAACTTATTATTATTAAGTCATGATATCTGCACTTCAGAATAAAGCGCAAAAATGGGCTTTCAGCACTATACCAGTAAAGAGTTGAGAACCACTGTTCTGTTAGGACCGGTTAGAAAAGAAGGTTTGAACCCTTTCCAACAGTGTCAAACATTTTGTCTGGTTAAATAATTCAACTTCCAGAGAAGCTACAGGTTGATGAAATGTTTTAATCTTGGCACCAACATAATTGAAACTGTTAATTAATGAAGGCCTGGCAAATAAAGGTACAATTTATTGAACACCCCAAATTATCTTCACTTATTGAGAAAATAATTTCATGTGTGAGCTGCAATAAGATGTTGGCCTAGGCACAAAAGCAGGGTTCCTGTAGGGTCCTAAAAAGCTTTAAAAGTCTTGAATTTAAAAAAAAAAAATTAAGACCCTTGAAAAGTCTTGAATTCAAACTACCAGTCTTGAAAAGTCTTAAATTGACAGAAGTCGAGAAATACGTCCGATGTGATGTATATTATGAACATTAACTTCTGGAATTAGTGTTTTGCAACGCCTGTCATTTAGAACAAAAAGTCTTGTAAAGTCTTGAATTCTCTTTTTATCTTGACTTGAAAAGAGTCCTAAAAAGTCTTGAATTTGCCCCTCCCCAAACTGCAGGAACCCTGAAAAGGTATTCATGCCTGAATATTGGAAACTTTTGCAAAATAAATTTTGCAACTAGTAATTGCTTCCCCTGTGGGAACCCCAGAAAGCGACCTTAAACATAGATAAATTTAACCATAGTGGAACACAGCACAAAATTTATTTAAACCAACAATAAAATAGTTATTTTTCTTTGACATTAATAATACAGTTGAAACTTTTCTGTCTGTGGCTAAGCACTAACCTAGCAGAATCTTGGCTTGTCCTAAAACTTGTAATATTCAGCAACCTATTAAATTATAATTATGACATTACTAATTCTGGTGATGGTATTATCAATAGAGAATAGAGGTAAATGGGAAAAGAATTAAAACAGAGCTTTTTATTTCCATTAATGTGTATAGGGTATTTGCAGTTTGAATTTTTCTCATTGAATAACTTACATAGAATTCACTAAAATTCACTAAAATTAAATGCCATACATCTGACCAACAACATAATATACTAAATAAAAACAAGTTGCTTTCATCGAGAGAAACATTTACATGGATTGGATATTATAATATATCAAATATTTTAAACCTTTATATAATAACAGTTTTTTAAGGAGTGATAATTTTTTCACCAAAGAAAATAACTTGAATTGTTTAAGTTAAAGTGCCGGAGTCATGCACTTTTGTTACAGTACAGCCACTATGGACTGGTCATAATCCATGCGTGGGCATTGATGTCCACTCATGCTTTTTGATGATTATTCCTATAATTAGTGTTTGGAATCAAATATTATTGCATCCATTGAAATGTTGCCCACCCGTGGAAAGTGACCAGTCCATGATGGTCATACTGCAGGTGTACTTTCTACAGACCTGCTCATACAACTGATGCATCATACATTTCTTTTTTAATTTTATAGAATCAAAACTGTAAAGACAATTTTTGTGAAATTTCCAGATACGGAGGATTTGTGTGTTGTTTGATGTTCTGTTAGACTGTGCTTTAAGAAGAAAGGGTGTATACACATATACATATTGCAACAAGAATTTTGTTTAATCCCTTTGAAAGGCATAATTCTGACATTCATGATTTTTTTACTGCAACAGAACAGCTGCCGCAACAGGCAGCCTATTGGTAGACTTGCATGTTACATTCTTTTCACATTGGCAGTTGTTTCTAGGAAAGTTTTGGTTGCCTAAATACGCAGTCAAGACTTGCCAAACAGCCAACTCCGAAGCTACAGGAAGTAGACGTCCGATGTCTGTGAACTTTTCACATTTTCATTTTTTCTGTAATCGCCGAGCCGGTGTGAACCAAAATTGGCAGGAATGGTATATGGGAGGTCCTCTACAAACGATCCTCATTTTTTTTCCCCTCGGATGAAAAACATGGCTTCCAGAGGAATTCTTTGATTCTGGTTGATGGATTTTCAAAAGTCTTCTCCTCTGAAACTGCCAGGCCAAATGTTTTGAAACTTCGCATAAATGATGACTGGGACATCCTCTACCAACAATCCTCATTTAATGTTGATCGGGTCACAAACATGGCTGCAATTGAGGCTTATAGTTACTATAGAAACCTTCTGAGAAATCACATTTTCATCATCTTCAACTGAGCCAACATGAACCAAACCTGGCAGGGATAGTCTATGGGAGGTCCTTTACAAACGATCCTCATTTTGATCCCATGGGTTTGAAAACATGGCCACCAGAGGCATTCTTTGATTCTGATTGGTGGATTTTGAAAAATCTTCTCCTCTGAAACCACAGGGCCAAATGTTTGAAAACTTTGCTTGGTTAATGACTGGGACCCCTCTACCAACGATCCTCATTTAATGTTGATCGGGTTGCAAACATGGCTTCAATTGCGGCTTATAGTTACTATAGAAACCCTATGGGAAATCACATTTTCATCTTCTTCTCTGGAACTACTGAGCCAACATGAACCAAACTTAGCAGGAATGGTTTATGGGAGGTCCTCTACAAACGATCCTCATTTTGTTCCCGTGGGTTGAAAAATATGGCCGCCAGAGGCATTCTTTGATTCTGGTTGGTGGATTTTCAAAAATCTTCTCCTCTGAAACTGTCAGGCCAAAATTTTTGATCCTTCACATAAATGATGACTGGGACCCCCCTCTACCAACGATCCTCATTTAATGTTAATCGGGTTGTAAACATGGCCATAATTGCTGCTTATAATTACTATAGAAACCCTATGGGAAATCACATTTTCATCTTCTCTGGAACTACTGAGACGACGTGAACCATACCTGGCAGGGATAGTCTATGGGAGGTCTTCTACAAATGCTCCTCATTTTTGTTACCGTGTATCGAAAAACATGGCTGCCAGAAGCATTTTTTGATTCTGATTGGTGGATTTTTAAAAATCTTCTCCTCTGAAACCTCAGGGCCAAATGTTTTGAAACTTTGTATGGTTGATGACTGGGACACCCTCTACCAACGATCCACATTTAATGTGGATCGGGTTGCAAACATGGCCGCAATTGATGCTTATATTTACTATAGAAACCCTATGGGAAATCACATTTTCACCTTCTTCTCTGGAACTACTGAGCCGACATGAACCGAACTTCGTAGGAATGGTCTATGAGAGGATGGAAATATGTGGCCGCCAGAGGCTATATTCTAATGCTTAACCCAATGCCTCTCCTGTCTGCACGAAGATCAGCAAAATACTTATTTTTTGAGAATCTGTTAAGGGTTGGTTCAAAATAAGTTGTAGCATAACTGCAATAAACTAAGTAAACTGCTGCTCCTGCACTGACAAAATCAGAATCTGACATTTTCTGGAAAGCTATCAGTGAGAGCTTTCCAGAAAATGATGTCAACTTCTGGTCTTATCAGTGTAGGAAGAGAAAGATAAATAGTTTATAGGGTTATCCTACAACTTATTTTGACTTGTACTGTAAACAAGTGCATCTGTAATTATGTTAATACATGTATTACTCTCAAGTTACTTATCAGAAATACTGATTGATGACAGGTGTTTGGAAAGCATGGAAGTTTTGTTTGTTTTCTTTTCCCATCATGTATTGCTGGCCAGTCAATTATGATATCATTTAAGATATGACAAAAATATTGGAATAAAATGTGTTTCTGTAACCCTTTACCTATCCAAAACTATTTGAAAGAGAATACTGTCTGAAAAAATTGTAATTTTCAAAAATATTTAACCTTCTTTTACTGATTTTTTTGTTGAAACAGAATTCATAAATGTGTGGATTTTCAAGAAATCTTCTTTGAAACTACAAGGCTAATGTTTGAAAACTTTGCATGGTTGATGACTGAGACACCCTCTACCAACGATACGCATTTAATGTTGATCGGGTTGCAAACATGGCTGCAATTATGGCTTATAGTTACTGTAGAAACCCTATGGGAAATCACATTTTCATGTCCTCCAGAACTACTGAGCTGATGTAAACCAAAACCTGACAGGGATAGTCTATGACAGGTCCTCTACAAACTCTACTCATTTTGTTACTGTGCATCGAAAAACATGGCTGCCAGAAGCATTTTTTGATTCTGATTGGTGGATTTTGAAAAAATCACAGGGCCAAATGTTTTGAAACTTTGCATGGTTGATGACTGGGACACCCTCCCTCTACCAACCTTCCTCGTTTAATGTTCATTGTGTTGCAAACATGGCCACAATTGGAGCTTATAGTTACTATGGGAAAATCGCATTTTCTTCTTCGCTCTGGAACTACTGAGCTGATGTGAACCAAACTTGGCAGGAATGGTCTATAGGAGGCCCTCTACAAACAATCCTCTTTTTGTTCCCGTTGGTTGGAAAAATATGGCCACCAGAGACATTCTCTGATTCTGTTTGATGGATTTTGCAAAATATTCCCCTCTGAAACTACAAAGTCAAATGTTTTGAAACTTCACATGATTGAGGACTGGGGCACCTTCTATCAATGATCCTCATGCAATATTGATGTAATGTTGCAAAACATGGCCACAATTGCAGCTCATAGTTACCATGGAAAGCCTATGGGAAATCACATTTTTAGCTCATCTTGACAAAGTCAAGCTGAGCTAATCTCATCGCTTCCCGTCCGTCAACACCATGTTTTGGTCTTCTCCTCCAAAGCCACTGGGGCAATTCAAGTGAAAGTTTGTGTGAGTGATGGTCCCAAAGGGGCATTTCATTTTTGTTCAACTCGGCATGCCCAGCCCCATAGGGAGGGAGTGGGGGAAAATGCTCCAAAATATTTTAAAAATCTTCTTCTCAAGAACCAGTGTCTACAATGACTTGATATTTGCTATGGAGCTTCCATATGAGGTGTAGAATCAAGTTTGTTCAAACGAAGTTCGTAAAGTAATATTTGGCTTTGTAATAGGAGGGGTAAGATTATTGGCCCCGCCCAAAATTTCTATTTTCTGAACCGATGGTCCGGTATGAACCAAATTTGGTTTGTGGTAGTATTGGGTCATAAGTACTTGACCCATGCAAAAAAAAAAATTCCCGCATCCCCATGGGAACCCTGGGAGCTAAAAATAGAAATATTTTCAAACGCCCCTATTTCCCAAACCCCACGGAACAGAGAGCTTTTATTTGGTATGAAGTATCCTTATGACCAGTAGAATTGAATGGTAAAAAAAAATTGCCATCGGTTATGTTAGGGTGTTCTGTAATGGGCATCGAAAAAATGCTGAGTCAGCATATTTGCAAAAATTTAAAAAAATCTTTTCTCCAGAACCCATCATCAGAATCTTTTGATATTTGGTATACAGCATTCATAGGGGGGTCAGATAAAAGTTTGTTGAAATAAAGCTCATTGGTTCATATTTGGCTCTCTACAGGAGCCCGAAGTTTTAACATAGGGTAATATGGGGAATATTCTTTAAAAATCTTCTTCAGAACCACCAGTCAGAATCTTTTAATATTTGGTATACATCATTGTTATGAGGGTCAGATTCTAGATTGTTCAAACCAAGTCCCTAGGTTAATATTTGGGCTTCCTACGGAAGCCCAAATTTTATCTTTGTTCAATATGGAGGGTAATTTAAAAAAATCTTCTTCTTCAGATCCATCAGTCAGAATGCTTTGATATTTGGTATGCAACATCTCTATGGGGGACAGATTTAAGTTTGTTCAAATCAAATCCCTAGGTATATATTTGGGCTCACTATGGTAGCCCAAATGTTTACTTAGTGTAATATGAGAAAATTTCTTTAAAAATCTTCTTCTTCAGATCCACCAGTCAGAATGCTTTTATATTTGGTATACAACATCTCTAGGGGGGTCAGATTCCAGATTGTTCAATTTGAGTGCCTAGGTTAATATTTGGGCTCCATATGGGAACATGAAATTTAACTTAGTACAATATGAGGGAATTTCTTCAAAAATCTTCTTCTTCAGATTCACTTGTCAGAATGCTTTCACATTTGGTATACAACATCTCTAGGGGGGTCAGATTCAAGTTTGTTCAAATCGGATCCATAGGTCAATATTTGGGCTCGCTATGGTAGCCCAAATTTTGCAATTCGAAGAAATTTCTTTACAATTTCTCTTCTTCAGATCCAACAGTCAGAATGCTTTCATATTCGGTACACAACATCTCTAGGGAAGTCAGATTTAACTGTGTTCAAATCAGGAGTCTGGGTTAATATTTGGGCTCTCTATGGGAGCCGGAATTGGCCATTTTGCTGAAGAATTAAAAATTTTGTATTCAGTACCCTCTAGAGGTACTAAGATTAATCCACATAGGTTGTATCAAGGGGCTTCATAGGGGAGCTCTACATTTTACTTTTGATCAACTGAAGAAAAGGCATGATGCCCAGATTATTTTTGTCACTCCTGAGGGACTCAAGGATTCACAGTGTAGCCTATGGAGATGGCTTGCTTAATGTAGACTCATTCTTGGACTCTGTTTAAATTGTGTTCTGTACAAGATGAGCGCTTCAGGCCCCGTGGGGCCTCTTGTTTATATGTAGTTCCAGGTGAGCGATTACAGGCTCTTTAGAGCCTCTAGTTTAGGTATAATCATTAATGCCTTTCTTTCCATATTCTGAACATAGGTGATCCATTTTTTTACTTCCAACTTGTGTTGTCATCATAATACAGGCTAAAAGGAACAAATAAATCAGTAATATCTATATCTTGAACATACCTGTTTGAATTTGTGTTCATCCTTAACCCTTGGGATCTGGAGATTTTTATACATTTTTGCAATATGTAGAAAGTCTACCTCCTGTGGCATTGCATTTGTTTCTAGTCATGTCTTGGCTGCCAACAGCGGCAACCAAGACTTGCCGAAAAACAACTGACAAGGTACTTGGAAAACAAGTTTTGAGTTTACCCAGACAATGCATGTTGGGGCACCTGTTCCTTTGTGTTAGAAAGTTATCAAAGTTGGAATTAGGCCCTTGAGGGTTAAAACATTTTTGTGTTTTGGGAGTTTTTGGAAGTAATGTGTCATACTTCGCTATATTCCCCACAGATTATTGAGAAAGCATTTCCCACTATTTTATTGCTTAGTGCTCCCAGATATTCATGCCTTGAACAGCAAATCTCTCAACATTAGAATAAGAATATAATTATAGTCACTTTTAGCCGAATTATCCCCTGTACACTCAATCATCTTTTCTACCAGGGATTGTGGAGAATTTTATCAGATCTGCCATGGCTTCTTCAGTTACCGTCCTAGGTACTCCAGCTTTCTCCACCCATTCCTGTGGGTACCCCACAAAGGAGAGCAGTGCTTGTTTACTGTGATAAACATGCCCTGTTTTACTGATAACAAATGATCTGGTAACCTATGCTGGTGGGAAGCCATCTAAAGTGGGTAACATAGCTATAAGCATTTGATTAAACTTGTCTTTAGACATGTGTTACAGTCATGGTATAACCATAGATGGTGAAAGTGAAAATAAACCCTAGTAAATTAAATTCCCCCACCTGTAAAACTGATGCAGTATTGCCATGATCATTGAAAATGTTGCACTCCCAAGAAAGTATACCATAGATGTTGGAAATTTCCTTCAGGTACTTTGTCGTGAACCTCTGATTATCTTCTTTTGAAGAGTACATATATTTCAGTGGTGCAGAAAGACCCCAGTAGTGACACCTGGTGTGGAGATTCTTTGTTTTTGTGCTGTGATTGCACAACTTTTTGTATGTATTGCACAACTTTTTGTATGTTCTTGACTGATTTTCCTGCCCATAGCCAGTACTGGAAATGAACAAAATTAACGGGTGCAGTTTTAAGCTCCTGTGAAATCAGAGACGAGAGTAAATTGCACCTGTAAAATGTTAGTATATGAATTTTCGAGGGAATACTGTCACCAAACACCAGAAACCTTAATCCTTTGAACCCAAGCAGCTACTTCTCCAGCCAGGAACATGATACGTCATAACGTCATTAAATAAGATGGATGTTCAGTAAATGTGTGGGGTAGACCAATCAGTATTTTCATTGTGCCGCCCCGAGGCTGCATGTTTAAAATATTGATGTGCGTACCCCAAATAATGAATATGGACTCTTCTAATTGCTGCCATTGAACTGGCATGGCAGATACCATTAGTGTTCAAAGGGTTAAATGTATAAGGAATTGCTGAATTATGACAGTAACTTGCCACTGGCCACAGAGTGCTGCTTTCTCGAAAAAACTCAAATAGAAAACACGGGTGCTGACAGGAGAAATTGCACTTGCACCCATCTCATTTCCAGGACTGCATAGCTATAGTAATTGACGAAACTGAAGTTGTATGACTTGTATAATTCTCACATCCTCAGCTACTTTTTAATTTAGTACACTTACCTTGAATTGCTGCTAATTCTACGTGTCAGGTTAGCTGGCTTGAGCCTGACAGTTACTGCTCAGTGGTTGCCTCTGGGTCGACTGTTTCCCTCCGGAAGTGCGGTGTCTCAGTGGTAGATTGTTGGACTTCTATGCTAGAGGTCTCGAGTTCGATCCCTGTCCAGGATGATCGCGTTGTGTCCTTGGGCAAGGCACTTTATCCCAGTTGCCTACATGGGGGCACAATGACGCTGTGTACTAAGGCGTACTGCTTGTCGATGGTGCACGTCTTCAACTTCTGTAACCCTGCTTGAACAGAGTTAGAATGTTGAGGCGCTGACAGTTGCTTGTCGATGCTCAGTGATTCTCTGTGGGTACTCTGGCTTCCTCCACCCATAAAACTGTCATGGTCACGATTAGCCATTGTGCATAAGTATGTGACCTTAAACACCAATAAATAAATGACTGCTTCCTCCACATGTAAAACTGTTTGACATGATATGACTCTACAGAAAATGTCATTATCCCCCCTCCCCTCCCAAAAGACAAAAAAATGGGGCTCTGCAGTATTGTTTATCTGCTGAATTCACATTTTTCTTTCCTAGCTTCTCCAAATGTTTTTAACAATTTTGTTTTTTTCTATTTTAGACGAAAAAAGAAGTGTATCCGCTATCTGATGGGTGATGACAACTCGATGAGTAACACCGATGGAGAGGACGGATTAGATGATATGAGTGATGGCATTCCAAATACGAACTACGACAGTGATTTAAATGTTGACAGTCCCCTGCAGCATTACAACAGTCATCTAACATTGTGTCATGAACCAAATAACAATATTCACAAGGAGGATCATAATCTAGACTGTGAGATCATTGTCGATTCGGAATCATCGCCTTATCATTCGCCACATTCATCACCGCCATTTCATGATGTTGGACCAAGTCCAGATCAAAGTGATATTATGGCGCTGCGAAATATAGACAACATTCCAGTGCCTGATCATAATAAAACACATCACCTATTGTAGGTGTTGCAAACAGGTGGAGTTAAAATAAATTATATGCATGGTCTTGTGAGAGAGATGTCATTTCCTACAATAACAGTTGACATTAGTTCTGCCATAATCTTAGGGACTGGCCTCATTTTCTGAACAATATTAAATAGTCAGTGGATTCTCTTTAACCCTTTGCATAACACGAATAAGGACACTTGCCAAAAAATTCTACTTCTTGCTTCATTCTTCATTTTTAGCCACAAAAACATAGCTTTGAGCCCCTCATTAGAACAAGTTCAATAAGTTTGTTCAGACAAGACAAAATTTTTTTAAAAATCAATAAAATTTTAAAGACTCTCTAGTGGATGATGCTATTCAGTTGGCTATTAGGTTAGGTCAAATTAACACGTGCAGTGTCATTTTCCATATTTGTTGAATCTAGCTCTAGTAGAAAGACATAAGTGAAGTTTGAGTACACATATTTTTATTTATAGCATTCTTGTCCATGCAAACTTTTTCAGTTTGCCATTGTCAATACTTTTGATTTGGGTTTTATTGGAAGAATAAGTGTGTTTTATTTAAAAAAAATAAGGGGTGCGATGGCGTTGCGGTAACCGTCAGATCACCGAAGTTAAGCAACGTTGAGCACGGTTAGTCCTTGGATGAGTTACCGTCTGAGCAATCAAATCGGACTCCTGCATTGTGTCCTTGGGCAAGGCACTTAACCCTGATTGTCCACATGGGGGCATGATTACACCATGTACTAAGGTGTATTGCACATCGATAGTGCACGTCTTCAACCAATCTAACCTGGCCTGTGCTGCAGTGCGATGTTGGGGAGCTGGCAGCTGCTCGTCATAGCTCGGTGGTTCTCTCCAGGTACTCCGGCTTCCTCCACCCGTAAAACTGTCACGGTCATGATTAGCCACTGTGCATAAGTATGTGACCTTAAACACCAATAAATAAATTTAAAATAATAGAAAGTCTTTCATCTGACAGTATTTCTAAAATAATGCACAGTTGTTGTTTATGATGATCAGTCATTCGAAAAGGTGCATAGGTATTAAATTATTTCATATTGGAAATTGTAACCTTCGCGTGTGTTTACTTCTGATAACTGGGGCAACTTTGTTTATTTCTACGCAATGTCATATTTTTTTAAATTTTGACTGCCTTAAGGTTTTTTCATCACAGATTTAAGTAATTTTGTGTTGATTCTCATGTCTCAGACTTAGCACACAGTGTTTTTAACATGCTCTTTAGCATGCAAACAGAATCTGAGGGTAGATATTTTTTCAATTCAAATTAGTTTATTGTCCTGTTAAATGGTGGTAACTACTCTTCAGATTGGAGCCAAAAAATCGGCTTCCAACACTCAATCGATTAAGGAATTTTCTGCTACTGTCACTGTTATAGTTATTTCATAAAGGTCTGTTCACACAGTACCATGCTTATCATTCTTTTGACTTCACCTGTATCAGATGCGTAAGAAAATCAGTGTGAATTGTAGAAATATGAGAGAGTGTATGAGAAATTTTAGGCATAATATTGCTCAGAAACTTCGAAGATGAAAATTGTGTACAGTTGGACTTCAGTGGAAGCGGAAGGCATTTTCGCAATTGTTTCTAGGAACTGCTCCAACATACAAATGTGGAATTATGAAGAGAGAATACCTGGTGATCAAACAAATTATTTTATTTTTATATAAAAAGACATTTGACTTGATGGTCTTTGAAAAAGAGACATCAGCATTTTAACCACATTTCCAGTAACTCATTTTTATATCAGTTCATTATGAGATAATCAGTGTTTCACAATTATTTAAAAAAAACTTGTCTACACTCAAACCAGATTCATTAACCTTTTACCCAATGCAGACGATTTCAAAATTTATTATTTTAAATATCATTTTTTAAATTTTTTCTAAATTTTTCAATAAAACCATATCATTTGACCCCTCTTTGGAACGAGCTCGTTCCAAAGAGGGGTCACATGATATGGTTTTGTTGAAATTTTTCAAAATAATTTTTTTTTCAGCTGCTGAATTTGCATATTATGCAGGCAGATGCGGGCGATTCGTTGGGTAAAGGGTTAATATTGTTCATCAATTCTTTTACCTAAACACATTTGCAGAATTGCCAAATTGGGAAGGAAGATTGGTTGTAATTTTATTCTGCAGCCTTTTATAGTGCTAGTGCTGTAGGATTAAATTATTACTGAACCTCCCTGTAAATAGAAAATAGACCCGCCCATTTAGCTGTTGGCAGTGATGTATGGGACGATACCATTCAGTGCATCAGGGTTGAATGGATTAACCTTTACTTCAAAAAATCAGCTAGATTCAACCATTTCTAAGTGCTATACACAATATTTTATTTTTTCAACTTTTGCTCCAAAATGCTTATCAGCCCTCATTAGGATGACCTCATTGAGTCAGTCTGTGATGTGGCATAAGCCATAGTGTGGGAAAAATGAAAATTGGTAGAGTGCTAAATTATTTATTGAAGGTGATTTTTGACAATTATTTTTAGCTTGACTGGACAAAGTCAAGATAAGCTATTGCCATCGTGCGTGCGGAAGTCTGTTAGTCTGTGAGTCTGTTCACATTTTCCTTTAACACAAGCTACACCCTGTAGTTCTTGTCCGATTGTCACGAAATATCATATGCAGGTTTGAGGTCTCGATGAGAACCTCCCTTTTGGTCGTGATCAGCCAGCCATGATGGCTGTCCGAGCCCAAAACCCCAAAACCTTTAGCACAGTCTACAGGTTGTATTTATGAAGGGATTTCATTGTAACTTGGTAGGATCACTCTGTATAATATCTAGATGAGAACATCCCCTTTTGGTCATGATCTGTCAACAGTGATGGCTGCCCAAGCCCAAAACCCAAAAACCTTTAGCACGGTCTACAGGTTGTATTTTTGGAGGGATTTCATTGTAACTTTGTAGGTTGACTCCATATAATGTCTAGATGAGAAAGCCCTGTTTGGTCACGATCGGTCAACTGTGATGACTACAGGGGTCCGAAGCCCGAAAACCTTTAGCACAGTCTGCAGGTCGTATTTATGAAGGGATTTCATTGTAACTTGGTGGGATGACTCCAGATAATGTCTAGATGAAAACGTCTCCTTTAGTTGCGATCGTTCAACCGTGATGGCTGCCCAAGCCCAAAACCTGAAAACCTTTAGCACAGACTACAGGTCGTATTTATGAAGGGATTTCATTGTAACTTTGTAGGATGACTCAGTATAATGTCTAGATGAGGACGTTCCCTTTTGGTTGCGATGGGTCAACCATGATGGCTACACAGGCCCAAAGCCTGAAAACCTTTAGCACAGTCTACAGGCCGTATTTATAAAGGAATTTCATTGTAACTTGATAGGATGACTCCTTTTGGAATAATTTCACTGTAACTTGGTAACTTTGGTTGACATACATTAACTGTGAGGGCCACATCAACCCACCCCCCAGTTCTTTAGTACAGTCTACACCTCAAATTATTTTTATTGAAAACATAGCATACAGGGAACAGAAATTAACATATTTTCAATTATCACAATTCTTGTCTTATTTCATAATCCTTTCATAAACATTGAACATTATCCTTTTCATGAAACACAACACACAGTCAAGTTAAGCTACAGTGTCATTGACACTTTCATTTAATAAAATTACCAGACTTACAGCAAAGGGAGCTTTGATTTTGCAAAATTTTGTTTGGAAATAATTGTATTGAAGTTATTGGAGAGTGCTTATTGCACTTTCCAATAAAGTGCAGCAAAATATAAACAGGCTTTTTTTATTTTAAACTGCCAAGAAAACACCAAGCTAATAATGCAAACTGTAAGAAGCTAACAAAAGTGAGTTTTAGTTCGAGATGGGCAATATACCAAAAAACCGAACGTATAGCGTGGGGATACCAAAAAAACATACCAAACCAATCACTGAATACCAAAATTGTCTGTATTTTAAATTTTTCCCACATTCTCTATTATTAGGTCTTATTGAAGCTTGTTAGCAGTTGAATTGTTCATTTTCATGAAAGAAGTGACTGGTTTTGTTTTCAGTTTTGTTAACCCTTTACCCCCTTTTCATTTCATTTCATCGACGAGCTCGTTCCAATGAGGGGTCATAACCTATGTTTTTGAGACAAAAAATGAAAAAAATAGTGAAAATTAATTGGCGATTTTTGAGAATAGCGCTGGCCGGTTTTGGCCGTTACGTTGGGTAAAGGGTTAACCATTGAGGGCCTGGGAAATTGTCCTGAACTCTCACTAGACTGAACCTCTTCATGTCCAGTTGCTTAGTGGTGATTTTGAGTCAAGTAACAGGCAGCCAAGACTTGACACGAAAACACTGCCCAGGTGCTGACCAAGTGATTTGCCTATTGTCAGTAGGACCTCCTAATGATGGCTTGTTAAGGGCTCTGAGACTGCATAAGCCTGAAATAGGCCATTAAAGTCAGAAAATTACTGTAGATGGGATTTGTATTGGCAAAAGAATGCCAACTTTGAGCTCATTGACAGTGGCATTTGTGGCACTGTGGTAGAATGATGCAAGAACAACTTATTCTATATTTTCTTGGTTTCTTTGGTTCAATCGGCAAATTTCAGTCAAGTCAGATACCGAACAGATACCATGGTATACCTCCCTAAAAATACTGATAACGATCTTAAAATTCCAATATGACCCATCTCTACTTTCAGTACTTTTCAGTAGAGCAATGTTTGTGACTTCTAGCACTTCACCAGTTTACTGTTGTCTTCTTATCATGTTAAGTAAATGGTTAAAAAAAGAATTGAAAAACCTTTAAAGATTGATGGGTCACTTTTATTTATACGTTGGCAGTTTATAAAATAATGCATTAAGACAGGATTTGCTCTCACTCAGCATTGCTCACAAATAGAAAAGCAGTTCCACTGAAAGCCTAGATGGACAGTCTCAACGCACCCAAAAAAAATTCTTAGAGGTTTTCAGAGTTTTCCGCTAAGTAATTTTTCAGTAAATCAGTTTTACATTTTGCACTTAAAAAAAGGATTTTTTTTCTTGCTTGAAGTTTTTTTTGAAGGGAAAGCTTTGCAGTTTGAAAGTGATCATCTCACTTTGAATTATTTTGTTGCAAACAGAAGATAACATTGTAGATAACCAGTCCCTCTGATTACTGCTTTTTTATTGTCTCCAGTATTGTCTGAAGATAACATTGTAGATAATCTGTTCCTCTGATAACTGCATTTATTATTGCCTCCAGTATTGTCATGTCTTTTGCCTGTGGAATAGGTTTTGATGTATTTTTGAGGATAGGGATCTGGAAATCACACATTTTTTTTTGAATTGAATCATGTCTCTGATATTGATATCGAATCAAATATCAAATCGTAATACACAAGTTATTCATAATGCATTAAACGGAAGTTATGGAACACTGTGGTGACCCTTACAAGACTGACTGACACCTCAAAACACCAATAAATAAATATTCTCAAATTATCCATAGTTTTAGTTTTTGAAGGCTTAATTTGTTACTATTCACGTTCTTAAGAATGTGAATAGTAACAAATTAAGCCTTCAACAACTAAAACTATGGAAATATTCCGTACAAAATTCACCACTTACCTAACAATTAACCTTTGTCAATTACTCCATTAAATATGAATGTGACAAATTGAAGTAAGTGAGAGAGATTTGAAAAAATCGAATCTTGAAACTGATTCGGGATCGATCTTGAAGCAGAAATATGGTATCGATATTGTATCGAACCTTGAATATTTGCAGGACCCTGTCTGAGGACCATTTAGTGGTATCAGTACCTCATTGGTGTAAAATCATGTGCTTAATGTTGATGACATCGATTCCCACTGGTAGTGGAGAAGTGCTAGTTTACTGCAGCAAACAGGGTTTGCTTTACTGGTAAAAAAGGACCCAGAACCAATCCCTGGGGTGGAAGTCTCCTAAAGTGGGCAGCACAGTTATAAACAATTGGCTAAACTTGATTTCATCCCTGTGTTGTGGTTGTAGGATAGCCAAAGATGCTGAAAATGACCTTAGACACCAATAAATAAATAAATATGATAGCATTGACCATGTTTTCAGGGCCATTTGTAAAACATACAACTGAACATATCAAGGGAGGTAATTTCAACATTTATTATCCTTTGCATATCAAGGGAGATGATTAATTAATCTTTCATCAGAGAAAGTGATTTTTCTGGAGAAGTACTCGCAAATAAATTGATTTCTGTGAAAAAATAGTGTTGCCATGAACAAAAACATTTTTCATTCCCATGCTGGCTTTCAGTAGGGCTGCTGCTGAGAAGTGTTATTGATTGGAAGCAATATCTTTCTTATAAATTCTTCTCTATTTTTATGGATAAACAACTTGTAGAAGAACAGTTTTACAAGATTTTTTGAATGAATTATTTGTCATGGAAAACTATGTCAAGTCAGTTCATTCAGTTGATGATATACTTAGTTTCTGTTGGTAGATCATATGAGTTGTTGGTCCATGTTTGGCATGTAGTATTTATTTGATCTTTTTTTTTTTTTTAAATCTTGTATAAAGTCTTTTTTGGAAGAGAGGGAGATGGTAGTGGGCAGCTTGATAGGGAATTTACAAAAAGCTTTTCCAGTACAATAACCTTTTTTCCGAATCAAAAGAAACAACTCTTTCGATAAAATGTAGTGTGACACTGTTGGAAAGGGTTGTTTGTGCTCATTCCAGCAGTCTATCCTGCCACAGCATATCATGTCAGTATTCGTTGCTGATTACACTTACAGAAAAAATTTACAAATAAAAAAAAAAAATCCTTTTTTGCCTCCAAAACATTCCTTATGACCCCTCATTGGAACAAGGTGAATGCACCTGGTCAAGTGAGGAGTAATAAGTTATATTTTGGCGATAAAAATTGAAACATTGATAAATAAATTATGAAGGGAATTTTTTTTTATGAATAGTGCTTGATGGATATGGGTGTTAGTTTACGTGATGGGTTAACTCGATAGCCTGGACAGTTTTCTAGAACTTCTTCTATGTCATACTTGTTAAATGTCATGGCTTTGACATGATGTTAGTCCCCCTGTAAAGGCAGCAAGAGTTTAGTAAAAACAAATGGAAGTAGAATTCAACAAGACTTCCTCCCTGTCAGAACCCCATAATGTTGAGCTCTCAGCAGTGCTTCATTACATTGGTAAACAAGCACGTTTTCACAGGAATATTACTACAGGAAAAAGTGGAGCAATGCTCTTGACTATTGTGTTATACAACTTCCATTTTACTGGTATAAAAGGTCATGGAAATGAAAGTCATTGGTCTGGGTCTTCTTTAGTTGGCAGCATTGGTATAAATAAATGATTAGTGAAACTTGGTGTGCAGTGGGTCTGTGGTTACGGCATTGGAATTCAAACCAGAAGGTTAAACTTGACTTCATACTCATGTTGCAGTATAACAATAGATGCTGAAAGTGACCTTAACTGGTTGAGTGCTATGATTCATGTTTCTTCCAAAAGGTGCTGAGAGCCACTTTAGTGATGTTACACTGTATGCATTTTGCTTGTTTTCCAGCAGTAGAAAAAATTGCATAGAATTGCTTTGTTGCAATTTATTGAAGAGTTCCTGGTGGCACTCTCCAATAAATTGTAATAAGGCAAAAATTATTTTGAACTAACTTTTGCTAAACATTGGCTACCATTACTGATTACTGATAGCATGGTATCTTTGAAAAATTACAAATCACCTTTGTAAAATAATTTAGCACTCTACCAGTTAATCACCAGCATGCCTGGCATTCTTAAAAATGCAGAAGGGCTGAAAATCGCTTTCCTCGCATGGCCTAAGGGAGCGATTAGCTCTCCTCGAGCTTACAAAAGCAAAAAGTGCATGACAAAATGAAGTTTTACTATTAATGAATTCTGCCGAGTGGGCTTTGTACATTTTATTTGGTGCTGCTAACAATGTAGTCTCTGTGAGATGGCTACACTGCCCCTCCCACACCTCAGGACCTCTGCAAGGCCTGGAGATGTGGGAGGGGCTACATGGCCATCTTACAGAGACCATTAACAAAGCAGAGATCTGAAAAGATGTGGGTTTTAGAACAAGCTGTTTTCGCCCTCCTTAATTTTTTTAAGGCGGGCGAATAAATAGCTCTCCTGAAAATGCCAGGCCTGCACAGTAAACATATACATGATGTGGCTTCCATTGGAGAACCTTTCCAATTTGCAGAGTTTGTTAGTGTTGGACTTGAGGCTCTGAGGATTAAGAAACTCCAGAAAAGAGCTATTGCATTCCTGGCCTCTCAGATCCACCTTGGCAATAAATTGCTTAACCCATTACCCTATATGACTATTTATGGCCGGCGCAGTACACACAAATCACCTTTCAAAGTTTATTTTTTAAATTTTTACCTCCAAAACATTCCTTGTGGGAACCCAGGGAAGTGAAACAAGTGCTTGTTTACTAATGGTAAAAACAAAACATAGCGTATGACCCCGCATTGGAATGAGCTCATTCCAGTGAGGAGGCATACATTTTTGTTTTTAGGCACAAAATGAAAATTCCTTCAGAAATTGTTTTTGCAATTGCTGTCTGCTAATCGTGTTGGGCAAAAGGGTAAATCCAAGCTAAATTTCATTTCTTAACTGTATGATTTATCCTTCAAGAGTTTGTAAACTCTTTAAGTACTCTTCTTGAAAGGGTATTTTTGAAAGGGCCTCCTTTTTTTCTCATTTCCAGGGCTGATTGGTACATCAAATTCAACTCAATATTTGCATATGCAGTGATGATATCCTTTAGAAATTAAAATTAACTGAAGAATATGAATCCTGCAAACATCATTAATGTGCACAGTCGCATAAAATGTAAATATTTGACCAGTTTTGGTCATTGCATTTGGGAAGTGAAGCAGTGCTTGTTTAAAGTGTTGTTTTTATGGTAATTTAATTATCTATTTATTGGGGTTTAACGACACTTTCATCAGCCAGCATCACCTCATGTAGGACAGTTTTATGGGTGGAAGAAGCCAGAGTATCTGTAGAGAACCACTGTGCAACAGAGAGCAGCTGTCAGACTCCCATTGTACTAACTCCACAGGGTTAACATTGGTTGAATGAAGGCAAGTGCACCATCGATGTGCAGTACACCCTATGTGAGCATTCAGGATTAAGTGTCTTGCCAAAGGACACAATGCAGTTGCATCTGGTGGGGATTGAACCATGGACCTTATGGTTTGAAGTCCAAATCCATAACTATTGAGGCACCGTGCTCACGATTTTATGGTAAATAGGATCCGATATCTCCATGGGAACCCCAGAAAATGAATCGGTGCTTGTCTTAAACAATTTTTTTTTCTGGTAAAATAGGATCTGGTAACTAATACCTGGGGTGGAAGTCCTCTAAAATGGACAACATAGGTCTGAACAATTGGCTGGACTTGACTTTACAGGGTTCCCGTGGGGCACTGGATTCAAGGAATGGCCTTGAATTTGACTAAAGGTTATACAAGGCCTTGAAATCCTGGAAAATGTCCCAGGAGGCCTTAAACAGCCTTGAATATTCACAAAATAAAAATGCGAATGAAGCATGTAGTCATAACTATAGTTTTATATGTCAGAGTTTGTGATGGTATAGTCCAAACTAGGACCATCCGGTCATTGGAAAGAAGAAGTAATGACTGGAGTGTCCCAGTTTGGACTAGTGAAGGTAGGCCTTGAAAATCCTTGAATTTGGCTAATGTAGGGCCTTGAAAAATGCTAAAATATGTTGAGAACTTGCCTTGAAGGTTTCAGTCCTCGCCTGCAGGAACCTTGCTTTAATCAATGTTAATCAATGCTTAGGCATTGTGCAGAATTATGTGACCTTAACCCTTTACCCGACGTAAAGGCCAAAATCGGCCAGCGCTGTTCTCAAAAATCGCCAATTAATTTTCAAAATATTTTCATTTTTTGTCTCAAAAACATAGGTTATGACCCCTCGTTGGAACGAGCTCATCGAGCTCTTTCCAACGAGGGGTCATTACCTATGTTTTTGAGACATAAAATGAAAAAAATTAGTTATTCAATAATTTTTTTTGCAAGTGTCGTCTGCTTTTCATGTTAGGTAAAGGGTTAAACACCAATAAATAAATAAATAGGACCTGGTAACCAAGACCTTGTGTAGAAGTTCTCTGCAGTGGGCAGCATAGGTAATAGTGATTGGATAAACTTGATGTTATACTGTGGTCATGATATTGTCACAGATCTTGAAAGTGACCTTAAACACTAATAAATAAATATTAATACTGCTGAACAGATTCTATATCTTTAACTATTTTAGTTCCAAGGCTGTGCGTTTTGTCTGGTCCAGAAAATCTCATGTTGTTATGTGATATTCCATTAGAAAGGCTCTTGGAGCTCTTCACATACCAGCTTGCATTTCATCAGTTAAAGCAAATGATGTGTTTCAATTAATTCTCCGTGGAAACCCCTGGAACTAGAGCAGTGTTTGACTTTTGACAAGTTCTGCTTTGTTGTATTATAGAACCCCCAGTGACCATTGCCTCATGGTAACCCCAGGAAATGGAACAGAGCTTGTTTACTGTTATAAACAAGCCCTGTTTTACTGGTAAAATGGGACCAGGAACCAATGTCGAGTGTGGAAGTCCTCTAAAGTGGTATAAAGTTGATTGGTTAAAGTCGAGTAACTTTACATTCTTATGTTGTGGTCATGAGATAGCCAAAGATGCTAAAAGTGTTCTTTTTATACTGTTATCATAGTACATCCATAGATGCTAAAAGTGGCATGTTTAACCTCAATAAATAAAACAAATAAACGTTCCTATTAGAGTAGATCCTAGCACTAAACATTTAAGAAATTTGTTTGCATACACTAACCATCAGGACATTGGTGTCAAAATACCAAAATTTCCAGCAGCAGATTTTTCACAGAATGCAACTCAATCCAATTCAATCTTGTTCAACATCTCCAGCTAGATAAGCTCTGCCAAAAAAGATTTAATTTGTTAGATTCCAAGTTGCATTAAGGGAAAAGTTGGAAGGTGGAAATTTTGACTTGAGTGCCAAGTATAGTAGAAAGCAGTTGACTATTTTAGTTCTATGATCTCCAGACCTTCATGAGAAAAATAAACAAAGGTGTAAAAACATGCTTTTCATTTACAATCCAGAGGTGTGATAACACTCTTGGAAACTGTGTTTAATGACTGGTACAAGAAAACTAATTTTCCTGAAGCACATGTGAAAAAAACAAGCCTATATCTTTTTTTTTGATTTGCATAAAATTAAAAAGTCCACCTTTAGTGTGCTCTTGGTCATCTTTGTATGTTAACTACGAAAAAATTAAATTTTATTTTATTTAAATTTTGGTATTAAATAAACTAAAATGAAACTCTGGTGTACCAGACTTCTTGTTGTTAACAGAATTCACAACTGGCCACAATCTGCTTAGCATTGATTTCTAATCAGGTCTTGTTTACTTGAAACCTCTGCCTAGGTATATTGGCTATTGTCAGCAGTTCCTCCTCATGGTGGCATGTTAAATACACCTGTTATTGGGTTGTAAAAGTCAGAAATAGGCCTTTAAGGTTTAATGAATGCTTACAGGGATTGCGGTGGCTCACTGGTAATGATGGCATTGAACACTTCAAACCAAAAGGTCCATGGTTTGATCACTGCCAGGGGTAACTGCATTGTGTCCTTGGGCAAAGCACTTCATCCTTATTGCCTATGTGGCGGTGTGTACTAGGGCATACTGAACATTGATGGTGCACTTGTCTTCAACCAATGCTAACGCTGCTTGTGTGGATTTAGTATATTGGGGAGACTGACAGTTGCTTGGTGGTTCTCTCTGTTACTCCGGCTTCCTCCATGCATAAACCTGTCTGACATGAGGTGACCCTGGCTGTTGAAAGTGTCGTTAAACCAACAACAAAAAATAACGGATGCTTACCCTGCTGGTGTGGGATTAATAAGTTGGAGAGTGTGACAGTTACTCACCACTACCTGGTGGTTCTCTTTGGATACTAAGACTTTCTCCCCCCTTAAACTGTCTGGCCCTGTCTGTTGAAGGTGTTGTACACACAACCATTATACATCATTTTTGGATCTCAGTGCTCAAGTTAAAATTGGAGAAAACTGAGAACTGTGAGCAAAGGATGGTGTGCCATATATGATATTCTGTAGAAAAGTTGTAGAAGATATATATTTATGTATTACATTTGCAGATGTTAAGGGAAATGTGAAGTGTTCACACCTCCAGTCAAGAGAGTTTTGCAGTAGGCTTGGTGATTCTTTGTCTAACAGAAAAGGTCCCCCAGTTTTGAACATATATCAAATGCTAATTTTGACAAAAATGGAACTTAAAAATCAATTTCTTAAATTTGCAGTAATGTGTTTCTCTTCAAACTTGGCTCATAAGAGGAAAGAATGAAAAATGACTTTGTGCTGGGTTTTCTTCTTAAGATGTCAATAAAAACTCAGTATATCTCATTAATTCTCTTAAGTTAATAACATACAATTATTGACTTTCCTTGAGGTTGATACAAGGAATTATCAACCCGAGAAAAGTAATATTCACCAAGGCCATAGGCCTACAGCCTTGGTAAATATTACTCTTCTCGGGTTGATAATTCCTTGTATCAACCTCAAGGAAAGTCAATTATTGTTTTATTATTATGACAGAAAAAAATCATTTGCAAATTCCCTTCTTTTTTAAATATCATTTGAAGAAAAACAGCATATTCATATGCAATAAAATAAATTTAATTTCAACATATATATGTAAGAAGCAATGTGCATTAACTTATTTGTTCATGTTGTAGTTGATTTGTTATATTTGAACAGTTCCTAAACATTGCCACATGGAAATTAAAGGAAGGCACAAGTTGGAAATTTCATTTCTATTTTTATCGCAAACAGGTATTTGGAATCATAAATTATATCAACCTACCGATGCTATTTATAGGCAACAGTGACAGAAGGGTGAAATATCAATTCGGTTCGATAAAAATAAAATAGATCAGCATTACCTGAGTATATTAACACTCCTAATGAGTGTTTTTAGCCAATTAAATTACCAGATTTTTTCTGCCATATAATAATAAATAATATACTTTACCCGAGAAGGGAAGCAATCCGTAATACTGTGGTAAACAAGTTTATTCTAACCATTGAAATCAGCCCTGGCATCCCGTTCCTAGGGCATGAGTTCTGTTTTGTGGACAACTATATTGGATAGCCAGCACTTGTCCAGAAACAACTGCCATTGTCTGTCAATATACGTAGAATGTACATTGCTAGTTTACTTAACTGGTTGAGTTCTAAATTATCTTTCAAAGGCAATTTGAAACATGGGTATTTTTTCCAAAGATACCCTGCTGCCAGCAAGAGTATCATTAGTTTTGCAAGATGTTGTTCATAAAGAATGATTTTGTTACAATTTATTGGAGAGTGCCAATAGGCACTCTCCAATAAATTGTAACCCAAAAAAAAAATTTTTCTGCCACTGCTGAGCAAACATCAAGCTAATGAATACTGTGTAAAGGCACTAAAGTGGCTTTTAGCACTTTTCAAATCAGCCATGATAATGGCGTCTAGCACGCAACCAGTTAAAGACTGCTTGTCGCGGCACCTGTTCTAATGCAGTAAAAACTGGCAACAGATAATAGGCCTTTTAGTGTTAATATTCTCAATCTGCAGCTATTAGAAAATACAAATTAAATACATTCTCTTTCAGTGTGCTGTTGGAATCACAATGTATCATTCTGCCATGGGGCTGGGAGTAAAATTAAAATGTTCTTAAAAAGCCTTGAATTTATCTTCAGAAATGCCTGTGCGGGTGTTTGAAATTTGAGTCGTGAAGGTGCTTGAAACTACTTAAATATTATTTTCTGAATTGTGTAGGAATCTTACTGAAGAAAGTAGATTGAAGTTAGTTTTCCTTGTTCAAAATTGTGAATTCTACGTTTTTACTTTCAAATGTTACTGTGCATTTTAGCTGATTGCTTAGACCAAATTCTCTACTTAGAATGGTGAATTCTACCTCAAATTTGTCTTTCTTATAGAAATACTGAGGATAATGGAAATGATAGATTTTTCTAATAAGGAAATTGTTGTAATACTTTGTTGGGAATCCCAATGGATAGATAAAAAGTGTATAGCGGACCAAAAATACTTTAGTTTAATTTTTAACTGTTAATGGTTAATGTTTCAAGAGATATTTCACCCCCACCCCCAACCCTCCAGTGCTTCAAAATATAATTTTTTTACAATGATGGGTGAAAATTCCTTTCCAGTTTTGATATTTCCATATTGTCACAAAATTTACTTTTACAATGTGACAAGACAAATGAACATGTAGCAAGATCAGTTTTTCCTGCTTCCTTCAGAAAAATCTCAAGGATACTCGCTTGTTGTGGTGATATATCGTTATGTAATGGTAAATCAGGACCTGATAGACATCAGACCAATGCTACATTAAAACTCCGAAGAATATATAATGAGTTGCTGAGATTCACTTAATATGCCTGGGGGTATTCGAACTCCAGGCCAGTTTTAATGAAAAAAAGTGTAAGATAAGAAATAAAAATCCCTAGGCAAGGTTTTTTCTTTCTAGAAATTGTGATTGCACTTTTTTTAGCTGCAATCAAAATCTGAGCGAAGCAAGATGTCATGCTGAGTTATTCTAAACCCAAATAAATAGTTACCCGCTAAAATACTATGAGGTGTATTTTCCATTTGACAGGTACATTGGAACCACATTAGAACCATGTTAATTAAATAACCATTTTTGTTAGTAAAATATATTTTAACAATTAATAGGAAGTTACATTCTGTATTCCAGTGATAAACTGAGCATTTATTCTTTTATATCTTGTTTGACAGAGCTCAAGGAGCTCTGTCAAATATGATAAAATAGATTAAATGTGCGTATGAGATGTACTGTGTCAGATACATGTTTATAACATGGAGAAGGGTGCATGGTTGCTCAGTGGCCATCAAACCAAAAGTTGTATGGTTTGATCCCCGCCAGGGGTAACTGTGTTGTATCCTTGGGCAAGGCACTTCATCCTGATTGTCCCTGTGGGGGCATGGTGGCGCTATATACTAAGGCGTTCTGCACGTCGATGGTGCTCTTGTCTTCAACCAACACTAACCTTGCTTGTGTGGAGTTAGTACATTGAGTTAGTACACTGTTAGTGCATTGGAGAGTCAAGCAGTTGCTTGGTGTTCTCCATCTTCCTCCAACTATAAAACTGTCCGACATGAGGTGACCTTGGCTGTCAAAAGTGTTAAACCCCAGTAAATAAATAACATGTAGAATTCATTGGCTGTCCAGGTAATTCCTTGATAGATCATAAGATTTTTTATTCAATTAACAGGAGTTTACTGTAAAACCAATATTCAGTTAACCCTTTACCCAATAAATAGGGAACATCCACCCCTGTAATTTACAAAGTGAGCAGTTGAAAAAAAAACAAGATTTTTCAAAGAATTTCAACAAAACAATATCATGTGACCCTTCATTGGAACAAGCTCATCTAGAGGTCACATGATATGAAGGGTCACGTGATTGGTTGAGCTCATTCCAGTGAGGGATCACATGGTTTTGTTGAAATAATTTTAAAAAATAATTAAAATAATATATTTTGAAATTCTGTGTGTTGGGTAAAGGGTTAACAGGTCTAATCTGTTTGTAAATGGTTGGAGGTTATAGGCAGTAAACAGGGATTATTCAATTAATAAATATCCAATTAAGTTAGCTCTACTGTATTTTAGTTTATGTGGAAAAACACAGACAAGTCCTTTCAGATTTTTGGCTTATCGGTCAGCAGGTGTGCTTGATGGTCCAGGAACTGAACAGTTGCAAGTGCAATTTGGGATTTTACTCAGGGAAAAATACAAGAGAAATGATCTCAAGTTGGTAAATACTGGAAATATACTTGGATTGTAATTTTCACTACCCCTACACTAATATACCACTCCACACAAACTCTTGCCAATATGATAAATTGAAGATGTTTGGTATTGGCCATCGCACAGGCGGCTCCAATTTCTCATTGTATTTTGAAGACATGTTCACTACTTCTGCATCTTCTGAATTATGGTACATGTATTTGCCTTTGTTATCACAAGTTTAAGTAGTTGTATAGTCAAGAACTTTAATACCGTACTGGAAAATTCATAATGTATACTGGAAATATACTGGAAAAGTACTGGAATTTCAACTAAGATTGAGTGTACAAACCCTCTTTACAAGCCTGAAAATAAGCAATCTGTCATTTGCAAAATGAGGTTTCCAGAGGGTGATTTGCTGATGCTATCCCATGCAGTGGGCCAATTTATCCTCTGGGTACCTCTTTCTGTTTAGGTTTGAGACCTTGATTCAGATTGAGGTTCACAGGGGGTACATTTAGTGATGCAACTCTGCTGTGCAGGGTAGCATCACCAAATTCACCCCCTGGGGACCTCATTTTGCAGATGATAGTCTGCTTATTTTCTGGCTTGCTTGTTTACTCAGAAACTGTAAATAAATGTCTGGTGGAAAGTCAGAGATTTCCCGCATGTGTTTTGATGGAATCCATTTTCTTTACACTTCAATTAGGATAATGAATTCACTCTCATTTGATAATTGCTGTTAAATGAGAATTAATTGCTGTTACATGATACTCTACTGGAAAGAGTTCTCTGAATTATGTCTGTAAATCACTTACATTAATCTTTTCTTTATAAGATGTAAGTTTGGTTAGTGATTTGGGTCATGCAAATCATCTTTGAAATAATGAAAAAACTGTCCATTTTTTTGCCCCCATTTGTGGGGTTTAGTGTTTAACAAATTATTTGTCTGTTCTAAATTACCTGTTACAAATAATGGTCTGAAAATATCAGGCCAATCTATGAAGTGTTATCAATATGAAATGTTGTTTTTATAATAAAAGTTAAAATAACATAATCTTCTTTTTCTTTGACTTTTCTTTTAGTTTTTACAGAAGTAGAACAGTTGCAAGTTTGGATTATGTACAGTCCAGTGATTATGCACCTATGTCAGGGAGTGCAGTTGTCGGCATTGGACTTTAAACCGAATGGTCCATGTTTTAATCCCTGCAAGGGGGTAATTGTGTTGTGTCCTTGGGCAAGAGACTTTATCCTGATTGCCTATGTGGGGGTACAGTGGCAATGTGCACTAAGGTGTACTGCTCGTCGATGGTGCACTTGTCTTCAACCAGTGTTAATTCTGCTATAGACTATTTTGATGTAAATAGTAAAATAGAAAAGTAAATACACAGAATGACACACGCGTGTGAATGGGCTAATCGATATGGCACGAATGCCAGTGCGGAAGGATAAAAACAAGTTTTATCCTTCCATGATGGCACAAGTGCCTTATCGATTAACCCATTCACACGCGTGTGTCATTCTGTGTTTATTACATGCCTTCACATCTATAAAAACAATTATTAGAAGGACACTCAGCAATTCATTTGACAAAAATCAACAGAAACAACACATTTTATCGCCAACCAAAACTTGCGAGGGGAACCAGCGTTACTGTTTCGTCCCCTGAGTTCCAGTGTGTTCTGTGTGTCCGCTGGCACATAGAAGGGGGTGCGGTGGCATTGCTGTAACCGATTCTCATCAGATCACCAAAGTTAAGCAACGTCGAGCCCCGTGAATCCTTGGTCAAGGCACTTCACCCTGATTGTCCACATGAGGGCATGATGTCACTGTGTACTAAGGTATACTGTCTTCAACCAGTGTAACCTTGCCTGTGCTGCAGTGCAGAGTTACGATGTTGGCGAGCTGGCAGCTGCTCGATGGTTCTCTCCAGCTAATCTGGCTTCCTCCCCCCGTAAAACTGTCACTGGCAAGATATGACCTTGGCTGTTAAAGTGTAGTTAAACGCTAATAAATAAATAAATACTGCACATAGAACACATTGGAACTCAGAGGACGATTTTCAGCTAACACTAGCAATTCAAATTGTAATTGCATTGCACGATTTGTAGAAAATTCTAGTGAAATTTTGCTTCTGTATAAAAATAGTCTGTCAACGATTTCCATTCCGCACATATGTGTGGAACAGATTTTCATTTTCCGCATGATTTAGTGCTGCTTTGTAGATGGGTATTTCATTGAACAGGCGTGTAATAAAATGCATCCAAAAGCATTATTTCTGTAGTACAGTGTGCCCAAATAGTAGTTGTGCCCAAATTTTGCAGTGTTTAAAAACATTTACCAATTTTTACATTGTTTCACCCATAGTTTGGTTACATATTCGCAGCAAACCCTGGACTATAATTTAGAGTCTACCTGTCCCAGTTTGAACCCACCTGCGGCAACCTCGTTTTGTCCTTGGGCAAGACACTTCACCCCCATTGCCCACGTGGGTGTGCTGTGTACTAAGGCGTACTGCACATTGATGATGCACCTGTCTTCAACCAAAGCTGACTCTGCATGTGTGGAGTCAGTATGTTGGGGAGCTGACAGTTGCTCACTGTTGCTCATTGGTTCTCTCCGGGTTCTCTGGCTTCCTCCACCCGTAAAACTGTCATGGTCATGATTAGCCATTGTGCAGAAGTATGTGACCTTAAACACCAATAAATAAATAAATAATTAGAGCCTAGCTGTTAAAATAAAGGTATGCGATTGATAAGTAAGGTAAAAAATTCATGAGTTTGCCTAAGGAAAGTAATTTGCATCAACAGTGTCCTATACGACACTGATTGCTTTTCCCTGCTGATCTCTGTGCATCTCACTTAAGCTCAAAACCAAACCTGTTTACATCTGTGGTGTTTCCTATTAAATTTATATTTAACCCTTAAGGACCTGGACAAGTATCCTGAATTCCGCGAGCCCACAGCCTTAAAACATCCAGTGGATTAGCAGTGATTTCTAGTCAGGTCTTGTCTGTCTCAACAGGCAGCCAAGACTATAACTAGAAACCACTGCCTAGATAATTTGCCCCTTGTCAGTAGAACGTCCTCATGGTGGCATGTTAAGGGCACCTGTTTTGAGGTTGTAAAAGTTGGAAATAGGCCTTTAAGGGTTAGACAGTTTTTTAGGTGACACAGGGAAACTAAGAAACCTGAAATAAGCATTACATTGAGGTGGAAAATCAAGGTCAATAAGACAGAATATAATGAAGGTTGAGTATAGGGGACTGGAATCAATGACCCTTGGTGGAGTTTTTCCAGCATTAGTATTTCAAGTGCACTGAAATATTGGAAAAACTCCATTAAGGTGTTGTTTATTTGAGGATTGTGGCATTAAATGAAGTGTTGGAAGACTACTGTGATGATTTGAGTATACCTTTATCAGCCACTGATGCAGCTAACTGATGTGAATTTTGGAATATTGAAGCATGTTTGATCGAGATAGGTTGCAACTTAGATAGATGCAAAAGTACTTGGTGAGAAAGTGTTACAGATGGTAGATGCATTTTTAGCTTAGCTTGCCAGTATGTGTACGGAAGTCTGTGAGTCTGTTCACATTTTCTTTAGTACAGGCTACACCCCACAGTTCTTGTCCGATCATCCCAAAATTTCATATGCAGGTTCGAGGTCATGTCTGGATGAGAACGTCCCCTTTTGGTCGCGACCTGTCAACCATGATGGCTGCGCAGGCCCGAAACCCCAAAACCTTTAGCACAGTCTACAGGTCGTATTTATGAAGGGATTTCATTGGAACTTGGTAGGATGACTCTGTATAATGTCTAGATGAGAATGTCCCCTTTTGGTCGGATTCAGTCAACCATAATAGCAACAGGGGCACATTACCTAGATTCCTTTAGCATAGTCTACAGTTTGCATTTATGAAGGTATTTCATTGTAAATTGGTAGGTTGACTTGGTATAATGTCTAGATGAGAATGTGGTATTTTGGCTGTGATCGATCAGCTGCACAGGGAAGTGACCTAGATTCCTTTAGCAAAGTCTACAAGTTATATTTATGAAGGCATTCCATTGTAACATGGTAGGATGACTCGTTTTGGAATGATTTTACTGTAACTTGGTAACTTCGGTTGACATACATTAACTGTGAGGGACACGTTCTTTAGTAAAGTCTATACCTCAAATTATTCGTATTGAAAACATAGCATATAAGGAACAGAAATTTACATATTCTCAGTTATAACAATTCTTGTCTTATTTCATAATCCTTTCATAAACATTGACCATTATCCTTTTCATCAAACACTACACACAGTCAAGTTAAGCTGCAGTGTCATTAACACTTTCATTTAAAGAAGATACCATGTTGCCATCATTTTTCAATAGAGCCATGATAGTGGCTTCAACCTGTCAATGTTTAATGTTGTTTCATATAAATGGTTACCCTCTTTGCCAAAGATGAAGTCTCCAACAATTAAATATTTAGAAAATTCAATTTTATGTTTTCAAAACATGGCTTATGACTCAATGGAACAAGCTCAGTTGCTATTTTTAAAGCCAAACTTTGAAAACTGAAAAAATTTGGATTTGTTAGATTTGATCAGTAACTTCTGAGACATCAACCAGGAGAATGTCATCTGGAAAGGTAGGACACAGTACCACCTTGATCAGTTTATGTCTGACTGAGAACCCAAGATGTGCGTGGCATGCTACTTGTTTTCTTAGGGTGAATTGTTACTCTTTTCTGGTATAGTAGGGTCAAGTAACCCATTGGGACGGGAGGCTTCTAAAGTGAGAGAGTAAGGTAACTAGTAAACAGTATTTTTATACCCCCCCTTTCGAATAGATTGGGGGGAGGGGGGGGGGTGTATACTGGATTACATGCATGACTGATCTGCCTGTCTGGGAGAGCACCACATTTCAGGGTTTGCAGGAAGACATAAACTGATCAAGGGGGTACTATGGCTTACCTGTCCTGAAAACATTCTCTTAGTTATACCTGCCCCCTCCCCTCTCTCGAAGAGATTGGGAGGGGGGGGGGGGGGGTATACTGGATTACATGCATCTGTCTGTCCATCTGGATGCATATCTCAGAAGGGAATGGATGGATTTCAATGAAATTTGGTATGCAGTAAGGCACTATGCAAGGGCGGGGCATATGCTACCCTTTGCCCAGCTGTTGTTCTTTATACTTGGGTCCTGGTCTCAGAGGCCATATTCTGAAAGTTTGTCTAAACCCTAATAACAAAAACATTGTCTGACTACTGCTCAAGAGATTGGAAATTTTCTTTAAGTATGAGACATCGGAAGTGCAGACACTAATCAAACAGTTTCTGCTTGTGCCTGGTTTGTCAGAAGAGTTATTTACCACTTCTTGATTCTTACCTTGGTGTCCTCTACTCAAAAAACGACAGTCTATTGCAGTGTGTCCCTTGCCTTTAAATATCAGTAAACAACAATCATTAAATTGCATAAAGCATCCAAGCAAGGGTGGGAATTCCAAGATTTTTTCAAATATCTTATGAAATAACCTGTATCAAATCTGGTATTGCAAAACTAACCACTGATAATTAGAGATTATTACTTGGTTAGTTTCCTATCGGTCGAGATATCAGCCTGAGGTAACTTCAAATCAGCCTTTAACCTTCGGTCTCGGACCGATGTGAGGTTACCTCAGGCTGATATATCAGCCAAAATGAAACTTACCAAGTAATAACCTCTTTATTGGTCAAGTTGTGTTAGAGTTGTGTTAACAACTGAGACCTATGGTTTGGCGACGGTCGGTGTGCATTCGGGTGGGCGAGCAGATGGGCATCCTCGCACTGTTAGGACAATAACTTGAACAAACATTCTCCGATTTGACAAATATTCAGCATACCTAAATTAGTCAATTTTTACAAAATTTGAGCTTGTTTTAGCACAATAACTTTAACAAACTTTCTCCAATTTGACGAATATTTGCCATACAGGTCTTTTGCAATAATATCTCAAGCAAGTTCGAAAACTAGCCTACCCCAGTTTTTCACTACAGAGTTATGGGCCTTAATTCGTTTGTTGTTACAAATTTTTAGCTCGTTAGCGCAATAACTTGAACAAACGTTCTCCAATTTGACTAATATTTGCCATACAGGTCTTTTGCAATAATATCTCAAGCGAGTTCGAAAACTGGCCCAGTCCGATTTTTCCTTACAGAGTTATGGGCCTTAATTAGTCAATTTTTATGAATTTTGAGCTCGTTAGAACTATAACTTGAACAAACATCCTCTGATTTGACTAATATTTGCCATACAAGTCTTTTGCAATAATATCTCGAGTGAGTTCGCAAACTGGCCTCATTAGCGTCAATTTTTATGAATTTTTTATATTGAACCAAAACAAACAAGTACAAAATGTTCTCAGATCTGTTCCAGTTTTCTAACAGTGTTATTGTTTCTCATTCTGTTCATGATATCTGAAGTTTCCTCTCCTCCAACTTTAAGTTAAGTTATCTGAATGTCTCAATGGGGTAAATTTTGAAATATTTGTGTGGTGATTTCAGAGTATCATATTATGCTCTTAATATGTGAACATCAATCACAGACTGAGTGTCTGAAAAGAGACATGGACGAATCTTGAATCTTGGTATTTGAATAAGCATGTACAAGTTGAGGGTACTCCAATTCAAGGCCTGACAACTGGGTGAGGGTTAAAACTTGGAATAAAACATATAACAGCAAAATTGTTCTTGGATGAATGCCCCATCTTCTCAAGGGAAAGGTTTTGAGACAATATGGCTCCAGTACTGAGAAATTGCATGTAAAAGTTGGCGAAAATAACAATTATTCCGACAGTACCCTTATGGGAAGTCTCAAATCTGCCAAGGGTTAAACTTTTAATAATAACATATAAAACAAAATTTGTCATACTTTGACTGCTGCATGCAGCTATAGAAAACATTCAGAGCTCAATCAATTAAAAATGGAGTAAATCGTCACCTAAACTTACCAAATTCTGAAAAAATTGGAGTTTTTTTTTACGGTACCTACTGTTATCCAACCAGAATGGGATTGGGTTAAACTTTACAACCAAACTTACAACAGCAAAATATGCTCGGTAGTCAATTGTGAATACATACATGAAAAGTGTTTGAAATTAAGCCTTTCCAAAATGATAGAAAATGCAACCAAAGTTGGCCAATTTTGGCGTTGCGGTACTCTTATTCTCGCCCTCATTGTGTTTGAGGGTTAAATCTGAGATTAAAAAGTAAACAGTAACTTTCTTCCACAATCATTGTTGCATCTATCCATACCAAAATAATTGTTACAACAATCTTATAATTAAAAAAATTTGCCCTTGAAGTTGGTCAATTTTGAAGAAAAAAGCTATATTAATGTAATTTTTGGCCAGTGGGGGTTAATATTGAAAGATTTGAGTGGTGATTGTGGTGTATCATATTATGCTCTAAATGTGTGCAAAATTTGAGCTAAATAGCTGTAAACAGTTTTGAGACTTTCGAAAAATGTTTTAATTTTGAAAGTTTTGGCAGAATATTTTGAAAATACACATTTTCACAGATATGACGATATCGCATTTCACTAGATTTTATGACATTACATGAGTATGCCAAGTTTGGTTAAAATCGTACAGCTTGTTTTTGAGCAGTTCAGCAGGCAACATTCACAGCGGAAAAAAAAAAATAGAGAAGAAAAATTTTGAAAAAGAAGAATAACAAGAGTCTTTCCCAAACTGGGTTTGGGAAAGCCAAATAAATAATGTACAATAAACTGACCCAATTGTCAAGGATAAAGCAGCTTTTCAAAATATTCTATCATTATTAACCCCCCCCCCCCCCCCCCCCACAGGAACCCTGGGAAGTTAGGCAGTGCTTATTTACTGTAGTAAACAAGCACCGTTTTACTGGTAAAATAGGACCTAGTCACTAATGCTTGGGGTGCAAGTCCTCTAAAGTAGGCAACATGGGGCATAAATGATTGACTTTATCTCCATGTTGTGGTCACGATTAGCCATTGTGCAGAAGTATGTGACCGTAAACACCATTAAATAAATAAATCATTATTAATGGAAACGTGGTGGCGCAGTAGGTAGAGATGCATGCTGCAAGCCTAGAGGTCCTCGGTTTGAATCCTACCTGCGGCAACTGCGTTGTGTCCTTGGGCAAGGCACTTAATCCCAAATGCCCATGTGGGGGCACAGTGGCGTTGTGTTCTAAAATGTACAGCACATCGATGGTGCACTTGTCTTCAACCAATGCTAACCCTTCCCCATGGGAACCCCAGGAAGGGAGGCAGTGCTTGTTTACTGTGGTAAACAAGCTCTGTTACACTGGTAAAATAGGACCCAGTCACTAATGCTTGGAGTGTGAGTCCTCTAAAATAGGCAACATGGGGTATAAACGATTGACTGACCTTGACTTTATCTCCATGTTGTGGTCATGATTAGCCATTGTGCAGAAGTATGTGATCTTAAACACCAATAAATAAGTAAATAATGCTAATCCTGCTTGTGTGGAGTTACTACATTGGGGAGTCTGTCATTTGCCTGCCATTGCTCAGTGGTTCTCTCTGGGTACTCCGGCTTCCTCCACCTGTAAAACTGTCTGACATGAGGTGACCCTGGCTGTCGAGTGTGTTGTTAAACCTCATAAATATATAAATAAATATCATTATTAACCTCTTGTTAAACTATCAAAAATTGGTTTTCAGATGCGCCTTTGTAAATTATATTTTCATGTAATAGTTCAAATTCTGTTGACAGTTGAGCAACATGTATATAGTGACCATCAACTAAGTAGTCAGAAAAATGTTGGTTTAATTGTCTTGATGGTATATTTTGGAAAATTTCCACACATTTCTCAAGTACAAGAGAACTTGCAATTTTGATGACAGATCTGTGTTGTTGGCAAGTGATAATGTAAGTCTTTACCCAGCGTAATGGTCAAAACTGGCCAGTGCTATCCTCAGAAATCACCATTCAATTTTCATTATTTTTTTGTCAGAAAAACACAGCTTATGACCCCTCATTGGAATGAACTCATTCCAGTGAGGGGTCATAAGGTATGTTTTTGATGCAAAATTGAAAAAAATTACTTATTCAGGAATTTTGTTCGTAAGTGTCATCTGGCTCTCCTGTTAAGTAAAGGGTTAACCCTTTGAACCCTGGTTGTATCTTCCAGGTCAGTTCAATGGCAGCAATTGGAAGAGTCCATATTCATTATTTGGGCGTAGACCAATTAATATTTTTAAAAATTTTGAAAATATTGAATGGTCTGCACCACACATTCACTTAGCTGCCATCCTACTTAATGAAATTATAACGTATCATATTTCCGGGCCGGAAAAAGGTCTCTCGTGTTCAAAGGGTTAACCCAAATCAGTGTTTAGTGATGTCTCCCATGTTACCAGTATCCTATCTGGGAAAAACTAGTAATCACTCTTAAGAACCTTTTTTGCCTAAAAGTAGATGTGTAACCAATGACAGATAATTTAATGAAAGCATTCTGATGGCTTACCACTCAGTGGTTATGGCATTGGACTTCAAACCAAAAGGTCCACAGTTTGATTCCCGCCAGTGGTAACTGCATTCTGTCCTGATGGCCCAATTGGTGGCACAATGGTGCTGTGTACTAAGGCATACTGCACATGAATGGTGTACTTGTCTTCAACCAATGCTAACTTGGCTTGTGTAGAGTTTGTACATAGGGGAGTCTGACTGTTGCTCGCAGCTGCTCTGTGGTTATCTTTGGGTACTCTGCCTTCCTCCACCTGTACAACTCTCCGACATGAGGTGAGTCTGGCTGTCAAAAGTGTCATTAAAATACAATGTAGGAAAAAAAGTAGCATGCACTAGTCATGTTAAGGGTTTAAACTATGATGACTATGAAATTACAGACATGCTACTATCGCCCTCTTTGGAAAAGTTTCAGGACGGCAACTGCCCCCTTAGTATAACAGTCATTTCAATATGATGGAAAACTGTGCCATAGGCTTTTCTTTTATGTGAAGACAGATTTTAGGATCCCCCAGATTATTGAGATTTTTTTGGTGGACATTTGCCATTCTTATTGTCTAATTTTCAAGCATTTTTAGGCCCCTTGGTTTCAGAAGCCATTTTCAAGGACATTTATGGCTACCCTGATGGTACAATTATTGAACTTCATTTTCAGCTGAAACTCTGCACACAGGAGTGCCAGCAGGTCTCTCCTTGGGTGAAATGAAGGGCAAGTAACAGTCAGTTTCTCTCTTTAAGTGAGGCAAGCAAAAGTTGAATAATAATCCCTGCTGTTACAAAAATATCTGGTTCAAGTCTTTGAACTCGAACCCTCTACACAGATGTCAATATACTAAAATTTCAAGTAGCAAATTTTTCCCATAATGCAAATATAGAAATTTAACCAACTCAGTCTTGTTTGTCTGGACTCAAACAAGATTTAGTTGGTTATATTCCCAGCTTAGGGTTCATACACTTTTTTGGAATCAAATTCCATGACTTTTCCAAAACTTTCTACCCAATTTCCATGACCTTTCTCTCATTAGTATAACCACTATACTCTCTTTTACGTGATTTTTAAGTGTGATTTTTAGAGGAAATGGGGAACTGCATCATTATCAGGACAAATTGCCATGACTTTTGCAGACTACACAAAAAAAAAAAAAAACCTTTTCCTCAAACTTCCAGGCCTGGAAAAAATATTTTCATTTTACAGGACAACAAGCAGGGTTAGCATTGATTGAAGACAAGTGTACCATCGATGTGCAGTACACCCTAGTACATAGTACAACTGTTCAACCACATGAGCTATCAAGATTAAGTGCCGTATCCAGGGACACAACATGGTAACCCCTTGCTTCCCATCAAATCGTGGATCCTAAGGATTGAAGTCCAGAACCTCAACAACTGGGCTATCTGACTCCTCAGAGGATGCTAACAGAACAAATTCTTGAATAACTAAATATTTTCTTTTTTTGCCTCAAAGACATAGCTAGCTTATGACATCTCATTGGCTTGTTCCAGTGAGTGGTCATAAACTGTGTTTTGGAAGCAAAAAATTGGAAAAAATAGTGATATTTGAAGGATGTTTGTGAAGAGTGCTGACCAGATATGACTATTAAAGAAAATAAAGTGTTAACTCTTTACCTAACATGAACAGCAGACAACACTTGCAAACAAAATTATTGAATAACTAATTTTTTTCATTTTTTGAGTCGGAAACATAGCTTATGACCCTTCATTGGAATGAGCTCATTCCAGTGAGGGGTCATAAGGTATGTTTTTGATGCAAAGATGAAAAAAAATTGCTTATTCAGGAATTTTGTTTGTAAGTGTGTGTCGTCTAGCTCTTGTGTTAAGTAAAGGGTTAACCTTTTGAACCCTGGTTGTATCTTCCTCGTCAGTTAATTTGGCAGCAATTGGAAGAGTCCATATTCATTATTTGGGCACAATTTTAAGGCAAAAAATGGGGGGGAAAATTAAAATTGAATGGCAATTTTTGTGAACAGCATTGGCGGGTTTTGGCCGTTACGTTAGGTAAAGGGTTAAGGGACTTGGCCTGTGATTATCATATAAGATGATTCAGTTAGTCATTACTAAGACATTCTGGTCATTATCCTCACCCTCATCTCCCTGCTGGGGAGTTGGGGCTGAGGGTAATGACCGGCAGGTATTTTTTGGGACAAATAGTTGAACCTGGTCATTGAGTAGTGTAAATTAACTATGTATTAAAAATGGAAATTTCTTGTTTCCTTTGACCAATTATTGGTCTCCAAGCGCCCTTCGACTTTTCTCATTCAGCCCCCAAAGCCCTTGCAAGTCATGTTAGTTCCTCAAGTTGTGGGGGTACCCTGATTATCAGCAGCATTAAGTAAATTACATTTTCTACATGTGAAATACCTTCTTGTGTCTGTTGAAAACAATAACAGCAACAGAGGATGAAAGACCAATTTTTAGCATGCCTGACAGATGTGCCATTTTTTGTGTGGTAGTTACTTGATTCTGATGAGCCTGTCTTGCTCAATTAATTGTGATATGTAAATTTCTTTCCAGTGGCATGCATTAGACAGATCAGAACAGGCCAAATACTATGAGATGGCAAGGAAAGAAAAAGAAAGACACATGCAAAAATACCCAAATTGGAGTATGCGAGATAATTACGCAACACGAACAAAGAAAAAACGGCGGAAAACAACAAGTTCAGGTATTCAAAGATCGAATAAGCATATTTAGTGTCTGAACTTAATGATTACCCTGTCCTTTCTTAACTGGTGGAGTGCTGGAAGCCCATATTTGGGCTTTATTTTGAAGTGCAGGCACTGCAATTTTAAGGCTTCATACTCAGTGAATGTTCTTCGCATTATCTTTGAAGTGAAATTATTTAGTCTCTGTGGATTTGCCTTGTTACAGTTTATGGGTGAGTGCCTGTAGGCACTCTCCCATAAATTGTTACAAGGTAAAGAAATAATCAAATTTAGCCTTTCAGCACATTATGCATAAATCTTTGTGTGAAGAAAATACACTGGAGTCCTGTACATTGAATGGCCATGTTGCCAATGAAAATTATCCAGCAAACAGGAGTATTCAATAAACTCATGACCCAATGCACAAGATATCAGAATTTTCTATTGTAATTATTCTCTTTTCATATATTTCACAAAATGTCAGTAAAACACAACATGTTACACTTCATTGGAATGAGCTCATTGCAATGAGGAGTCACATGATAAATATTTTAACTCAACTTGACAAAGTCAAGCTGAGCTATTGCCACTTCTTGTCCATCAGTGTACGTACATACATCCATACGTGCGGGCGTACATACATTTGTCCACAATTTCCTTTTGACACACCGCACAGGTCGCATTTATGATTAGATCGCTTTGAAACTTGGTATGCTTATTTGGGGTGACCTCTAGATTGGAGCTAGCTATTTTCTTCCATTTCAATCAAAAAATGTTGCCGCTGCGGCAACGTTCTTTGAACTTAGTTTACTTAGATCTTAATATTTCCCTTTGGCACACCCAACAGAGAATATTTATAGTCGGATTACTTTGAAACTTGGTTTGTGTGTTCGGGGTGACCTCTAGATGTGAGCTATTGATTTTATTTCATTTCCATAAAAAATTGTTGTCGTTATCACCAGCCTTTGGACTTACTGCATTTGTCAGCAACTTATCCCTTTTGCACTCTCTGCAGGGTATATTTATGAATTTCCATAAAAAAGAAAAAAAAATCATTGCCACAAACAAAGACCTTCAAACTTAGTGCATTTGTGCATTAACATCTTCCTTTGGCATGCCTCAGAGGGCACATTCATTATCTGGTTGTTTTGAAACTTTGTATGCTTATGCAGGGTGACAAAGATAGGAGCTATTGATTTTCTTTTCATTTCCATCAAAAACTGTTGCTGTTTGCAACAATCTTTGAATTTATTGCATTTGTGCATCAACATTCTTCTTTGACTTGGCCTACAGGGCACATTTATATAAGGATTGTTTTTTGGCACTTGGTGTGCTCATTAGGCAGGACCTCTAGATAAGAGCTACTGATTAAAATTCATTTCTGTGAAAAAAGTTGTCGTTTACAATAACCTCTGAACTTACTGCATTTGTGTATCAACATTCTTCCTTCAGCCAGTCTTACAGTTTACATTTAAAAATGCATGGATTACTCTGACGTTGTGCACACACAATGCTGTTATGTTGAAATTTCACCAAATAACATTGGTACCAGTGATCTTCAATTTTGCCATTTCACTTATAACTTACCAAGTTTAAGTTTGTCAAGTTGAGCTACAGTGTCATTGACACTTTCATTTTCAAATTATGGAAAAACTTTTTTTTTCCCATCTCAGTTTATAAATTACTAGCAGGGTAACCCGGCATTGCTCGGGCTGAGGATAGTATTATAACTGTTGGTGCTCCTCTACACCCCCCCCCCCCCCACCCCTCCCAGCACTTTTTTAAACCTCACCATTAGATTCCTGGTAAAAAATTACCCCTAATAGACCCCTTTGGAGGGTGTACAGGGTCATATCTTTTGGTGCCCCTGTACACCCTCACCCCGATACTTTTTTAAACCTCACCATTAGATTCCTGATAAAAACGTACCCCTAGCAGACTCCTTTGAAGACATATATCGGTAAAAAAATGTTGGTCATAACTTTTGGTGCACCCCTACTCCCCCACCCCCACCCCACACACTTTTTTAAACCTGACGATGACCTCCGCCATAAAAATATACTCCTAGTAGACCCATTTTGGACACTTGGGGTGGCCCCATATTCATTTCTATAGCGGACAGACAGACAGACAGACAGAGAGACAGACATACAGACATTCTAAAATATAGTATAGATGTGGATGGGTGTGGCCAATTTGCTGGGTAAAGGGGTAATAGGGCTTTGGTCACTTTCCTGTATTCTGGAGATAAACTGACAATTTATTCTATTATATTTTGTTTGACAGAGCTCTGTATTGATGTTAAATGGGTAAGAAAACAAGGCAAATTTGGTGACTGTAACAGTTAATGTAAGGGTAATTTTATGACCCAGGATTTTGTATTCAATTACCAGGGGTTTATTCTGTAACTTATATGCGATTAGCATGTCAAGTTTTCACAGCTGGTATGGAACAAGCCTGAAAATAGGCAGAATGTCATTGGCAAAATGAGGTCCCCAGAGGGTGAATTTGGTGATGCTACCCAAAACAGAAAGATTCACCTAGAGGATAAATTGGCCCACTGTATGGGATAACATCAGCAAATTCACCCTCTGGATCCCCCGTGGGAACCCCGGGAAGTGTAGCAGTGCTTGTTTACTGTCGTAAACAAGCTTGTTTCACTGGTAAAATAGGACCCACTAATGCTTGGGGTGCGAGTCCTCTAAAATAGGCAACATGGGGTATTGACTGACCATGACTTTATCTCCATTTTGTGGTCATGATTAGCCATTTTGCAGAAATATGTGACCTTAAACAACAATAAATAAATAAATCACCCTCTGGAGACCCCATTTTGCAAATGACAGGTTGCTTATATTCAGGCTTTGTATGGTACATGGTTTTGTGTTTGGAAACTATATTCATTTATCAGGGTTATTAGTCCCCTACAGGATGACTCCTTATGATGTCTAGATGAGAATTTCCCCATTTGGGGCGTGATCTGCCAACCATGACGACTGCCCGAGCCCAAAACCCGAAAACCTTTAGCACAGTCTACAGGTCATATTTATTGAGGAATTTCATTGTAACTTGGTGGGTTGACTTCATATAATGTCTAGATGAGAATGTCCCCTTTTGGTCGCGATCGGTCAACCGGTATGGCTGCCCGAGCCCAAAACCCGAAAACCAGTAGCACAGTCTACAGGTCGTATTTATGAAGGGATTTCATTGTAACTTGGTTGGATGCCTCTGTAGAATGCCTAGGTGAGAACGTCCCCATTTAGGGCATGATCTGTCAACCGTGATAGCTGCCCAAGCCCGAAACCCAAAAACTTTTAGCACTGTCTGCAGGTCATATTTAATACGGAGGGATTTCATTGTAACTTGGTAGGATGACTCCTTATGATGTCGAGATGAGAATTTCCCCATTTGGGGCGTGATCTGCCAACTGTGACGACTGCCCGAGCCCAAAACCTGAAAACCTTTAGCACAGTCTACAGGTCATATTTATTGAGGAATTTCATTGTAACTTGGTGGGTTGACTTCATATAATGTCTAGATGAGAAAGTCCCCTTTTGGATGTGATTGGGCAACTGTGACGGCTACAGGGACACAAAGCCTGAAAACCTTTAGCACAGTCTAGAGGTCATATTTATGAAGGGATTTCATTGTAACTTGGTAGGATGACTCCAAATAATGTCTAGATGAGAACGTCCCATTTTGCTCACGATCATTCAGCCTTGATGGGTGCCCAAGCCCAAAAACCTTTAGCATAGGCAAAAGGTCATATTTATGGAAGGATTTCATTGTAACCTGTTAGGTTGACTCCATTTCATGCCTAGATTATGACATCCCTTTTTGGTCGTGATTGGTCAGCTGTGACGGCTTCAGGTGCCCGAAGCCCGAAAACCTTGAGCACAGTCTCCAGGTCATATTTATGAAGGGATTTCATTGTAACTTCGTAGGATCACTCCAGATGATGCCCAGATGAGAATGTCCCCTTTTGGTTGCAATCTTTCAACCATGATGGCTGCCCGAGCCCAAAGTGTACACCTCTTATTATTTTGAAATGAACATATTCCCAATTATCACAATTCTTGTCTTATTTCATAATCCTTTCATGAACATTGAACATTATCCTTTTCATCAAACACAACACACAAGTTAAGCTACAGTGTCATTGACACTTTCATTGCGTGAACGATGGTGCGCGAGAGCAATCGCGCACCTTTCCCATGCGTCACTGTCATAGTATATAAAGGTTGAAGAGCGAGGTTAATGGTTTGGGTTATTCAATGCTAACAAATACTCGAGAGCAATGTAAATTCAGACTTCTACAATCCCAGTTTCAAAGGAAAACTACATATAATGGATGCGAATAGTCAACATTGAGGTCATTTTTTAAGTTTCATTAACAAAATATTCATTAAATTTTGGGTCCACGTGTATCGTGATACAGTGCATACAGTACATATCATCAGAGAATGAATCAGGATACATTTGTTTCACGATTAATCGTTGCAGCCCTAAAATCTACCTGACAGTATCCATCAAAATAAAAATTATGTTTTGTCTTTGTATTTTTTTTTTTTTTTTTTAAAAAAAAAACAAAAAGAACTTGACCTATAGTTTGGTGAAGTCGGTGCGTGTGTGGGCAGAAGGGAAGGTATCACCTTTCTTGTTAGCACGATAGCTTCAACAAATATCAATGGATTTGGTCAATATTTGGTATGTGAGACTTTCTTAACAATGTGTGAATGAGTTTGAAAACCAGTATGGTTTGACCATACTGAGCAGAGTTATGGCCCTCAATTATTTTTTGCCTGTTGTGCAGGCAGCCAATAATGATATCAAGATAACATTGTCAAGATAATTGTAGCCTTCTCAAGCATACTGGTGAACTTTCAAGGAAGAATATACCTGTGGGCAACATTTCCAAAGCAATACAAAAGTGACAGTTTGTAGCTGAGTGGGTTAAAGCTTTGATATTTGTTTTTAGCTCATCTTGACAAAGTCAAGCTGAGCTAATCTCATCGCTTCCCGTCCGTCGTCCGTCAACACCATGTTTTGGTCTTCTCCTCCAAAGCCACTGGGCCAATTCAAGTGAAAGTTTGTGTGAGTGATGGCCCCAAAGGGGCATTTCATTTTTGTCCAACTCAGCATGCCCAGCCCCATAGGGAGGGAGTGGGGGAAAATGCACCCAAATATTTTAAAAATCTTCTTCTCAAGAACCAGTGTGTACAATGACTTGATATTTGCTATGGAGCTTCCATATGAGGTGTAGAATCAAGTTTGTTCAAACGAAGTTCGTGAAGTAATATTTGGCTTTGTAATAGGAGGGGTAAGATTTTTGGCCCCGCCCAAAATTTCTATTTTCTGAACCAATGGTCCGGTATGAACCAAATTTGGTTTGTGGTATTATTGGGTCATAAGTACATGACCCATGCAAAAAAAAAAATTCCCGCATCCCCATGGGAACCCTGGGAGCTAAAAATAGAAATATTTTCAAACGCCCATATTTCCCAAACCCCACGGAACAGAGAGCTTTTATTTGGTATGAAGTATCCTTATGACCAGTAGAACTGAATGGTAAAAAAAAATTGCCATCGGTTATGTTAGGGTGTTCTGTAATGGGCATCGAAAAAATGCTGAGTCAGCATATTTGCAAAAATTTAAAAAAATCTTTTCTCCAGAACCAATCATCAGAATCTTTTGATATTTGGTATACAGCATTCACAGGGGGGTCAGATAAAAGTTTGTTGAAATAAAGCTCATTGGTTCATATTTGGGCTCTCTACAGGAGCCCGAAGTTTTAAAATAGGGTAATATGGGGAATATTCTTTAAAAATCTTCTTCAGAACCACCAGTCAGAATCTTTTAATATTTGGTATACATCATTGTTATGAGGGTCAGATTCTAGATTGTTCAAACCAAGTCCCTAGGTTAATATTTGGGCTTCCTACGGAAGCCCAAATTTTATCTTTGTTCAATATGGAGGGTAATTTAAAAAAATCTTCTTCTTCAGATCCATCAGTCAGAATGCTTTGATATTTGGTATGCAACATCTCTGTGGGGGTCAGATTCAAGTTGGTTCAAATCAGATCCCTAGGTGTATATTTGGGCTCACTATGGTAGCCCAAATTTTTACTTAGTGCAATATGAGAAAATTTCTTTAAAAATCTTCTTTTTCAGATCCACTAGTCGGAATACTTTTATATTTGGTATACAACATCTCTAGGGGGGTCAGATTCCAGGTTGTTCAATTCGAGTGCCTAGGTTAATATTTGGGCTCCATATGGGAACATGAAATTTAACTTAGTACAATATGAGGGAATTTCTTCAAAAATCTTCTCCTTCAGATTCACTTGTCAGAATGCTTTCACATTTGGTATACAACATCTCTAGGGGGGTCAGATTCAAGTTTGTTCAAATCGGATCCATAGGTCAATATTTGGGCTCGCTATGGTAGCCCAAATTTGAACTTAGTGCAATTCGGAGAAATTTCTTTATAATTTCTCTTCTTCAGATCCAACAGTCAGAATGCTTTCATATTCGGTACACAACATCTCTAGGGAAGTCAGATTTAACTGTGTTCAAATCAAGAGCCTGGGTTAATATTTGGGCTCTCTATGGGAGCCGGAATTGGCCATTTTGCTGAAGAATTAAAAATTTTGTATTCAGTACCTTCTAGAGGTACTAAGATTAATCCACATAGGTTGTATCAAGGGGCTTCATAGGGGAGCTCTACATTTTACTTATGATCAACTGAAGGAAAGGCATGATGCCCAGATTATTTTTGTCACTCCTGAGGGACTAAAGGATTGACAGTGTAGCCTATGGAGATGGCTTGCTTAATGTAGACTCATTGGACTCTGTTTAAATTGTGTTCTGTACAAGATGAGCGCTTCAGGCCCCCGTGGGGCCTCTTGTTTGTTGTATAAATTCCATTGTTTGTCCACAAAAATAGTAAGTTCATCTCACATCCTTAGGAAGTTCTCTGAGAGAGCTTCCCAAAGATAGTGACAGGGGCAGGTAGTAGATCAAGAATCGTGAATTAAGGTGGATATTGTCTATTGTCATTTATTGGGGTTTAATGACACTTTCAACAGCTACATCATGTCAGACAGTTGTATGGGTGGATGAAGCCGGAGTTCCTGGAGAGAACCATTGAGAAATGGCAAGCAGACTCTCCAACTTACTAACACTGAATATTTAGCAGCAGTTGAAGGCAAGTGCACCATCAGTGTGCTGTACACCTAAGTACACAGCGCTGCCGTTACCTGTCAGACAAGTGTTGATGTCATGGGATCATACTGTGTGTGGCTCCAGGGGACTTTAGGTGTACTTATTTATTGTGAAAGAAGGTATTTGTAGTAAAAACTTTGCCTGCTGTTAGCAGATTTTCCTGCCTTATAGAAATATACCCACTACCCAGTAAATGTATAAATCTGCCTCTTGTTAACAAAAATACCCTTACAGGTAGGAGTAATCATCTTATAATGACATCTATTGAAGTTTTCATCAAATTAAGTCATGGCTGCTGCACAGCAGCCATGACTTAATTTTCTGCAAAATTTAAAAATTCTCAGCAGGTTACAAGTTAACCCTTTTCCCAACGCACAGGAGCCCATGTCTGGCAGTGGCCTTGTTGTAAATGTTTTCTAAGTAGTAAGTTCACCTTGTAATGTTCTAATACTAGTAGTGATTCACTCTCTCCATACTGTATTGATTGTCACACAACCAATTCTCTATATTTTCAGTTTCTCTACAAGCTGGTACTTGCAGATCAAAATTTGGTTTAGACCAGATAGACCAGTGGTGTAAACCTTGCAGGTAAGTTATCTTAACTGGTTGAGTGCTAGAAGCCGCTATCATGGCTCTGTTGAAAAGTGCTAAAAGCCACCTTAGTGGCCTTACACTGTATACATCATCTTGATGTTTTCTCAGCAGCAGAACAAAAAATGTTTATAGAAACTTTTGTTATAATTTATTGGAGAGTGCCAATAGGCACTCTCCAATAAATTGTAACAAATCAATTATTTATTAACAAAATCTTGCAAAACCAATGCACCCCTTGCTGGCATCAATATAATGTTAAAAATTTTTTTTTTTTTTAAATTTAGCACCCTAGCAGTTAATAATCACAATGTAACTGGCTTCTAATTTATGTGTGAACAAAATGGCTGCACGATGGCTCAGTGGTTACGGCTTGGACTTCAAACCGAAAGGCCCATGGTTCGATCCCCGCCAGAGATTACTGCGTTGTGTCCTTGGGCAAGGCACTTTATCCCAGTTGCCCATGTGGGGGCACACTGGCGCTGTGTGCTAAGGCGTATTGCACGTCGATGGTGCAATTGTCTTCAACCAGTCCTAACCCTACTTGTGCGGAGTTAGTACGTTGGAGAGTCTGGCAGTTGCTCACCACTGCTCAGTTGTTCTCTCCGGGAACTTCGACTTCCTCCACCCCAAAAACTGTCTCAAATTATTTTACGAGGACCATTTAGAGCATTACGTTTAATAAGTCTTGATGCCAAGGTCACCTCGTGTAGGACACTTTTACAAGTGGAGGAAGCCAGAGTACCTGGAGAGAACCACTGAGCAGTGGCGAGTAATGTCAGACTCCTCAATGCACCACCTCTGCACAAGCAGGGTTAGTATTGGTTGAAGGCAAGTGCACCATTGATATGCAGTACACCTTTGTACAGTACACTGTGCTACCACATGGGCAATCGCAATTAAGTGTCTTGCCCAAGGACACAAAGCAGTCACCACTGGAGGAACGAACCATCAACTTTTCAGTTTGAAGTCCAGTGCTGTAACCACTGAGCCACCTTGAGTAAATGGTTCGAGTGTAGTGAGCTCTTTCCATTATGTTGTCAAGCTTTGTTTTGGAACCAGAAAATGAAAGTTTTGGTTTAATTAGTAAAACAAAATTACTGTAGTGCAAGTGTTGTTTGAGTATGTTAAGTAAAGGATTAACCCACTAACACTGATGTCAAAATTTCAACCTTCATGTTTTTCCCATAAGGGCCATGTGAGCTATTGCCATCACTTGGCATCCGTCGACGTCTGTAAACTTTTCACATTTTTATCTTCTTCTCTGGAACTGCTCAACCGATGTGAACTAAACTTGGCAGGAATGGTCTATGGGAGGTCCTCCACAAACGATCCTCATTTTGTTCCCGTCGGATGAAAAACATGGCCACCAGAGGCATTCATTGATTCTGATGGATTTTCAAAAATCTTCTCCTCTGAAACTGCAAGGCCAAATGTTTTGAAACTTCACATGATTGATGACTGGGACACCCTCTACCAACTATTGCAAACATGGCCACAATTGTGGCTCATAGTTACCATGGAAACCCTATTGGAAATCACGTTTTCATCTTCTTCTCTGGAACTACTGATCCAGTGTGAATCAAACTTGGCAGGAATGGTCTATAGGAGGTCATCTACAAATGATCCTCATTTTGTTCCCATCAGATTAAAAACATAGCCGCCAGATGCATTCTTTGATTCTGATTGGTCGATTTTAAAAATCTTCTCTGAAATTGCAAGGCCAAATGTTTTGAAAGTTCGCATGATTGATGACTTGATCACCCTCTACCAATGACCCTCTTTTAATGTTGATCAGGTTGTAAACGTGGCTGTAATTGCGGCTCATAGTTACCATGGAAACCTTATGGGAAATCAACATATTCATCTTCTTCTCTAGAACTACTGAGCCAATGTGAACCAAACTTGGCAGGAATGGTCTATGGAAGGTTCTATACAACTGTTCCTCAGTTTGTTCCTGTTGGATGAAAAACATGGCATTCGAGGCATTCTTTGAATCTTCACATGATTGATGACTGGAACACTCTCTACCAACGATCCTCATTTAATGTTGATCGGGTTGCAAACATGGCCGCAATTGCAGCTCATAGTTACCATGGAAACCTTATGAGAAATCACATTTTCATCTTCTTATCTGAAACTACTTGGCCAGTGTGAACCAAACTTGGCACAAATAATGTATGGAAAGTCCTCTGAAAACAATCATCATTCTGTTTTGCTCAGATGAAGGAGCATGGCAGCCAGGTGCATTCTTTGATTTTGATTAGAATAACTGAGGGATATGTAGTTCTGCCAGGTTAGCAATTACAGGCTCTCTAGAGCCTCTTGTTGCCTCTTTTCAGCTTGTTAGCACAGTAGCTTGGAACAAATATGAATGGATTTGATTTTCTTATAATGACAAACCTTTCAGGTACGTAAAAAACTCGAACCTTCATCGGCAATGTGTAATTCTTGTTTCTCTTTCAAAATATTGCTGCTAAAATCTTACTGCAATGAGCTCCTTGAGTTAATTCTGGTCATAGTCTACTCATGTGTTTGTAGACTGGATTACTGCATTGGATAAGTGGTGTATTGAGGTATTGCATTTTGAAATTGATATTATGGTGATTTTTATTTTCTGTTTTTCAGGACAAAGAAAAAATGTATTTTACTAGTTAAAGAAGATAGAGATGAAAGTTATATAAAATCAGATGATGAAAAGATGGACTTATAGGGATTACTATAATTTTAAGAAGATAAATATGACACAGTCCATGAACCATGTGCAAAAGTGGTCGTTGTTGTGAAAACTAGTCCACTGATTCATCACCATTGGTTTTAGTGCATCCCTCCCAGGGCCCCCAAGTCGTAGTTGCCTCTTTTACTGAATGCTCATCTGTTTCCTCTCAGAACTGTATGAGAAGAACAATTTACTGTGTTCAGATAAACCATTGGAGTGGAGTTTCCATCAGAAAACAGCTCATATTCTATAAAAAAACATAAAAACTTGAGAAAAGTTTCAGCTAATGGACCTCACAAAAGCTGAGTTAATATCTGACTGGAAACACCCATCCATTAGTGTTTTTATAACAAGATGTCAGATGTGTATCATTAGAGAGGGTTTTTTCTTGTTATCGGTGGGCGGTACAAAGAGCATGTGAGCATGTAAGTTTGTGGAGCATCCGCTTACATCCGTAACTTTCACATTCGCAGGTTGAGATCACTTTCCTTGTGCTGTATATATTCTAAGAGAAAGAAATTATAAATTTATCTTGAAGTGCTACATTTTTGTTGTGATACAGATATCAAGCTGATTTCAGTCTGCTCTGTATTTTCCTGGGTTTTTTTTTTATAGAACCGAGTCATGGCTATTGAAAAGCAGCCATATTTTTATGAAAAAAATCAAGAAAAGTGGAGTTTAGAAATCATTGAAACAAGGATTGATCCCTCTCATCAACATGAAGTTTGTCAGCCATTTACCTAACACATCAAAAAGGACAAAAAAAAATTGGAAAGAGGGGTCATAAGCTGTGTTTTGGAGGCAAAAATTAGAAAAGTTATATCATTTCTTGATTTATAATTCTTGTATAGCAGTTAATCCCCACTCTGGGGAGTACGGTGACTCAGTGGTTAGAGTATCAGACTTCAAACCAAGAGGTCCATGATTCAATCCTGACTAGGTGTAACTGTGTTGTGTCCTTTGGCAAGGCACTTAATCCTGATTGCCCACATGGGGCACTGTGCACTGAGACATACTGCACATCGATGGTGCACTTGCCTTCAACCAATGCTGACCCTGCATGTTCAGAGTTAGTATGTTGGGGAGTCTGACAGTCGCCCAGCTGCTGCTTGGTGGTTCTCTCTGGGTACTTCGGGCTCCGCCACTTGTAAAACTGTTAGAGACAAGGTGATCCTGGCTGTTGAAAATGGCATTAAACCCCAATAAATAAATAAATAATCCCCACTTTGAAGTAGGCTCAAGCACTTGACACAAGCTGTATATGCCCCTTTAAGATATTACAAGCAGGTGCTCAGCTTAGCATACACCAAGTTCAGTGTTGATTTTTGTGTTACGTTTGATAAAGGGTTAAGGGTTACACCTCCAGTTGTGAACAGAGCACCATTGTACCAAGTTGGTAAGACAACATAACCTCACACATATGATGGGTTTGTTGTTTGAGTTTTAAGTGCTGTATACTTGCAACATTGGGGATGAGTTCATTCATAATCATTTGTTCTGACAATTCTTGGAACTCTCTACACAGAGTGTATTCGATTATATAATAGCAGTGGATCAAAAGTTATTTTCTCTTTTTTGGGCAAATGTGATTCCTGACGCCAGAGGAATTGTTGTTTTTTATTTCAATTGGAGAAATAGAGTGCTATTAGCTCTTAACCCACTGAGTATTTTCCAGATATTTTTCGTCAGATCTAGTCATGGCTGCTTCATAGCTGCCATGACTAGATTTGATGAAAAATTGAACAAAATTTAAGTTAAGAAATTATTGATCAAAAAGTCTATTCAATTTACAGGGTGATATTCGGTTAAATGTGCCCAAATTATACTTATTTCATTGATAAGAGATCTTGTGTCATGGGCATGAATATCCCCAAGCAGCATGTAAGGAGTTAATTTCTGGTTTGCACTCAAGTTATTGTTACAACTTGGGGCTGATAGGAAAAAAGGAAAACAATGACTAATTTTTGCACATGGTTTTTCATTCAACCTGTATGGCTCCCCAAAACATATTGCATAGTTCGGGCTGACTTTCAGCTGTTAGTTCCATGAAATGCACCTGAGTGATGCATACACTGACAAGCTGGAGGTAGAATGCTATGCAGTGAATGAATTATTTGTATGCATAATATCTACACCTTACCAAACAGGTTTGGGGTAGTTCACTGCTTAAAATGCAAATGGTGTTAAATTGATCAACTTTTATTCCTTCAAGCACAACTTTCATTCTTTCAAACAAGGCAGGTTAGAATAGGAAAAAATGTCGGAACATTAGATGACAAATGTTTTTTTTAACTTCTTTTCTATCAAAATTTAAGAAGCTCTTCAAACTCTTTAGCTAATGCAGTTGTCAGATAACAGTACTAGTATGTATTCGCCCTGTTGGAATCATGGATGTGGTAAACAAGTTCTGCTTTAGGCCTAAAAAAGTTTGAAAATCTCTTTCCCAGGCCCTCCTGCATTCTCCTTTTCTCTGCCGCACACTCTTTTTTTATAATCAATGTAAACTTTAAAAAATTAAAATTAAATGGTTTATGTCTGATATTTTACTGAAGTTAAAAAAATTGATAAACTTGTTCCTTGAGTGCAACAGGTCTTTGCAATGCTAAAGCATTGCAAAGCCTTCTTGCACTCAATGGATGAAATACACCACCACCCATGCTATGCTGTAGATTATGAGGCCTAAAACATAAAACAAGCCAAGAACAAGAACTTTTGATGGCAAAGAAATAATTACAAAAATAAAAAATAATATTAGAAAATGCCTGCCCACATGCTATTTTACCAAAAATGGCCTGAGACACAGAAGATCTAATGTGTTGGGCCTTATTGGTAAATTAGGACCTGACAACCAACACTTGTATTGGAAAATCTTCAAAGTTGTGGAAAATCTTATGAGTTGTTAAACTTGACTTTATACGTGTATGTGATTCAAATGTATCTCTGGTGTGTTTTCTATTGTCATAGCAGCCCCTTTCAAAGGATCTGGTGTAATCTTGAGTCCAAACCTCTCTAAGTTAGTAAACTAATTTTTAGTCTGGTATGTCCATATATACACTAAGGGTTAACTTGTACCCTAACCGTCCAGGTTTGAACCTCTATGGTCCAAGTTTACGCAATTTTTAGCTGCAACTAGCAGCTCCATAAGTGGCAATCTTGGTCTGTCGGTCGATCTGTCTGTCTGTCGGTCGGTCGGTCGGTCGGTCTGTCTGTCTGTCGGTCAGTCGGTCTGTCTGTCTGTCGATCTGTCTGTTGGTCGGTCTGTCTGTGACCAACGAGTTTCAAAACTCAATAACTTTTGAAATACTTGATGGAATGACTTTATATTTGGCATGTAAGTGTGTGTATCTTATTGATGTCTAGCCACTGTTCAATGCATGTGTTGTTCCAAATATTTTTCTTGGAGTTATGGAACTTGATGAACTTAGAATTTTGTGACTAACCACCCGTCGCAGCTACAGCGTCGATGTCGCGATTTTTGGTTAAATTGAAAGGGAGAGAATTCTGAAAAATGTCTTTGTATTTGTTGTTTTCTGGAGTATAAAACAAAGATATAACTTTCACAATATGCCCACTGTTTATCAGCTTGTATTTGTCTGTCATCGATTGCTTCTATTGGTTAAAAAGCTAAGTGGTGGTATGCTTCAGTAAATTGAAGAGCTGGATGATGTTAAATTTATGATGAGCCAACTTCCTGTTTGAACCTTGAAGGCCTAATTTCAACTTTGTTCACTTCCTATCGCAACAAAACAGGTGCCCCAACATGCTGTCTTAAGGTAAACATGCAGGTTACCTTGGCAGCTGCTTCTAGGAAAGTCTTGGCTGCCTACCAAGACCTATCTAGAAACAACTGCAAAACCATGGGATGTGCCCTGTTAAATGTTGCAAAAAATGTATAAAAATCTCCAGGCCATCAAGAGTTAAAGACTAGAAATTGTGTTGATGGAAAATTGTGTAGGAATGAAAGTTTCGCAAGCTGCATATATTTCCTCCTCTTGGAGATACTGGGAATGTTTTGATTTGTGAAATCATGCAAATTATATAAACATTGTCCAGTGAACAGATTAAAACACATCATTGCATTTGCAGAATAAGACATACTTTGGGAGCCATCAGGGGGATTTTCTAGAGAGGTGACACATGTCAACTTAGTGGAGAGGATAGCTGACAACACCTCACTTAACAGATCTCCTGCATTTAATATTTAAGTGCTAAATGGGTTGCTGATCGAAAGTGTTCCATTGAGAGACAATCAGCAGACACTGGACAAGAAAGGATGTCGGAATGGTTAGACTTATGAAGGAACAGATTTTTATTTCTGTTGGCATAACTTTTCTTGATAGCTTGTAGTCCATCCAAAAGCAGTTACCATAGTGATATAAAAAGGGTTGATATGCACTTTGATTGCAGCTAGGATTCCAGACTTACTATTACTTGTAAATGTTTGAATTTTTCTGAAATGTGTTTAATTCTGATTTTACTTCTGTGTTAATCAAGACTGTACTTCTGGTGTTATGATTGTCATCTCATTAACCTGTTGTGTGCTAAATTAATTTTGGCTCTTAAACTTTTATCATATGCATTTGCCTTCTTACAAATTACAGGAGAGTGCCATGACACACTCCCAACAACAGTAACAAGGTAAAAATAAATTCTCTTCAAATATAACATGAAATACATCCTCAAAATATGAAGGCTTCGGGTTGCAGTATCCATGCTTCAGAATAAAGCCCAAACATGGGCTTACAACATTCAACCCGTTAACCTTGTCAACACTGATTCTGAATAGCCCAAACATGGGCTTACAACATTCAACCCGTTAACCTTGTCAACACTGATTCTGAATGGAACTGTCCAACACGCACCCTACTGTTTTCAGCAAATGGATGGATCTGTTTTGGATTTTAGGAAAGTACAGTAATAATTTAATCCAAGATCCACATGAGCAACACTCTGCATGGATGATAAGTTTTAACAAAACCCTTAAGTCCTCAAGATTAATTTTTCGTTAATAACTATTGTACATACATTTTCATGGCTGTAGATGGATGACTTAACAGTGTTTCTACATTTTTGTTGGCTGCCTGTTAGGCACCTGACAATAATGTAAAACACTGTCAAGATAAATGCATCCCACTAGTATTTGGAACAGAACAGAAAAACAAAATGGAAAAAAGGCCTTCTTCCCTCATAATAAAATTGAGGGAAAACTGGCTGAGGAACAAGATATTTTATTTAGCCCTTTACCCTATGTAATGTCAGATCCGGCTAGCGCTGTTCACAAAAATCACCATACAATTTACATAATTTTTTGTTTCAAAAATATAGTTTATGACCCCTCATTGGAACACGCTTGTTGAGCTCATTCCAATGAGAGATCATAAGCTATGTTTTTGATGCAAAAAAATTTAAAAAATGAGTTATTCAAGAATTTTATTTCCAAGTGTTGTCTGCCTTTCGTGTTAGGTAAAGGGTTAATAGGCCTACAAATGACTTTATACTTTAATTATGGCTGTGATATAATGATAAATACTGAAATTGACAAAAAAGCCATTATAAATAAAAAATAATTGCATGCAGGGCCATGTGCCATGTTTACAAAATGATAAAAACTCCAAATGAAAAATCTTGCAGGGCTGATTTGATGATTTTTTTCAGGTAAAAGTTATTTATTGGAACATATACATTATTGTGATGAATTGATGGTAACTTTGAATAAGGTTTGCGGCTGAAATCGTATGTTCAACCTCTATACTCCATGTCCATTAGCTCTGAGTTGCAAACCTAAAGACCATGTTACCACCAGTTCATCACAATAACCTATTATGTTATATGCAAAACATACCTAATGACACTTCATTGGGATAATCTCCATGAGGAGCTTTGCTTGCAAATAAAAAAAGTTACTTTTTCGAATATTTTTACGCATTGTGTTGGGCAGGTTGACTGATTTATTATTTCAAGAGCTAAATTAAAATTTAGCCCTTTAACCCATTACATAATGAAACCCCGGATCCGGCCGCTTAATTTACAAATTCAGTAGCTGAAAGAAAAAAAATTTTCAAAATAATTCAACAAAACCATATCATGTGACCCCTCATTGGAACGAGCCCGATGAGCTCGTTCCAATGAGGGGGTCACATGATATGTTTTTTTTGTTGTCTTTTTTTAAAGTTTAAAAAATAGTAATTAAAATAATAAATTTTGATATTGTCTGCGTTGGGCAAAGGGTTAATAGAGATATAAATATAAGTAATGGCAGTGTATTTATAAATAGAAGACAAATTCATTATATTATTGATACCATTAAATAAAATAATAAAAGCAAACTGTGGTAGTGCTTTGGAAAGTGTGTCAGCTTTTTTATGGATGGAAACAAGTTTTTGCCAACAAAATTTCTGTCAGGCAGCTGTTACTCTTGTTTCATAATAAAGGAGTGAAGATGTGGATGTCAAAATGACACGAAAAAAGGATGTGTGAGGGGCATGGCATTCATGAGACATAACTCCCAGGAGAAAAGACTTGATTATGTCTCGAGGAGATAGATAATGTCAGTGTTCTGAAGATGGAGTCAATTCATATATACATAAACAGATATCCAAATCACATTTGACTGTATTGTTCCAATTTTCTATCGGAGGTTGAGGATTTGAGATCCTGCAATATGATATTGATTGTTACAATGAATGCTATTTAAAGATTGATATGACATTGATTTCCTGATCTTTGATAAATGAATCAAATGTCAGATATTGAATATTATTAATTCATGAACTTGATGTACATAATGTTTTGTCGGATGTGCCTAGGACTTTTCTTTCTTCACTTCATCACTGATGAAAAAAAAATGCATACATACAGTGAAATTAAAAATTGATTACGGAATGCATAAAATCTTCATTTCTTGTTACAGTACTTGATTATCTTAAGATTTTTAATGTGACTTCTGTGGACAATTTTTTCATACCATATTGGAAGTAGTGCTTGTGTACTTCCTGTACTATTATAGATCTGTGTGTACAACTTTGCCGGAGATCCCCTACAAGAGTAATTGTCTATACTTTGTTTCAGTCCATGATCATACTGCATGTTTTGAAAATTAAATTGAAAATTAAAAGTCCTGTAACCCTAATTCAGTGGAGCCCAGTAAACTGGTTATCTCTTAATTGAATCAACCTGTTAATTGAATATAATTTCCAAACATAAAACCATTTACCTTGCCTTCAGTAAAAATGTGACCATTTGATATCATGTAGGTTATGGAGTAAACTAAATTGAATATAATTTCCAAACACAAAATCTTTTACCTTACTCTCAGTACAAATTTCACCTGTTAATTGCGTAAAGATTATATAGTACTGTTAATTGGATACACAATCTTACAATATGCCAAGAAATTACCATGACAATCACTAATAACCCTTTGTAACCTATTTTCCCTGACTTCCCTTTGTAACCTATTTTCCCTCTGTACCCCCATTATAACATTTAATCTATTATATCTTGTTTAACAGAGCTCCATGAGCTCTGTTAAGCAAGATATAATAGATTAAATGCTCAAGTTATCTCTTGAATACAGCAAAGTGAGCCGTCAATTGAATCTTCCTGTTAATGGAATAACTTTCATTGGCAAAATGGCTATTCAATTAGCAGTATTCCACTGTATCCCCAGTCCAATTTCTGATTAATTTTGTTGCCTCATTGCTCGTGCTCCAAGTGCAGTCATTATATTATCCTGCAGACAATATTCAGTGTATTCTGGCAGTGGTTTCGAGTTGGGGGATGACTGCCTACACACACAGCCAAGAAATCACTGTCAGAATATAACAGAGGTCGAAATAAGGTGAAAATTCTGGTGAAGTATAGAAAAGTTGAAAATCAATTTCGGAAATGCTTTCAAGCTATTGATCCACTTTTTGAGGGTTTTAATCAGTTTTAAAATGATGATAAAGTCTGCTACTTCTTTGTTTTTGCAGTTCAGCCCTCCGCGGACTTATGTCAAAATATCATAACTGTAAGGGCAACTTTTTCCCATAATGTAACTTGGAATTTAACCAGTTTAATCTTATTTACACCATGGAAATGGTTAAATTCCTAGTTGTATTATGGGAAAATTTGCTGACTGCAGTTTTCACATCAGTATGCAGAGAGTTAAAATATGTTATAGCTCTTTCCAGCTATGTGTCATCCAACAGCATACAGTGGAAGAACCTCCAAATATTCTCTTATGAAAGCCTGGAAGTGGAGCAGTGTTTGATTACTGTGGTAGACAATTTGTCTTTTACTGGTATAATAGGACTCTGCGGGAGTGCGGTGGCTCAGTGGTAGACTGTTGGACTTTTATGCTAGAGGTTTTGGTTCGATCCCCGTACGTGACGACTCATGTTGTGTCCTTGGACAAGGCACTTTATCCCGTTGCCTACATGGAGGCACGATGACGCCGTGTACTAAGGCTTACTGCACATCAATGATGCACATGTCTTCAACCGCTGTAACCCTGCTTGAGCGGAGCTTGAACAGAGTTAGAATGTTGAGGAGCTGACAGTTGCTCATCAATGCTCAGTGGTTCTCTCCAGGTACTCCAGCTTGCTCATCAATGCTCAGTGGTTCTCTCCAGGTACTCCAGCTTCCTCCACCCATAAAACTGTCACGGTCACGATTAGCCATTGTGCATAAATATGTGACCTTAAACACCAATAAATAAAAAAATTAATAGGACTCCGCAACCGACATCGGGTTTGTAAGTCCTCTAAAGTGAGTTGCATTCTGAGGCAGACTGGCCATGGAGCCCAGTGGGCTCTCTATTGGGTGGCCCCTGGGGTCCCCCAAATTTGATGCAGTCCAGTACCTGTTAGTGCCTGAAATTTCATGAAAATGCCCAACAGGCGAAATGGATCTGATTGCATACAATGCTGATCTATTGAAACGTTCTCTATGTCCACATAGAGGCATTTTGATATACCAACAGTCTAGTCTGCCAGGAAACGGTGCTCTTTCAATTTGAAAAATCCAAATTTTCTCCCATTGGGCTCAACTATGGTACATTTATTTAAGTCTAATTCATTCCAAAACATGTTTCATCCTCAATGTGCTCATACAATACTCGTGAGTCAGTGTACTGCAGCGTTTATTTCACAAGTTAAATTTCCATCATTCACTGCTGACAGCTGTGTCACAATGACAACACACTCGGTAATCGATAATTTATCTGTGTTTGGTGATTCTTGAACACAGGAGTCAGTAACGGTATGAGGGCTGTGGTATTTTACCAATTGTTACCTAATTAAAGAATTGACGGAATTTACCGGTCATTACCTATAACTGAAAATGACTGAAACGAAAATTGGTTTTTCATTATTCCTGAAATATTCTCACATGAAAGGACGACACTCATCTTTTTTCTAAATTACTTAATAATTTCATTATTTAAAAAAAAAATAGCTTCCGACTCTTCATTGGAATGTGCTCAATGAGATCATTCCAATGATGAGTAGTAAGTGAAGTTTTGGAAATAAATATTGAAAGAATAAAAATTTGAAATGCGATTCCTGTGCCTAGTGGTGGGTAGAATTTGCCGATTGAAGGCAGTCAATGAAAGGAAAAAGGTGAAAGGGAAAAAGTACAGTCATATTTAAGATCATAGTTAACTAGTTTGTTAAAAGTTTTCTGTTCTTCAGTTCCTTATGGGAACCCTGGGAAGTGGTGTAGTGCATGATTTCAGTAGTAAAAAAGTTTGGTTTTAACTGGTAATTAATGCTGGGGTTGGGATTCGTAGTCCTCTTGAAGTGCTCAGAATAGGTAGAAATGATTGACTGTTGTTCATTTTATATTTGTGTTTATATGGCTATGATTTAGCCATGAGTGCTGAAAGAAACCTTAACCCTCTTCACTCTGATGTCAAAATGACGGAAGTTTTCAGCAGCAAATATTTCCCCAAATGCAGTTTGATATTTAACCAAATATACAGGGGCACAGTGGCTCAGTAGGCAGAGGTACAGGCTGCAAGCCGAGAGATCCTCAATTTGAATGCCATCTGTGGCAACCGCATTGTGTCTTTGGGCAAGACTCTTCACCCCAATGCTAACCTTGCTTGTGTGGTGTTAGTATGTTGGGGAGCTGACAGTTGCTCCATGGTTCTCTCCGGGTACTCTGACTTCCTCCATCTGTAAAGCTGTCCGACATGAAGTGACCGTGGTTGTCAGAAGTGTCATTAAACCCCAATAAATAGATAAATTATCAAATATACGTCATTTCACTGAGCTCTGTCAAACAGGCTATAAGTGGTTAAATTCATAGTTAAACAAGAGAAAAACTGTGCGATTGGAGAAAATTCTGTCATACTACCTGTGTGTAGGGGTTACTTACCCATAAACAATAGAGAGTTTCCAGTGGTATCATAACTAAGAAAGATAGGAAATGGTAGGAAATAGTTGTCCACAGACAACATGTGCAAATGAATTGGAGAGCTAAAAACTCTGGCTTCATGATTTTATTACTACTTTTTATATATACAAGTGCCATAATGTTACTGTTAAATATAAATTTGTTATATTTTTTATGTTTTGTCATTTGATTCGTTTTGCATTTATTGTTGCAGTTTTCATTTTGGTGAGTTGTATTTGTTTGTATCAAAATGTACAAATTGTGACTACCTGAATTCTTCTGTGAGTTGGCGAGTCTAATGTCATTTTAAAAGATCTGCTTTTGTTTATGGGTTGATTTTAACAGAAACATTTATCTTTTCCAACTTCTTTTTATCTTGTTAATGAAATTGTGTCAGGTGATTTCTTGAAGTGATTATGAAGGTCCAAGACCCGGGACTTTTTTTATCCAGTAATACTTATGAACAGTCTGTGAGAGATTCTTTAATATTAGCAAAGTCTGCGAGAGATTCTTTAATTTTAGCAAATTGAGCACCATACACTAATACATTTACATGAAAATGATTTTAGATATAAATAAATGGCTGCCAGTTAAAAATCTACGTGTTGTATTCCTAAAAAACATTATTTACAAATTTTCCATTGGCTTCTCCATGGAAACCTTGAAAGTGGTAAACATGTTTTTCAGCCTGACTTCTCACTGGTAGAGAAGGATTCTTTAATTGGTGGAGTGCTAATAGAAGTTTGGGCATCAGGATTTACTCTCACAGTTTTGCCTTGTGACAATTTATTGGAGAGTACTTGCAGGCTGTCTCCAATGAACTGCAACAAAATAGTCATGCAGACAGATTAATTCTGCTCCTCAAAGAATGTGCAGCCCATCCTCAGAATGTGGATACCTTTAATTTTGATACCAGCATTTCTCAATCAGTTAACCAATTCCTTGGGTATGAACACTAAAAGATGTACAACCCAATTATAAACAAATGGCTGAACTTGACTTCATACTTGTGGCAGTCACAATACAGCCACAGGTGATGACTGTGAACTTAATCCTCTGCACACTGATGTCAAAATATCAAGCTGTAAATGTTTCCCATAATGCATCTAGGAAGTTAATCATTTGAATCTTGTTTGACAGTGTTCACTCACTGAGCACTGTCAAACAAGATTGAATTGGTCAAATTTCCAGTGGCATTGTGGGAAATAAATGGCCCCTTGAAATTTCAATATTTTTACATCGGTGTGTAGATGTAAAACTCCAAAAATCCCATGGCGGGAACCCCGGAAAGTGAGACAGTGCTTGTTTACTGTGGTAAGCAGGCTCTGTTTCACTGGTAAAATAGGACCCAGTCACTAATGCTTGGGGTGCGAGTGAACTAAAATAGGCAACATGGGGTATAAACGATTGACTGACCTTGACTTTATCTCCATGTTGTGGTCATGATTAGCCATTGTGCAGAAGTATGTGACCTTAAACACCAATAAATAAATAAATAACTCCAAAAATCAGATGGATTTACTTGTCTGATTTAGTGCTTGGCACTAAATATGTGATGCCAAAATCTTCCAGTCAGATCCATAGTTGATGGCTTTCTTATATGTATTGAATAAGCTTGCTTGTTATCCCCAAATTCTGACAGTTAAACAAAAACATGGTCATGCACTGAAATGTGAAAAGGCTATCTTTGTATGTTGCCGCTAAAAACTTTCAACACAAGTTTTTCACTTTTCCTTCTCTTCAAAATGGCACAAATTTGCTGGCATTTTACTCTTTTTTTCATTATCATATTTATTATTTGAATTTATATCCAACCTTTGTTTTTATGTCAGTGGCTATTTTAGTACAGTTTTGAAAATCAGTTAACCCTTTACCCAATGTAACTGCCAAAACCAGGGCCAGTGCTATTCACAAAAGTCGCCAATGAATTTTCATTTTTTGTCTCAAAAACATAGGTTATGGCCCCTCCAATGAGGGGTCATAACCTATGTTTTTGAGACAAAAAATGAAAAAAATTAGTTATTTAAGAATTTTGTTTGAAAGTGTCGTTTGCTTTCCCAGTTAGGTAAAGGGTTAAGCAGTTTAACACGGATGGTCAGATCTGGTAATTCAGATATATGCAGACAGTCGTGTATATTCTTGTAACAAGGAAGTGATTTTACATGTCTTCTGTTTAAGATATTCAGGAGGTTACTGAAAATTTGTAACTGGGTTAACTCCCTTGATCTGACAGCAACCTTTGGATTTTTGTTTGAAAATGCACCTGTTATCTCCCGTGGATAGCATGGGAGGTGGATCGGTGCTTGACTACTGCATTAGATGAATTCTAATTCTGTTGGTATAATAGGACCACTACCCAATTCTTTGGGTGAGAGTTCTTGACAATAGGCATCATAGGTATAATCTTCCTAGTGGAGAAAATTTGTAGGTTGAAATTTTGATATTTTATCCTCAGTGTGCAGAGGGTTAACAATATATATACATAACACAAGTCACTGATTACTGTTTTGATACAATGCCCTCACAAGGTGATTTGGTATTCAGCCATCTAACTATGTAGACATCTTACCCATACCCAAAGCTGATTGTCCTATAGAACCGTGAGAATCAAAAAGCTAATGTGTCCATCATGGATAGCTGGGAAATAATCCACCCAGTGGTCCATGAACAACAAATTTGCTTGTTGGGTCCTCCATTTTCTACTGGACTACCGCAGTTCATTGTGGTCCTTGAACAAGCATGGAAATAAGGAATCTGTCATTTGCAGAATGAGGTCCACAGAGGGTGAATTTGCTGATGCTATCATAGGACAGTAGGCTATAATTGCCCAATTTATCCCCTGGGTACCTCTTTCTGCTTAAGCCTGAGACCTTGATTCAGATTGAGGTTTACAGACGATAAATTTAGTAATGCTACCCTGCTGTGATGGGTAGCATTACCAAATTCACCCTCTGGGGACCTCATTCTGCAGATGACTGTCTGCTTATTTCCAGGTTTGTCCTTGAAAAACTTGTAAGTTCTTCAATGGAAAAATGGACATTCAAGACCTTGAACGTACTTGACGGGAGCTTGGTAGCACAGTGGTTAGCGCATTGGAGTTTAAACTGAAAGGTTGAGGATTTGATTCTGATCAGTGGTAACTACATTGTGTCCTTGGGCAAGACACTTATTCCCCGAGTTTATGTGTGGGGACACGGTGGTGCTCTCTAATAAGGTGTACTGCACTTCGATTGTGCACTTGCTTTCAACTGCTACTATCTCTGTTTGTACAGAGTTAGTAAGTTGGGGGTCTGTCAGTTGCTTGTTGCTGCTCAATGGTTCTGTCTGGGTACTCTGGCTTCCACAACCCATAAAACTGTCTTGACACAATGTGACTGGGTGCTAAAAGTGTTGTTGAACCCAAATAAACAAACAAACATTATCCTTGAAAGTCCTTCATTTCAACTTGTTCAAGTCTGGGAAATAAGAGAGATGCATATAGTTTGGAACATTATCCAAAATATTTTAAAAAGCTCCTTGGAAATGGCTTAAAATGATCCTTGAATGTGTTTGAATTAACCTCATCCTTAAGACAAAGAACCTTGCAGAAGGCCTCTTTGTGGTTGTTCATGTTCCATATTTTCAGAACTAAAATTGTGCAAAAGAACTTGAAAATTTTAATTTCTTTTTATGAACAAACTCATAGTGCTACATTTGATAAAGTTTAATGAGTAAGGGACTCAAAACTATGTTTTGAAGAAAGGAAAATATAGATTTGAGAAAATGTTGGCTGAGTTGCATGTTCATTGATGAATGAATTTGACTCATGTTTTGTAAAGGATTATGGGAAAATAGACACTGGCACTGAAATATTTAACTCTTTACCTAACATAATGACCAAATCTAGTGTGCGATATTCACAACTAATCACCAATCAAATTTCCTCTGTATTGACCTCCAAAAACATAGTTTATTACCCTCTCATTAGAACAAACTCATTCAAATGAGGGGAGAAAAGCTAGGTTTTGAGGCAACAATGAAAATTATTGAAGAGAAACTTTGTGCAAGTAAAGTTTATTTAGAATTTGTGATGTTAGGTAAAGGATTATTGAGAATTTTTTTAAAATATATGTTTTAAATAAAAAAAATTTATTGACTTAAACCTTTTGTTCAGAAAAGAACAATAATGTTGGAGTGTGCGACTGTCATCACCTCACAGTACTGTGATCATAAAAGTAGACAAAATTTCAATAGGATTGTGACTGTATCACGATCCAGTCGAAATTCTCTCTGTGCTAACTTCTTGCAACACTAGAGAATCTCTGTTGAAAAAGAAGTATGAGAACATTGAGTCTGAAATGCTTTGTTCATTTGTTTTATTTTTATGCTGTCTTGATTTTGCAATATTTTATTTTCTAAATCTTGACCCTCTGGTGGAAGTGTGTCGCGATCTGATCGCGAAAAAAGCTGCTGTTGTAATCACAGTACACTGTCTGCAACACATTAATTGAATCCTACCATAATCTTTTCTGAAAAAAGGGATGGCTGCATCTATGGATGGCAGATGTTCTATAACTGTTGAATCTTTTTCCTTCATTATTGATAATTCTTGTTATGATTTCTAAGGGATTTGAATGTTATACAAAAACACTTAAATTCCAAGCTCTACCTCTTGAATCACCACTCTGAACACTGATGTCAAAATATTCAAATTAACACTCGCACATTTTTCGCATAATGAAACTAGGAATTTACCAAATTCAGGCTTGTTTAGAATAGATCGTTGAGAATGATTCCTGAAAGGTCTACTCATTTCTGTGACAGGTTATAAATTGTGGGGTTTTTTAAATCACCTAGAAAATACACCAAAATTTCCTCATTGAGCTCTGTCAAACAAGATTGAATTACTTAATTTCCTAGTTGCGTTATGTCTCCATTGGAACCCCGGGAAGTGAGTTAGTACTTGTTTACTGTGATAACCAAGCACTGTTTTACTGGTAAAATAGAACCCAGTCACCAATGCTTCGGGTGCAAGTCCTCTAAAATGGGCAACATGGGTATAAACGATTGACTGAACTTGACTTTATCACATGTTGTGGTCACGATTAGCCATTGTGCAGAAATATGTGACCTTAAACACCAGTAAATAAATAAATAGTTGCATTATCTGAAAAATGTGCTGTGCAAAATTTTGCAATTTTAATGCCAGTGTGCAGAGGGTTAACCAATTCTTTCATATTTTGGTTGTTATTATAAAAGACGATTTCCCAACTTTGAACATTTACTCATAATACCAGGGCATACTTCCTCCTGTTAAAAAAAAAAACTGTTTTGTTCAAAATCTAGCTATTATTGTGTTTGTATTGATAAAATGTTATTGTTATATGTTATCACCCAGCATGAAAATGAGCAGGCTGTCATCTGCAGAATTAGGTCCCCAGAGGGTGAATTTTGTGATGCTGCCCTGCATAGTATTACTAAATTTGTCCTCTGTGAACCTCCATCTGAATCAAGGTCTCTAACCCAAAACAGAAAGAGGTACCCAGACGATAAATTGGGGAATTCTAGCCCACTGTATGGGATATCATCATCAAATTCACCCTATGGGGACCTCGTTCTGCAAGTGACATATTGCTTTTTTCCAGGCTTGGTTATCACAGAATTAGAAGACGGTTTGTAAAACCTTATTGGGAATGAATTGTGTATTTCTATTTTATACTATTCACAAAAATCTCCATTCAAGTTTTAATATTTTTTTTTCCAATTTTTTCTTCCAAAATATAGCTCATTACCCCTCACTGGAACAAGCTTGTTCCATAGAGGGGGTCATAACGTATGCATTTGGGGAATAAAGTGGGAAAATATAGTTACTGAAGTGTTGTCTGCTAGAATGTTAGGTAAAGGGTTAAAATAAAATTCATCTGTTAAAGTCAATTTATGGTCTCAATATTCCTCCCCCACCCTTCCATACATATTAAGAAAAGGTGTTTCCCACCCTTGGAAAAATGTTTTTAACCCTTTGAACACAAGAGGCTGTTTTTCCGGGTCAGGAACATGATGCATCATAATTTCATTTCATTAAGTTGAATGACTACTAAGTGAATGTGTGGGGTAGACCAATCAATATTTTGAATGTGCAGCCCCAAGTCTGCACATTGAAAATATTAATTAGTTTACCCCCAAATGATTAATTTAGACACTTCCAATTGCTGCCATTGAACTGACATGGAAGATACCACCAGGGTTCATAGGGTTACAAAGGATGTTTACTAAAGGCTCTATCTCATTGACTCTCAATATTGACTGTCAGTTATTTTCAGCCTGAACAGATCATCATATAAGTAAGAAAAATCCCAAAGAAATGTAAATGTATGACAGCATGTTTGGTGTGGGTCCTGCCCCGTTACACATATCTGCCACACTGGATAGAGGGATAGTTAACAAAAAAAGAGTGAAATGTCAAATGAAATTATATAAATTCAGTATAATGTGTTCTGGAGAGTTTGATGAGTACTAAGTGTTTCTTTTTTATTTTTGTGAAATGTTCCCCTGAAGACTTCATCTGCTCAAAGAGAAAAATAATCTGTGGAAGTTAGGCCTAAAAAAGTTAAAAATCCATTTCCAAAGCCCCGTGCATAAATGGTTTATGTTTGATATTTTACCTGTGTTAAGAAAATTGATAAATTTGTCCCTTGAGTACAACAAGGCTTTGCAGTGCTTTAGCATTGCACGGCCTTCTTGCATTGAAATACACCATCAACCATGCTATTCTGTAGATTATAAGGCCTAAAACATAAAACAAACCAAGTCGTTTTGATAGGGCAAAGAAATAAGTATAAAAATAAAAAAATAAAATAAAAAACCTCCTGCCCACATGCAGTTGTACAAAAAATGGCCTGAGAAACAGAAGATCTACTTTGTTGGGCTTTACTTTGCTTTGGTATGAGAGTGTTTGCAAAAATTTTTCTAGAGGTCATTTCATTTACCAAACCTAATCTTAATGAGGCCCTCATTAGACACATGCACTCCCACATAGAAAATTTCCCTCCCCTGTGGGAATCCTGAGAATGAAGCCATGCTTGTTTACTTTCATAAACATATTCCATTCTTACTGGTAAAATCCCCGTGGGAACCCCGGGAAGTAAGCAGCACTTGTTTACTGTGGTAAACCAGTTCCGCTTTACTAGTAAAATAGGACCCAGTCACCAATGCTTGGGGTGAAAGTCCTCTAAAATGGGCAACATGTAGATCAACGATTGACTAAACTTGACTTCATCTCCATGTTGTGTCACGATTAGCCATGGTGCATAAATGTGTGACGTTAACCACCAACAAACAAACATACTGGTAAAATAGGACCCATTCACCAATGCTTGGGGTGGAAGTCCCCTAAAATTGGTAACATGGGTATAAACGATTGACTAAACTTGACTTTATCTCCATATTGTGGTCACGATTAGCCATTGTGAAGAAATATGTGACCTTAAACACCAATAAATAAATAGAGAATTTATCTACCGTTTAGCTAGCAAATTGGCCACATCTGTATGCATAATTTACAAATAGAGCAGTTGAAAAAAGAATATTTTTTCAAAAACCTTCAAGAAAACCATATTGTGTGACCCTTCATTGGAATGAGGTCATCAAGCACATTCCATTAAGGGGTCATGTGATATGGTTTGGGTGAATTTTTTGAAAAAATTGAAAAAAAATAATAAAATCACAAATTTTGATATCATGTACATTGATTAAAGGGTTAACAAAACCTCCCTTGAGACCCCTTCTCTCCTCCCAGCCCCACCCTTGGAACTAATAATAATAGTATCCATATCAAATAATGAGAAGTTGTAATGGATTCATTTTGACCAAGGAGTTGATGGATGTTACTTCAACAAAAGATCTGGGCTAAGGCTTAAAAAAAAGTTAAAATCTGTTTCTCAGGGCCCCCTGCATGGTCATTTTGGCTGCCCTGTGCTTTCTTTTTAAACCCAGTGCAAACTTAAAAAAATTAAAAATTAAATGGTTTATATCTGATATTTTACCCAAGTTAATAAAATTGATAAGTTTGTCCCTTGAATGCAACAAGGCTTTGCAATGATTTAGCATTGCAAAGCCTTGTTGCACTCAAGGGACGAAATACACCTCCACCCATGCTATTCTGTAGATTATGTGCCTAAAAAATAAAACAAACCAAGAATATGAACTTTTGATGGCAAAGAAATAATTGCAAAAATAAAACAAAAAAAATGCCTGTCCACATGCAATTTTACAAAAAATGGCCTGAGAAACAAGATCTACTTTGTAGGGGCTAACTAGTTTTGCCTTGAGAAAACTTCATCAAAGGGTGTGGAGAAACAACTGTTTTGTGATTTTGTGTTTGTAAGTGAAATACTCATAAAGCCTTTGTCATATTTAGAAACTGTAATATTAATATAATTTGGAATTTTAAAATTGTTTCATTTTTCAAGTCTACATTTGATATACTACATGTTGTACATAGGCAAAGTGAGTAGTCACTAGTCAATAAGATAATTCAAGATTTTCCCTTCTATTCAGTTTAGTGCATTTAACTGGTAGAGTGGTAAATTATTTTTGGCCATCAAAATTTGTTCACATGTCTTTGCCTTTTACAGTTTACAGGAGAGTGCCTCTGGGCACTCTCCATAAATTGAAACAAGGCAAATCCTAATATGTTAAATAATATCACTTCAAAGATAATATGGAATATGAAATACTGCCACTGAATTTGTAACCTTTAAGTTAGGTGCCTGCACTTCAGAATAATGCCCAAATATTGGTTCCAGCGTTCTACCCGTTAACCCTTTACCTAACGAATCGGCCGCATCTGCCCACATAATTTACAAATTAAGTAGTTTAAAAAAATATATATTTCAAAAAATTTCAACGAAACCATATCATGTGACCCCTCATTGGAGCAAGCTCATCGAGCTCGTTCCAATGAAGGGTCACATGATATGGTTTCATTGAAATTTTTTGAAAAATTTGAAAAAACAAATATTAAAATCATAAATTTTTATATTGTCTGCGTTGGGTAAAGGGTTAAACTGCCTTTATCTTGTTATGTGTCAGTAAAGTTGACATTGTTTTTTCTGTGCCAAGGGTAACTGGAATCACCTAAAATATTGCAGGTGCTTTTTCAAAGTTTCTTTCACTGAACTTATAATATGTTGTCATATGACATGCACTTGGAATGTCATCAAACATCATTCTGGACACTTGAAGCACCAAGTCCATCTTTGACAAATGTGGCATCAAAATAGGTGGATGAAACTTATGGGGATGCCTTCCAGAGATTTCACAAAATGTTTTGGCAGAAGTTTTTAGTATATTTTTGGCTATCTCTAAAGGTAGCGAAGGCATTACTAGAAATCATTGTCAGTCAACTGATCTTACAGGATGCATGTATTTTGTACTTTTTCAAATTTTTTTTTAGCAAACATTGCTCATTGCCCTTAGTGTATTGACTTCTTCAGTCTCGTTCCAGTGAGTTGAGTCCATCAGTGTGGTCTGTAGTAAAAAGAAAACATTCTTCTAACTTTGTGTTACTCCTTTCAACACAGGCATTCTGGAGGGTACAATACCGTCTAAGGCAAAATTGGTGAATCCATTATGATTAGCGGGGTGCTTCGGTAATAATTCAAATGGCAATTTTTTGTGACACTCAGTAGTAGGGCCTTTTTGTACATCAGGAACAATACTGAGAGATATGGCAGATTCCACTGAATAAGAAGCATGTAATGTATAATGAGAGACAGTGAAACACTTTAACTGAAGCCATGAAAGTTTATAATTAACCTCGCCATGGGAACCCTGGGAAGTGAAGCAGTCCTTGTTTACTGCAGTAAACAAGCTCTGTTGTTTTACTGGTTAAAATAGGACCTGGTAACCAATGCCTGTGGTGGAAGTCCTCTAAAATGGGCAAACTGGGTATAAATGGTTGGCTAGACTTGACTTCATCTCCATGTTGCAGTCACGATTAGCCATTGTGCAGAAATATGTGACTGTAAACACCAATAAATGAATAAATTATAATTAGTCAGAATGTGGTTGAATCCTTATATTCTGGTGATAAACTGTGCATTTTAATACTCAGCACACTGATGTCAAAATTTCAACACGTAAATTTTCCCATAATGCAACTAGGAATTTAACCAATTCAGCCTTATTTGACAGAGCTCAGAGAGCTCTGTCAAACAAGCCTTAAGTGGTTAAATTTCTGGTTGCATCATATCATAGGAAACGTTTGCTGCTTTAAATTTCAGTATTTTGACATCAGTGTACAGAGGGTTAATCCATTTGTCAAGTTGGCAAAACTGGCTGAGCATTGACAAACAAGATATTATGAATTAAATAGCCAATTTAATTAACATCAGATTTTCAAAGACAGAGCAATTCTCTCCACTTAACAAGCCTAGCAGGTAACACTTCAAAAAAAAATTCTTGAATAATTTTTGCATTCAGAACATGGTTACCCCCTCCCCCCCCCCCCTCCTCCCATTGAAGCGAGCTTGATAAGCTCTTTCCAACGATCAGTCATAAGCTATGTTTTGGAAGCAACAGTTGAATTTGAATGGCAGTTTTTAGCTGCGTCAAGTAGATCTATATGTGGCAATGGCAGTCTGTGACCATCAAGTTTTTCGTCTCTGACCATTGAGATTTTAAGCTCAATAACTTTTAAAAAACTTGTTTGAATGACATCATAATTGGTATGCTACTGTATCTTATTGAAGTCTAGCCCCATGTTCAATGCAGGTTTATCCATAGTATTTATGTTATTGCCTTTTATGGACTTGGAATTTGTTTTGTTTTACCATCCGTCACAGCTTAGGTTCGAACTTGCAGTGTTTGTGAATAGCTCTGGCCAGATGCGACCATTACATTAGGTAAGGTGTTCTGTACATTTATTTCTTTTCCTGGAAGGAAAATTGGGATGGGTTGTTGGAAAACAAACAGATACTTGTAACGTGCATTTTTCCTGTCAAATGTGACCATTCAAAAACAAATAGTACTCCCAATTTTTAGGGTTCACTAAGAAATGCTACTTGCATCTTTGGTGTCTTGGGCTTCTTTACCTTACAGGCCTGGCATTTGTATACATTTTGCCACACTTTCATTGAGAACATCTGATGGCCTTGCAGTTATGTCTAGGTAAGTCTTGGCTGCCTGTATACTTAGAATGTAACTTGAAAGTTTATCTAAAACCTTAATGTTCGAGCCTCAGCTTTATTGCAGCTCAAAGTGATCAAAGTTGGAATTGAGCCCTTTAGGATTAAAATAGTTGTCAATCAAGGGGTGAGGGAATAGAATTATATATTGAGTTACATTTCAACCTTGGGATTCTGAAAATTTGATGTCCGAGGTGTGGAAAACTTATGGAAAACCAAATTGACTAGTCTGTATGAACCCTGCAAGCAGTGCTCAAAATAACTTTTTTTCAATGCGTAGCAAAATGCTACACATTTTCAAAAAATGAATAGCATTTTGTAAAAATTCCATAGCTATTTTTGTATACCAGAGTTATGTTATGCAGTTTTGTATTGAATTCTTCTAAGTAGATAGAATAGTTTCCATCCATTTCTGGGTATTTCCAAATGATCTGCAACAAATGAAACATTTACTATGTTTTTAGCTCATCTTGACAAAGTCAAGCTGAGTTAATCTAATCGCTTCCCGTCCGTCGTCCGTCAACACCATGTTTTGGTCTTCTCCTCCAAAGCCACTGGGCCAATTCAAGTGAAAGTTTGTGTGAGTGATGGTCCCAAAGGGGCATTTCATTTTTGTTCAACTCAGTATGCCCGGCCCCATAGGGAGGGAGTGGGGGAAAATGCTCCAAAATATTTTTAAAATCTTCTTCTCAAGAACCAGTGTGTGCAATGACTTGATATTTGATATGGAGCTTCCATATGAGGTGTAGAATCAAGTTTGTTCAAACGAAGTTCGTAAAGTAATATTTGGCTTTGTAATAGGAGGGGTAAGATTTTTGGCCCCGCCCAAAATTTCTATTTTCTGAACCGATGGTCCGGTATGAACCAAATTTGGTTTGTGGTAGTATTGGGTCATAAGTACTTGACCCATGCAAAAAAAAAAATTCCCGCATCCCCGTGGGAACCCTGGGAGCTAAAAATAGAAATATTTTCAAACGCCCATATTTCCCAAACCCCACGGAACAGAGAGCTTTTATTTGGTATGAAGTATCCTTATGACCAGTAGAATTGAATGGTAAAAAAAAATTGCCATCGGTTATGTTAGGGTGTTCTGTAATGGGCATCGAAAAAATGCTGAGTCAGCATATTTGCAAAAATTAAAAAAAATCTTTTCTCCAGAACCAATCATCAGAATCTTTTGATATTTGGTATACAGCATTCATAGGGGGGGTCAGATAAAAGTTTGTTGAAATAAAGCTCATTGGTTCATATTTGGGCTCTCTACAGGAGCCCGAAGTTTTAACATAGGGTAATATGGGGAATATTCTCTAAAAATCTTCTTCTTCAGAACCACCAGTCAGAATCTTTTAATATTTGGTATACATCATTGTTATGAGGGCCAGATTCTAGATTGTTCGGAAGCCCAAATTTTATCTTTGTTCAATATGGAGGGTAATTTAAAAAAATCTTCTTCTTCAGATCCATCAGTCAGAATGCTTTGATATTTGGTATGCAACATCTCTATGGGGGTCAGATTCAAGTTTGTTCAAATCAAATCCCTAGGTATATATTTGGGCTCACTATGGTAGCCCAAATTTTTACTTAGTGCAATATGAGAAAATTTCTTTAAAAATCTTCTTCTTCAGATCCACCAGTCAGAATGCTTTTATATATTTATCTCTAGGGGGGTCAGATTCCAGGTTGTTCAATTCGAGTGCCTAGGTTAATATTTGGGCTCCATATGGGAACATGAAATTTAACTTAGTACAATATGAGGGAATTTCTTCAAAAATCTTCTTCTTCAGATTCACTTGTCAGAATGCTTTCACATTTGGTATACAACATCTCTAGGGGGGGTCAGATTCAAGTTTGTTCAAATCGGATCCATAGGTCAATATTTGGGCTCGCTATGGTAGCCCAAATTTGAACTTAGTGCAATTCGAAGAAATTTCTTTACAATTTCTCTTCTTCAGATCCAACAGTCAGAATGCTTTCATATTCGGTACACAACATCTCTAGGGAAGTCAGATTTAACTGTGTTCAAATCAAGAGCCTGGGTTAATATTTGGGCTCTCTATGGGAGCCGGAATTGGCCATTTTGCTGAAGAATTAAAAATTTTGTATTCAGTACCCTCTAGAGGTACTAAGATTAATCCACATAGGTTGTATCAAGGGGCTTCATAGGGGAGCTCTGCATTTTACTTATGATCAGCTGAAGAAAAGGCATGATGCCCAGATTATTTTTGTCACTCCTGAGGGACTCAAGGATTGACAGTGTAGTCTATGGAGATGGCTTGCTTAATGTAGACTCATTCTTGGACTCTGTTTAAATTGTGTTCTGTACAAGATGAGCGCTTCAGGCCCCGTGGGGCCTCTTGTTTTTTAACTGAACTGCCTTTAAGGGTTGCATGGACTTTGATATTTTCAAATGGCATCTTGGTTGTTTAACAGAGTTCTCAAAATGGAAGTTTGGATTTTTAATTTGATGGGCTTGAAGTTATTTTTAATGGACATTTTATGCAAAATGTTCTAAAAACAGGAAAAATTTAAACCAATAAAATTCATCTTGCATCTGAAGTTGCTAATGATGCTTGATGGAGAGTTAATCTAAGTCATGCCTGGAATGTTCCACAATCAGAAGTAAAGCATCAGTGAACTAGTTTTCAAATTTGTTTGCAAATTTTCTTTACATTTTGTGATACAAGATAATCAACTGCAGCCTAATAGGCTGCAGTTGATTATCTTGTATCGCAAAATGCTATACATAATTGAACATTGTGTAGCTTTTTGCAAGTTTTGCATAGCAAAAAGCGACGCGACACCACTTATTTTGAGCCCTGCCTGCAAGATATAGTAGAATAAATGATCAGTTTATGTCTAGAATATAAGAAAAAAATGATACCACCATAGATGCCGCGAACGCCAATAAATAAATATTCAGTTTACAGGGTTCCACTGTATGTCTTGATAGAAATATCTTGACAAAATCTTTCCTCATAGTTACGGTTAGATTTTGCCTATCTAATGGTGGAGATACAGATTTTAGATGAAAATAAATGGCTTCATGGCAGAACTTTTTCTTTGAAAAATTTGAACAGCAACCGGCAACAGCTGAGACTTTTGATGTGTTTACAGGTATCAAACACAATTACGTGACTTCACTGTCCGTTATTCTAAAGAAATGTTAATTCTTTACCTAACATGACTAGGAGATGACACTTGTAAAAAAAATTTTTGTTGCAAAAAGCATTTTTCTCTTTAACCCTTTACCAAGCATGAAAGGCAGACAACACGTGCAGACAAAATTCTTGAATAACTAAATTTTTTCATTTTTTGAATCATAAACATATCCTATGCTCCCTCATTGGAACGAGCTTGTTAAGCTCCTCCCGATGAGGGGCATAAGCTATGTTTTTAGACAAAAAAAAATGAAAAAAATACTGAAAATTGTATGGTGATTTTTGAGAATAGTCCTGGATAGTTGTGGCCGTTACTTTGGGTAAAGGGTTAAAAACATAGCTTATGTTCCTTCCATAACAACTTTGGACCTTCATATCTCAGTCAGTGGATGTTGGATTTAAATGATCTTTGGTATGCTGATAGACCACCGTGGGGGAAAGGATATTCACAAGCAACAGATTTTGTCCCATTTTTAGTCAAGTTGTGACGAAGTCAAACTTGACTTATAGTTTAATGAATGGCGGTTGGGCTTTGTAAACAATTGGTTTCCAGATGATAACTTGATAATGGTTCAACCCATGTTCATGAAACTTCATAGGTAGGTTGGTATCGGTGAGAGGAAGAACCCTTTTAATTTTGGACTTGCTTGGTCAACGGTCAAGGTCACAGTGACCTTGAACGTGGTAAATTGTAAATAATTGGTTTCCGGATGATAACTTGACTGCGGTTCAACCCACATTCCTGAAACTTCATATGTAGGTTAGCCTCTATGAGAGGAAGAACCCTATTTATTTGGGATTCACTAGGTCAAAGGTCAAGATCACAGTGACCCTGAACATAGTACATCAAAACAATTGGTTTCCAGATGATAACTTGATAACGGTTCGACCCATGTTAATGAAACTTCATAGTTAGGTTGGCATCGATTAGAGGAAGAACCCTATTTATTTTGGACTTGCTAGGTGAAAGGTCAAGGTCACAGTGACCTTCAACATAGTAAATCGTAAACAATTGGTTTCCGGATGATAACTTGATAATGTTTCGACCCACGTTCATGAAACTTCATAGGTAGGTAGGCATCAGTGAGAGGAAGAACCCTATTTATTTTGGACTCGCTAGGTCAAAGGCCAAGGTCACAGTGACCTTGAACATAATAAATCGTAAACAGTTGGTTTCCAGATGATAATTTGACAATGGTTCCACTTACATTCATAAAAATTCATAGGTAGGTTGGCATTGGTGCAAGATAGAGCCCTATTTATTTTGGAATCACTAGGTCAAAGGTCAAGGTCACAGTGACTCTTCACATAGTAAATTGTTAACAATTGGTTTCTGGACGATAAGTTGACAATGATCAAACCCACTTTTGTGCTATCAAATACCCACGAAGAAATTTTCAGGACCAAAAATAATGTAGCAATCTACCAGTTAAGAAAAAAATTGAAAAACTTATAAAATTTGAGTGGAGATTTTTGTGAATGATGTTAGAGAGATGTGTCCGTTACATTAGATAAAGGCTTAATCTTATAATACTGGCAGAAAAAATGGAGGAAAAACACACAAAAAACTCGTTCATTTTTTTTCTTCATTGATGGCACCATCCTGTGACACTGATTCTGCTGTCTTGTTAATTTTCCAAAAATAAATGTCAGCAGCAGTTTTCATCAATGAAAAAACATTAGAAATTTTCTAGCAGTTCTACTTATAATTATATTGCATACATTGTTGTCTGCTTTTTTGTGTATTTACTGAGAGGCAGTCCACAGAATTGCTGGCTGTCATTTTTGATTATACAGTATATGTAGTAATGAAATCATGCAATTCAGAGTTTTAGCTTACAATTTGCCTCATCTGTGAATTCCTCATTGTAGTCCGAGTTCCTTGTTTATCTCATGATGTTGTAGTTTTTGTCATTGAAAGGTGCTAATCATCCGTGATGTTATAATCTCAGCAAAGCTGATAAAACTAAAAACATCACACAAAAAAGGAACATATATCATAGAGTTTCATTATGTAAAATTCAGATTATATGTGCAATAAATTTTATAAAAGTGCGACAATTTTTGTTTTTTCATTGGAATTTTATCCACTTGGTTCCCATGGGAACCCCTGCAACTGGAGCTGTGCTTGTTTATGTGATATATAGATTCTGTTTTGCTGATGAAATAAGACGTGATATCCCAATGCCTCAGATGGAAGTCAAAGCGGGCAGCAAAGATATTTAACTGGTAGAGTCAATATCTGGGCTCATGGGCATATGAGGCAGGGGGGGGGGGGGGGGCAGTTGCCCCTCTGGATTCGGGCAAACCAGCTTTAAAAATCTGGGCAAAGAACGAGAGAGAGAGCGAGAGGGTCATGTATATTTGTATTCCATCCATGCCGGATTTCGGACAACACCAAAAGTTTTGCCCCCCCCCCCCCCCCCCCCCCCCCCCCAGCTTATATCACAAAAGCCCCATACGCCTGTCCGGGCTCTACTGAAAAGTGCGGAAAGCCACTTGTGTGGCTTTACACAGTGTGCTTGTCGTTTGTGCTACAATTGATAAAGAAATGTTCATATAAAATTGTGGGGAGTGCAGTGGCTCAGTGGTGTGGCATTGGACTTCAAACCGAGAGGTCCACAGTTCCATCCTCGCCAGGGGTAACTGCATTGTGTCCTTGCGCAAGGCAGTTCACCCAGTTGCCCAAGTGGGGGCACGGAGATGCTGTGTACTAAGGCATACTGCACATCGATTGTGCACTTGTCTCCAACCAGTGCTAACTAGGCCTGTTAACTCTCCCGGTTTCACCGTGAGTCTCCCGGTTGGATGCACCAACTCACACTCTCACGGTCATATCCTATTTTCTCCCGATTTGACACTTTTCAAAATAGTTGTCCTGTTCTGTTTTGTTTTTATCAAATGCATTGTATGCCAAATATATTCTCATACTGTCGCAGTTACATGAAATCAAAATTATATAAACTTGAAATATAAATTAAATAAAAACATAATCTCTCAAGTGTAATTAACTTCAGCTGACCTATTATATATATTATTGTTATGGTTCATAATAAATTTACCCGTTTTGTGTAAAAAAAATATAATTGAAAGTTTGTTGAAAACTGCTAACCCTGCTTGTGCTGAGTTAGTACGTTGGGGATTCTGACAATTGCTCGGTGGTTCTCTCCAGCTTTCTCCACCCGTAAAACTGTCTGACACAAGGTGACCCTGGCTGTCAAAAGTGTCATTAAACCCCAATAAATAAATATAAAATTGTGTTGTTACAATTTATTGGAAAATGCCAACAAGCACTCTCCAATAAATAGTAACAAGACATTGATGAACAAAATCTTGGCTGTACTATGGCTCCCTTTGCTCGTAGCACTGTATCTGTGAACAAAAATACTAATGTTACAAATCACTTTTGAAAAATAATGTAGCACTCTACCAGTTAATTCTTACCCCAAGAAGTAGCGTACTTCTTGTTCACTGTGGTAAACAAGTTTTGCTTTAGAGGTAAAATAGGATCTGGTAATCAATGCCTATGGTGGAAATCCTCACGTGGGCTGCAAAAATTTAAATGATTGGTTAAACTTGGCTTCAGAGCTATGCTATGATCTCTCCATATAGTCTTGAATGATGAAAGTGACCTTCAAAGCCAGTAGATATAGATATTATTTTTTAAGAATTTTAATCTTTTGATTCTCTTGGTAACCCCAGGGGTGGAGCAGTGCTAGTTTGTTGTGATAAATAGCCGAGCCTTGAAAAAAATGCTGAAATATATCCGGAAACATCATGGAATAGCCTTGAGTATTATCAGTCCTTGCTTGCAGGAACTCGACCTAGGTATAAACAGTGTCCTAAACTTGATTTTGTACAGTATAACTCCAATCCTCCTATAAACCTTCACCTCCTTCCAATTCAGCAAAAAATATGCTGGAAAGCTATCCTAACTATGTGCACAAACATCAATGGAATGACACTGTCATATCTTTCTGAATTGATCTTGAAGAACACACCAATGATAAACCTACATTCCGCAGACTCAGATAACCCTGTCATTTAACTTAACCTCAGCTGGTGACTGGGCTTTCTCAGTTGCTGCCCCCAGTCTATGGAATTCTTTGCACGTTGCAAAGTCCCCTAAAAAATGAACAAACTATCAAACAGTTCAAGTCTCACTTGCAGACATCTTTTTTTACCGGAGCATTTGGCTTGGCAGTGTATATGTGATTCCCATTGCGTCCTGTATAGTGTAATGTAAAACCAAAGAGCACCACGTGGACTTTAGTCTCAAAAATCAGTATTATGCTTGTCTTTGTGGTCATGATACAGCCAAAGATGCTGAAAGTAACCATGATCCTTTCAACACTGATATCCTGAATGGTAGCATCATAAAAAATATATATGACAGTGGGCAAACCTATTTTGTATTCATCAGAAGGTTCAGTAAATACACAGAATGTCTCGATGTGTGAATGTGTTTGTCAATATGACGCATGTGCAAGTGTGGAAGGATAGAACAAGAGGCATAGCCACCAAGTTCTCTCCTTCCATGATGACATGAGTGTCTTATTGACAAATGCATGCTCCATTGGGCTGTGGGACTGTTGGATTCAGTTATGACTGAATATAGTATACACATCAATAGATGAAAGGGTTAACTTATTACATTAATGGTTTGGTCACCAATCTTGTACAGGGTGGAAAGGTGGTACAGGGCTCTGTGTTTCAGTGACTAGAGCCTTGGGAGTCATCATCTGAAGGTCGTGGTTTGGAATCTTGTCGGTGCATTGTGCCCTTGAGCAAGGCTCTTTATTTTCATTGCTCACTTGGGGGCATGGTGGTGCCTATTGCTAAGGCGTGTCACATTGACTGTATACGTACTTTCTACCAATGCTAAACCTGCCTCTGTGGGATTATCAAGTTGGAGAGTCTGCCGGACAGTGGCTCTCCACTGCTCAGTGGGTCTTTCCAGGTACTCCGTCTTTTCCCACTTGTAAAACTGGCAGCGACATGAATTGACCTTGGCCACTAAAAGTGTTGTAAAACCCCTATCATTATTCCAACCACAAATTGTGCTTAACCGCATGGTTGTTATAAATCTAATATATAAATGCGAATGTCTGTATCTATCTTTCTATCTCTCTCTCTGTCTTTGTTCCAGGTGAACTCCTCCATTTCTCAACCGACTGATCTCAAATTTTGAACACGGGGGTAATTCGTCCCTGCGAGTAACATGGGATGGGGGCCGTGCCCATGCATTGAAATTGATGACCTTGACCTTTTATTTCGAAAATGGCTGGGCCAATCGGGCTAAAATTTCACATGTACGGGTATATTGAGCCTTCGATCATTTTTACTTTATCGGGGTGTCCATGCGGTGTGACCTTGGCCTTCAAACTAGTGACCTTTATATATTCCTCCATTTCTCGACCGATTTGATATAACCATCTTCTCCCGTGCAACGCCAGGTATTCACCCGCTACTTTATTATAAAAGCGATTTCATTTAACCTCTAAATTTGTAATCTTATTACAATAGCAGTTAGTGCAAACTTTTTCATTGCCCACTATTGTAATAATATATTGCAATAGTGGTTGATGCAAACCTTTTCATTGACTGCTTTTGTAATAAATTTATTACAATAGTGGTTGATGCAAACCTTTTCATAGTAAGTCCACATATGAACCAAGGAATTTGATTTGGACAAATTTAAATCTGCACGCTCCAAGACTGCTGTATAACAAATATCAAAATATTTTAACTTTTGGATCTGAACAAGAAGATATTTATAGAGAATAATCCTTTTTAGCTCACCGAAGGGAGCTTAACTTATCACTTGCCGTCCGTCGTCGTCCGTCGTGAACTTTACCTTATCGACTACTCCTCCCAAACTACTGGATCAAATTGAACCAAATTTGGTGTGCATGTTCCCCATCATATGTCAATTCAAACTTGTACAAATAAACTTGACGCACCCACAGGAGGCACCACAAGGGGCACAACCTGGAAGCACCCATGAATTTCTTTCCAAAAAAAAAAAAAATCTTCTTCTTCGGATCCACCAGGCAGAATTCTTTCCTATTTGGTATACATCATCTCTAGGGGGGTCAGATTCAAGTTTGTTCAAATCGGCGCCCTGGATTCATATTTGGGCTCACTATAGAAGCCCGAATTGGAATTTAGTGCATTTCAGACAAATTTCTTAAAAAATCTTCTTCATATCCAGCAGGCAGAATCTTTTGATATTTGGTATGCAACATTGTGGGGTGGATCTGATTCAAGTTTGTTCAAATCGGCCCCCTGGAGTAACATTTGGGCTCAGTTTAGAAGCCCGAATTCGAACTTAGTGCATTTCAGGCAAATTTCTTAAAAAAATCTCCTTCTCCAGATCCAGCAGGCAGAATCTTTTGATATTTGGTACGCAACATTGTGGGGTGGATCTGATTCAAGTTTGTACAAATCGACCCCCTGGGTTCATATTTGGGCTCACTATAGAAGCCCGAATTTGAACTTAGTGGATTTCAGGCACATTTCTTTAGAAGCCCGAATTGGAATTTAGTGCATTTCAGACAAATTTCTTAAAAAATCTTCTTCATATCCAGCAGGCAGAATCTTTTGATATTTGGTATGCAACATTGTGGGGTGGATCTGATTCAAGTTTGTTCAAATCGGCCCCCTGGAGTAACATTTGGGCTCAGTTTAGAAGCCCGAATTCGAACTTAGAGCATTTCAGGTAAATTTCTTTAAAAATCTTCTTCTCAAGATCCAACAGGCAGAATCTTTTGATATTTGGTATGCAAAATTGTGGGGTGGATCTGATTCAAGTTTGTTCAAATCGGGCCCCTGGATCCACATTTGGGCTCACTATAGAAGCCCGAATTTGAACTTAGTGGATTTCAGGCACATTTCTTTAAAAATCTTCTTCTTCAGATCCAGCAGGCAGAATCTTTTGATATTTGGTATGCAACATTGTGGGGTGGATCTGATTCAAGTTGGTTCAAATCGGCCCCCTGGATTCATATTTGGGCTCACTATAGAAGCTCGAATTTGAACTTAGTGCATTTCAGGCAAATTTCTTTAAAAATCTTCTTCTTCAGATCCAGCAGGCAGAATCTTTTGATATTTGGTATGCAACATTGTGGGGTGGATCTGATTCAGGATTGTTCAAATTGGCCCCCTGGGTTCATATTTGGGGTCAGTACAGGAGCCCAAATTTGAACTTAGTGCATTTCAGGCAAATGTCTTTAAAAATCTTCTTCTCAAGATCCAGCAGGCAGAATCTTTTGATATTGGGTATGCAGTATGCTTAGGGGGGTGAGATTCGAGTTTGTTCAAGCCAAGTCCCTGGGTTCATATTTGGGCTCACTGTGGTAGCCCGAATTATAACTTAGTTCAAAATGAGGAATTTTCTTTAAAAATCTTCTGCTTCAGATCCAGCAGTCGGAATGTTTTGATATTTGGTATGCAGCATCCTTAAGGGGGTGAATTCAAGTTTGTTCAAGCCATGTCCCTAGGTCCATATTTGGGCTCACTGCGGGAGCCCGAATGATAACTTAGTTCGAAATGAGGAATTTTCTTTAAAAATCCTCTTCTTCAGATCTAGCAGTCGGAATGTTTTGATATTTGGTATCCTTAGGGGGGATGAGATTCAAGTTTGTTCAAGCCATGTCCCTAGGTCCATATTTGGGCTTACTGTGGGAGCCCGAATAATAACTTCGAAATGAGGAATTTTCTTTAAAAATCTTCTTCTTCAGATCTAGCAGTCAGAATGTTTTGATATTTGGTATGCAGCATCCTTAGGGGGTGAGATTCAAGTTTGTTCAAGCCATGTCCCTAGGTCCATATTTGGGCTCACTGTGGGAGCTTGAATTGTAACTTAGTTCGAAATGAGGAATTTTCTTAAAAAATCTTCTTCTTCAGATCCAGCAGTCGGAATGCTTTGATATGTGGTGTGTAGCATCCTTAGGGGGGTGAGATTCAAGTTTGTTAAAGCCAATTCCATGGGTCCATATTTGGGCTCCCTGTGGGAGCCCGAATTATAACTTAGTCAATATGAGGAATTTTTCTTTGAAAATCTTCTTCAGATTTAGCAGTCGGAATGTTTTGATATTTGGCATGCAGCATCCTTGGGGGTGAGATTCAAGTTTGTTCAAGCCAAGTCCCTGGGTTCATATTTGGACTCACTGTGGGAGCCCGAATGATAACTTAGATCAAAATGAGGAATTTCTTTAAAAATCTTTTTCTTCAGATCCAGCAGATGAATGCTTTTGATATTTGGTATGCAGCATCCGGGGGGGGGGGGGGGGGGGGAGGGGGGGGGGGGGGGGCTTGGGGGAGGATTCAAGTTTGTTCAAGCCATGTCCCTAGTTCCATAAAATTTGTCTCTCATGACTTCATTCCTTTGTAGTGTTGATGAACCATGTCTAACTGAATGTGACCTCAAATACTTCTTTGAACCACTTTGGCCGGTGAGTGATTAAGGCTCCTTGGGGCCTCTTGTATTACATTCCTGTTTATCTATGAAATCCCCATCTACAGCAACACTAGACCATGTGGAAAATGAAAATCTCTTCCACACACATGTGAAGAACGGAAATCTTTGACAGACTATTTATAAATAGAAGTGGAATTTCACTGGAATTTTCAACAAATCATGCAACGCAATTACAATTTGGTCAGGTTCAGTCAACCATGACACGTTCCCTAGATTCCTTTAGCACAGTCTACAGCTTGTTTTTTCAACAGCTCAGTTTGTAAATTTTTGGTCATGATCAGTCAACCATGATGGCTGCGCAGGCCCGAAACCCAAAAACCTTTAGCACAGTCTACAGGTCATATTTATGAAGGGATTTCATTGTAACTTCGTAGGATGACTCCGTATAAGGTCTATGAGAGCGTCCCCTTTTGGTCATGATCGGTCAACCATGACGGTTTCGCGGACCCGAAGGGTTAAATTCCATAAATTTATCACAATGAAAACCAGAATCTTCAGCTTGTATTTGACTAAAAAGATTAAAGTCAGTAAGTTGAGGTAAGGGTGAACAGTAGCTGTCTAATACTCACCCTGCTATGCTGACCTAGTAATAATATAAGTTATCTCTGCCAACCTGTATGGTATATGGAGATTTAATACCTGGATGTCAGTTTAAATAAATGAGACATCCAGGTATTAAATTTCCATATACCATACATGTTGACGGAGATAACATTTTTGTCCCATTTGAAACACAATAGAAACATTGTGGAGACAAATTTGTAGATGCATTTCTCACGCTCCGCAATCAGTTGGACCAAATTTGTGAATAATTGTTTTGTTTTTACAAACGCAGAAGACAACAGATAGAGTTACATCCCTTGGGTCATTAAGGAAACGAGTAAACAGTATTTTGTTGACATCATCCTCTTGAATTCCAATGTGTTCTATGTGCCCACTGGCACATAGAACACATTGGAACTCAGGATATGCTATTTTCTCTTATTTCATTGTTCTCAAGTTGTTTCATTTAATTATTCAACTATTTAATTTATAACAGCGAAAATATGATCAAATTGTCGGAAATCTGATAATATTTGTGACTATTTTCAGGTTTTTTGTTCCATTTTTATATTGAAGCGAGCAGAAACGAAACGCTTTCATTTAAGCCATATACCCCTGATGTTTCGCATGCCCATAAACCCTGGATGTTTCACAATCTCATACACCTTGGATGTTGGGTCCACCCTTTGCCATGGCTATTTGTCCAGGACATTCTGACCAATCAAAAGACAGAATTTATCAGGATATGGGGACAATATTAGTTATCCTTGTGTTTTCCAGGGTGTATGGGAATTTACACTGGTTTGGGAACTCATACACCCTGAGGCGAAACCGAAGTGTGTATGAGTTCCCAGACTGGTGTAAACTCCCATACACTCTGGAAAACACAAGGATAACAGATTTACTTCCAAGAATTTTGGTGTACTTAATACTTTAACCTAAATTGGGGGAAAAACTGACGGAAAATTTGTACTTTGTAAGTTTCTTAATAAAACCAGACAATGAGCCAATTCCAATGACATCCATATCTGTTATATTTTAATACACATAGATGGGAGAGCGGTGGCTCAGTAGTAGACTGTTGGACTTCTATACTAGAGGTCCCAAGTTCGATCCCCATCCCGGAAGACCCGTGTTGTGTCCTTGGGCAAGGTACTTTATCCCGGTTGCCTACATGGGTGCACGATGACGCCGTGTACTAAGGCATACTGCACATCGATGGTGCACATATCTTCAACTGCTGTAACCCTGCTTGAGCGGAGCTTGAACAGAGTTAGAATGTTGAGGAGCTGACAGTTGCCCGTCGATGCTCGGTGGTTCTCTCCAGGTACTCCGGCTTCCTCCACCCGTAGAACTGTCACAGTCATGATTAGCCATTGTGCATAAGCATGTGACCTTAAACACCAATAAATAAATAAATAAATACACATAAATATTAAATTTCCTGTATTTTTATGTTTGTTCTAACATAACCGAGCAGAAGGTATGAATTAATAATTAAAAATGGGTACTTTTTTTTAGCCATATAGCTTTCTATTGTGTATTCTTGTTTTTACATCATGGTTAATCATGGGGTAAAAAAAAGCTACTGTGGATTGCAAGTTACACCGTACCTCTCAGCCAATCAAAATGCAGTATTTTGTTTCATTTGAAAATAATGATTTTTCCAAAGGGTAGACCTTTTCTTTCATCAGATTCCTGCAGAATGGGTTATAAAATTCTAGAAGAAAAGTTAAAAATCTGTTTCTCAGGCCCTCCCGCATGCTCTCTTTTTATAACCAATGCAAACTTAAAAAAAGAAATTACATGGTTTATGTCTGATATTTTACCCAAGTTAATAAAATTGAGTGTTCACAAATTTTGTCTTTCCAAATACCTCCAAAATGTTAAAAACAGAGAAGATACTATCTCATTCCTAGAAATTATGAATTGTTATATCTCATGAGAATCATCTGATAGATGAATTTTGATTAGAAATTGCAATCTTTGATTTCTTTCCAGTTGTGCTGACATTTGTAAATAATTTCTTGATGAAGTGGAATAAAAAATTAACAAGTTTTATCTTTATAGGTTTGCCTATGATGGGTACATAGCCTTTACTAATTTGCCCCAGTGATGTGATTGTGTAATTAATTTACATTAAATATTGTCCACCGAGATTGACTGCCTGAACATGTTGATGGAGATCTGAATGAAAGACGTTCTCATATTTTGTTTCTTTATTACTGACTAGGCTCTCATAGAGAATCATTTACAGAGCTGGCAACTTTAATGAAGGAAAAATTGAGACAATTTCGGTAGTGCCTGTCCTTATTCATTTTCAGACAATGTAGGTTCATTTTAGCTCAACTTGACATCAAGTATGAGCTATTGGGATGGGTTCCAATCTGTCGTCCCTCCATGCGTTCGTACGTCAGAATGTCCATCCATAAGTTCGTACATCCGTATGTCCCTCTGTCCATCCAGAATTCCTTACAGGCCGCAGCTGTCACCTGATTAGTTCCAGATTTTTTACGAGGCTTTGGGGCAATGTCTGGATGGGAGCTATCAAATTTTTCTGAATTTTGTTGAAAAACATGGCCACCAGCAGCCATCATACATTTCGCATATAAATTGTCAACAATTCCATCAGCACACTATACAGGACAAATCTCTCACCCGATGTTTTTTCAAATTCCATATGTAGCTTTGTTTGGTGTGATATCTGGATGGGAGCTATCATTTTTTTCTGAACTTTGTTGAAAAATATGACCTCCAGCAGCCATCTTGGATTTGGATACAAATTGTCAACAATTCCATTAGCACACCCCACAGGCCGCCTCACACACCCAATCTTTTTTGAATTTATACATAGCTTTGGTGTGATGTCTGGATGGGAGCAATCAAGTTTTCTGAATTTCGTTGAAAAACATGGCTGTCAGTGGCCATCATGGATTTGGCAAATGAATTGTCAACAATTTCATCAGCATGCCCTACAGGCCGCATCTCTCACCCAATCTTTTTCAAATTTTATATATAGGTTTGGTGTGATGTCCAGATAGGAGCTATTGAATTTTTCTGAATTTGGAAAAACATGATCGTCAATGGTCATGTAGGATTTACCATATAAATTATCAACAGTCCCATTAGCACACCCTAAAGGTCACAACTCTCCCCCGATCCTTTTTAAATTTCATATCTAGCTTTGGTTTGATGTCTAGATGAGAGCAATCATTTTTTTCTGAATTTCATTGAAAAACATGGCCACCAGTGGCCATCTTGGAATTGGCATATAAATTGTCAACAATTCCATTAGTACACCCAACAGGCCGCATCCTTCACCCAATCTTTTTCAGATTTCATATGAAGCTGTGGTGTGATGTTTTTTCTATAGAAACTTGAGTGAATGACTTGGACAAATTGAGCTGTAGTGTCACTAACACTTTCATTTTGTTTTCTCTTGGTGTTTAATGACACTTTTAAGAGCTAGGTCCACCTTATGATGGACAGTTTTATGGGTGAAGAAAGCCAGAGTACTTGGAAAGAACCACCAAGCAGCAACAACTAACTGTCAGACACCCCAGCATACTAACTTCACACAAGCAGGGTTAGTATTGGTTGAAGTGCCCCATCAATGGGCAGTAAGCCTTACTACAGAGTGCAGTTGTGCCCCCAAATGGGCAATCAGGATTAAGTACCATTGCATTTACCCATGGTGGTGATCGAACCGTGAACCTTTCGGTTTGAAGTTCAGTGCTGTAACCACTAAGCCACTGCGCTCCAGCTGTAGGTTCACACATCTTCAGTGTTATGCACTGATGTCAAATGGTCAGATTAGAAACCCTTCTGATAGGACACTGATTTTTAGCTTAACTTGACAAAGTCAAGATAAGCCATTGCCATCACGTGTGCTGAAGTCTGCGAGTCTGTACACATTTTCTTTAACACAGGCTACACCCCGTAGTTCTTGTCTGATCATCACTAAATTTCATGTACAGGTTCAAGGTCATGTCTAAATGACAATGTCCCATTTTGGTTGTAACCAGTCAACTGTGATGGCTGCACAGGTTCGAAACCCGAAAACCAAGTTTTCTATATTATATTTTGACATGGGTGACCAGGCCTGGATATCTTGCCCCCAACCCCATGTCACCTTGTCAAGTCCTGTAAACATTCATACGACCTTTACAACAATTGTTTGGACTTTGTTATGGTTGGATGAGAGTGTGAATAAAACCTATTTATTTTGTTCAAATGGTTGCTATGGTTTTTAGCTTAACTTGACATAGTCAAGATAAGGTATTGCCATCACGCATGCGGAAGTCTGTTAGTCTGTGAGTCTGTTAGTCTGTGAGTCTGTTCACATTTTCCTTTAGCACGGGCTACACCCCGCAGTTCTTGTCTGATCGTCACGAAATTTCATATGCAGGTCTGGGGTCATGTCTAGATGAGAACGTCCCCTTTTGGTCGCGAGCGGTCATCCGGCATGGCTGCCCGAGCCCAAAACCCGAAAACCATTAGCACAGTCTACAGGTTGTATTTATGAAGGGATTTCATTGTAACTTGGTAGGATGCCTCTGTATAATGCCTAGATGAGAACATCCCCTTTTGGGCATGATCTGTCACCATGATGGCTGCCCAAGCCCGAAACCTAAAAACTTTTAGCACAATCTGCAGGCCATGTTTAATATGGAGGGATTTCATTGTAACTTGATAGGATGACTCCTTATGATGTCTAGATGAGAATTTCCCCATTTGGGTGTGATCTGCTAACCGTGACGACTGCCCGAGCCCAAAACCCGAAAACCTTTAGCATAGTCTACAGGTCATATTTATTGAGGAATTTCATTGTAACTTGGTGGGTTGGCTTCATATAATGTCTAGATGAGAAAGTCCCCTTTTGGTCCTGATTGGGCAACTGTGATGGCTACAGGGGCCCAAAGCCCGAAAACCTTTAGCACAGTCTACAGGCCATATTTATGAAGGGATTTCATTGTAACTTGGTAGGATGACTCCAAATAATGTCTAGATGAGAATGTCCCATTTTGATCGCGATCATTCAGCCTTGATGGGTGCCCGAGCCCAAAAACCTTTAGCATAGGCAAAAGGTCATATTTATGGAAGGATTTCATTGTAACCTGTTAGGTTACTCCATATAATGCCTAGATGATGACATCCCCTTTTGGTCGTGATTGGTCAACTGTTATGGCTACAGGTGCCCGAAGCCCGAAAACCTTGAGCATAGTCTACAGGTCATATTTATAAAGGGATTTCAGAGTAACTTCATAGGATCACTCCAGATGATGCCCAGATGAGATTGTCCCCTTTGGTTGCGATCATTCAACCATGATGGCTGCCTGAGCCCGAAGCCTGAAAACCTTTAGCACAGTCTACAGGTCATATTTATGAAGGGATTTCATTGTAACTTGGTAGGTTGACTTCATATAATGTCTAGATGAGAATGTCCCCTTTTGGACAGGATTGGGCAACTGTGACGTCTGCAGGGGGTCCGAAGCCCGAAAACCTTTAGAACAGTCTACAGGTCATAATTATGAAGGAATTTCATTGTGGCTTAGTAGGGTGACTCCAAATAATGTCTAGATGAGAACATTCCTTTTTGGTCGCGATCATTCAGCCTTTATGGCTGCCCAAGCCCAAAGACCTTTAGCATAGTCTATAGGTCGTATTTATGGAAGGATTTCATTGTAACTTGTTAGGTTGACTTCATAAAATGCCTAGATGATGACATCCCCTTTTGGTCGTGATTGGTCAACTGTGATGGGTACAGGTGCCCGAAGCCCGAAAATCATGAGCACAGTCTACACGTCATATTTATGAAGGGATTTCATTGTAACTTTGTAGGATCACTCCAGATGATGCCCAGATGAGAATGTCCCCTTTGGTTGCGATCATTCAACCATTATGGCTGCCCATGCCCGAAGCCTGAATACCTTTAGCACAGTCTACAGGTCATATTTATGAAGAGATTTCATTGTAACTTGGTAGGTTTGACTTCATATAATGTCTAGACGAGAACGTCCCCTTTTGGACACGATTGGGCAACTGTGACAGCTACAGGGGCCCGAAGCCCGAAAACCTTTAGAACAGTCTACAGGTCATAATTATGAAGGGATTTCATTGTAGCTTGGTAGGATGACTCCAAATAATGTCTAGATGAGAACGTCCCCTTTTGGTCGTGATCATTCAGCCTAGATGGCTGCCGGAGCCCAAAAACCTTTAGAATAGTCTGTAGGACGTATTTATGGAAGGATTTCATTGTAACTTGTTAGGTTGACTTCATATAATGCCTAGATGATGAGTCAGTGTATTAGCATATTTGGGAAGTATCATCAAAATCAGTTCATAAATATAAGAGGGGTTGAACACTTCAGAATTTCATATAGATAGAGGATATCTGGTGTTTTTGAGTGGATACCGAAAATTATCTCATGAGTGGTCGAGACAAATGTTTATTTTTCGCGATTGCTTGCACGAGTGAAAATAACCATTTGTCTCGATCACGGGTGAGACAATTTTCAGTATCCACTCAAAAACACTAGATTTTGTTTTCATTATATGCTTTTTATAAGAATCTCATCATTCCTATCAATAATTCCACTCATTTCAACCTTGAATTGATGCATGAACGCATTTGCTACGTGGAAGTGATTTGATCTGTACTCGGAACAAGTAGCATCTTGCGATCTGATTCCGCTGGCGGGTTTCATGCATTAATTCAAGGTGAATACATGTATGTGTTGAATTATTGCTGGAAATGCTTGGTATCCACTCAAAAACACTAGATGTACTTTTCATTATACGTTTTTAGAACAAATTGATCATTTACAGTGATAATTTGACTCGTATTCACCTTGAAGTGATGCTTTGAAATTGCCATTTCGATTGATAGTGAAAAGTGAAAGTGAAAAGTGCTATATCTTCACAATGGGAGGATACGATTTTTATCTTTCTGCAATTTTTTCAATAATCTATTATTTAGCATATAATAAAAATCAATATTAACTGGTAGAGTGCTGGAAGCCCATATTTGGGCTCTATTCTGAAGGGCAGGTACCGCAACCTAAAGCTTCATATTCAGTAGCAATGCTTCATATTATCTTTGAAGTAATATTATTTAGTCTGTTAAAATTTACTTTGTTACAATTTATGTGAGAGTGCCAAAGGCAAAAATTGTCAACAAAACCATATCATGTAACCCCCTCATTGAAACGAGTTCATCGAAAATTTTCCAATGAGGGGTCGCATGACATGGTTTTGTTGAAATTTTTAAGGAAATGTTAACAAACGATAATTAAAATCATAAATTTTGATATCCTGTGTTTTGGGTAAAGGGTTTAGGCCCCATACAGCCACAGCCCCTTTTATATGTCTCTGAAAAGGTTGTCCCAAGTGTATTCTTCCTTGAGAACTTGACTGGTAGGAAACTTTTATCTTGATAGTGTTTTTACATCATATTTGGGTGACTCTACCACAGGCCCTCGTAGTTTGATCAATATTCTGAAATACAGGTACCACCAAACTATTATCAATTCACCGAAAAACACAAGGTATGACACTTCTCGAAATGATATTTTTAGAAAATCACAAAATAACAAATACTGTTCTGATTTTGATCAAATAAACGGCACTCAATTGTGTAAATCATATCCTAACAACCTTAACATCTATTTTGTATAAATTTGCTTTCTCTCACAAAATTTTGTAATCTTTATCACTTCAGTCCACAAAAGTCACGATTGATGATTTGTTTTTTTTCCATTTCAGATGTGTTGAAGTCATCACCGTTCTCTCATTGGTCAACGAGTGGTTACTATATTTGAAGTATGGATATGACATAACCACGCTTCAAGTATGGGAAATTTAAAAAAAAACGTTTTGAAGAGCTCCTCAAGATTTTATTGAACTCCAATTTACCAATTAACAAGAAACGTAAAACATGACACACTCTTTAAAAGCACCAATGATAGACTCATGGTAATAGCCAAAGATTATTTCAAATTAATGAGGATTACTCCTGTAAAATACAGTAACCAGTCATTGGCCAATGAGAGAATGGAAATGATTTTGCCTCATTTGAAACAGAAAAAACAAATCATCGATCATGACTTTTGTCGACTGAAGTAATAAAGTTTACGAAAGTATGTGAGAAAATTTTTTTTTTAGACAAAATAGATGTCATTAAGGTAGTTAGGATATGATTTATGCAATTGAGTGCCATTTATTTGATCAAAACTGGCACAGTATTTGTTATTTTGTGGTTTTCTAAAAGTATTGTTTCGAGAAGTGTCATACGTTGTGTTTTTTAGTATATTAATAATGTTTTGGTGGTACAGTGGAACCCTGTTAATTGAATCGCCACTTTGCCAATGAAAATTATTCAATTAACAGGAGTATTCAATTAACAGGGATTGTGTCACTTTTCTGTATTCTAGAGATAAACTTAGCACTTATTCTATTATATCTTGTTTGACAGAGCTCCGTGAATAGGTCCATAAACAAAGGAAAACTGGGGAGAGTCAGGGTAATTTCTTGACAGGTTACAAGATTTTTTATTCAATTAACAGAAGTTTACTCTATAACCTGTATTCAATTAACAAGTCAAATTTGTCCTGGAGGTATTGTAAATGGTTTTGTGATGGGAAATTATATTCAATTAACAGGGTTATTCAGTTAAGAGATATCCAATTAAGTGGTCTCCACTGTACCTGTATTTAAGAATACTGATCAAACTGCGAGGGCTTGTGGCCTGTACAGGCAGCCAACAATAATGTAGAAAAGCTGTTAAGTAATTCTGCAGCTGTGTATATGTGTACGCTGTAGTTATTAAGGGTTCAATCTAAGTTCAAGACGAGATAACATGGTCCAACCTGTGCATATTCCAAAATTTCAAGCTGAGACATGTCAGCTTGCTACTTCTGTATAACATGTTCATCAAACTCAAATCAAAAGTGTAGAATTGCCCACATGAGAATTTCATATTGAGATCAGTATCAGTAAGTTCAAGAGGAGATAACTTGTCATCAAAAGTGTATAAGTTGCACACACAAGAATCTCATATAAAAATGTATATCACATCTATGTTTAATGGGAGATAATTCTGTTGAAAGTGTCACAGATTGAAAATCTGGGAACATGTACACGTTCAATTGCTAGTTGTAATGTTTGAGGAGTTTTATCAAAATTGGGCCATAAGTGTAGGAAATGAGCACATAAGAATATTATCTGGAAATATATAAAGTTGAAACTGTTGCAGATTGAAAATTTGTTAATCTGCGCATGTTCACATGTTAGTGATCATGTTTGAGGGGTGGGGTGGGGGGGTGGGGTGGGGGGGGGTTAAAAATCAATTCATAAATGCAGGATTTATGCACACAACAATTTCACATGAATGGACTTTCAGACAGACAGGTTATGACTGCACAGAATCCCCCACTCCCACCCCCACCACAACACACACACACTTCTTCCAAGTTGAATTATAATCTTTTTGTGGTGTGATTGAAACACATTAGAGCTTGATTTTTCTGTCTTTACTCAGATCCAACATTATATGGCCATCAGTGGCATAACTTGGATTTAGTTTCCATGCATTCTTAGTTTTTGACCTGTTGTACATGAAAAGATGGCGCACTTTTTTATTGCATTATGTCTCATATGGTTCCTCAAATAAGTTGTGAATTCAAATAGTTTCCTGGACCTTCACGGTATATTTTAAAGGGTTTTTAGAGAACTAGAGGGAAGAAATTCAAGGCTTTTCTGGCATAAACAATGCTGTATACCAAAAGTCAAAAGATTCAGATTGTCATTCTGGAGAAGACTTTTATTTTTGCAAATTTGCTAACTCAGCACTTTTTCGATTTCCCCCATCCTACAGACGCAACCAATGACAATTTTTTTTACCACTGCATTCTATTGGTCCCAAGTACACTTCATACCAAATAACAGTTCTCTGTTCCATGCGGTTCGGAAGTATGGGCATTTGAAAATATACTCTCCCAAAAAAGAAAGTGTGCATGCTAAAAAATAACACTAAAAAAGATATATATCATTTCCATTCATGGAAATTTTATTCAATCACAGATGAATCAATTTGTGATCAACACGAGAAAATTTCATTACGCTACAATGAATATTCTTGGTGCCATGGAGAGTCAAAGACACTTAGGGTCAAACACAAAAGTCACACACTCAATATCTGGTATGACCTCTGTCTGCATCAACTACTGCTGTGCATCTACGCCTCATGGAAGCGAACAAGTTATCATGGAAGTGGGTTAGGGTAGGATTAGGTTAGGGTTAGGTAGGGTTAGGGTTAGGGTTAGGTTAGGTAGGGTTAGGGTAGGGTTAGGTTAGGGTTAGGTTAGGGTTAGGTTAGGCTAACCCTAACCCTACTCTACACCACTGCAGTCGAGCACGACGATGACATAACGTCAAAATCGGACGAATTGCAGGTCTTCGAGGACGTCAGCCATATTCTCTCAGCCGGTTGATTACTGTTTGAGGATGTATCCGTCTCAGGTTCGGGATGTTCCTGGCTGTCGTCGTTGCCGTTTGTTGCCGGTTCTGGAGATGGACGACATGGATATACCGATCATGTGCAGGGGTGGTAACTCAGGGTCTCCCAGAGCGGGGTCGGTCTCAAACGTCATCATGTTGTGCATGTCGATGGACTAGCCTGTCTACAGTGTTACGGTGACAGTTCAAATGCTGGGAAACCTCTCTGTGTGTTCTGCCAGCTCTAATCATACCCAGGGCAAGGAGGCGTTGATTCATTGTCAATCTTGGCATGCTAATGTGGAGTCGTTTTAACAGCAGCGCAAGTTTGAATGTGAACGATAGCAAGGCCTTACTTTAGTGTTTAAATACCCAAGGATTCACACTGCTGCATGAATTTTCAGACTCTCCACGTGCAAAACATGCCTTTTCACAAACGTGCAGCACGTCATTTAATGTTAACGCAATTTTAACGGGGAAAGCTGTTTTTATGTTCGATATAACTTATTCATGAACAGGTTAACACTCTTTACACCTACGAAATTATTTTTTTTTTGGTGTTTGATCAATTTCTGCAATGCACACTTTCTTTTTTGGGCGAGTATATTTCTATTTTTAGCTCTTAGGGTTCCCACAGTGATGCTGGAATTTTCTTTTTTTGCATGAATCAAGTGTTGAACTCAATGATACCACATGCCAAATTTTGTTCAAATCAGTTCATCGGTTCAAAGAATAGAAAATTTAGGTTGGGCTAAAAATCTTGATTTTGGCTCCCATTAAAAAGGCAAATATTGCCCTACAAACTTGGTTTGAACAACTTGATTCTACACCTCAAAAGGAAGCTAAGTACCAAATGTCAAGTCATGGTACCCATCAGTCCATGAAATGATGAAAAGAAGATTATTTTTAAATTTGTGTGTTTTCCCCACCCTTGCCTCTGGTCAAGTTGATTTGAACAACATCAAAATTGACTCCACTAAAAATGTGATGTCAGAACAACCTCAAATTTAACTGAAATCGATCCAGGAGTTTTGGAGAAGTCATAACCACTATGCCAGCTAATATATAAGAAAGACAATTTTAACCCTTTACCCAACACAGGCGGTATCAAAATGTATTATTTTAAATATCATTTTTTTTAAATTTTCCAAAAAATTTCAACCAAATCATATCATGTGACCTTTCATTGGAACGAGCCCATTCCAAAGAAGTGTCACATGATTTGGTTTGGTTGAAACATGTGACCTTTCATTGGAACGAGCTCGTTCCAAAGAAGTGTCACATGATATGGTTTGGTTGAAATTTTTTGAAAAATAATATTTTTTCAGCTGCTGAATTTGCATATGGGTGGATATGGCCGATTCGTTGGACAAATTAACCCTTTACCCAACGCAGACCCTGTATATGATTTAATTATTGGGAATATACCGGGAGCAACGGACCCAAATTATCCAAACCAAACATGGTATGAAAATAACATTAATCAAGAGGCTTATGGTAAGGACTTGGGGGAAGATAACCATCATGCTCAAAATGAAACTTTAGCTGTGGAAACAAGGGGTTCAAGACAAAATAAAGATTTAAAAAACATAAAGTGATAGGAGGTATTGACGTCTGTGCTGGAAATTTCAAGCAAGCTCAAAGGGAGGACGAAACATTGCGGGTAATTCGAACCAAGTGTGGTTTAAAGAAGAAAATAGCATCAGGTAAATTTGGCAAAGCATGGTATGAAAACAGATGCGGATTCATTTATAGATTTTATGAAAATCCCAATTTTGAAAGTGGAAGACTTCAGAAACAAGTGATAGTTCCCACCAAATTTAGGAATAAACTCATGAAATTGGCACATGAATCAATATTGGGAGGTCATCTAGAAATACGAAAAACGCAAGATAAAATACGCACTCAATTCTTTTGGCCGGGTATTCAAAATGACGTTAAACGGTTTTGTATATTGTGTGACTTGTGTCAAAGGACATTTCCAAAAGGCAAGGTTTTAAAAGATCTCATTGGGTAAGATGCCATTGATAGATACGCCGTTTAAAAGGGTAGCAGTTGACTTAGTGGGTCCAATTATGCCAATGACGGAAAACAAAAACCGCTATATTCTTACAATGGTTGACTATGCGACAAGATATCCTGAGGCCATTTCCCTGCCCAGAATTGAAGCTGAACGAGTGGCTGAAGATCTGTTCAACATATTTACCAGATTAGTGTTCCCGTCAGAGATTTTAACAGATATGGGCACCCAATTCACATCAGAAGTTATGGCTGAGGTAAGTAGGCTTCCGTCCATTAAAATGCTTACCACCACTCCATATCACCCAATGTGTAACAGGCTAGTTGAGAAGTTCAATGGTACTCTAAAGAGGATGCTTAGGAAGGTTTGTTGTGAAAGGCCAAGGGATTGGGACAGATATATTCCAGCACTATTATTTGCATACAGGGAAGCACCCCAGGAAAGTCTGGGTTTTAGTTCCTTTGAACTCTTGTATGGTAGAAAGGTAAGAGGGCCAATGGAAATAGTTAAAGAGTTCTGGACGGGTGGAGTAAACAATGAAGAGGTGCGTACTACTTATGAATACGTATTAGATTTGAGACAAAGGCTTGAAACCACATTAAGTTTAGCTCAAAGGGAGCTAAATGATTCCAGTAAAAGGTACAAAAGGTATTATGACCGAAAGAGCAAAAACAGGAGTTTAGAGGTGGGTGGTAAGGTTCTCATTTTATTACCTACTGAAGCAAACAAATTGCTCATGCAATGGAAAGGCCCATACCCAGCGCTCGAGAAAATAGGTAAGTGTGATTACAAGATCTGTGTAGAAGGTAAAAATAAAATCTACCATGCAAATTTATTAAAAAAGTATATCACCAGAGATAGTCAAAATGCTATTGAAACACCCATAGAAGTGGGACTTATACAAACGATTTGTATAGGTGTGATTGATTTGGAAACAGATGATGATAATGATAAGGTTCATGATGTTATGTGGCCAGAAATTAATTCCCAGAGAGAAGAGATCCTAGATTATAGAGGTAATGAGGGTGTGAATGAGGTACAAATAAGTGACAACTTAGAAGAGTCAGAGAAACAATTAGTTCAAACTTTGCTTTTGAAATTTGAAGATGTTTTAACAGACATGCCAGGAGAAACAGACTTAATGGTACATGAAATTAATTTAATGACAACAGTGCCAATACACACCAAGCAATCTCCACTACCTTTGGCTACAAAAGACCAAATTGTAAAGGAGGTGAAATTTATGCAAGAAATGAATGTGACAGAGCCCTCAAATTCTCCTTATTTATCACCTGTTGTGTTGGTTAAGAAGCCAGACAATTCTGTTCGGTTCTGCCTCGATTTTAGGAATTTAAATAAGGTAACCATTTTAACTCAGAACCCATACCTAATGTAGAAGAAATATTTGGAAAACTAGGTAAGAGTCAGTGTTTTACAAAAATGGATTTAAGCAAAGGTTATTGGCAAATTAAGCTATCAGAAGAAAGTAGAAAGATGACAGCATTTTCAACTCCTTATGGTTTGTTCCAATTTCGCAAACTACCTTTCGGGTTATTAATGGCTCAAGCCTCATTTTCTCGAATGATGAGAAAGCTTTTAAATCAGTTAGAAGATTAAAAAACTTTGTCAATGACATATTGGCACACTCACAAACATGGGAAAGGCATTTAAAGGTGTTGAAGGAATTACTTTTTAGGTTACGTCAGACAGGTGCAACTGCAAGGCCAAGTAAATGCATGATTGGATTTAAGAATTTAGAGTTCTTGGGATATATAATTGGTAGGGGTGAGATAAAGCCAAACACAGAAAAGGTAAACTCGATAGTTAAAATGAAACCCCCAGACACAAAAAGATAGTTAAGGTCATTTCTAAGAATGGTAGGGTTCTATAGGAAGTTCATCCCAAACTTCTCAGAAATAGCATCGCCTTTGTCATATATATTCTCCCAAAAAAGAAAGTGTGCGTGCTAAAAAATAACACTAAAAAAAGATATATATCATTTTCATTCATGGAAATTCTATTCAATCACAGATGAATCAATTTGTGATCAACACGAGAAATTTCATTACGCTACGACGAATACTCTTGGTGCCATGGAGAGTCAAAGACACTAAGGGTCCAACACAAAAGTCACACACTCAATATCTGGTATGACCTCCGTCTGCATCGACTACTGCTGTGCACCTACGCCTCATGGAAGCGAACAAGTTTGCATGGAAGTGGGTTAGGGTAGGGTTAGGTTAGGATTAGGTAGGGTTAGGGTTAGGTTAGGTAGGGTTAGGTTAGGGTTAGGGTTTGGTTTGGTTAGGGTTAGGGTTAGGGTAGGGTTACGGTTACGGTTCGGTTAGGCTAACCCTAACCCTAACCCTACTCTACACCACTGCAGTCGAGCACGACGATGACATAACGTCAAAATCGGACGAATTGCAGGTCTTCGAGGACGTAAGCCGTATTCTCTCAGCCGGTTGATTACTGTTTGAGGATGTATGCGTCTCAGGTTAGGGATGTTCCTGGCTGTCGTCGTTGCCGTTTGTTGCCGGTTCCAGAGATGGATGACACGGATATACCGATCTTGTGCAGGGGTGGTAACTCGGGGTCTCCCGGAGCGGGGTCGGTCTCGAACGTCACCATGTTGTGCATGTCGATGGACTAGCCTGTCTACAGTGTTACGGTGACAGTTCAAATGCTGGGCAACCTCTCTGTGTGTTCTGCCAGCTCTAATCATACCGAGGGCAAGGAGACGTTGATTCATTGTCAATCTTGGCATGCTAATGTGGAGTCGTTTTAACAGCAGCGCAAGTTTGAATGTGAACGATAAGAAGGCCTTACTTTAGTGTTTAAATACCCAAGGATTCACACTGCTGCGTGAATTTTCAGACTCTCCACGTGCAAAACATGCCTTTTCACAAACGTGCAGCACGTTATTTAACGTTAATGCAATTTTAACGGGGAAAGCTGTTTTTGTGTTCAATATAACTTATTCATGAACAGGTTAACACTCTTTACACCTACGAAATTATTTTTTTGGAGTTTGATCCATTTCTGCAATGCACACTTTCTTTTTTGGGCGAGTATATTTAACAAGGAAGGATATGCCGAATAAAATTACATGGGAAACCCCTCAGAACACTGCATTTGAAACCCTCAAAAATAGATTAATAAATGATCCTATTTTAAAACTACCGGATTTGAACAAAACAATTTTTATTAGAACTGATGCATCAAATGTAGGAGGGATTAGGGCAGGCACGTAGCTAGGATCCGAATTTTTTTTTTTTTTTGGGGGGGGGGGGGGGGGGGGCAAAGGAGAATTGTGGGAGGGCGAGCCTAGGACGAGATGCCGAAGGCAACTCCCGAGGGCCGAAGGCCCGAGTGTGGGGGAGGCACGGGAGGGGGTCGCCCCCTCGCGTAGGAAAATTTTGGATTTTAGCATGTCTCAGACGCGATTTCCTGGCTCCTGCGGTATATTTCGACTCACATTCCCGAAGGAATATGACCCCATTCCTAATAACTAATGTATGTGTCCCGCAAATTTACCATGAGTGTTTGTTCACAGAATCTTCACTAGAATAAGTGGTCCTGAAAATCTTGCATAAAGAATATTTTTTTTGGTGGAGGGGGGGGCAAGACTGAGTTTGGAGCCCCCCCCCCCCCTCCCCCCCCCCCCCCCCCCCCCGTGCACCCCCATAGCTACGTGCCTGGATTAGGGCAGTATTATTACAAGAGTTTGAGGGAATAAAGTTGCCTATTGCATTTGCCAGTAAAAAGCTACTGTTAAGAGAAATCAGGTATTCCGTGATAGAACGGGAATGTTTAGCCCTGGTTTGGGGCATACTGAAATATCAAATTTATGTGTATGGTACAGAGTTTGTGGTGGAGACAGATCATCACCCATTGATATACATGAACAAAGCAAAACTTACAAATAGTAGGATAATGCAGTGGGTATTGATCTTGCTACCCTATAAATTCCACATTCGGGCCATTAAAGGGTGTGAAAATGTTGGGGCTGACTGTTTAAGTCGGATGTAAAAAAAAGAAGGTATATAAATAAGGAAGTTGAATGGCAGTTTTATCTTCTTTTTTTTCTTTTTTTTGTGGGGGGATATTGTCACAAGCAACTGATTCTTGTGCCAATGTTTCAGTAGTAGAAGTTTGCATGTTTATATTTGTGGCAGTAGAGGGTTACAGTGTCCATAAGAAGCAGTTTATGCTTGGTTTTGACTAAACTTCTGGCTCATTTGGCATTTACCTAAAATTTGTATTTGATTTACACTGTTTACTATGAACCATGATGTTTGCAACATTATTACTGGAAAGCGAGTACTGTGAGAAAGCGTGAGACAACTAGTGATGATTAGTGATTAATAGGTGTATGAGACTGATAGTTAGTTTGTGTGGGATGATGGCATTCAAGGTAATGAGAGAGATATAATGAAGAAAATTGGTCTGTGACATCTGAAAAAAAGAAGTCTTAATCTGTGCTTAAATAAATATTCAAAAGGAATTGGAAATCAACAGGTGTTGTTGTCATCTGATTTGTGGCCGTTTACGTCCGAAATGTGAATGTCGATACCAGTTTGTATGGAAGCCTAGAGGTGCAAAGCATACATATATATATATTTGATTGAGATGAAGAGGAAAGAAGATTGGCGTGATGATCTGAATGTATCAAGAACATGGTAACTGGTTCAGTATGGAAACCAGTACGCGTGATTATGAACAGATGCTTAGTGCAATTCTTAGTGAAATATACTTAGTGTATTTTCTTAGTGAAAATCAGCTTAGTGCATTCCTTTGTGGAACTGGCTTAGTGCTTTTCTTTGTGAATTTGTGAATGCTTAGTGCAGTTCGTGATACATTTTTAAGCTTTCCTTAATGAGTGACGTGCGTCATTCTTATATTGGGTGGTATATGATTGAATTATGGTCTAATATTCGTATTACTGAGGTAAAACCTATATGTATGGAGTGCCAGCTTAGTGTTGAACTGTGTGTATTATAATAGGAGTACAGATGCTAGTAATTGCCTCTAACGTGGATGTTAAAACTGTACGAGGTCGTGAACAACTTTAGATTTTTTATACTGATAACACAATGTTGCAAAATATAAAACTGAGTGTTATTGTGTACCCACTCTCGGCCATTTGTGACATTTGTTCAAATAAGTTCATCGGTTCAAAGAATAGAAAGTTTAGGTTGGGCTAAAAATCTTGATTTTGGCTCCCTTCAGAAAGGCAAATATTGCCCTACAAACTTGGTTTGAACAACTTGATTCTACACCTCAAAAGGAAGCTATCAAGTCATGGTATCCATCAGTCCATGAAATGATGAAAAGAAGATTATTTTTTAAATTTGTGTGTTTTCCCCACCCTTGCCTCTGGTCACGTTGATTTGAACAACATCAAAATTGACTCCACTAAAAATGTGATGTCAGAACAACCTCAAATTTAACAGAAATCGGTCCAGAAGTTTTGGAGAAGTCATAACAACTATGCCAGCTAATATATAAGAAAGACAATTTTAACCCTTTTCCCAACACAGGCGGTATCAAAATGTATTATTTTAACTACCATTTTTTTAAATTTTCCAAAAAATTTCAACCAAACCATATCATGTGACCTTTCATTGGAACGAGCTCGTTCCAAAGAAGTGTCACATGATATGGTCTGGTTGAAATTTTTTGAAAAATAATATTTTTTTCAACTGCTGAATTTGCATATTACGCGATTGGATGAGGCCGATTCGTTGGGTAAAGAGTTAAACCAGCAATTTATACAAGCAATAATCCAACTCAATTTGACAGCTAATTATTTACCCAGTGTTGCCTCTTGTATTCGTTATTTAGTAGGTTTAGTCAATAGTGACAAATTAACCCTTTACCCAATGCAGACGATATCAAAATTTATTATTTTAATATTTGGTTTTTTTCAAATTTAAAAAAAAAATTCAACAAAACCATGTCATGTGACCCCTCATTGGAACGAGCTCGATGAGCTCATTCCAATAATGGGTCACATGATATGGTTTCATTGAAATTTTTGGAAAAATAATTTTTTTTAATCACTTAATTTGTAAATTACGCTGGCAGATGCGTCCAGTTCGTTAGGTAAAGGGTTAACAAACATAAGTTTTGTGTCATGCTACACATTTGAAATCCTCCCAATCGCCAAAATACTTATCAAAGCGGATAAAATTTTATGCATGAGTAAAATATACCAGTAGACACATCCTCTACCCCTTTTTAACCTTTATTAACTTATATTTCCCCTCTTGTACTTGTGTTCGTTTGTGTTTGTTTATGTTTATTTGTGTTCATTCTTGAGTAGAACTGCAGATGACAGATGAAGTACGACAGACGATGGATGGTGAGTGACCACATTAGCTCACCCTGGCTTAGTCAGGTGACTTAAAAACTATCTCTGACTGAAGTTTCTTCGGTTATCCAAGAAAAGGTTTTGGACAAGTTGATTTGGCAGCAGCTTCCATGTATGAAGTATTCAAATTATTTTTGTTTTGTTCAAGAGAAACTCCATCGCCAGCTCCTTGCTGTCATATTTTGGAAGTCACGTGTGTTACCATATTTGGATAATCAACAGACTGCACATACTCATTCAAAAATCAAAACATGAAATCTCTAAAGAGATCATAAAGTAAAACGGCAACTGTCACAAAAATGTATTAAAAAATGTTCTGTAATGAAAATTCCCGTTTTTATGATATTTAGAATTAAACAGTGAAAATATGCAGACAGTGTTGTCCTCTTCCCAACTGCAGTCCTATCGCTGTATCTCAAAGTGTTCTGAATGCCTAGCATTGTTCTTGGATATCTGAAGCACAATTGGCCAGGAGTTATTCTCCGAAAATATTATTTTATTATCAGACTACCAGGACCCACTGGTGCCTGCTGTCAAGTTGCTTGCATGTATTTTCTGCATTCTAGACATCACAACTTTCATTTTGATGTATAATTTGTGTATATTTTATTTGAATTTATGGAATACCAGAGGTGGAAATTTCAAAAACATTTCTCTTACTTACATTGCACCTTAAATCATCTGCAGCAGTGTACATGTACATATGGTAGTAATTATCATAAAAATTTATCTGAGACTTCATCTAGTAGAGCGACTCAGTGGTTGCGGGGTTGAACTTCAACTTGAGAGGTTCATGGTTCGATCCCCGTCAGGGGTAACTGTGTTGTGTCCTTGGGCAAGGTACTTAATCCTGATTGTCCACGCGGGGGCACGGTGGCGCTGTGTATTAAAGCGTACTGCACGTCGATGGTGCACCTGTTTTCAACCAAAGCTAACCCTGCTTGTATTGAGTTAATACATTGGGAAGTTTGACAGTTGCTCGCCATTTCTCCATGGTCCTCTCGGGGTACTCCGGCTCCCTCCACCCATAAAACTGTCCAACCTGAGGTGACCTGTGCTGTTGAAAGTGTCATTAAACCCCAATAAATAAATAAATTTAATAGAGCACTCTCCCATAAAATGTGACATGGCAAATCTTTTGTGACTAAATAATTTGCCATCAAAGATAATATGAAGTACATCCACTAAATATAAAGTCTAAGTTTTGGTGTCTGCACATAGGAATAAAGCCCAAATATGGGCTACCAGAAAAGGGTTAAGTGAGTTTAATTTGTTCGAAATTAATCTCCTGTGATTGTCTGAAATTTCATTTTTCAAGAGTTTTCAAGATATGTTCCAGTATTATGATAATACAGGTCCTTGACAAGGGATTTTTTTTTTCCAGGTTGTTCAAGGAATTCAACCCTTTACCCAATGTAACGGTCAAAACCGGACAGGTCTTTTCACAAAAATCGCCAATTAATTTTCAATATTTCTTTCATTTTTTGTCTCAAAAATATAGGTTATGACTCCTCCTTGGAACGAGCTCACCGAGCTCGTTCCAAAGAGGGGTCATAACCTATGTTTTTGAGACAAAAAATGAAAAAAATTAGTTATTCAAGAAGTTTGTTTGCAAGTGTCATGTTAGGTAAAGGATTATGGAGCCATATTAACCAGCTAACAGTCATGAAGAAATTATTACCTGTTTTAACCCTCAATCCCCATACTGCCACAGGCTGCCCCTTTTGCACTGCTATGAAAAAGATGTCCCAAATGTATTCTTCCTTGAGAACTTGTAAGATGCCTTGTAAAATGCCTTTATCTTGACAGTGTTTCTACATCATTGTTGGCTGTCTGCACAGGCAGCCAACAATAATGTACAAACACTGTTACCTGGTAGAGTTCTAGAAGCCCATATTTGGGCTTTATTCTGAAGTACAGGTGCTGCAGCTTAATCGGTTCATATTCTGTGGATGTGCTTCATATTATTTCTGAATTGAAATCATTTAGTCTGTGAAGATTTGACTTGTTACAATTTATGGGAGAGTGCCATTAGTCACTCTCCCATAAATTCTAACAAAGCAAAGAGGCATGGACAAATTTGATGACCAAAAATAATTTAGCACACAACCAGTTAAGTTAACTGCAGCTGCGTACATATATATATGGTAGTTAATAAAGTAAATAAAGTAAAATTAATCCGAGGACTTATGGATTAATGCAAAGATCGATCTGATCACACTAAAATATCACAATTTTCCCTTGAGTTATTTCATTTTGCAATATGATGTTCTGCATTCAAGAAGCTGGGAAACATCTGGAAATGAAAGAACATCTCCAGCATGATCAAAGCGAGGATATATAAGAGTATTATTTATTTATTTACTTGTTGGTGTTAAAGGTCACATATTTCTGTACAACAGCTAATAGTGAGTAATGTAATTTGGGCAGAAACATGGTGCACAAATAAAGAATAAAGAGGTTGAAAAATGTCAAAGAAACTTTGAAGGAAAATGCCAGAGGAGGACACTGAAAATATGGTGGAGTGACAGAATGTCAAATGCAGAGATCGCTGAAAGAACTGAAGTGGCTGACATCAACAGGTTGATGAAGAGAAGGAGATGGATATTAGGGATATCTGTTATTTTGATGTCAGAACAACATTTTTTTGCATTTTGGCAGTCTGTCCTACAGTTCTGGTAAAGCATACTACACTATCCGAACTTGTGAAGGATGAAACACCCTTATCGCTCATCTGAAAAACCAGTTTAAAGAAGGATTAAATGTCAGCATCTACATGTTAATCCAGTTAGTCGAATTTTGTGTGAGTGTGTGTTGGGGTTGGGTGGGGTGATTAGGGTGGTGACTTTATTAAGTGAATTGATTTGCTTGCATAAAATCGCTCAAAACCCTTTACAACTCAATTTAAAGTAATGGGACAAAAATCACACAATGGAACCGCCCACCACCCACACACACATACCCCAACACCCTCAACAACGGCTAACCGTGACCGCAACTTGGAGATAAAGTCAGGTTCCATCAATCATTAAAATCCATGTTGCCCATTTTAGAGGACTTCCACCCCAAGTACTGGTGACTGGGTCCTACTTTACCAGTAAAACAGAGCTTGTTTACCACAGCTGGATTGTCATGATTGCCCATTTGAGGCACTAAAAAGGGTAAAAATTTGTCTATCGCTCACAGGGTTTGTTGTGGTCCTTGTTTGTACAAAATTGGACCGTTTGTTGATTTCTGCGTAATAATTTTAGTTTGATTTTACCTAGAGTTTTCAAATTTGGCACACACGTTGGTACTGAATTTCAGTTCTTCCCACCCATTTCCACCAGAGTTATGGTCCTTTGCTGGAGATTTCAGAAATTCTCTGTCTACTTTTGCAATCACAGCACTGTATGATACAGACAGACATACAGATGGACATACGGAAGGATGGATGGATGAGCGTTCTTACACGTTCTTACTTGTGTTTTTTCTCCATGTTAAACCCTAACCCCACAAGGTAAAAAAATTAACCTCACAGTGCAAAAAATAACCCCACAAGTGACCACTGTACTAACCGAACCCCACAACTACCACTCACCCTAAACTGGAAACCCCACAATGTACCTCTGCTAAGCCCAGATGTGACAGACAGACAGAGAGACAGACAGACAGACAGACAGACAGACTCTCCCTTGGCCATATCAGCCGCATTCGACTCTTAAACTGAGTGAAGACAGTCGTAGACATGTTAAGGTACATCAAAGTTTCTTACTATATACTAAATCTAAATAGTGTTTATCGCCAAAATATGTTTTAATATTTTTATAAAGATTGGTTATTTCCAAGTATAGAATGTCATTTCTGTATAGCAATATCGAGGGTGCCTCTTTTAAACATGGCAAAAAAACATTTAGGAACCACTGTAAAAGTATTTTCCCAAATAAAACCGAACCCTTTGTCTAATAATAATTGTTTAGCTTCAGATACCCAACAATCCACACCCAGATCACTGAGCTCAACTAATGATATATAAGAAGCCCGAACTATAAGATTTTCTGAGTACAATATTTTGAACCAATATTTAATTATTTTCATGTGACGAACTACACACATTGGGAGCCATGATTGGGTATCTAGCAAGTTCCCCATACTCAATGACACTGCATGTTGTCATTTTAACACCCAATATTCTTTTACAAAACTTAACTGGTTGAGTGCTACTAGCCACTATCATGACTCTATTGAAAAGTGCTGGAAGCCACTTTAGTGGCTTGATGTTTGCTCAGCAGTAGAAGAAACATTTGTATATAAAATTGTTTGGTTTCAATTTATTGGAGAGTGCTACTGGCACTCTCCAATAAATTGTAACAAAATTATTTATGTCAAAATCTTGCTAAACTAACTTAACTAAGGCTACTCTTGCTGATAGTGTGGTATCTTTGATAAAAAAAAAATGCCCATGTTTCAAATCCCCTTTCAAAAATAATTTAGCACTCAACCAGTTAAGATGCATTCTTTCTATTTCTGTACAATTACTGAAACCCCAAACTTCGAAACCGTATTATAAATAGACAGAAGGACCCCATAAGCGTTTGAATGGGTTAATGTTTATCCCACAAGTTTGGTTGGGCGCAAGAATACCAATCGAGGTGAACGAGTGGTATTCTGCACCAAACCAAATGAGTGCAATAAACATTAACCCATTCAAACGCTTGTGCAGTTCTGTATTAATTACACATCTTTGCAAATTTCTAAAACAGGCCTTTTACGGTAATACTAAGTAAGAATTAATCTATACTTCGTCGATGTAAAGAAAATAAAATAAGACAAAAATCCAAATTAATCTTCACAAGCAGGAGACCAGTCTTATTGTTATTTCGTACACTCATTGAACTTTCATTCACAGTTTCAACTTGCAAATTGTTATGCTTCACCACTTCGATTGATGAAACACTGTTCATCTGACATACAATTTACCGTCTTTTTATGCCTCAATTTTACAACACGAATTGTGAATGGTTGATGTGATCCCCACCAAAAAGTTACCATACTTTCATAACAAACAACAGGTGTAAATTCGGAAAATATTTCAATGAGAAATTATAAAAAAACTCACATGTTTATCTGACTTCCAAGTTCCATGCGACTGTTGTAGCTCGACTGATTGATAGGTTAAGATTTTAGTCAAGATTACAGTAGTCATTGTCGATTCATCCCACGTAATTGAAATTTATTTCTGTATTGTCCTAGAGAAATGATCGTATTGTTCACAATGCCTGCCCAAAATTTATTAAAGTTTGTGTTGTTGACTTTAACAGAGGTACAAAATCCATACGAATGCCAGTGAATATCGACAGGCCATTTGTTTTGTATTTCTATTTTGGTGACCTAGAAACTTGCTTGTGCAATGTCATTCATTCTAAATGCTTTCATACTCTTGATCTTTAGTTGGAACTGCTTGTCTGTCTTTGCTATGTCATACTTTAACCCATCTGGTTATTAAATCAATATTCAGTATTGTTCACATTAAGAAAATAAATTAGAAAGTTTCTTCTGATGATCGGTTGGTGTTTAGGACATGAGTTTCTATGGAAACAATAGAAATTCAGACACAATAGACCACTAAAACATCCACATTACAACATCAAAATAAATTACCCATTGTATCGAAATGGGACCATGTATCCCCATTCTTACATTAAAAAGTGCAAAAATCTGTATCCCACACGTGTGCGATAAAAGTTTATTTTTATCACACATCCTAGAATGTCGTAAACAAACCTTAATTTTAAACGGGTGTGTAATCAAGAGCAAACAAATACAATTTAATAGATTTATTCAATGTTTTAATAAGTTTCCATACATGAATCCTGTATTTGTACTTGACAATAAAACAAAAAGTAATCATCAAAATAATATATTTGGTTTACAACCACTGAAACACATTCTATAACAATTCATAGCTCATAACACTTGCAACAATGAGCACTAAGTGAGAAACGAAAATATTATTCTTTAAAATATCCCATTTTACTTAATGAATTTCTAACAAATTGTACCGCAGTTGTCCCAATCATTTAACTCTGAACTTGCTGAGTATTTTCTTGAAATTTTTCATGAAATCCAGTCATCGCTGCTGTGAAGCAGCCATGACTGGATTTGATGAAAAATTCGAACAAATAATGCTCAGCTATGATTTGTGATATGATTTGTCCAGTTTATAGTGTTGCATTCTGTTGAACAGAAGCCCAATTATATCCTTTCTGTTGGAAAGAGCATTGGTGTCCAAACAGGAATACATGCCAGCAGCATGCAAGTAATTAGATGAATGGTCTCGATGGTGAAACAACATTTGAGAGACGGATATCAAGGCAGACATTTGGATGCTAGATATCTGGCATAATGATGTTTAAGCACAACTGCGTTTGGGCAGTGTAATATACTGAGTCAAAAAGAAAGTATAATAAACTTTGAGGAGCAATTTTTTTAGTATTATCGACTTTAATTCCAAACAAATTATTGTAAATTCATATTTCGAGTCTAGCTGTATGAATTTGCATAATTTCATGTTCTTACTGTTGCCTGCATCACGTCAGGACATCGCAATTCAGACATGGGGTGAAATGAAAAGTTCACACATGCAGTCAATAGCGTGTATGTCCACTATTTGCCTCTTGGATGGCAAGACATTGACGATGCATGGACCTGATAAGTCTCTAGATGTTACCCTGTGGCATTGCGTTCTACTCCTTCCTTAGAACATTACGTAAATCGCCTAACGTCTGAAGATCATAAAATCGAATCTGACTGTCCAACTGATCCCAAAGATGCTCGACTGGCGACAAATCTGGCGAAAGTGGGGGCCAGGGAAGAAGTTCGATGTTCTGCTCCTCAAGAACATCAAGACAGATATGCGCCACGTGACATCGGGCATTGTGTTGCTGGAATAACTGCAATCCGACGTTATCATTGAACAACGGGACAACAGCAGCGTTAAGAATTGTGTCCCTATATCGCTGTCCATTCAGATTACCATCGATGAAGACCAACTGCGTTCAATGGTGCAAGAAAATTCCTGCTCAAACCATTACACTACCCCCGCCGAAACGGTCACATTCTCACACGCAAGCATCAGAAAACCGTTCTTCTCATCGGCGATACACTCTTGCCGTACCATCAGCGCACAGTAGACAAAATCGTGATTCATCACTAAAAAGAACTGTGCTCCAATGCTTCTGAGTCCAGCGAACACGCTGAAATACCCATTCCATTCTGACGGTATGATGACATTGGGTAAGGACTGGTCCATGGTATGGATGCCTATTTCGGATCCTGTGTTCAGCGAGTCTGTTACGGACAGTTTGTGTACTGATTCTATTGTTAGTTCTACCAGGAGTAATTGCTGCTGTCCTCGTCGCCGGAAGGAAGCGATCCAGCAAGTGAGACATCCTGATGTGTCGGTCTTGTGCAGGAGTCATAACTCTTGGTCGACCTGAACGTGGTCGGTTGGCAGTAGATCCAGTGGTTCTATACCTTCCAATGAGACGGTAAATAGTGGCCACAGTGACTCCGACCTCAGCAGCGAGCTCATCTGGAGGTATCCCACTGTCATGCATACCAATGGCACGCAACCTCTGATTTTTGGTTAATCTTGGCATTTTTTAAAATGTCGGAAGACAAAAACTAGCGTGTTTTCTCAATAACCCTGGCTCTCTAGCACAACATAACACAAAGAATATCATCAGTCACGCATTCAATTTGACATTCTCGGGTAGCACATGCTATTTTGAAATCAGCAGCAAAATTTATACCGTTCGGTGGACAACAACAACATGTCATTAAACTCTTTGCACGACTTCTTGCCCACAAACATGCAACATTAGAACTATTATATTTCATCCTTTATGCTATTTTTTCACATTTGTTTCTATTATACTTTCTTTTTTGACTCAGTATATATGGGAAGAAGATGAAAATACAGGGGGGCACAAAGAGGGGTGAGGCACACATAAGGGCAGTGACTTAAAGAACTGGAGGTGTTTTCAACTCCCTACCCCTCTTACTTTTTCGGCCAACAAAATACAAAATATATAGAGTCGGAAAACAAAGCACATCTTCTGTTTCTCAGGCCATTTTTTGGTAAAATGCATGTGGGTGGGAAATTTTTATTTTATTTTTTATTTTTATAATTATTTCTTTGCCATCAAAAGTTCATGTTCATGTTCTTGATTTGTTTTATGTTTTATGCCTCATAATGATTAATCTACAGAATAGCATGTGTGGTGGTGCATTTAGCATGGGTGGTGGTGTATTTAGCATGGGTGGTGGTGTATTTAGTCCCTTGAGTGTAAGAAAACTTTGAAATGCTTAAGCATTGTAAATCCTTGTTGCACTCAAGGGTCAAACCTATCAATTTTGTTAACTAAAGGTAAAATATCAGACATAAACCATTTAATTTTTATTTTTTTTAACTTTGCATTGAGTATAAAAAGAGAGCATGCAGCAACCAAAAGCCAAAAGGTCTGTGAAGGAGGGCCCGAGAAACATATTTTTAACTTTTTTAGGCCTAAAGGAATGAGTTCAGGCAACGATAATATTATTTTAATAATAATATTTTTAAAGCCTGAAATCCACACATGGTGTTCATGGCTTACGATTCTATTCATCATCCTTAACTGGTCGAGTGCTAAATTATTTTTGGTCATTAGAATTTGTTCATGATTTTGTCTTGTAATAATTTATGGGAGAGTGCCTGGTGGCACTCTCTCATAAATTGTAACGAGGCAAATCCCGACAGACAAAATAATTTCACTTCAGAAAAAATGTGAAGCACATCCACAGAATATTGAGCCTTTAACTGGTTCAGGGCTAAATTATTTTTGGTGGTCTGAATTTGTTATTCAAAAATTGTTTTATTACAAATTATTGGAGTGCCCATAGGCACTCCAATAATTTGCCATAAAACAAATTTGTATAAACAAAATATTATTTGCGTTTAACTAAATATGAATCATCAGCAAGGAAAATGTCAGCTTTTGTTCTGGTACCCTCATTTTTCTGAAAGCCCTGAGAGTGGCTTGTTGCACTCAAACAGTTAAGTTGTAGTACCAGCACTTCAGAATAAAACCCAAACATGGGCATTCATCACTCTACCAGTTAATATAAAAGAACTTACTTTTTGCAGTGGAGCATTTATTTATTTACTTATTTATTGGAGTTTAACGACACTTTTGACAGCCAGGGTCACCTCGTGTCGGACAGTTTTATGGGGTGGAGGAAGCCGGCATACCCAGATAGAACCACCAAGCAGCAGCAAGCAACTGTCAGATGTCCCAATGTACTAACTCCACAAAAGCAGGATTTGCTTTGGTTGAAGACAGGTGCACCATCGACGTGCATTATGCCTTAGTACACAGCACCACCACGCCCCCATGTGGGTAAATGAGATTAAGTTCCTTGACCAAAGACAATGCAATTACCCCTGGCAGGGGTCGAACCATGGACGTTTTATTTGAAGTCCAATTCTGTAACCACTGTGCCACCACACTCCCAGTGTACTGACTATCCAAATAGCATGCCAGATTACACAAAGCAGACCTATTGTGTGATCTGAGTTATTTTAGGGAATCAGTGCCCTACCAGCACAGTTGCGCTTCTTTGGTCACAAATTGTTTATATTATATTCTGGGAGAGGATCCCAGAAGCTCTGCTTACATTTCAGTACTCCTCCCCTAATCTCCACCCCGATTTAAATGAGCTTTGTTGCCTCTGAAATAAGAACAGAAAATTCAAACACATAATACCGTTTTGTAATTTATTTCAGTGTTTCCTGCAAAATTAAATCTAATTAACAAGCAATTAATTGAAAATAGAATATGTTTTCATTGTTGGAATTTAAAAAATTTCCACAATCCAGTATAAGTATTTCAATTAGTTCCTTGAATCCTGCACACCAATGTAACATGTAACCAACTAACCCTGTGCATTTTGCAGTCTAACTCACTGTATATTTTCATGTAGTGTGTGATATAGCAGTTATTAATTTTCTATAACCAAAAAGTGTGACTTACACTGTACAATGTACAGGGTTAGTCACACTTTCTGGTTATAAAAACTTTTCATTATTAAATGAGTAACTAACCCTGTGCACTGTACATCTTTGCTTAAAATTTATCTAAACTCTTTACCCAATGTAATGGCCAAAACCAGCCCTTCCTATTCTCAAAAAGCATTGAAACTCAGCTTAAGACCCCTTCATTTTGTTTATTAGTGAATTCCAAAAATGAAAATATTTTCTATTTTCAATTAATAGGTTGTTCAAAATAACAAAATAAAATGAAATACATGTATAAGGACAAGTCATGAGACCATCTGTGTTTTGAATGTGGCAAGTTGGTGGGCCATTAAGAAGATGCAATGAATGTATGACAGTTCACAACAGTTGTTTTAAGGAAAAACAGAGCAAGATATTGAAAATGATACAGAGGAGAGGTGACCTGGTTTTGATGAGGTGTCAGTGTGATGGGGAAATTGGTGGGGAGACAAGCAATGCACTCACAGAATGGATACTCCATCACAACATGCGAGTAATTCTCTGCAGTTTGACAATGACTGTTAAGGTAAATCTTAAGGTACATCTGGTGTTAAAAAGATTAGAATATTTTGCTTGCAACAGAGATAGGTTTTTAAAAAGTAGACCGGGAACTTTGATCCTTTTCAATTTGAGTCTCAAAAACAAACTTTCGATCCCTCACTGGAACAAACTGATCGAGCATGTTCCAGTGAGGGTCACAAGCTGTTTTGGAGGCAAATAATGAACATTTTTAGTTATCCCAAAAAATATTTTGCAAATGTCATCTATGAGTGTTGCTTAAAGAGCATTTTGCAAATGTACTGCTTTAGCTATGAAGTGCATGCTGAGCAGTTAAGAAATAATAAATGAAATAAGAATAGGCACCCTATGAATGCAGCTCCAATATGTTCTGTCATGGATGGGATCTTCAATATATCTTCCCTTTTGCTGATAACTTATTAAGTGATACATTGCTGGAAAGAGTTTGAGAAGATCTGTCCAAAAGTTTTGCACTGCAGTATATCATGAGTTTAATTGAAAAACTTTATTCATTTAGGCCTAAAAAAGTTAAAAATCTGTTTCTCAGGCCCTCCCACATGGTCATTTTGGCTGCCGCATTCTCTCTTTTTATAACCAATGCAAACTTAAAACAAGAGGCCTCAAGGGGCCTTAATCGCTCACCTGACAAAGTGGTTCAAAGAAGTATTTTGGGTCACATTCAGTTAGTCATGGTTCACCAACACTACAGAGGAATGAAGTCATGAAATTATTCACAACTCTAGTGTCCATGCCAGATGATTATTATCATTGGTCTTCCTGACTAGCACTGCCAAACTTCCAAGGGTTGTTATGTCACTGCAACCCCTCCCCCACCCCCACCCCCACCCCCACCCCCAATAGAGGGTCCAAATGTTAACCCAGAGACCAGATTTGAATAAATAATTTTTTTCGAAGCCCTCTACAGAATACCCTGACACAACCGATGGCAATTTTTTTCTATCATTCAATTCTACTGGTCCTAAGGATGCTTAATACCGAATAACAGTTCTCAGTTCCATTTGGTTTGGGAAATATGGGTGTTTGAAAATATTTCTATTTTTAGTTCCTGGGGCTGCTCCCACGTGGACACAGGTTTTTTTTGTAAGGGTCAAGTACTTATAACTCAATAATACCACATACCAAATTTGGTTCAAATTGGACCATCGGTTCTGAAAATAGACATTTGGGGCGGGGCCAAAAATCTTTTCCCTCCCATTACAACTTCGTTTGAACAAACTTGATTCCACAACTCAAAAGAAACCTCCATACCAAATATAAATCATTGTACCCACTGGTTCATGAGAAGATTTAAAAAAAAATTTGGAGCATTCCCCCCCCCCCCCCCCCCCCCCCACCCTATGGGGCTGAGCACACTGATTTGAACAAAAACACAATGCCTCTTCAGGACCATCGCTCACACAAACTTTCACTTAAACTGGCCCAGTGGTTTTGGAGGAGAAGACTCAAACACAACTTAATGCAGGACGACAGACAAAAGGAGATGATAATACCTCACCCTAACTTTCAGTCAGGTGAGCTAAAAATAATAATTACTGATATTTTACCCAAGTTAATAAATTGATAAATTTATCCCTTGGGTGCAACAAGGCTTTGCAATGCTTTAGCAAAGCCTTCTTGCACTGAAAGGACAAAATACACCACCACCCATACTATTCTGTAGATTATGAGACCTAAAACAAAAAACAATCCAAGAACATGAATTTATGGTGGCAAAGAAATAATTACAAAAATAAAAAATAAAATAAAAAACTGCCCACCCACAATCAACTTTACAAAAAATGGTCTAAGAATCAGAAGATCTACTTTGTGGAGCCTTAATGTAAACATGTGAGAAAATTGTGTTTCTTCAAAGAATAAAAGGTCATCTGAGTAAACTGTTCCTTGACAGACATTTAATTTCTTTAAATTTTCATGAAATTGGTCTGCATCATTTGATACAAATTTATACAAAATGACATTTCCGCATTATGAGCACAAATTACCTGAAATCAACAAATTTTCTTATAATCTGCGAGATTCTTGGTCAACAAGATCTGCCATGGAACTAAAATAGTTGACCACTGACCTTTAACTTCAAAATCTTTCTGATTCATGACAAAGACAACAATGTAATTGTAAAACTGAAAACTAAGTGTTATAATTTGACTTGACTAATTATGCACTAGAAGCCCATATTTGGTCTGTATTCAGAAATTCCGATACCATGATTACAAGTCTTCAAATGCAGTTGATGTTCTTTTTCTCTAAGAAACAAACATGGAAAGTGCCAAAAAACAAAAAGTGCGCCGCCAGGTGTGGCTAAATGCGCTTGTTCTAAGTCAAAAAATGGACGTCCCTCATGTAAAAGTACTTGGATGGAACTCATATTCAAACTTGGTCAGTATAATTAGCTGGAAAATGCATACACCAACTTTCGTTGAGAACAAATGATCCAAACTGGATTTATCGGTCGGAAACCAAAAATGTTGATAGACAGGCAAATTCTAAGTAAAAAAAGGGCTGTAGCTCATGTAAAAATAAATTGGACGGAACCTATATTCGAACTTGGCTTGTATTACTACCTGGGTAATACGCATACCCACTTTGGTTGAAAAATGGACGTCACGCATGTAAAAGTATTTGGACGAAACCCATATTCAAACTTGGGTCAGTATTACTAGCTGGGTCATCAAATACCAACTTTGGTTTAGATCAAATAATCCAAACTGGAGCTATCTGTCATAAACCAAAAATGTTGATAGACAGTTGAATTGCAAGATAAAAAGGGCCATAACTCATGTAGATATAATTGGACAGAATCCATATTTAAACTCTGCTTGTATTACTCCCTGTGTAATAAACATACCAACTTTGGTTGAGATCAAATAATCCAAACTGGAGTTATCGGTCGGAAACCAATTTCCATTACCAAATTCTAATTTAAATTGTTCAAAGTCCCATAACTCTGGGAGGAATGCGCAGGCGAGGCCAGAATTCAAACTTGATCTGTATTTTCACCTGGGAAGTCAAAATCGATACCGAAATCCAAACTCACGTTATCAGTCGGAAACCAATTGTTTATGGACAGATTGATGGACAGACAGACACACAGCCGAATAAGTTGTAATGAATCACACATAGATGATGAAATTCTCTTGGCAATTATCCTGAATTTTGTTTATCCCTTTACCAAATGTATCATCTGAATCCAGCCACTGCCATTCAAATTCATTCATTTTTTTTTAATTTTTGTTTCTAAAACCCCAAAACTCTCATTTAAATTGGGTTACCTTTCAAATTTTACTTTTAAAACATAACTTGAAGTCTCTTGCTGGAACAAGCTCAGAAGCTGTGTTTCTGAAGTAAAAATGAAAACATTTACTTTCGGAAGAATTTTGTAAGCGTCACCTTCTGGTGTACTATGTAAAAGGTTAATTAATTACTCCTGATGCTGAATTGAGTTCTTTAGATCTTGTTTGATGGATTCACAGAACTCAAAAACAATAATTTAAATTTCCACCCCCAACCTGTTTGAAGTTGCAATACAAAAGGAGAAAACAACTGAAATCCTCAACGTCCATATTTTCTAAGAGATTCACATCCCCTGTGCCCTGGACTGAATTCATTAACGAAATAAAACACACTTTACTAAAATAATGTAAAATCACAACTGGTATCAAATGTCAAGTAACTGTCACAAAAGAAGGCTAAATGGAAGAAACTAAAAGACAGCAACATATTAAAAGATGCAGAAACAGTGGAAGAATAACAAATGTTAAGAAGATGCTTTGAAGGCTGACTTTCGATGAGTTCTATATAATGCATGTTTCTTCTATATCTTCATAATGTGACATAATGCCATCGATCCACTACAAAAAGAAGAAAAGAATGGAACATAAATTATTACTCATTTACACTTTATCAAGTTGTATTATCTTTTAATTCTTCATACCAAGCACAAGAAGATAAAATAAGGGCTTTGCAAAGTGTGGGCCACTGCCACCGATCCGCCGACATGCTTGAAGTAGCTTTAAAGGTATTGTGGGACAGAAAAATTGTCTAAGTCAAAAGAGTGAAAACAGAAAAAAAAAATTCAGTCAAAAAAGGGAAAAAGAGCCACCACTGTGGGAAAAATGATTGGACGGAACCCATTCCTTGAGCATATCTGCACCCCCATGCAGGTCTATCAGCATACCAAAGGATATTCAAATCTGACCAATGGCTTTGAAGTATAAATTTTATAGTAAATTTCCTTTCTTATTATACCTACCGAAATTGTTTACTACAGGCTTGCACTACAGTGGAAGAACCTAACTCGGATAAAATACTCTCTGTTTTAATCTTTCCCAAGGTTTGGGAAAGAAAAGTGGTGTAAAAACACCACGAAAAAATAAGCCAAAACTGGGTCGAGCGCCATCTGCGCACACACAGTATGGGACGCTCTTCCATACTACAAATCCACGACTACCGTAAAACAGTGCGCAATGCGTCAATTCGTCATTCTTTTGATTCCGAACAACACAGGAGTTATGTGATCAGCGGGGAGGAAGGATTCTTACCCGAATAAGAAGACGGGAGGGCCTCCATGTAAACAATTTCGGTAGGTATAATAAGAAAGGAAATTTACTATAAAATTTATACTTCTTAGCAACCTACCTCAATTGTTTACTACAGGCTGAATAGACAAAAGGATGAAGGGAATCACATAACCAACCTACACATACCTCGATAGCACTGGGACCGTGGACAGAGGAAGAGATCCCTAGGCCTATCAAACCATAGCATCACAAACATTAGAAAAGACAATGAAAGATAAGGCTATGGTGAAGTGCGATGCACGGACAGAAAGGGCAGTAACAGCACAAAGCTGGAACTGATCCTGAAAAAGCTGAAAGGCTGGGATAGACAACAGCCTGAGTCGAAGAAAGAGGGCCCCAAGGTTCTCTGTCGGCTCCTGCAACTGTCGCAGATAAAAGGAGAATGTAGCATTTCTCCAGAAGGCTGCCAGTATAACATCCGTCATCCGACAACATAACGGAGTTATTAAAAGAGGAAGACAATGCACGCACCTCGTGGCAGAAAAAACAATTGGTAATACAATCACCAGTAGCTAGACGAGCGGAAGCTGCACGAATAGCAAGACAAATCCATCAAGAAATGGATGCAGGAGAGATCTGGCATGTGAGAAAACGCATAGTCATCCAGGATAAAGGCGCGAACGCCCCCCACCCCAAGCAGAGCAGCGCCCAAAAAAGTGATCATCTTGGAGTAAACTGCAAAGTCCTCGGCCTTTTCAAGGAAAACAGCTGAACAAGCTTGGAGAGGCAAGGATGAGTGTCGAAACAATGCGGTATCACATATGAAAAAAATGTCTCCAAAGCATGGACATGTACCCATTGCTGGAGACCCCCAGAAACAAGCATATACCAGAAACTCCGCAAGCGGCGTGATCGAAGGAGTGACAGAAGCAACAGAGGGATCGCACAACATCGACAGAAGAACCTTCCACTTAGCCACAGAGGCTAAACCGGTGGAGTGAGTGCCTCCTTGAAGAAGAAAAGCAACTCTACTGCGTGTCTCGAAAAACCCATACGGAGGAGACAGGACCAGATAAAAGACACGTGCAAAGGCACAATGAAGTCGGGTCAACGTGAAACCTCCTCGGGCGACTTTGGCAAAGAAAGTCGCGAGGTAGAGAGAGACATGCCGGAAGGGTTCGATAACAGAGAGTGGAGCAGATTGATCCACACCCACCGAGGCGACGGGTGTGATCGAAAGGATTCGACGACTGCAGGTTCATATCTGGGCGAGAACCTGAGGCGGAACCGGTAGGAAGGCGTAGTCGACACCATCCCAGAGAGGGCCAGAGCGTCCACGGCGAAAGCCAGAGCATCTGGACACGGGGACACGAAAGTGTCCACCGGATGGTTCCAACGAGTCGCAAGAGATCGATGGAACCCGCCATGTGGAGCATCCACCTGGTGGAAATGACCCTGCCCAGACGGGACAGGGAGTCGGCTAGGAGTTCAGACGACCGGGAATGTGACGAACAGCCACCCCGGCGTGGACATCCTGAGCGAGCAGTAGAAGATCCCGAGCCAATTCGTACATTGGAACAGAGTGCGTGCCGCCCTGGTTCCGAATGTAAGCAACCACCATCGAATGATCGGACAACAAAAGGACCTGGCGATTCGAAAGGTGAGGGATCCACTTCCTGAAACTCAGAAGAAGAGCAAGAAGCTCCTTCTGGTTGATGTGTAGAGCTGCTTGATCCTGGTCCCACACCCCGTGAATGTAAAGACCGAGAGGATCCAACGTCGCACCCCATCCGAGATCGCTGGCATCTGCCGTCAGAACGCGATCGGACGTGGGTAAGTCCAACGGAACACCCTGCGAAAGCCACTGGACATCCGCCCAGAGGAGAAGGTGAGGATAAAGATATTCTGGAAACTGAAGCACCAGATCCAGAAAATCTACATTCAGCCTCCAACTACTGAGCAGAAAGTGTTGGAGAGGTCTAACACGCAGCCGACCTAGAGGAATGAGATCCGTCACCGAACAGCAGAGACCGATTAGCCGGACAATACTCCAAGCCGTCGCGGATGTGGACTGGGACAGAGTCAGAGCAAAAGCTGAGAGAATCACAGCCTTGGCCTGGGGAACCGCCACCAAATTGAATTGTGTGCGGAACGCCATCCCCAGATGATAAAACGACTGAGAAGGGACCAGGTCCGACTTCTCTTCGTTGACTCTGAAACCTAGCGACGTGAGCAAGCTCAACAGAGTGGCGACATCCGACTCCAGGAAGGCAGTATTGGAATGCCCCTGGAGGATATCGTCCAGATATGCCGAAGCAGTCACCCTGGACTGTATGCGATGGAAAGCTATCACATGCGACATCAGTCTGGTGAAGGCCCAAGGAGTCAGGTTGAGGCCGAAAGGCATGGCCTTGAACTGGTAAACTCGCCCCAGAAAAACGAACCTGAGATACTTCCGTAACGCCCAAGGAATCGGAACGTGAAAGTAAGCGTCTCGCAGGTCGAAGCTAGAAGCGAAATCTCCCTGGTGAATTGAACGGAGGACCGATCTGAAAGTCTCCATGCTGAACTTGGGAGCAATGATAGACTGTTTCAGGAAACTCAGATCGATAACCGGTCGGAGTCGGCCGTCCTTCTTCGGCACCAAGAACAGGCGGGAATAGAAACCCACTGACCTAATGTTCTTGATGACCTCAATCGCCCAATTTGTCAGAAGATTGTCTCTCTCCGTGGACAAAAGTACCCGACGTAAAATGTCTGAAGGACCTGTGGTTGGAAGAGGCACCCAGGACAGAGTGGGGTGCCATCGGAAGGATATTCGCAGCCGGACCGAACAATATCTAACACCCAAGGATCAGATGTGATGGTAGCCCAACGGTCTGCGAACTCTGCTATCCTTCCTCCAACCTGGGACGAGTCGAGGTGAGGACCTTCATTTCGAACCCCGACGATGCTTGCGAGAGGAGAAAACACCTCTACTGAATGAAGAATCCTGGGACTTCCCTCAAGACTGCCGACGCTTACCCTTACCCCTTGAGTAAGAAGTAGAAGCGGTGGCAGAAGGATCAGCCTTTTGCTTCGCAGAGGAAACAGAGGGTACTTGTTAGGCTTGGAACGGCCCCTGCCTACCCTAAAAGGCTGATCAAGCTGAAGAAACAGCAGCTGATCTTTGGAATGGCGTAGGACGTCATCCCGGACCGTCAACACAGAACCATGGAAAAGTTGCGGACCTGCCAAAGAAGCAGATCGAAGAGTAGTGCACTGCTCCTCAGGAAGGGATCGGCCTGTGTCCAGAACAGAGTCCCTTCGAACTAATTCCAGATTGGCCGTGTTACAGGCATGCGTGTGAGAAGATGCATGAGCGCCTTGGACAGCACATGCAAAGGAGCCTGTACCTCGTCAAACTTATCTGGAGGCAGATAAGCAGCTAAAGCTGAGACGACGTGATCGGAGAGAGAAAGCACACCAAGCATCTCTCTCGATAAGCCCAATGTGGACTCCAAAGTCGTCATCGGAATGACGGCAGACTTGGACTTGGAAAGCCCGAGGGAATTGGAGTCCTGATCCAAAACCGTCAAAGTCTGGTAGACCGACGGATTGGCGGAATCGTAGGAACGATAACGCGCCGGAGGCAAAAAGGTGTCAACCCTGGTGAAGAACGGAGCCTTCATAGCCTTGGAACTTAGCTTAGAGTCCAAGGCTGAAAATGCTTCAACCAACTGTACCGACTGGCACGGTCGAAGACGCCCAGCAGCGGGTTGCTCCATAGGCTGTTGGCGCGCGACCGATCATCGCGACCTGGCTGACACTGTCGACTGGTTAGATGGTTTGAGATCCAGAAGGAATCCAAACACGAAATCAAGAGCTGCCCCCAAGTCCGAAGACTGCTGGCTCTCGACATCGAGCATGTCTGACTCCCCTGAGTCGGAAGACACATAGCCCATCGTGGGCAAACCAGCCGACGCCTCCCATGGTGTCGGAACACCAGGGGGATCAGAAATCGGCCTGTTTCCAATCTCGGGAGGCGGCGCCATAGGGGGCGCCCGGAAACCACTCGCTGCCTCGCTGGAAGCAACGGGAAGGCTCTTGACAGAACCTGAGTGAGTAAGGAGAGGGCCTCCCTAAGCTCACTGCCCGTACTGGCCGGTTCGACAGGGGAACGAACTGGCAAAGTGGTTTCACCTCTGACCCTCTTAACCAGCGAAGGGTCACGATCCTCCAAAACACCCGACGTGGGACGAAGGGCGGCAGCCGAAACGTCTGAAGGCAGACGTGTATAGGAGTGTGACACACCCCGAGGATCAACATAGCGGGAACTCATGAGAGTCACCGCGGACCTCTGCAGGGCAGAAGGTCCAGGCTGCACAAAAGACGTTTGGTCCCCTAAAACTGATCGTGTGGCCAGAATGAGTGGGCGGAAACGCCACGGAGTTCATAGTGTCCCACTGAGAACATCCGAATCCAATGACAACTGTGGTGCTCGACGGCGCAGAGACCACAGTAGAGGATCCGGCCGGCAGCCACTTCCAACTTCGCCGAGTTGAAGTCAGGGAAGGCTGAGGCCGATACCCCCACGTCTACACAACCAGACACAGCAGCAGACCACTGCAGAAATAAAACTACTGTGCTCAACGGCTGAGAGGACACAGTAGGGGGTTCAGTCGGCAGCCCCATCCGACTTCGCCGAGTGGAAGTCGGGGAAGGCTGAGGCCGATACCCCACAACCACTACAGACATCCCTGCAGACCCTTGCAGGGATAAGCCGAGGCCGGCTAAAAACGGTGCCCAATGGCGTTGTAGACGGAACAGCAGTAGCAGCAGATACGACGGGAGCTGTTGGAACTGGCGGAAAAGCGGAGAGAGCCACCAAGCTCGGCCTCCAAAGGAGGAGTCACAACCCTAGTGACAGCCTCAGATGTCGACTGGAGAGGGCGCATAGTCCCGGAACCAGGCATCTCTTCACCAGAAATCCAACAGCTCCCGCAATATCCACCACGGTAAAAAACTGCACACTCCCCACGGAAGGGGAATAACTCTCACCAGACATGGCCGAGTCGGGAAGCCCCGAAACCACAGCGTTCCCCACCACCCGCTGGTGCGGGAGGAGCTGCACATCCCCCACGGAGGGGGAGAAATTCTCACCAGACGTAGTCGAATCGGGCGACCCCGAAACGATAGCGTTCCCCACCCCCCGCGGGAGCGGGAGGAGCTGCGAATCCCCCACGGAGGGGGCAAACTCACACCAGACGTGGTCGAGTCGGGGGCCCCGAAACGACAGTGCACCCCCCCCCCCCCCCGCGGGGGAGGGAGGAGCTGCACATCCTCCACTGAGGGGGTAAACTCACACCAGACGTGGTGGAGTCGGGAGGCTCCCGAAACGACAGCGTTCCACACAAGCCGCGGGTGCGGAAGAAACGGCCACGAGAACGCACCAAGGCGAGGGCAAAAGGAATTGCCCTAAAGGAACCGAACTGGAAAAAACAGGTGAGAGCAGTAGAAGAAAAAGGTGAACTCAACAGAAACAGAAAGTAGAAGAACACCCTCAACTACGAGAGAAGGTGGCAGAAAAAAAAACCGGTGGGTACATGACAGAACCCAGACGGTCGACAGGGACCGAAAAAACAGAAATTCAGCCCTCAACAGAGTGAAGAAATCCTGTCCAGACAGTCCCAGATTGACACCTAACTCCAAAAACAATTAATTCAACCGAAAAAAATTCATTGTCGAATCGCGTGATGTCGAAAACAAAACATTCGCGAAAACGGAATAGTAAAAAAAAAATGAATGGTAGCCAAGCCATCCGCCTTCGGTCCTCCACCAGTGCCATCGACCATCACGCATACCAAATACTGATACGATCTCACAAATAAAACAGTGTGCACGTAGAAAATTCGAATTTCACCCAATCAGTGAAACAGGTATTCTCACACGCGGCAGTTACTCAAAAACCACCAACAACACGCTGTATAATGCGCTAAATAAGTAACCCGTACCTATGCTCAGCCTACAGCTGATGGGGCGCAATCCATTTTCATAAGCAGTGAAAAGTTACATAACTCCACGGGGTGGAAGTCCACCCATATGAGTGTCCAAAACATGGACCACAGTCTATAACAATTCTCTGTCCATATACTCAGCGTGCAGAGAGCCGTGACCGCATACTCTAAGAGTATTGGAGGGGTACCACCCTCCCCACATACACTCTATGTCGGACCCACCGAATGTCTCACACTAAACGTGCTGTGGTAAACATGCAGCCACAAGACTAGGTCTTGAGACATCCTAACTCTCTCTTCGCAAAAAGTCATGTACCGGACTCCCACAACTGCCTGTAAGCATGCCTTTGTTTCTGCCTCCCCCGTTTCAATTATACCCACCCGATACAAATCCTCTGCTTTTAGCACGAGGTGACTTCCACGTATTGCGTGAGAAGATTCCTCCACAACTAATGTGCGAGTTGAGATTCCTCCGCAACTTCCGTGCGAAACGATTCCTCCACAACCATTGTGCGAGATGAACTTTAGAAAACAATACCTCAACATAATTCCGGGGTACCCACCCGAGTACTAATAGCTGATAAAACCATACCTACATCAGCCTTGCACGTAGTGTAAACAAAACCTACGGCTTATACCAACTTCTCTACACGCTGATAACAGCTGTTTGAACGATTCACTGTATGTGACAATTTCACAAGCTGATCTAATCATATCAGTTATATACGTAGCGTAGCCTCAAAGTCTACATAATACACCATTCTTAACACACTGATACCCGTCGTGTACACGGTCTTCTTAGAGACTGAATTGATTAGCAGAGAGTAAAAGCACAAGGCTATTCTCTTCTATAAACATAATGACTGAGTGAGCCTAATCCACGCTCTGTAGTACCACTCACCCTCTGTAGCGTAAAATCGCACTTCAGTACAGCTTCAACAAGCTGCTTGTCACTACAGACAACAGAACAGTCGAAATATTTCTCAAGCGCATACACGCTATAATAACTGACCACAACATAACTCCAAGTGGTCCATGTAAACACAATCTAAACACGAAATCTTATGTATGTGTTTATTTGATAAGACCTTACGGTCAAAACTATAGTCATACCAGCGGCTCTGCCGGGCAAATTCTACGAGATTTCCTTTCCCCCAACATGGGGCTCTACATTCTAACTCACTGAAACAAATACAAAAGTCCACCTCACACAGTAATGGACAAACATAGAAACATGCCTCCCCCGGACTCCTTCAGTCCAAATGCTCAAGGGGAGCTAGGTCAAAAACCTTCCGACTGACTATGAGAAAGGCAGCATCTCCATGTTGATTCCGAGTGACTTCTAAGGAACCAACTGAATGAGAAAATACAAACTATAGTGGTCGGTTAGCAAAACACAACTGTATAAACACAAGCCTATCTTGTTAAACATTCTGACAACGATAAAATAGTATGAATGATAGACTTCATACCGGTACCTATCAAACTCTTCCAAATATGATAGGTGAGCTATTCAAATTATGAATAAGCGAAGCTCTTCTATAAAACAGCCAAACGCTACGCTTACGCAATCAAGCTCGTCGACAAAGCAGCCAAGCTCCTCGATAAAGCAGCCAATAGTCAAATAAATAACCCTTAAATAAGGGTGCTGACATCTGATACAGCCTAATCTGTTCTTAATGGCAATAAAGGGTTATATAATCCCAATGAGTGGAAATCCACCCACATGATTTTTCAGCACAAATTAAGTGCAAATAAAGGGCACGAACTGACAAATAATAGCATACACTGCGCACTTGCTCTCAATCTATCGACAATATCCTTTGAAATGTCGACAATTAATTGCTCAGGCAATGCACTCAGCCTAATAGTTGGAAAGCACATTACCTCCAACAATACAGCACACACATGCTGATGAGCCTTTTGGTACGGCCATATTTAATACTGCGCGCCGACACTGATACGGCATTACACGCTAAAAATAGGGCCAGATCATTTTACTGGAAACACTGACGGCCTCGGCGTCGTATCATGGAAAGCACATGCATTCAACAATATAGCATGCAATTATAGATGAGCCTTACAGCGAGGTCTAGGGGTGAATGGAGGAAACGGGTAGCTAAGCCATCCGCCTTCGGTCCTCCGCCAGTGCCATCGGCCATCACGCATACCAAATACTGATACGATCTCGCAAATAAAACAGTGTACACGTAGTACATTCGAATTTCACCCAATCAGTGAAACACGTATTCTCACACGCAGCAGTTACTCAAAAACCACAAACAACACGCTGTATCATGCGCTAAATAAGCAACCCGTACCTATGCTCAGCCTACAGCTGATGGAGCGCAATCCATTTTCATAAGCAGTGAAAAGTTACATAACTCCACGGGGTGGAAGTCCACGCATATGAGTGTCCAAAACATGGACCACAGTCTATAACAATTCTCAGCCCATATACTCGGCGTGCAAAGAGCCGTGACCGCATACTCTAAGAGTATTGGAGGGGTACCACCCTCCTCACATACACTCTATGTCGGACCCACCGAATGTCTCACACTAAACGTGCAGTGGTAAACATGCAGCCACAAGACTAGCTCTTGAGACATCCTAACTCTCTCTTCGCAAAAAGTCATGTACCGGACTCCCACAACTGCCTGTAAGCATGCCTTTGTTTCTGCCTCCCCCGTTTCATTCACTCATAAAAAATTCCTCTATAAATAGACACAGTGATCTTAATTGGACCGGATTAACAGTGACTGTATTATGTAATCATATGTTACAACTGGGGTAATTTGGAAGACAACTTTTACAGGGACTGTACGCGTAAAGTATAAATGGGTAGGTCGAAACAGAGGTCTAATTCACAAACAAGCACCGAAAGGCTCAGGGGGGGTGGGAATGCTTATTCATGACTCCCTTTTGGAAATGTTTGATAACACAATACTTGATTATTTTTTCGAAGGTATACTATGTGTTAAGTGTAAAGTTTAGTGCAAAGTCGACAGATCAACAATGTGTTATTCTCGTGTTACCTCCCCCCAGAAAACTCCCATTGGGGTCGAGACGCCGATTCGTTTTTTTCAACAATTCTTGTTGATATTTAATGTATTGTGAGAACTGCCCACCAATTTTGTGTGGTGATCTGAACGCTCGTATAGGCAGGCTCAGATCACGACACGGAATTGGACGTACTACCGAATAGAATTGGGTTGGATGGTACAATGAATCAGCATGGAAACAGCTTTCTTGAATTTTTAAATGAAGCAAAAATGTGCTGTCTTAATGGGCAGGGAAATCCTTTGAATGATAATTTTACCTCTATAAGCTCAAGAGGAAAGTCCGTAGTGGATTATATTTGCGTCACACATGAAATCCTTGGTAAATGTGATAGCATCATGGTAATTACGCAATCCTCTTTGGTGGAGAATTATTCGTTACACGCCTTATTAGGAGATAAATGTAAACCTCCAGATCATAGTTTTATAGTCTTTGATTACAGTCAGGACTCTACCTTCGTGTCGTTGACATCACCGCCAGATGAGACGTGTAATAGAAGTGTTAAATTACATAAACCCCTATCAGATGGGTTTTTATGATTTCTCATGAGAAAAACTTACCCAGATTATTTCGATAATTGAATGCACTGTTGAATCACAAAGTCAAATTGATGCAATATTTTCCAAATTAACTCAGTCCGTTACAGATGAATTACGATCACTGTTTCCAACTTTTGGAAGAGGTGTAAAGAGCGGAAAGGATAAGAAATTTAAATTCTATAAACCGTATTGGAATCGCGAACTTACAGAATTATGGCACACAATGCACATAAATGAAAAAGACTTTTTTAAAGTTGAAGAAGGGAGGTAAACCAACAATGCAACTAAAGAATGCACATATTACCTTTAAATAGTCACGTAAACGATTTAATGGTTGCTTGAGGTTTTATGAGCGAGAATATAAAAGAAATATTATAAGTGAAACTGAAGAGATGAGTATTAGAAACCCCAAAGCATTCTGGGATAGCATAAAAAGTTAGGCCCCCTCCCGAATAAATAAAATTCCGGAGGAAGTGTACAACGAAGATGTAAAAAGAAAAGTCGGAAGTTCTAACAAAATGGGCAACGGATTTTAGGAATCTTTACAACCCTGATTTGCTTAGTGTTAATTCTGAATTTGATGACACTTTTCTGAAAAAAATAAAAGACGAAAAAATATTTATAGAGAATAAGTTTCTTGACCCCCTTTATGAGCAGAATGATTCTCTTTATTATAATATATCATATACAGAAGTAGAAAAGGTCGTTAAAAATACAAAAGAGGCAAGGCATGTGGATGTGATAATATACTATACGAGGCATTGAAATCCAGACCTGTGATCAAAGTACTACATAAGTTGTTTCAATTAATTTTCTAAACGAGAATTGTGCCAAATATTTGGAGGGGGGGGGGGGGGGGGGGGGGCTCTAAGTGATCGAATTGGCGAATTTGTGTTAACTCAATGGTATGAATGATTGAGTGAATGACAGAGTGTTTGAGAATGGTATGAAAGTGAATGCATGAGTTACACTGGTCATGTGCGTATATTATTATGTGTTATACATGTACTGGTGACTTATAGGTCCAAATGGGCCGGGTGCTATTGAGTGATCGAATTGGCTAATCTGTGTTAACTCAATGGTATGAATGACTGAGTGAATGAGAGAGTGTTTGAGAATGGTATGAAAGTGAATGTTCGAGTTACACTGGTCATGTGCGAAAATTATTGTGTTATACATGTACTGGTGACTTATAGGTCCAAACGAGCCGGGTGCTATTTTATACATTCATTGTTACTTTGTTACACTTTGATAGCACAATTCACACAAATAAAGATACACTTACTTACTTACTGTATTCCGAATATCAAAAACATCTGAATGCTGATTCTCAAGAAGATTTTAACCCTTTATCCAATGCAGAGAATATCAAAATTTATTATTTTAATTACTACTTTTTTAATTTTTCCACAAAATTTAAAAAAAAACATATCAGGTGACCCCCTCATTGGAACGAGCTCGATGAGGTCGTTCCAATGAGGGGTCACATGATATGGTTTTGTTGAAATATTTTTAAAAATTTATTTTTTTCAACTGCTCAATCTGTAAATTACGCGACGCGGGCGATTCGTTAGGTTAAAGAATATTCCTTGTTTGCACCAACTTAAAATTAGTGCTCTCAGAGATAGTCCAAATATTATCAATCCATGGTCTTCATTTGAATAAACTTGAAATTGCCCCACCCCCATGGATATTTTATACCAAATATCAAAAGATTCTGGTTGGTAGTTCTGGAGAAGATTTTGAGAATATTCCCAGTAAAGCAATAAGTTATTTATTGGTGTTCCAAGTCACATATTTCTGCACAATGGCCAACTGTGACCATAATAAGTTAAAATTTGGGCCCCCATAGGGAACACAAATATCAACACTGGAACTTTATTTGAACAAACTGAATCTGACCCCTTAAACATGTTCTGTATCAAATATCAAAACATTCTGAAAACTGTATCTCAAGAAGCAAATTTTTTAAGAATTTTCCTCATATTGGACCAAGTTAAAATATGGGCTCTAGTGGGGAGCCCAAATATTAACCAAGGGACTTTATTTTAGCCAACATCACTCTGAGGAATCTGTACACTATATCAAAAGATTCTGACCCGGGGGTTCGTATGAAGATTTTAATGAAAATTCCTCATATTATACTAAAGTAGAGTTCAAGCTATCATGGGGAGCCCAAAATATTAATCCAGGGACTTGGTCTGAAAAAATTGAATTTGACCCCATAAGGATGTTGTAATCAAATGTCAAAAGATTCTAATTGATGGGCCTCTAATGATTATTCCCCATATTGCACTAAGTTAAAATTCAAGCTCCCATAGAAGGCCCAAACATTAACCAATGGGCTTGATTTGAACAAACGTTTAACCCAACCCTGCAGGGAAGCTGTATAACATATATCAAACAATTCTCCCCAATGGTTCTAGAGAAGAAGAATTTTAAAGATTATGTCTCATATTGCACTGAGTTAAAAATCATGTTCCAATTAGGAGCCCAAATATTAACCTGGGGACATGGTTTGAACAGACTTAGTTAGATCTAACTTCCCTTAGGATGCTGTATAGCAAAAATCAAGATTTTGGCTGGTGAATCTGAAGAAGATTTTTAGATTATTCCACATAAGTTTTTTTTATTGCACTAAGTTAACATTTGGGACCCAATAGGATGCCTGGATATTAACTATTAACTGAGGGACTTGATTTAAACAAATTTGAATCTACCCCCATTAATGATGTTGTGTACCAGATATCAAAAGATTCTGACCAGTGATTCTGAAGAAGATTCTTTAAAGAGTACTTCTCTTATTGCACCAAGTTAAAATTTGGGCTCGATTTGAGCCCAAATATAAACTGAGGGCCTATGTTTTAACAAACCTTATCTATCCCCTCACCCACCCCCTCACCACCCCTCCTATGGATGCTTTATACCAAATATCAAATCATTCTGATTACTGCACCCCGAGAAAACTTTTTTTAAGATTTCTCCTCATATTTGAGTAAGTAAAAATTTGGGCCTTAATAGAGAGCCTGAATATTAATCAAGGGACATGATTTGAACAAACTTGAATCTACCCCCCATAAGGATGCCGTATATAAAATATCAATAGATTCTGGGATGGTGATTCTGGAAAAGAAGATTCGTTAAAGAATACTTCTCATATTCACCCAGTAAAAACTTGGGTTCCTGTATTGAGCACAAATATGAACCGAGGGGCTTAATTTTACCAAACCTGTATCTGACCCCCCCCCCCACCCCACACACACACACACACACCCTCCTGGATGCTGTACACCAAATATCAAGATTCTGGTCAGTGATTCTGGAGAATTTTTTAAAATACTCAGCCTGTTTTCGAACCCCACTGTAGTATTCCCTGACACAACTGAGGGCAATTTTTTTACCAGGCCATTCTACTGGTCCTAAGGATGCTTCATACCAAATAACAGATATCTGTTCCATGTCATTTGAGAAATTTGAGCATTTTTGCTCCTGGGCTTCCCACAGGGATGCTAGAAATTTTTTGCATGAATCAAGTATTTATGACTTTATAATATCACATACCAAATTTGGTTCAAATCGGATCGTCAGTTCAAAAAAAAAAAATGAAAGTGTCATTGACACTGTAGCTCAACTTGTCAAGACAAAGACATGTACATGTATAGTATGTGACACAGCAATGACAAACATCTAGGTAATGACCTGATAACAAAGGTACATATAAAGTATTGTAACGGTCTGTACATAAATACTGAGCGTTGCCTGTAACAAATGTATAGGTAAAGTATTGTAAAGGTGGGTGACAGTCAGATGCTAAACTAGAAAAAATCTTTGAGTCCCAGAGTGGGTCTGACTGAACCCCAAAATATTTGTTCTCATAGCACAGTGATAACAAAGGCACCCCAAAACACACTCATTCCTGTCCCAAGGTGAAAACAAAGGTACCCAAGAAGTTTCGTGAAGATCAGTTCACAAATATGAGCTGTGTAGAAGCTGTGACAAAAAACTGATTGGACCTAATTTCGGTACAAAATGGCCACTGGCAGCCACCTTGAATTTTGGACCGCACCCAGAAACACTCATTCTCGTCCCAAGGTGATAACAAAGGTACCCAAGAAGTTTTGTGAAGATCGGTTGATAAATACAGCCTCTAGCCCGAGCCGTATTGACATGTGCACTTACAGAGTATAAGTAGCACTGAATAAATCAAAGTTCATGTAATTTGCATAATTTCTGCACGAGAAAAAAACCCGTACTATATGTGATGTATTCCATGTTACTAAACATTCATACAAAAATTTATTCAAATCAGAACTTTCATACAGAAGTTCTGTACAAAAGACTGATTGCACTAATTTTGGTACAAAATGGCTGCTGGTGGCCATCTTGAATTTCAGACCACACCCAAAAACACTCGTTCTCATCCCATGGTAATAACAAAGTTACCCAAGAAGTTTCGTAAAGATCGGTTCATAAATACGGCATCTAGCCTGAGCTGTATAGAAGTTGTGTACAAAAAACTGATTAGACCTAATTTCGATACAAAATGGCCACTGGCAGCCATCTTGAATTTTGGACCGCACCCAGAAACACTCGTTCTCGTCCCAAGGTGATAACAAAGGTACCCAAGACGTTTCGTGAAGATCGGTTCATAAATACAGACTCTAGCCCGAGCCGTATTGACATGTGTACTTACTGTGTGTAAGCAGCACTGAAAAAATCAAAGTTCATCTAATTTGCATAATTTCTGCACGAGAAAAAAACCCGTATTATATGTGATGTATCCCATGGTACTAAACATTCACACAAAAATGATTCAAATCAGCGCTTTCATATGGAAGTTCTGTGCAAAAATCTGATTGCACCAAATTTCATACAAAATGGCTGCCATCAGCCATCTTGAATTTCGGACCGGACCCCAAAACACTTGTTCTTGTCCCAATGTGATAACAAAGGTACCCAAGAAGTTTCGTAAAGATCGGTTCATAAATACGGCCTCTAGTCCAAGCCATATTGGCATTTGCACTTACAGTGCTGAAAGTAACACCAAAAAACATCAAAGTTAGTCTAATTTGCATAATTTACGCACGAGAAAAAAACCCGTATTATATGTGACGTATCCCATGGTACTAAACATTCATACAAAAAATTATTCAAATCAGAGCTTTCATATGGAAGTTCTGTACAAAAAAAACAGATTTCTGCATCGTCGGTACAAAATGGCAGCTGGCAGCCATCTTGAATTTCGGACCGCACCCAAAAACACTCGTTCTCGTCCCACAGTCATAACAAAGGCACCCAAGAAGTTTTGTAAAGATCGGTTCATAAATACGACCTCTAGCCCGAGCCGTATCCAATTGTTGATGGACAGACGGCCAGACGGACAGACAGACAGACGGACGATGGACGACGGGCCATGGCATAAGCTCAAATTTGGCTTCGGCAAAGTTGAGCTAAAAAATGAAAGTGTCAATGACACTGTAGCTCAACTTGTCAAGACATGTACATGTATAGTATGTGACACAGCAATGACAAACATCTAGGTAATGACCTGATAACAAAGGTACATACAAAGTACTGTGACGGTCTGTACATAAATACTGACCGTAGCCTGTAACAAATGCATAGGTAAAGTATTGTAAAGGTGGGTGACAGTCAGATGCTAAACTAAAAAAGAAATCTTTGAGTCCCAGAGTGGGTCTGACTGAACCCCAAAATATTTGTTCTCATAGCACAGTGATAACAAAGGCACCCCAAAACACACTCATTCCTGTCCCAAGGTGAAAACAAAGGTACCCAAGAAGTTTTGTGAAGATCAGTTCATAAATACAAGCTGTATAGAAGTTGTGACAAAAAATTGATTGGACTGAATTTCGGTACAAAATGGCCACTGGCAGCCATCTTGAATTTTGGACCGCACTCAGAAACACTCGTTCTCGTCCCAAGGTGATAACAGAGGTACCCAAGAAGTTTCGTGAAGATCGGTTGATAAATACAGCCTCTAGCCCAAGCCGTATTGACATGTGTACTTACTGTGTGTAAGTAGCACTGAAAAAATCAAAGTTCATCTAATTTGCAAAATTTCTGCATGAGAAAAACCCCATACTATATGTGGTGTATCCTATGGTACTAAACATTCATACAATAAATTATTCAAATCAGAGCTTTCATGTGGAAGTTCTGCACAAAAATCTGATTGCCCCTAATTTGGAACAAAATGGCTGCCCAGTGGCCATCTTGAATTTCGGACCAGACCCAAAAACACTTGTTCTCGTCCCACAGTGATAACAAAGGTACCCAAGAAGTTTCGTAAAGATCGGTTGACATTTGCACTTACAGTGCTGAAAGTAACACTAAATAAATCAAAGTTAGTCTAATTTGCATAATTAAAGCACGAGAAAAAAAACGGTATATGTAATCTATCCCATGGTACTAAACATTCATACAAAAAATTATTCAAATCAGAGCTTTCATATGGAAGTTCTGTACAAAAAAACAGATTTCTGCATCGTCGGTACAAAATGGCGGCTGGGCAGCCATCTTCGAATTTTGGACCGCAACCCAAAAACACACATCCTCGTCCCACAGTCATAACAAAGGTACCCAAGAAGTTTCGTAAAGATCGGTTCAATAAATACGGCCTCTAGCCCGAGCCGTATCCAATTGTTGACGTACGGACAGATGAACGACGAGCCATGACAAATGCCTTCGCCAAAGTTGAGCTAAAAATAGAAATTTCAGTTGGGACCAAAAATCATGACCCCTCTCATTACAAAGGGCCAATATTGCTCCAACGAATTTTGTTTGAACAAACTTACTTCTTCTCAAACAGGGCCCGACGGAGCTGGTCCAGCTATGGATGGACCAATAATTCTCCAATTTGTGTTATGTATCATCATGAAATTGTACGATGCAATGTTTTAAACACTGTCAGAAATCGGCATGAATAACACATAGTTTACTGTAATATCGAGTACTGGATGATATTGAATAATAATTAGTTTTTCTCCCCATGTGGATTTTTGTGAATACAGAGGAATATTTACAAGGATATGAGCACAATACACAATATTTCCGGGCACCCGGTAAGCATCTTTCGGCATATCACCATTGAAACAATATCATGTATACTAATCCTGTAAAATCTATAATTTAACATATCTTTCAAAGCAGGTGTCACAGAAACTTTTGAATTAATAAAAAGTATCAAATGTTTGAAAGTCTTTAAATACATATAGAGTAAACCTCCCTTGACATGTCCCGTTATAATTAAAATGAAGGAGCCTGTTTTACCTTGCATGAGGGCCCCATTTCCCCTATATCAATGAAATTTATCGCTTAGTTTTCCGCTGTTTTAGAGGAAAACCATTTTTCTTTAATAGAACCAAACACAAACAGTCACAAAAAATCACAGTCCTTCCCTCTGCACCCCCTCCCCCCCCCCCAAGAGAGCCAAAATATTAAGTCAGGGACTCAAATTGAACAAACTTGAATCTGATCCCCCTCGAGATGTTGTATACCAAATATTAAAAAATTTTGAGTAGTGGATCTGAAGAGAAGGTTTTTAAAGAAATGTCCCACACATTGCACTAAGTTAAACTTTGGACTTCAACAGAGAGCCTAAATATTAACTCAGGGACCCAGTTTGAACAAATTTGAATCTGACCCACACCTAGAAATGTTATATAGCAAATATGAAATGGGGGCGCGGTGGCATTGCGGTAATCGGATCTCGTCAGATCAATAAAGTTAAGCAACGTTGAGGCCCGGTTAGCTCCTTGGATGGGTGGACCGTCTGAGCGATCGATTTGGACTCCTGCGTTGTGTTCTTGGGCAAGGCACTTCACCCCGAATGTCCACATGGTGGCAACGATGATGCCGCGTACTAAGCTGTACTGCACGTCGATGGTGGCACATGTCTTCAACTAATCTAACCCTGCCTGTGCTGCAGTGCTGAGATCTGGCAGCTGCCCGTCATTGCTCTGTGGTTCTCTCCGGGTACTCCGACTTCCTCCATCCGTAAAACTGTCACTGACACGATATGACCTTGGCTGTTAATGTGTCGTTAAACCCTAATAAATAAATAATAAATACCAAATATGAAAAGATTCTTACTGGTGGTTCTGAAGTAGAAGATTTTTAAACAAGAGGCCCTAGACATGGTAGTCTAAATATCAACCAGGGAATTGATGTGAACAAGTTGCAATCTGCCCCTCTTAAAAAGCCTATACCAAATATCAAAAGACTTCTGACCGGTGGATATGAATTTTTTTTTTTTAAAGAATATTCCTCATATTGAACTAAGTTATAATTTGGGCTCCTGTGAACCCTGGGACTTGGCTTGAACAAACTTTAATCTCACCTCCCTAAGGATGCTAAATACCAAATATCAAAAGATTTTGACAACCGGATCTGAAGAAAAATATTTTTAAAGAATATTCCTCATATTGAACTTAGTTATAATTCAGGCCCAAATATGAATCCAGGGACTTGGCTTGAACAAACTTGAATTCCCCCCCCCCCCCCCCCCCCCCCCCCCCCCCCCCCCAAGGATGCTTTTTAAAGAAGATTTTTAAAGAATATTCCTCATATTGCACTAATTGGAACATTTCACCGAACATGTGAATGAATCTTCCAAAGATGTTATATGTGAAATATGAAAGCCTTTGGAGTAGAGGTATGGGAGAAGAGGATTCTTTTATGTTTTTCCCCCATTACTCACAAAGTGTTAAAAAAAAATGATGACTCAGCATTTTTTCAAAAGACCTGAAAAAGTACCATGTGATAAAACCGATGGCAAAAAAATCTTTTTGTACCATTCCTTTCAGCTGTTCCTAAGGAAGCTTCACACAAAATAAAAATTCTCGGTGCTGTGCAGTTTTGGAGATATGGGCGTTTTAGATTTTTTCTCTTTTTAGCTCCTGCGGTTCCCATGAGGTGACGGGGAAATTTTTGGGGGCATAAATTAGGTACTTATGACCCAATAAGCCCTCATATCAAATTTGATTCAAAATAGCCTCTCAGTTCGGAAAATAGAAATTTTGGAACAATTCGAGCTCCCACAGGAAACCCAAATATGAACCCAGGGACTTGGCTTTAACAAACTTATATCTCACCTCCCTAAGGATACTGAATACCAAATATCAAAAGACTCTGACTGGTGGATGTGAAGAAGAAGATTTTAGAAGAATATTCCTCATATTGAACTAAGTTATAATTTGGGCTCTCACAGGAAGCCCAAATATGAACCTAGGGACTTGGCTTGAACAAACTTGAATCTCACCCCTCTAAGGATAAACAATTTGTGTGCTATCAGAATAATGCCCCTTGTGGTTCCCCCTGTGGGTGTGGCACTTTATTTGAACAAACTTGAATTGACATATGATAAGGAATATGCATATCAAATTTGGTTCCATTTGGTCCAGTGGTTTATGAGAAGTCGATAATGAAAAGTTCACGTCGGATGGATGATGGATGTGGGGTGGGCACTTTTATTTTATTTTTATAATTGCTTTGCCATCACAAGTTCATGTACTTGTTTTGTTTTATGTTTTAGGCCTCATAATCTACATAATAGCATGGGGTGGGGGCATTTTCATCCCTTGAGTGCAACAAGGCTTTGCAATGCTTTAGCATTGCAAAGCCTTCTTGCACTCAAGGGACAAATTGATCAATTTTATTAACTTGGGTAAAATATTTTTACATTTTCAAGTTTACATTGATTATAAATAGAGAGCATGCAGCAGCCAAAAAGACTATGCAGGATGGCCGGAGAAACAGATTTTTAACTGTTTTAGGCCTAATTTTTAGCCGTGCCTTAACGCCAAGCAGCTCTTTGTCTGTATGATGTCTGTTCATGATCAAATGTGTATACTTTATATTATTATCACTCAGTCGAGGACAGTAACACAAAAACATATACATGAAGGAAGCAGTTATTTATTTATTCATTCATACTAAGTGCCACATCAGCATCTAAGGGCATATCATGGATAAATCTGTATTTATTGTGAGAATATAAAAATATTCAATAACAAGAGGACCTCCAGGCATGGCTAAATACTCCTGTTAGCCATTTTGAATTGTACTAACGGAAAAAACAAAAATTTGAGCTTATAAAGAAAATCTGATATACCCCTAATTATCAATCAAAATGAAAATGTTAACAATACTGAAAACATTGCAAGTCAAAAAAAAGGACCATAACTCATGTAAAAAGAATTAGACGGAACCCATATTCAAACTTGGTCTGTATTATTAGCTGAAAAATACCCGTACAAACTTTGGTTGAGATGAAATAATCCAAACTGGAGTTATCTGTCCACTGTAATAAGATGAAAGCAGCAGCTTCTCAGGCACAAGCACTTGTTTCATTTCATATCATTTCTCTCAGAAGAAACTGCGTAACTGATTTTTCAGTCGCCTACATTACTAGGCCTCAGACAAACAGCAGCAAAGTTTGATGGAATTGTTCTTAGTATTCAATTGTTCACTCTTTAGGAACCACAATCTATTTATAATGATAAAACTTTAGTGTTCTTTGGTGCTGGGTTGCTGAGTCCTTCTTCATAGTGTATTACATCCACTGATCTCTATACAAAAGGATTGCTGAACATTAGCGAAAAATATCCGAGCTCAATCTGCCCTTCTCAAGGTGGCATCGGACTCATCAATGTGGCAATTCTTCGCATCCATTAATGAGTAATTGGAAAGTTTGAAGCATCGGAAAATTGAAAATATTTTTTTGTTGAGCGTTGTCCATTCCCAGAACTGTCCCCGCCCCCTTAACCCTTTGAACTCTAGTGGTATCTTCCATGCCAGTTCAATGACAGCAGTTAGAAGTGTCCATATTCCCTATTTGGGGTAGGCCAATCAATATTTTTTCAACGTGCAGCCCCGAGGCTGCACGTTGAAAATATTGATTGGTCTACCCCACACATTTACTGAACAGCCATCCTATTTAATGACGTTATGGCATATCATGTTCCTGGCCGGAAAAATGGCCGCTAGGGTTCAACGTGTTAACATAACAGCAAGTTACTGCATGTTACCAATGAGGGCTCCAGAAATCCAGACGTACACAGGTCAGTAATTACATAACATATTATCAGCAATGGTTCCTGCACTTGAATGGGTATTCAATTCAAAGAAGTTTTCAGTACATTCCAGGAATATTTTCAAAGGTTTTTTGAAGTGTTAGAGATGACAAATTTAAGGGTTTTCAAAGATTTTCAAAGTTAAAACAATGAAACTCCCGGTCCATGTGTCATAGTCATTATATGAACACGAAAGGTGAAGAAATTTGTGCTTAATATTTCGTATTTGAACCTGCTTTGAAAGACGTATCATAAACCTATCTACAATCTAATGCTCTTATTTATTTATTTATTTATTTATTTATTTATTTATTTATTTATCTATTTAATGACACTTCTGACGGCCAATGTCACCTCATGTCAGACAGTTTTACTGGTGGTAGTTGCCAGAGTACACAGAGAATCACAGAGTAGTGGCAAGCAAGGGTCAGAACTCGACAGCGTACTAACTGCAAAAGAAAATGTGAACAGACTGAGACTTCTGCATGCTTAATGGCAATAGTTTATCTTGACTTTGTCAAGTTCAACTAAAAACCCAAACACTTTCACTCCGAAGCGTCTTGTCCCTAAAGTGATCCCAAAATGAGGAGTAAGTAACTTCATCTTATGCCTCTGTGTCCACTTATATTATTTTCATAAAGTCTCCCGACATCATTTCTGGATTTCTGTAGCCATTTATACAGTGAAAGGTTCTAGATATATACTTCTGAATGTAATATCTACTTACTGTGCAAAATACTATATCTGCTTACTGTACAAAAAATATATATCCGGACAAAAAAAAAAGTTTGAATACTCTAGCAAAGGGCTGTAACTCTAGTGGAAATGGGTGGGCAGAACTGAAATTCAACACCAATGTGTATGTCAATATGATTATGCAACAAACCTGATTTGAAAGCTCTAGATCAAATCGTACTAAAGTATTACACAGAAACCAACAAACAGCCCAATTTTGTACAAAGGGCCATAACTCTGGCAAAAATGGGCAGACAGAGCTGAAATTCATTACCTACCTGTAAATTTGAAAACTGTGCCAAATAATATCAAACTTATTGCATGAAAACCAACAAACGACCCAATTTTGTACTAACAAAGGATTGTAACTCAAACCAAAACGGGTGGGTGGGATGAAATTCGATACCAACCTGTCTTCCCATAAATTTGAAAATTTTATGTCAAATCATACTCGTCATCGCATGGAAACCAAAATATTTACAGATGGACGGATGTACAGATAGGCAGATGTACAGATCGACACAGGCCAACAACATAATAAAAGCAAGAGACCCCACGGGAACTGAAGTGCTCACCTTGAACAGAACCCAATATAAACAGAGTCCAAGAATGAATCTACATTAAGCAATCCATTTACATAGGATACATTGTCAATCCTTGAGACCCCCAGGAGTGAATAAAATAGTCCAAGCATCTTCAGTTAATCATAATGATAAAAGTGGAGCTCCCCTATGGAGCCCCTTGATACAACCTATGTGGATTAATCTTAGTTACACACCTCTAGAGGGTACTGAACACAAAATTTCTAATTCTTCAGCTACATGGCCAATTCCGGCTCCCATAGGGAGCCCAAATATTAACCCAGGCACTCGATTTGAACAAACTTGAATCTCAACCCACTAGAGATGTTGTATACCAAATATGAAAGCATTCTGAAGAAGAAGATTTTTAAAGAAACTTCCTCATATTACACTAAGTTAAAATTCGGCTACCATAGGGAGTCCAAATATTAACCCAGGGACCCAATTTGAACAAACTTGAATCCAACTCCCCTAGAAATTTTGTAAACCAAATATGAAAGGATTTTGACTGGTGAATCTGAAGAAGATTTTTGAAGAAATTCTTTCAAATTGCACTAAATTAAAATTTAGGTTCCCATAGGGACCCCATATATAAACCCAGGCACTCGATTTGAACAAACTTGAATCTATCCCCCACCCCCCCACCCCCCACCCCAAGATGTTGTATACCGAATATGAAAGAATTCGGACTAGTGGATCAGAAGAAGAAAATGTTTTAAGAAATTTCCTCAAATTGGACTAAGTTAAAATTTGGGCTACCACAGCAAGTCCAAATATTAACCTGGGGACCTGATTTGAACAAACTTGAATCTCCCCCCTAGAGATGTTGTATACTAAATATGAAAGCATTCTGACTGGTGGATCTGAAGAAGATTTTTTAAAATTATCCCCCGTATTGCACTAAGTTAAAATTTTCGCTAGGAAATATTAACCTGGGGACTTGGTTTAAACAATCTTGAATCGGATCCCCATAACAATGATGTATGCCAAACATTAAAAGATTCTGACTGGTGGTTCTGAAAAAGATTTTTAAAGATTATTCCCCATATTGCCCATAGTTAAAAATTTGGGCTCCCGTTTTGAGCCTAAAGATAAACAAAGGGGCTTCAATTTAACAAACTTGTATCTGACTTGTATTAAATAACAGATCTCTGTTCCATGTGATTTGGGAAATATGGGTGTTCGAAAATATTTCTATTTTTAACTCCTGGGGTTCTCACAGGGACATAGAAAGTTTTTTTTGGCATGAGTCAAGTACTTATGACGCAATCATACCACACACCAAATCTGGTAAATCCGACCAACGTTTCAGAAAATGTAAATTTTGGGCAGGTCAAAAATCTTGCCCCTCCCATTCCAAAGGCAAATATTTTCTTCATGAACTTTGTTTGAACAAACTTGATTCTACACCTCAAAAAGAAGCTCCAGACCAAATATCAAATCATTGCACCCACTGGTTCATGAGAAGATTTTAAAAATATTTTGGGAGCATTTTCCAGCACCCCCTCCCACAATCCCCAGCAATAGCTACAGACTCTAGTGCGAACATTCAGGTGAACAGTTCGAAACATATAATTAATAACTCGAGCGCAACAGGTTGCTGTATTTGAGTGGTGCCCGACGAATGTATGCCTCACCTTGGACATTCACGACAGTCAAATCATCTGCCCAAAGCTGACGCACCATGCCACAGCAAGACCCAAGGTCAACAAGAAGGTCCATCAGACAATTTCCATTGCACAGTGCACAGCAACTGTTCTGGTAAAACATACTACGGCCCTTGAAGTTGTATTAAGCTGCTTTGATTTTAGATATGCTGATCTTTAGCAATGCTGCTTCTTTATATGGATCGTGTCAACAGGTTTAAGAGGAATACCACTAAAAAGTCACTTCATTTATTTGTCTATACAGTAGAAACCTGTTAATTGAATAGTCACTTTGCCAATGAAAATTATTCAATTAACAGTATTCAATTACCAGGGATTTGTCACTTTTCTGTATTCGAGAGATAAACTTGGCATTTATTCTAATATATCTTGTTTGACAGAGCTCCATGAGCTCTATCAAACAAGATATAATAGATTAAATGCCTGTATTGGATGTATTGAGGCCAAATAGGTCTATTAACAAAGGAAAATTGGGGACAGTCAGGGTAATTTCTTGACAGGTTGCAAGATTTTTACTCTATAACCAATATTCAATTAACTGGTAAAATTTGTACTGGAGGTATGGTAAATGGTTTTGAGTTGGGAAATTGTATTCAATGAACAGGGTTATTCAGTTTAGAGATATCCAATTTTGTGGGCTCCACTGTACTACAGTCAAGAGAATACAGAAAAGAGAGAAAGATAAAGAAAACATTTTTTTTTTTTTTTTTTTTTAAATTAGAAAAAAAAAAAGAAGTCCAGGCACATTGTAATCACAGCACTGTATGATAAAGAACAAACAAATACAATTGAATAGATTTATTTAAGGTTTTAATAAGTTTCCATACACGAATCCTGTATTTGTATTTGACTATAAAACAATGAGTAAACATCATAATATATTTGGTTTACAACCACTGAAACACATCCTTTAACAATTCAAAGCTCACAACACTTGCAACAATGAGCACTAACACTAAGTGAGAAACAAAAATATTTTTCTTTAAATTATCCTATTCTACATAATGAATTTCTAACAAATTATATCGCAGTTGTCCAACCTTTTAACTCTTAACTGCAGAGTATTTTTTAATTTTTTTTCATGAAATCCAGTCATGGCTGCTGTGAAACAGCTATAACTGAATATGATGAAAAATCCAAACAAATGATGCTCCGCTATGATTTGTGATACAATTGGTCCAATTTACAGTGATGCATCCTGTTGAACTGAAGCCAAATTATATCCTTTCTGTTGGAAAGAGTGTTGGTGTCTAGACGGGAATATATGCCAGCAGCATGCAAGCAGTTAAGTGCAATGATCTTGGTGGTGAAACATCATTTGAGAGAAGGACATCAAGGCAGACATTTGAGTGCTAGATATCCAGGTATAACGATGTTTGAGCACAACTGTGTTTGGGCACTGTGATATCTGGGAACAGGATTAAAATACAGGGGGGGGGGGGGCATGCAGAGGGGTGGGGCACACATAAGGTCAGGAACATATGGGATGGGAGGTGTCTTCAGCTCCCTACGCCCTCACTTTTTTGGCCAACAATATTAATGAAAGTGTCAATGACACTGTAGCTCAACTTGACAAACTTGAACTTGGTAAGTTATAAGTGAAATGGCAAAATTGAAGATCATTGGTACGAATGTTATTTGGTGAAATTTCAACATAACAGCATTGTGTGTGCACAACATCAGAGTAATCCATACATTTTTAAATGTAAACTGTAAGACTGGCTAAGGGAAGAATGCTGATACACAGTAAGTTCAGAGGTTATTGTAAATGGCAACTTTTTTCACAGAAATGAATGCTAATCAATCGCTCTTATCTAAAGGTCTCGCCTAATGAGCACACCAAGTTCAAAAAACAATCCTATGATAAATGTGGCCTGTAGATCATGTCAAAGAATTTTGATGCACAAATGCAATAAATTCAAAGATTGTTGCTAACAGCAACAGTTTTTGATGGAAATGAAAAGAAAATCAATAGCTCCTATCTTTGTCACCCTGCATAAGCATACAAAGTTTCAAAACAACCTGATAATGAATGTGCCCTCTGGGGCATGCCAAAGGAAGATGTTAATGCACAAATGCACTAAGTTTGAAGGTCATAGCTTGTGGCAATGTCTTTTTCTCACTTTTTTTATGGAAATTCATAAATATACCCTGCAGAAAGTGCAAAAGGGATAAGTTGCTGCACAAATGTAGTAAGTTCAAAGGTTGGTGATAACGACAATAATTTTTTATGGAAATGAAAAAAAAATCAATAGATCACATCTAAAGGTCACCCCGAACACACATACCAAAGTTCAAAGTGATCCCATCATAAATGTGCCTTGAACGGTGTGCCAAAGGGAAATATTGAAGCCTGACTAAACTAATTTCAAAGGCCGTTGCCAGCGGCAACATTTTTGGACAGAAATGGAAGAAAATCGATAACTCCAATATAGATATCACTCTACACAAGCACACCCAGTTTCCAAGCGATCCAATCATAAATGTGCCCTACAGGGTGTGTCAAAGGGAAATATTGATGCATTACTGCACTAAGTTTTTACTAAGTTCATCAGAAGTTGTTGCCTAGTTTCAAACCATTCTGATCATTAATGTGCCCTTAGGGCGTGCCAAAGGAATATATTGATGCCTGACTAAACTAAGTTCAAAGGTCATTGCCAGCGGCAACATTTTTTGACGGAAATGGAATAAAATCGATAGCTCCTATCTAGAGGTCACCCCAATCAAGCATGCAAAGTTTCAAAGCAATCCGATCATAAATGTGACCTGTAGGGTGTGCCCAAGGGAAATATTGAGGTCTGACTAAACTAAGTTCTAAGAACATTGTCAGCGGCAACATTTTTTGACGGAAATTGAAGAAAATCCATAGCTCCCATCTAGAGTTCACCCCAAACAAGCATACCAAGTTTCAAAGCGATCTGATCATAAATGTGCCCTGTGAGGTGTGCCAAAGGAAATTGTGTACGTACGTACGTATGTACACTCAGACGTACGTACATACGCCGACGGACGTGAAGTGATGGCCATAGCTCAGCTTGACTTTGTCAAGTTGAGTTAAAGATATTTCATTGGTGATCTCCAATTCAGTGTCTGCAGTGGTATAATGACTTATTTATTTATTTGGGTTTAATGACACTTTCAACAGCCAGGGTCACCTCGTGTCGGGAGTTTTACTGGTGAAGGAAGCTGGAGTACCTGGAGAGAACCACCATGCAAATGTGAGCAAGTGCCCAACTCCCCCAATGTACTAGCTCCACACAAGCAGGGTTACCATTGGCTGAAGACAAGTGCACCACTGACGTTCTGTACACCTTAGTACACAGTGCTACTGTGCCCCCCGTCGTGGGCGAACAGGATTAAGTACCTAGCCCAAGGACACAACGCATAGGAATCGAACACCGTGCACCTCTCAGTTTGAAGTTCAATGCCGTAACCAGTGAGTCACCATGCTCCTTAAGCAGTGGAGTAGAGACTATCCCAATACTTTGTCAGATTACACAATGTAGGCCTATTGTGTGATCTGGGTTATTTTAAGAAATTGATGGACTACCAGCACAGTTGCATTTCTTAGGTCACAAATTGTTTATATTATATTCTGGGACAAGATCCCAGAACCTCCATTTACATTTCAGCCTAACACCCCCTCCCCTCCCTCCCCAACCCATTCAAATGATCTTTGTTGTCTCTGAAATAAGAGCAAAAAATTCACACACATATCTTTTTGTAATTTATTTCAGTGTTTTCTGCCATATTAAATCAAATTATAAAAAAATAAAATAAATACATATATAAGGAACGTCATGAGACCTTCTGTGTTTTGAATGTGGCAAGTTGCTGGGCCATTTAAGAAGAAGCAATGAATGCATGACAGTTCACAACAGTTGTTCTAAGGAAAAACAGAGCAAGATATTGATAATGAAAAAGAGGAGAGATGATCTAGTTTTTATGAGATGTCAGTGTGATGGAGAATTGGTGGGGAGACAAGCTATGCACTCACAGAATGGATACTTCATGCGATTAATTCTCTGCAGTTTGGCAATGACTGATAAGGTAAATTTTTTGGACCTCTGATATTAAAAAGATACAAAGATTCTGCTTGCAATAGAAATAGGTTTTTAAAAAGTAGGCTCTTTTTTATAACAATGGAAACTTAAAAAAATAAAAAATTAAATGGTTTATGTCAGATATTTTACCCAAGTTAATAAAATTGATAAACTTGTCCCTTAAGTGCAACAAGGCTTTGCAATGTTTTAGCACTGTGAAGTCTTCTTGCACTGAAGAGATGAAATACACCACCGCCCATGCTATTCTGAAGATTAAGATACCTAAAACATAAAACAAACCAAGAACATGAACTTTTAATAGCAAAGAAATAATTATAAAAAAATAAAATAAAAAAACGCCCGCCCACATGTAATTTTACAAAAAATGGCCTGAGAAACAGATCTACTTTGTGAGGCCTTAATGAAAACATGTGAGAAAATTATTTCTTCAAAGAATAAAAGGTCACCTGAGTAAATTGTCTCCATGACAGACATTTAAATTCTTTAAATTTCTATGAAAATGCTCTTACAGATCATTTTCATACAAATTTATAGAACGTGACATTTTCACATTATGAGCACAAGTTAGCTGAAATCAACAAATTTGCTTATAACTGCAAGATTCTTGGTCAATAAGATCTGCCATGAAACTAAAACAGTTGACCACTGACCTTTAACTTCAAAATCTTTAAGGATTCATAACAAAGACAACAATGTAATTGTGAAACAGAAAACTTAAGTGTTATGATTTCACTTGACTGCTTATGCACTAAAAGCCCATCTTTGGTCTCTATTCAGAAATTATGATACCATGATTATAAGTCTCCTTTATGCAGTTATATTTTTCTCTTGGAAGCAAACATGTTTTGATCATAAGGATTTTTACTTGTTACATTTCATTGGAGAGTGCCAAAAAGCATGTTTCAATAAGATGTTATGTGTCACACACAGATGATGAAATTCTCTCGGCAATTATCATGAATTTTTTATCCCTTTACATAATGTATCATCCAAATTCAGCCACTGCCTTTCAAAGTCATTCATTTTTCAAAATTTTTGTTTCTAAAATGCCAAAACTCCTCATTTAAATTGGGTTATTTTTTCAAATTTTCCTTTTAAAACATAGCTTGAGATCTCGTCCTGTTTATGACTATTTCGAATGTTTATGTTATTAAATGTTTAGTAACCAAAGAATTTTGCAATTGTCATCCTCAGTTGTACTATATAAAGGGTTAATTACCTCCTCCTTGAGAATTGAGTTCTTTAGATATTGTTTGATGGATGAAAAGAACACATAAACAATAATTTAAATTTCCACAACCTCTCCATGTATTCAAAATTCCAATACAAAAGGTGGAATTAATAAAATTTGAAGACCAAAAAAAAATCAACCAAAATCCTTAGCTTCCATATTTTGTAAGAGATTCACAGTGTGTTCTCAAAATGTCGAAAAACTGAAATTCACACCTCAGAGGTAAAAATTGGGGAGCAAACAAAGATGCACTTCTCAAGCTTTACAAATCATTCAAACGTCAATGAGAATTATACAGAAGACACCCATAGTTTTTCCCCACAGTTATAGACCCTTCCCACAAAATATCCCATCCTAATTAGATATACACTATAGCCTTAAGCCTATTGTTCTCTTGTGTAAACACACCGGTAGATTTTCATTTTTTCTACGTTTTGAGTTACAGCCAGATTCACATCCCCTGTGCCCTGACTGGATTGAATTCATTAACGAAACAAAACACACTTTATTAAAATAATGTAAAATCACAACTGGTATCAAATGTCAAGTAACTGTCACAAAAGAAGGCCAAATGGAAGAAACTAAAAGACAGCAACATATTAAAAGATGCAGAAACAGTGGAAGAATAACAAATGTGAAGAAGACTCTTTAAAGGCTGACTTTCGGTGAAGCATGTTTCTTCTGTATCTTCATAATGTGACATAATGCCATCGATCCACTACAAAAATAAGAAAAGAATGGAACATAAATTATTACTCATTTACACTTTATTAAGTTGTTTGCAGAGGTTACACCATAGAAAGCAAGTGATATTAAATATACAATCGCAAGGGTGTTCACGAGGACTTTGCCTGAGTGAACAATCCCGTGCGATTATATGTTCAATATCAACGAGTTGTGACAGAGTTGTTTTCTTACACAAACAAGAAAAACTCAATATCAAATCTTGATTAAATTAACTGAAATTGACACTTTTTTTCTCATTCTTTTCAAGACTCTCCTTTTTTGAGTCAGCAAAATCTAAATCGTTATATAGAAAATGTCTTTTTTATCGTACTTTTTTTTGTTTATGTCACAGCTGACACTATTTCAACTCACTGTCTTTGTTCTCGAAAGATATCCTTTTCCGCCCAGGTCTTGCAGAGCTTGGGGTGACATTTGTTGTATGCAGCATATGCTCTTGTCAACTCTTTGAAATATATCACTTCTTTTAAACAAAGGAGTGACATCATAACTATGTGACAATATCTTTTCCTCCTTCATACCAAGCACAAGATAAAACAAGGCACTCACATGACAATGTTGTTTCACCTTTAAGGGCCAAGAGATTTTTTAATATATTTTTGCTTTGACAATCCACATCCTATGACTTTGCAGTTGTTTCTTAGCAAGTCTTGGCTGCCTATGAAGACAGCCAAGGCTTACTTCGAAACACCTGCCATGGCACTTCGAATGTAACTTGCAGGCTTACACCAAAACTGCATGTCGGGTCACCTGTTTGGTTGCAGTAAAATGTGATTAAAGTTGGAATTAGGCCCCTAAGTGTTAAAGAAGTATTTAATTAGCATCTATGGCTACTTAACACTACAGAGGAATGATGTCATTTAATTATTTATAACTCTAATGTCTATGTCAGATAATTTTTTCTAGTATTGGGATGCTATCACAGAAATTATGCCCAGATATCCAGTAAAGCAAAACTAAGGAGCCCAAATATCACCTCAGGACTTAATTTGAACAAACTTGAATCTGGCCCCTTCCCCTTCACTCCCAGGAGGCCATATATCAAATATCAATAGATTTTGAATGGTTAGATTAAACATATTTATTTGTTGTTTGATGTTAAATGACAAAAGGATTAGAGCACAAGTTATAATAACTTATTTCCGCTCCTCCACTGTACAGTGCAATGATGAATATAATCAAACGTGGAAAAATGATGTACATAAATAACAATTATAATTTTCTTATAGAACGAAGTTACTAAGAAAAAGAATATAAACATAATGGGTGCACAGAGTTAAGTGGTGTTTATTTCTATGGTTGGTCAGTCAATAACAGATTATGGTCAGAGTGATAAGCTGTAAGTTTAGTCTTTTAATTAATGTAAAATTGATATACATGCCAGTATGCTTCAGCAGGTGGCGGGAGAAACCATTTGAACAGGTGCCTTCTAAATTATATGATAACTTGTCAAGGGTGAGTACTGAAGCAGCAGTGAAGAAATTATAACAGTACTATTTATCTTTATCTATTTATCTAGTTTCACTACTGTCATTATTTGAAGTAATAATAATAATAATAATAATAATCCCAATAAATGTATTTTTGTTAGAATCAGAAGGTATTCTGTCGAAATTATTTGCCACCCTGTGGGTTTTGAACTAAGGTTGATGGATATCTCAGTTGTTCTGTTTCATGAGATGCTGATGTGACTGTAAAATAATGATAACAAGAGCAACCCATGGCATGGAAAATGCCCCCCGAGATGTGTTCTAAAAGGGAAGGTAAGTCTCTCAGGGTATAACCAAAATCAAAAGGAAGCTACCTCTAGACACCAATAACGCATAACCAAAAAATGAAATTGATTCGAGTCAGTATTCATTACTTATTGAGTGGAAACCAAATTCAAGATGGCCACCATAATGAATTGGCCAATGGCGGCCATCTTGGTTCAGCTGACTGGCCCGAAATTGAAAGGGAGCTTCCTCTAGACACCAACAATGCATAATTCAAAAACAAAAATGATTCGAGTCAGTATGCATAAGTTATTGGGACGGAAACCAAATTCAATATGGCTACCCCAGCGGCTATATTGAATTGGCTAGCTGAACCAAAATCAAAAGGAAGCATTGTATGATCATCCACAAGTAGCCACTAAAAAAATGAGTTGATCAAATTAGTGTTTTTTTAGTAATCTGACGGAAACCAAAAGTTAACGGATGGACGTCGGATGATGGATGATAGACGGACATGGTGAAAACATAATGCTCCAAGAGAATCTCTGCATGGTGCAGATTATATGTACTAGATTGTGCAACTCGACGGGGTAGTAAATGTACATCTTAGATATTCTGGTGCTTTGTGGTTAATTATTTTGTAGTGTACTTAATTTGTAGATTTCACATAGGCGTGACTGGGTTCCAACCAAGTTCAAGCAGAATGTTCTGATCATACCGATCTAGTAAGGCCTGTAATAATACAGTCTGTGTCTACGTGAATCTGAGGCCAGCTGGGGTGTTGTATACCAAATATCAAAACATTATAAATATTCCTTTTTTTACACCAACTTAAAATTAGAGTTCTCATAGACCATATATTATCAAACCGGGGTCTTTATTTGAAAAAACTCGAAATTGGATCCCATATGAATACTGTATACCAAATATCAAAAGATTCTGGTTGGTGGTTCTGGAGAAGAAGATTTTGAGAATATTTTTTTTTAGATCTGTTTTTCCTACTGCTCAAGTTGTAAATTACGCAGACAGATGCAGTTAGTTTATTAGGTAAAGGGTTAATCTTTTTCTCAATCATGCGAAAAACCCAAATAACTAAATGTTTATACAGAAATAACCCACACACCAAAATGAGTTTTGCAAAGACAAGAAAAATAAATGTACAGATAATTCAGAAGTAATCTTGGACCCAAGAAACTATGTGTTGGAGGTTTTATTTTCACAACATCTAATGACAAAGAGACAGATAAACACACGGATATACATTAATCCAACAATACCGGTAATGCAGAGGAGTAAAATAAACAAAACTTCATCATGAAGTCTTGCTCAACTTTGCATTTGTAAACAGTATATGAAACAAGGTGTTATACTTACCATCAGATTCCAGAGGTGCACCAACATTGTAAGCCTGAAACAATAACAGTGAGTAGTAATACACTTTTTGAATACAAAATTCTTGTTTTTATCAAACTGCTGTAGAGCTGCCGTGGACTGGTCATAATCCACACATGGACAGTAATGTCCACACATGACTTTACTTGATAATAAAACACAGCAGCAAAATTTTAATTAATGAAGCACCGGGTTGTGCCCAGTGCTTCATTAATTAAATTTCTGATGATTATTCCTATAATCAGTGTTTGGAATTTAATATCATTCCTATTGTCATAAGCTTTTATTTAAAAAACTGTGTGGACCTTTAATGAGATACGTATTCTTTCATTTTTAAAAAATAGAGTGCCATTTCTGAAACTGTCAAAACCAGTAAGTGGCCTTATTTTTGATCATGTGCAAGCCCTTGTAAATGATTGTCTAAACCACGTCCACAATAAAGGTTGTCTCAATGGTTAAAATAAAGCTGTATTACTTTTTAAATCTTTTTCTGATACTGTATCAGTTGCACCCCCAAATAAGCTAAATTGTCCCCTTTTACGCATAATTGTTGTATAAGTCATAGTGACATTGAACCAGAGATCATTTCGAGTACTTTTGGGTTGCATAAGTTACTAAGTATACACATACCACAACCTGAATGTTGAAAATTATGGGAGTGCACAAATTCAGGGAATGAATACTTTGTCATCTTTGTGTATATAAACTCACGTTTTTACATATAAGTAATAAAATTACTCACAAAATCATTATAGGGGTGTTTGTTTTATTTATTCTGTCCATCTCAGAAACAAATAAAACCTGGGGGCCAAGTTGATCAACATTTCCATCAACACTGTCATTGTGAACTTTGAACTTATGAATAATTACTAAGCTGTTCAATGGCAATGAAGACGTCGGTAAGATGTCCTGATCACTTTTGGAACCAGTTTTAAAAATAACCAACAGTCTCAAACTGAACTTTGTTTTATCACTTCGAATATTTTTTTACAGATGTTATCCCAGAAATTAAAAATGAATTCAAATAAACAGAGTGTTTATATCTTAACCCTTTAACAACTGTGTTATCAATGCATCACATCACATGCAATTTTGGATGTATGTGTGTACACATGGTGCAGAGACAGAAGCAAAGGGAAAGGGAAGCCTGCACAATAATCCATTAAAACATTAATAATGGGCACTTATGTGAACATTAATAGTCAACACAAACATACCTCTGGGCATATATATTAACACTTAAAATACAATAGGTCATAAGAACTGAACAATGGGGAGGAAAATACAGGATGTGAGGTGCCCGCACTCCATAAACAGCTGTATTAATTAATATTCATGAACAAAGGAAATTTAAATACTGTAGTGACGAATTGTTTTGGAAGAAAAGGTCATGGCACTTAATCATTCTCCCTCATGTCTGAGATGTCTCTTTATTGTGATTTTAAATCAAAATAAAATAATACTGTGCATGTTTGTAAATGAAAGTGTCAAGGACACTGTAGCTCAACTTGTTAAGGCATGTACATATATAGTATGTGACACTGCAATGACCTGATAACAAAGGTACATATAAAGTATTGTAACGGTCTGTACATAAATACTGACCGTAGCCTGTAACAAATGTATAGGTAAAGTATTGTAAAGGTGGGCGACAGTCAGATGCTAAACTAGAAAAGAAATCTTTGAGTCCCAGAGTGGGTCTGACTGAACCCCAAAATATTTGTTCTCATAGCACAGTGATAACAAAGGCACCCCAAAACACACTCGCTCCTGTCCCAAGGTGAAAACAAAGGGACCCAAGAAGTTTTGTGAAGATCAGTTCATAAATACGAGCTGTATAGAAGTTGTGACAAAAACTGATTGGACTTAATTTCGATACAAAATGGCCACTGGCAGCCATCTTGAATTTTGGACCACACCCAGAAACACTCGTTGTCGTCCCAAGGTGATAACAAAGGTACCCAAGAAGTTTTGTGAAGATCGGTTCATAAATACAGCCTTTAGCCCGAGCTGTATTGACATGTGCACTTACAGAGTATAAGCAGCACTGAATAAATCAAAGTTCATTTAATTTGCATAATTTCAGCACGAGAAAAAAACGTGTACTATATGTGATGTATTCCATGTTTTCAAACATTCATACAAAAATTTATTCAAATCAGAACTTTCATACAGAAGTTCTGTACAAAAGACTGATTGCACTAATTTTGGTACAAAATGGATGCTGGTGGCCATCTTGAATTTCAGACCACACCCAAAAACACTCGTTCTCATCCCACGGTGATAACAAAGATACCCAAGAAGTTTCATAAAGATTGGTTCACAAATATGGCCTCTAGCCTGAGCGGTATAGAAGTTGTGTACAAAAAAACTGATTAGACCTAATTTCGGTACAAAATGGCCACTGGCAGCCATCTTGTATTTTAGACCGCACCCAGAAACACTCGTTCTCGTCCCATGGTGATAACCCAAGACGTTTCGTAAAGATCGGTTCATAAATACAGACTCTAGCCCGAGCTGTATTGACATGTGTACTTACTGTGTGAAAGTAGCACTGAAAAAATCAAAGTTCATCTAATTTGCATAATTTCTGCATGAGAAAAAAACGTGTATTATATGTGATGTATCCCATGGTACTAAACATTCACTCAAAAAATTATTCAAATCAGCGCTTTCATATGGAAGTTCTGTGCAAAAATCTGATTGCACCTAATTTTGTACAAAATGGCTGCCATCGGCCATCTTGAATTTTGGACCGGACCCCAAAACACTCGTTCTCATCCCACAGTGATACCAAAGGTACCCAAGAAGTTTCGTAAAGATCGGTTCATAAATACGGCCTCTAGCCCGAGCCGTATTGGCATTTGCACTTTTAGTGCTGAAAGTAACACCAAAAAACATCAAAGTTAGTCTAATTTGCATAATTTACGCATGAGAAAAAAAAAACGCATTATATGTGATGTATCCCATGGTACTAAACATTCACAAAAAATTATTCAAATCAGAGCTTTCATATGGAAGTTCTGTACAAAAACAGATTTCTGCATCGTCGGTACAAAATGGCGGCTGGCAGCCATCTTGAATTTCAGACCGCACCCAAAAACACTCGTTCTCATCCCACGGTCATAACAAAGGTACCCAAGAAGTTTCGTAAAGATCGGTTCATAAATGCGGCCTCTAGCCTGAGCCGTATCCAATTGTTGACAGACGGACGACGGGCCATGACAAAAGCTCAAATTTGGCTTTGCCAAAGTTGAGCTAAAAATGCTTTATTAAAGATATTGGTTTCACCTGAACATAAGGTAGTGAGTACAGTAAATTTTATTCTATTGTTAATCACCAAAAATATAACTATTGTCAACTGTTTATGAACTCAGCTGAAACGAACAACCCCGGAGTTTTCACCCCCACAATTGGATATTCTATCCTATCGATGTATAAGATGCACCCTTAATTTGGGGATCATTTTTTTAGTGAAATAGTGTGACTTATACACCAGCTGGATAAACTTGACTTTATACATGTATTGAGGTCATGAAATAGCCATAATGGAGAAGTAACAAGTGTTCCAGATTCGCGTACATAAGAAATTTGGGCGAATTTTTTATGTGAATCAATTTGTGGATTCGCATCTTGCATCAAAATTTTGCCCTTATTATTGCATCTGTGGCAATATTGCCCACCTGCGGCAAGTGACCAGTTCAGGGCAGCCTATCTAATTTTTGATGATTATTCCAAAAATGAGTGTTTGGAATCTAATTTTATTGTGACCATGGAAATATTGCCCACCTGTGGAAAGTCCATGGTGGCCATACTGTATTTTCTCATCATCCTTCTTGCTTTTTTTGAAATATTCTTTCTACCGATGCCATTTTTGATTAATAAACTGACCCTGATATTATCAGATATATATTCTGATAGTGACCTAGTATGGTACAGTAGTACTCTTTTAATTGAATCGCTACTTTGCCAAAGAAAACTATTCAATTAACAAGAGTCTTCAATCAACAATTGTTCACTTCCATGTATGCTAGAGATAAAACAGCATTTATTCTATTATATCTTGTTTAACAGAGCTTATGGCTCTCTGTCAAAGAAACTATAATAGATTAAATGCCTGTATTGGATGTACTGAAGCCAATTAGGTCTAGTAAAGAATTCACTGACTGTCAGGGTAATTTCTCAACATATTACAAGATTTCTGTATTTCATCAGAGGTTTCTGTATTGAATATTACAAGATTTCTGTATTGCATTAACAGTCAAATTTGTACTGAAAGTTTGTAAATGGTTTTGAGCTTGGAAATTATATTCAATTTACAGTATTATTCAGTTTACAGATACCCAATTGATTGAGCTCCACTATATATATATAATGTAGAGATGGGTAATATACAAAAAAATGAACCGATATCAAAATCATGGGGAAACCAAAAAAAACAAACTGAACCAATCGTGGAATACCAAAACCATCTGAATTTTCAAATTTTCCTACATTTGCTATTTATAAGTCCCTGTTGAGGCTTGATAACAGTTGAAAGGTTAATTTTCATGAAAGATGTGACTGATTTTGTTTCCGGTTTTGTTAACCCTCAATGGACAGGCAACTGTAATGAATTCCCACTACACTACAACCTGCACATGTTCAATTGCCTAGCAGTGATTTCTAGTTAAGTAAGGTGGCCAAGACCTGACTAGAAATCACTGCCTCCGTAACCTACAGACAATTAACAGTCAAATTTGTACTGAAGGTTTGTAAATGGTTTTGTGCTTGGAAATTATATTCAATTTACAGTATTATTCAGTGTACAGATATCCAACTGAGTGGGCTCCACTATATATATATGTGATGTAGAGATGGTTAAAATACAAAAAACCGAAGTGATATCAAGATCATGGGGAAACCAAAAAACCAAACCGAACCAATCGTGGAATACCAAAACCATCTGAATTTTCAAATTTTCCTACATTTGCTATTTGTAAGTCCCTGTTGAGGCTTGACAACAGTTGAAAGGTTAATTTTCATGAAAAAAGTGACTGATTTTGTTTTCAGTTTTGTTAACCCTCAATGGCCAAGGCAACTGTACTGAATTCCCACGACACTACACCCTACACATGTCCAATTGCCTAGCAGTGATTTCTGGTTAAGTAAGGTGGCCAAGACCTAACTAGAAATCACTGTCCAGGTGTTTTTTCTATTGGTAGCAGGATTTTCTAAAGAGAGCATGCTCAGGGTACATGCTTTGAAATCGCAACAGCCGGAAATAGGTCTTTAAACATTAAGTTACTGTAGATATGATTTGTGGTTGTAAAAGAATGCCAATGTTGAGCTCATTAGCAGTGTCATTTCAATGGTAAAGTGCTGGAAGTCCATATTTGGGTTTTATTCTTAAGTGTAGGTACCACAATTTGAAGGCTCATATTCAGTGGATGTGCTTTGTATTATCTTTGAAGTGATATTATTTACTTGGCGAGGGTTTGCCTTATTACGATTTATGGGAGAGTGCCCATAGGCACTCTCCCATAAATTGTAACAAGGCAAAGACTTGTGCACAAGATAATTTAGAACTCTACCAGTTAAAGCGTTGTGGTAGAATGGTACAACAACTTATTCTGTTTTTCAGCAAATTTCAGTCTAGTAAAATACTGAATATCAAACCGATACTGAGGTATACCCCCTTAAAAATACCGAAACTGATACTGTACTTAAAATTCCAATACCGCCCATCTATAATATGAGGTCAGTAAATTCCATATCAGCCAAATTTATTTACCTATTTATTGGTGTTTAAGGTCACATACTAGATCAAGTCAGGCCAGTCAATCGTTTATACCCCATGTTGCCTATTTTAGAGGACTCGCACCCCAAGCATTAGTGAGTGGGTCCTATTTTACCAGTGAAAAAGAGCTTGTTTACCACGGTAAACAAGAACTGCTTCATTTCCTGGGGTTCCCACGGGGATATCAGCCAAATAAAAGATAAGATATTAGGTAACGAACAAATGGTACCATGTATATTTCTTTGACAATGAAAAAGCACTGTTATGAATATATCTAACAGACTATTTATTCTGTATTATTATTATTTATTGGTGTTTAAGGTCACATACTTATGCACAATGGCTAATCGTGAAGGTTTTACGGGTGGAGGAAGCTGGAGTACCCGGAGAGAAGCACCGAGCATCGACAAGCAGCTGTCAGCTCCTCAACATTCTAACTCTGTTCGAGCTCCGCTCAAGCAGTGTAACAGTGGTTGAAGACATGTGCATCATCGATGTGCAGTATGCCTTAGTACACGGCGTCATCATGCCCTCATCTAGGTAACCGGTATAAAGTGCCTTGCCAAGGATGCAACATGGGTTGTCCTGGATGGGGATCAAACTCGGGACCTCTAGCATAGAAGTACAACAGGCTACCACTGAGCCACCACACTCCCTGCTTTGGTACTATCAGCAAATCTAAGTCAAATCAGATAACGAAAACCAAACCAATATCATGATACACTCGTCATCGCGCTGCCTGTATTCTGTAAAAGCAATTGCAATGATTAATAAATAAATAATGGAATTTTGATATGTATATTCAAATTTTAACATGCATAAATTGTTCGGACAATTAACATGGGCAATTTTTTGGTTTTCCCATTCTGTTCTGTTTTTTCTTGAAAAACAGAAAACTGACCCGAGACCCAGCAAAAAATGGCTGTACAGTTTTACAGTGTTTGGGCATAAACTGATCAAAGTATCTTACTGGAGGGGGGGGGGGGGGACTGGACTAGTGACAACTATGGACTCTCGCCACTTGTTCTATCCGGCAAAGGAACGAAAACCTCTTCTTCTCATTGTCATGTCTTCTCTCTTATTGACTAGTCCACAGAAATTGTGACAATGAAAACACAACAATGTTCAGATGAACTTGATTCATATTACTACTGGGTTTTTTTCGGACGGAAAAGGCTTAGCAACTGATCCACTAGAATCCCTAAGAATGATCAAAGCGAAGATAGGCTGAACCCAGTACAGATGGGGTTTTGTGGAGATGTCATACAAACTATTGATGGTGTTATCAAAGTTAAGCTTAGAGCCTGAAAAGTTATTTCCTATGTGTTCTCAATACACAGAAAAAACGATCCGAAACCAAGGTTTTTACCTGACACCGAACCCAAATCGAATCGGAAAAATGAAAATCACCCAGCTTTATCAGAGGGATGTTCATTCATAAGTCATTTGTAGATTTCAACTAACAGTATGGTATATACTCAGCTTGTGAAATTCTTAGTTGTTAATAAACAAATATTTAATGTGCTTTTTTTCAACATAGGCAGACTAATACTACAGATGAACTGCCATTATTTTGATCTTTTACATTTATTTGATCGTTTACATTTACACACCCATGTATCATCACTTGATCATCATTGAAAAGCTCTAATATTTTAGGAACAAGGTTCATACACACTAAGGGGAAGATGCAGGACTTTTTGGGGTAGGCCCAAAGGTAGCAAGGTGGCCAGGGAGCAGGGGAAGGATTCCCCTCTTACCCTCCCTGCCTGTCAGAAAAACTGTTTGCCAAACGCCAAAACTTTCTCTGAAAGACACTATTTTGTGAGAAAAAATGCTGGCTGTTGGATGCAGCCACAATTTTCATTTGGCAACAATACCCTTATGTTCTGTATGTCAACTGCATGAAAGCGCTTGTACGTTTTTTTATTTTTATTAACCCTTCACCCAACGTAGGTTCTCAAGAAGATTTCAAAGAATATTCCTATTTTGCACAAAGTTAAAATTAGGGCCCCCAGGAAGCCCAAATATTATTTACCCAGGGACTTTATTTGCAAAAAACTCTAAATTCCCCCCCCCCCCCCCCCTCCCCTCCACCCCCAAGGATGTTGTATACCAAATATCAAAAAATTCTGACTGATGGTTCTGAAGAAGATACTGATAATATTGCCAATTTTACACAATGTTAAAATTTCCACACACCCCTCCCCGGTTAACCAAATATCAACTCAGGGATTTTATTTGAATAAATTGAGTCTGAACCCTCTAAGGACGATGTATACCAAATATCAAAATGTGACAGTAATATATTAGGGGATGATATTGGTTTTAATAAAAGTAGGGGAATTGATTGAATGGATCACTTAAATTGTCAAATTTCTTATGAAATTTCTTATGAATCATAATATTCATTAGTTATCAGCAATTTTAATTTCATCAGTTTTGCTGAATCACATTGAATTCAAGTTTGCATGTGTTAATATTTTACTAACTGTTTTTCTGCTATTTACTTATTATTACTTTCAGCTGCATTGGTTTTCAGAAGGTTAATTATCTCTTCCAGTCGATCAGTTCTTCACTGGTTTTGCTAAAACCCTCACTCAGCAAAGGCATGAAGTGAGTAGTGTTTAACTAATTTTCTATTGGTTAGTTAGGTTCTGCAGTAAATTGCTGTGTTCAGGTCAGATCAGTTCCCTCTCCAATTTAAGTCTGATCGTTGATTTTGTTGTGGATTAAATATAAAAGTAAAAGTTATTATAGTTAAGAAAATTACTGTGGCTAGTGAAATTCTGTGGATTTCATGGAAAACCCGTATCAGGAGTGGACAGGACATTTTCACCATCGTCCATGGAATTTTATTAGTTTATTTTAAATTATTGTTCCTTGGAGGGAACTGGCAGCCAGGACAAAGTAGCATGCTGCTGTTTGGTTCTGACTGCCATGTCCACTAGCTGGTTCCAATTTTTGAGCATTTAGGTCATTGCTAATTTACTATTAGTTTAAATATTAAAACAATGTAAGCGTTATGCGAATATATATTGGTGTATTTCAGTAAATTTGTAATATTTGGTTAATTTGTCATTTTGGAATATTTTCCAGCATTACTGTGCTGTTGAGTTAGTTGTTTATTCTCAGTGATTGTGAGTGATCGACTGTGGGTTGGCCACAGCTGATCCCCCCACCACTGCGAATATGCTACTTTAGTAATTTCAGCTCTAATATAGTTTTGCCCACCACTCCTATGATTCTTCTTTATCATGTACGTATCCAGCCTAGTGTTGAAACGATTAGTGATTTTCAGGAATTGACTAGTCGCCAGCAGTAATCGATTACTTTTAGACTAGTCGAAGCCCCCATGTTATTGGTATCGAACATGTGTACCACCATTCTTTCCTGGTTAAAACTAACAGTAATACCTGCAATGAAACAATGACAAGTGAAGCTTTCAAAGTCCCCAAAACCTCTTTCAGTTTTGAGAGAGAATTAATGTTGATAGCTTCTGTTTAAAATCATTTTTTCTCAATATAGCCACTGATATTTTAACAAAATAAATCATTATTCAGGTTTTTTTTTTTTATTCGTTCCATCCCATTGAATGTCAACAAAAGGAAGTGCTCTTTACGCATGCGTGATGCACATCCCCTGTTAAAAATTAAGCACAGTTGACGCCCACAGCAGTCATCAGTCTGTCAACAAATGTACACAGAACACTCCCAAACAACTTCGTGTGACTTAACCTCTTGTCTGTCCATAATTATGCATACATCAAATACACCTACTAAGTTCCATATTGTCTGCTTTGAAAATCATCACCTGACCTGATTGGGTTTCCTCTTAACTCAGTCACAGTTCGAGGAAAAGCTAGTTTCATTTTCAATTTCCAAGAAACTCACAGATTTCCAGGAATTTGTCTGCATGAATTAACAAATTGAAAATAAAAAGCACATGGATTTTGTAATTGGTTCTTTAGTGATAACAAATTGTCCCAAATACGAACTGGTATGTGTTCTTCCATAATTTCTCTTTGATGTTTCTGTAAGACATTTCGAACTTACCAGTACCAAGTGAACAAATTGATGTCTGTGGGTGGCCTAATTTCATGTCAACTTTGGGTCCTAATTTTCCTGCAGACTGCTCACTCGAGAATAAGCTCACCCATATATTTTTCCATGTTTATTTTCCCTGTTTACTTCACCAAGTCGTCAGTGCCTGGATTCGCCCTTGTGGTAAAATAATGTTATTGTAACATTACTGATAGACTGTAAAATGAATGTTTCAATGCATAAGGCATCTTTGAAGTTGTACATCAAAGTATTTTTCTTCAATGCGTGCCAGTGATTAGGTTAGATGAAATCAGTGCTTGTAATGCTGCTGAAATCTAAGTTGTAACATTATTGGCATCAACAAACGTCAATGATTGCATTGATATTAACTTCTCAATACAATTTAAAATAGATCCACCACGAAGCAGAAATGTCTCATGTTTGTAATCATTAACCCCCAATATTGGCATTTTACGACTTCATCTTTTGAGTTTCCCAACTAGTTGACTGGCAGATTTCAGAGTCGAATTTTATGAAAATCGAATCGACTTCGACTAGTCGACTAATCATTTCAACACTAATCCAGCCAGAATAGGGATATGGTCACCACAGAATTGTTGAGTAGGAACCTGTCACACTGAGGGTAGGCATTGTATATATATATATATATATATATATATATATATATATATATATATATATATATATATATATATATATATATATATATATATATATATATACATGTTTACTGTTTTATAATATTTTATTGTGGGAGGTATATGCTTTCCTGTGAGAACCCCAGGAAGTGAAGCAATGCTTGTTTACTGTGGTAAACAAGCTCCGTTTTACTGGTAAATTTTACCCAGTTATTTATGCCTGGGGTGGGAGTCCTCTTATAGGCAACATGGGCATAAATGATCGGATTGACTTGACTTTACCCCCCATGTTGCAAGCACAATTAGTCATTATGTAGGGGTATGTGGCCTTAAACACCAATAAATAGGTATATGCTACAGTAGGCATCAATATTTTTAATGCGTTTGTTTGGGTACTTTCCATTTACGTTTCTTGGAAAGTTGTCTGGTGCGAGTCTATTCTTGTAGACTCAGTTGTGGTAATTAGTCTTGGTAACCGATATGTTGTATGCAAGTCTGCTGTTATTTACAACACTAGACTGCGCGATAGGTTAGGCATGAGTTCTCTCTGGTGTTGTCACTTTGTATTTTCGTTTAGTACAAAGTGAAATACTATTCATTTTCAACAATTGGGGTTAACTTATTTCACCTAGCAGTGGAATGTTTGTATTTAATTTGGGATCAACATTGTTGTTAATTATTTTAAGTACATGTATATTTATGATAATATAGGGGTAATCAGATGTGTATCATTCATAGCTATACTACGGTGAATGTGTTGTAACCTTATTAATATACATAGTCTATTGGAAGTATTGTTACGGCATAGGATGGATAGATTGGCATGTCCATGGATGTTGCATCGTATACTGCTGTGCCTTAGCAGAATGAGCTCTTGGAGCTCATTATGTTGAGATACATCAGTCAGTGATGTCATATGGGTGGACCACATTTTGGCCAAACATGAGTTGTTACACTTAGCTGGGAAGAGCTCTGGAACCTGTTTCCAGCTGGGTGTACCAACTTATATTTGGCAAACAAATTCAGTCTTTGTGACTAAATGCATTCGGTGCATGAATGGAAATTGTTATCCAGCATATCATCTGCAAATCTGTTGTTTGCCCAAGAGTTATTTTGTTTTATTTTACTGTAAATTCCAGGGTTCTTTGTGCACTTCCTGATAGATGTTTTTATGGCAGTGTTGAAACATCATGATTGTGTGAAATAAAGAATCCACGTTAGATTTACATCCGCATCTGAGTTATTGTTATTTATCACTACTCCTGCGGTTACAAAAAGATTCTGATTGTATCTCAAGAAGCAGATTTTTAATGATTATTCCTCATAATGCACAAAGTAAAAATTTAGGCTGCAATAAGGAGCCCAAATATTATTCAGTGGACTTGATTTGAACAAACCTGAATCTGACCCCTATAAGGGTGCTGTATACTATATATCAAGAAGATTCTGACAGGTGAATCTGAAAAAGATTTGTAAAGATTAATCCCCATATTGCACTATGTTAAAATTTGCATTCCCATAGGTCTTGATGGACTTGATTTGAAGAAACTTGAATCTGACTAGCGGTTCTGCAGATGAAGAGTTTTAAAGATTATTTCTCATATTGGACTAAGTTAAAATTCGGGCTCCAATATGGAGCCCAAATACTAACCCAGAGACTTGATTTGAACAAACTCAGATCTGACCTCCCTAAGGATTCTGTGTACCAAATACCAAAGGATTCTGACTGATGGATCTGAAGAAGATTTTTAAAGATTATTCCTCATACTGAAAATTTGGGCTCCCATAGAGAACCCAATTATTAACTGAGGGTCTTCAGTTGAACAAATTTGAATCCAACCCTTGTAAGATTCTGACTAGTCCTTATAGTATTAAACTAAGTTAAAATTTGGGCTCCAATAGGGAACCCAAATATTAATCCAGGGACTTGGTTTGAACAAAATTAGATCTTACCTTCCTAAGGTTGCTGTATACCAAATATCAAAAGATTCTGACTGGTGGATCTGAAGAAGATTTTTAAAGATTATGCCCCATATTGCACTATGTAAAAATTTGGGCCCCCACATGAAGCCCAAATATTAACTGAGGGACATGATTTGAATAAAGCAGGGCACCAGTCATCTTTGTCATCTCACATTATATATAGTTCTGCTGGAAATTGTACATAAATAACATTGAAAATAAAGACTGGGTATAGTTTCCGCTATCTAAACAGAAACAGCATCTGCACCCATGCCACCAGCAATGCTAATTCCAGTCTCACAAGACACTACCACTGTTGAAAGAAAAGTTAATGTTTCCAGGCAATATCAATGATGAGTGGTTGCTAGCAGCAAACCCTGTGCAGTGCCTAGTACCGATGATTCTCACACCCATTTCTATTTTTGAACTATAATCCTCACTGGGTAATATTCCAATTACATCAACAAGGTATGCCTTCAACAAAGGCATGCCTCTGTGATGTAGGCTTACAGCAACCCCTGCCTCCAGTCAGTCATTTTCTGATTTGATTCAAGATTTGATTTAAATTCAAATAGACCCAATTTGATTTGAGATTCAATTTGAAGCAAAAACGAATGATTCGCAGGGCCCTATTGTATGGACCCAGAACAAATAATTTGTATAATTTTAAGACCAGATGCAATTTGAGAGATTGGGAGCATGGTGGCTCAGTGGTCAACTGTTTGACATCTATGCTAGAGGTCCCGAGTTCAATCCACGTACGGGATGACCCGCGTTGTGTACTTGGGCAATGTACTTCATCCCGGTTACCGACATGGGGGCACAATGATGCCATATACTAAGGCGTACTGCATGTCGGTGGTGCTCATGTCTTCAACCGCTGTAACCCTGCTTGAGCAGAGCTTGAACAGAGTTAGAATGTTGAGGAGCTGACAGTTGCTCGTCGATGCTCGGTGGTTCTCTCCGAGTACTCCGGCTTCCTCCACCCATAAAACTGTCACGGCCAAGATTAGCCATTGTGCATAAATATGTGACCTTAAACACCAATAAATAAATTAATAATCTGAGAGGTGTAGAACACTCATTTTGTAAGAATACTTGCAATCATAATCTGAATGAAAAATATACATCTGCCTTCTATGCAGTGACTATGTTGTCAAGTTAAATTCAATGAATACAATTTATACATGCATGGAGGGACAGACAGCTTTAAAAACAATCTGATGTACAAGACAAGAGAATAGCACCAAACTTTAATAATAATTAATACTTATTCTGAAATCAGTTTTTGGAAATCATGAGTTTAAACCTGGACATTTATAGACCTGACCACTACCCAAGACATTTCATTTGAAAACAACTCAAATAGTAAATGGAAATGCAGATAGGAAAAGAGCTGTACATCATAAACAGTTGATCAGAATACTCACTGGTGCTGCATTCACATGTCCCTCAGCATCATCAGGAGACATCAAGTAGGGACTTTCCTTTAAACAGGTATTTTCACTAAAATAAAACAATGTTTATTTGAATTTCAATAACCATAACCCTTTAACTGGTAGAGTACTAAATTATTTTTGATCCTCAGAATTTCATCAAGTGTCTTTGCCTTGTTACAATTTGTGGGACAGTGCCTGTAGGCACCCTTCCACAAAGTGTAACACTGCAAATCCTGACAAACAAAATAATTCCTTCAAAGGTAACAGGAGGAACATCCACAGAATATGATTCCTTCATGTTGCAGCATCTGCACTTCAGAATAAAGCCCAAATATGGGCTTCCAGCACTCTACCAGTTAACTGGTAGAGTGCTAAATTATTTTTGGTCATCAAAATTTATTCACAGATCTTTGACTTGTTACAATTTATGGGAATGTGCATAATGTGCATAATTTGTAAAAAGGCAATTCCTAACAGACAAAATTATTTAATTTCCAAGGTAATATGAAGTCCATCCACAGAATATGATGTCTTTGGCCCTTAAGGGGTTAATTCCAACTTTGATAACTTTAAATGCAAAGGTGCATGTGCCCCAACATGCATAATTTGGGTAAACTCAAAACTAAGTACCTTGTCAGGACTTTCTAGGCAAGTCTTTTCTACCCCTGTTGGCATCCAAGACTTGTTTAGAAATAACTGCATAGCCACTGGAGGTAGACTTTCAAAGTACAGTGAAAATATATAAAAATCTCCAGTCCCTTAAGGGTTAAGTTAGAGCAACTGCATGTCAGAATGAAGCCCAAACATGGGCTTCCAGAACTCTACCAATTAACCAATGTAACAACCATGTATGGCCAGCACCCGGAACTCTTCTCAAAAACTGGCATTCGAATAATATTTTTTTCAATTTTTGTCTCTAAAACATTGCTTATGACCACTCATAGGAATACAAGCTCATTGAGTCAGTTCCAATTTGGGATCATAAGCTATGTTTGGAAGACATAACATAACAATTTTTAGTTATTAAAAAACATGTTTGAAAGTGTAATCTCCAAGCTGCATTAGGTTAACCCTTCGTCCAAAGACTAATTTTACATTAATAACTGCCATATATACAAGTACACAACTGCAGATGACTTGACAATGTTTCTACATTATTGTACCAGCAGCACAATGATGTAACAATACTGTCAAGATAAATGTATCCTACCAGTAGAGTTCTCATGGAAAAATACACTTGGGACAACTTTTTCAGAGGAATATAAAGGGGGCAGTTTGAGGCTCTACTCTATGGGGATTTCCTGTTAAGGGTTAACTCCCACCAACACCTCTATTCCTGGCATTTGCAGATGACAGAAACATAACGTTTTTCTGAATAACTTGAAAAACATAGCTTATCCCACTCACTGAATTCAGGGTTTAAGAAAAGCACTCACTGAAGACAAGTGAAAAGTAGATTTGGCAAGTGGTTTCACATCAACTGGTCATAGCCAGACAAGCAGAATGTTTCAACAGGAAATGCTGAAATACCTCAAAATAATGTAATACTTTGTTTTGGCCTTTCCACAAATGAATACGTAAGTCTACACACTAAAAGACACAATAACAGATATTCTATTACTAGATAACTAACCTTTCAAAAATGTCTTGAGATATGCAGTAAAATCCTGAAATATTGTTTGCTGGCAAGATCGCTATTAACTCTTAACCTGCTGAGTAATTTAAAATAATTTTCATCAAATCAAGTCATGGTTACTGTGAAGCAGCCATGACAAGATTTGACGAAAAAAAATTCATTAAAATTTGATATAAGAAATCATTGGTTAAAACGTCTATACAACTTACAGGGGAAAACTTGGTAAAATATCCTCAAATTTGACTTACTTTACTGGCACGAGATTTCCTGTCCTGGACAGGACTATGTGCCAGCAGCATTCAAGGGGGCGTGGTGACTCAGTGATTACGGCACTGAACTTCAAACTGAGAAGTCCATGGTTCGATACCCACTCGGGGTAACTGTGTTGTGTCTTTGGGCAAGGCAATTGATCCTGATTGCCCATAGGAGCAGGGTGGCATTGTGTACTAAGGCATGCTGCATGTCAATGTTGCACTTGTCTTCAACCAGTACTAAACATGCTTGTGTGGAGTTAGTATGATGGGGAGTCTGACAGTAGCTCGCTGGCTCTCTCCTGAGTTCTCCGGCTTCCTCCACCCGAAAAACTATCTGCCATGAGGTGATCCTGGCTGTTGAAAGTGTCATTAAACTCCAATAAAATAAATAAATAAATAAACATGCAAGGAGTTCAATTATTTTGGTTCCACTGTAATACTAAAACAGTTTTGGTTTTTCTTATTTTGTTACAATCTGGAAGAAAGTTAGAAATCATTCTCCAATAAATCTTATATATAAACCCTGGAAATTTCCATGACACAAAAATCTCCAATTTTTGAATAAATACAATGCAGAAGCAAGGGTTAGAAAACCTATATGTTGACTCCCAAAGTCTTTTCTGAAACCAGTGGCTAAATATTTATTTATTGGGGTTTAAGGACACTTTCGACAGCCAGGGTCACCTCGTGCTGGACAGTTTTACAGGTGGAGAAAGCCAGAGTACTATCTCCACACAAGCAGGGTTAGCAATGGTTGAAGACAAGAGCACCACTGACGTGCAGTATGTCTTAGTACACAACACATGGGCAATTGCGATTAAGTGTTTTGCCCAAGGACACAATGCAGTTGCCGCAGGTGGGAATCAAACCGATGAACTCTTGGTTTGCCGCCTGCATCTTTACCTACTGAGCCACCATGCTCCCAGTAGCTAAATAATGCCTTTTTAGTATATATATATATCAATACAGGTATCAAAAAGCCAAAAAGTTGGATTCCAAACGAGTGCGGCACAGACCATTTTGGAATACAAAATGAGCAATCATAACATACCATTTATTCAGAAGCAATGTTCAGTACACTAAAATATGTCTCAAGAGACCACCCCTTCTGCCAGACAAAAGTGGTCTCTCAAAGCAGAGTTGAAATTTTGGTAGGTCAGTTACTTATATACTTGAATCAATGAATAAGAATACGTACATCTTGCATGAAGCATTACCATTAGCAGTGTATTTTTTTTGTTTTCAGTATTTTGTGCAACTAAGAATGTGCTTTAGTATGATTTGTCAAACACATTACTGAGCTAATACATTGTAGGGCAGATGTTACCAAAGGTTGGTGACGTTTCGACTAACCACATTAGTACAAGAGCATTAGCAGGTTTACCTATATGGACGTGGAAAAAAAATGTAGAAGGCTGAAATTTTCAGGAAACATTCCTGAACCATCCCTGATTACATATCTGATGATTCCCCAAAATTCCTTTTTGGGCATTTTGCATAATTAACCTAATTTGCATATCAATTAGGTAAATATGCAAAAAAAATGTTATTTCACTTTTAAGCTTGATAAAACTATGTTTCTAACAATGTTTTGATGGTTTACTAATGTGTGAAGAACCAATTCCAGATTTATTGGGCACTTTGCATAATTAACCTAATTTGCATATTAATTAGGTAACTATGCAAAAAAATTACTTTCATTTTTAAACCTGATGAAACTATGTTTCCGAAAATGTTTTGATGATTTACTAATGTGTGAAGATATCCAATTCCAGGGTTGTTTGGTACATATGGGTGTTGTATCTTGATATCAGATCCCATTTAATCCTATATATCACACTGTGATATATTGACCGTACTTAGCATACTTAGTATATTATCAGATCATTATTATACACCATAGATTATTAATTATCGAATCTCTGATAAGCTTCTGGAGAAATCATCGTTGACGTGTTAGTTTTATTCGTTCACACAGTGCTACCGAAATCAAAAATATATTTATGTTCATTGTTTGGGTCATCGGTGAAGTAGAAACATTACCTAGTCTGTTAGTGGACTAGTATGGGGTGGTACAGGGTAAGTAGAATATTACCAGGGCTCGCCTGTGGCAGTGCGGCTCGCAGGAATTGTCTGTGGGCATGAGGTTGAACTGAATCCAACACTGCTTTTCATGAGAGTGACTTGTGTGATAAATGATCATGCAGAAATGGCCAAAAATCTGGAATATGAATTCAGAAAGCAACCCACAGCATTGTTTGAAAAAAGTATTATGCACAAGGGTGTGAAGAGCATGTTAGAACAAATACTGCAAAAGCCTGTTACTGCTGTCACCTCAGCTCCTCCTGGTAGCCATTTTGTGATAGATGGAGGATACCTGCTCCACCCTGTTTCATGGCCTAAGGATTGTACCTACGCTGGAGTTTGCTACAACTATGTAGACTTTGTTCTCAAACTATTTAGACAGAATTCATCAGTAGTTTTTGATGGCTACACTGACACTAGTATCAATACAAAAACGTGTGAGCAAGATCGGAGAGCTAGCCGCATCACATCTCCATACATCGTTGTTAGTCTTGACACACCTGTTACTGTTAAACAATCAGCTTTCTTGAACAACCGAAAGAACAAGGCTCAGTTTATTCATCTCCTCGAGGATTTCTTTGAACAGAAACATGTTGCGTGTTTCCAAAGTGATGGTGATGCTGATTACCTGATCTGTTAAGTAGCTATAATGAATGCACAAACTAAGCAGTCAGTTGTTCTTGTTGGCAATGATACAGACCTAATGGTTATCCTCACTCATTCAGTAACAAAAGACTTGAACATAAGTATGCAGACCAGCACCAAACCAAATACTGTGTATTCAATAGCTGACATTCAGGATGCACTTTCTCATAACGTTAAGTCCCATATCCTCCTTACACATGCTATCACTGGTTGTGACACTGTGTCAGCTCTGTACAACATAGGAAAGCAGAAAGTAAATTCTGTACATCAAAACACAAAAGACGATTGTACCATACTCAATGTGTTCAAGGTGAGAAATGCTAATCATCATGAAATTGCGTTAGCTGGTGAAAAATTGCTGCTCAAATTATATGGTGCAAAAAAGGCAAAATCAGAATCATCTAATGTTCCATGAAAGATAGCATGGATTTTGATATTTTAAGACATAGATTGTCATTTCCTTTTAATTTATTTCTCAATGGCACAATTAGGCCAATCAATGATCTCTGTGAATATTTTGACTTTCAAGGAAACACTGTAATGCAGTTTTTATGGAAATAAGGGGTAGTGCCCAGAGTCGAACAATCTCATATTTCCCTAAAAATAAATTCTACTTATTTGGAATCTGACCGAGTTGGTGTCTGACTCGGCAACTCAATATAATACAATTAGGTAAGAATATACCTAATTATTATAATTTCGACTATGTCTACTCGTCTCCTGGGTGCGATAAAGTTCTATGCCTCAAGGGGGACACCAGACATTATAGCAGTCAGGAGGTGTTCTGCCTGCTATCAAACCTACAGCACAGACGCCCCGTGTTGGTCTTTTTCCATGGCGTGGACAACATGTCCACGATCAAGATAAAATGTTCTTTGCCATTAATTATAGAATCAATCAGCAAAATATTTGCTAATGAGGCACTGGGTTCAATCGGGTGCTTCATTAATTAAAATTGTGAAGATTGTTCCTGTAATTGATAGTTAAAATCTAACGTTACTCGAATAACATACAGTTTCTAACCTCGAGATAGTCATTTTGTATGCAAATTATGTAAATTAGGTTTCTGTATTGTTCTGATAGATCCAAAAAAATGAGAAAACTTCAATAAATAATGTTAAACTCAAGTGATTTAATCAATGCATGGTAATAGTTGAGGATACCTGAAGCTGTTTGGCCCACTGTCCAACTTTCGTGGGTTTTGCTCATTAATATATAAGTTAGATTAATTATGCAAAATTCCTCAAAATAAATTTTGGGGAATCATCAGATATGTAATCAGGGATGGTTCATGAATGTTTCCTGAAAATTTCAGCTTCCTGCACTTTTTTTTTCCATCCCAAACCCTAATGCTCTTATACTTTTGGGTGTTTTGTTCATTGATATATAAATTAGGTTAATTATGCAAAATGCCCAAAAAGGAATTTTGGGGAATCATCAGATATGTAATCAGGGATGGTTCAGGAATGTTTCCTGAAAATTTCAGCTTTCTACATTTTTTTTCCACCCCCAAACCCTAATGCTCTTGTACTACATTGGGTATAGGGAACTATTGTCTTTGTTTTACTGCATAGAAAATGAGAGAATGAATTTTAATAAAAGCAATGCCAAGTGTAGCATATACCCCCTCACATAATGCCAAGATGGACATATTTTTAACACCTGGTATATACCCGTGGGGGGTTGTCTTCGTTTTACAGCAGGGTAATCCAGCACTCAGTTTCAACTGTGAGATCCATGTAACCATTTTGCCAAAAGTTTGTGACAATTGGACCATCCACATGCAGGATGCGGAATTATTGTCTTTGTGTTATATCAACAGAGAGTCCAAAACCCAGTTTCCATTGTAAGGTCCATGAACAACTGTTATCAAAGGTTGGTGAAGCTCGAGCCATCCACATGAGGTGTGTGGAAATATTGTCTTTGGTTTACACGAAGGTCATCCATCAACCATCCAATTCAAATTGTGAAAGCCATGTTTACACCTCTTACCAAAGGTTGGTGACAATTGAGCCATCCACAGGCAGGATATGGAAATACTGGCTTTGTTTTACAACAAGGGAGAAAATCCAGCACCTAGTTTCAATTGTGAGATCTATGTATCTGTTACCAAAGGATGGCGATGATTGTATAATCCACATGGAGGATGCATAATTCTTGTCTTTGATTTACAACAAAGGAGGATGTCCAGCATCCAGTTTCAATTGTAAAACTCATGTACTCTTGTTACCAAATGTTGGTGATGGTTGGGACATCCACATGGAGGGAGGGGGTGGGGGGTGGGGAGAATGTCACATTATTGTCTCTGTTTTAAAGCAGAGAGGAAGTCCAGCACCCAGTTTCAATGAGAGATCCATGTACATCTGTTACCAAAGGTTAGTGAAGATTGGACAATTCATATAGGGGAAATACTGAATTATTGTCTTTGTTTTACAGAAGCGGAGGATGTCCAGCACCCATTTTTAATTGTGAACACCCTATATTATGGGACTAACAGGGTTATCCAGTGTTGCTCGGGCTGAGGAGAGTATCCCTAGTAGACCCCTTTGAAGACCTATATGAAGACCTATATTGGTGAAAAAACATGCTGGTCATAACTGTTGGTGCCCCTCTACACCCCCACCCCATCCCGGCACTTTTTTAAACCTCACCATTAGATTTCTTGTAAAAACTTACCCCTAGTAGACCCCTTTGAAGACCTCTATCGGTGAGAAAAAGTTTGGTCATAACTTTTGGTGCCCCTCTACACCCCCACCTGGATACTTTTTTAAACCTGACGATGACCTCTACCATAAAAAAGTACTCCTAGTAGACCCATTTTGGACACTCGGGGTGGCACCATATTCAGTTCTATAGTGGACAGACAGACAGACAGACAGACAGACAGACATACAAACATTCTAAAATATAGTATAGAAAGAAAAGATATACACAATTTGGTAACATTTTTTGTCACTGCGGGTCATTTTTGCATCATCCTAGTGTCTAGGACCAGTGTTTGTTCGTTCCATGGAAAATGTGAAAATTTAAATGCTTCCAATATAAATGGACAGGTCCATTTATTGTTGATGACTGAAGCAAGAGTTAAAAACTTATCTTTGTGTTGGGTGTTGAGTAAAAGAAACAAGAGGCCCCAAGGGGCCTGCGAGTCCTCACCTAACAATGAAAACTATCAACCGAGGGTCCTGATTTGAACAAACTTGCATCTGCCCCATTTGGAAACCATATACCAAATATCAAAACATTCTGACCAGTGGATCTGAAAAAAAAAAAATAAAAAAATATTCCTAATATTGAACTAAGTTATAATTCAGGCTCCCATAGGAGCCCAAATATGAACCCAGGGACTTGGCTTTAACAAATTGAATCTCACCTCCCTAATGATACAGTATACCAAATATCAATAGATTATTACTGGTTGATGTGAAGAAGAAGATTTTTAAAGAATGTTCCTCATATTGAACTAAGTTATAATTTGGTCTCTCACAGGGAGCCCAAATATAAACTCGGAGACTTGGCTTGAACAAACTTGAATCACACCTCCCTAAGGATGCTGTATACCAAATATCAAAACATTCCGACTGCTGGATCTGAACAAGATTTTTAAAGAAAATTCCTCATATTGAACTAAGTTATAATTTGGGCTCCCATAGGGAGCCCAAATATGAACCCAGAGACTTGGCTTGAACAAACAGGAATCTCACCCCCCTAAGGATGCTGCATACAAAATATCAAAAGATTCTGATTGGTGGATCTGAAGAAGAAGATTTTTAAAGAATATTCCTCATACTGCACTAATTTAAACATTTGGGCTCCCATAGAGAGCCAATATAGACCCATGGATTTGACTTCAGCAAACATGTGAAATAATCTTCCAAAGATGTTATATGAGAAATTTGAAAGCTTTTGGAGCAGTGGTTATGGAGAAGAAAAGTCTTACATTTCAAAATAGGTGTGGCAAGAAGCTCTCCAGAAACTGAAACTAGGCGAGAAATAGGAGAGTGTGAGTAATTGGTCGCCTCTTATATCCATGTCTGATTATTGTTTTGATGAAAATATGGATTACAAATGAACATGACTTTGTAAGTACATAAATATAATCCTATTACTAATCACCAAAATAAAACTGCATTATCAGTTAACGTCAGATGCCATAGTGTTCAGGCATGAAAACCTCCCTGAAACAAGTCCCTCTTCATTCTTCAATACACAATGCATACCATGCACCACATTTACAGAAGTGGTCGCTCATAACTTTGGTCTGAAATCAGTGGTTGCCAGTTGTGTTTGGGAGGTGATCCCCAAAGACTGTCATTACAGAGCGAAAGTGATTTGAGCATTGAAAATGTGATCGTTAATGGCAGGTGGTCGCCCAAGGCAGCTTCCACTGTATACATTTATTGGTAGAGATTCCACAATCATGTGTAGACAATAAACATGCTTATTATAACAACAGAATAATCACTGAATGTACGAGAACAAGGGAGAACAGTTCCACAATATGCCATCAAATGCGACCACCCAAGTTACTACATCTCTTTCAAGGAAAAGAATCGAGCAACTGTTTCAAATCTATGCTGTAAAGAGAAATTTCAATAAAGATAAATAATTAACTGATCATCATGACAGTAAATTGATCTGGTTTGTTACATTCTGCCTCACTGACAATGAAAAATCTGTGGGTCATACTCACCACCCTGGTGATTCGTCTGATCTAACCTGTTAAACTCAGCAAACTATATCGCTCTACTGTCATAACAATCTACCTTTTACCAGATAGTCTTTTAACTTAACAACCAAATCGGTGTAGTAGGATATCTTCCCCCACCCTGGGATATCTCCCCCACCTGAGCTCTTAAATAAGACATGACAGAGTTCATAAACCTCAAGTACTTTCTGAACAAAGGGTGAATCATTACATGAAAGTATGCATTGAGGTTGATGCATGCAGCCAAGCTGTTTGCTTGGATGCTGTTCCTTATCTATTGGATGGGAGCGAGAATGCGCTTGTTGATTCAGCTGAGATCAATGACCGGTCAAAAGGAACAGTTTAACTTCAGTACCGAAGAGGTTCGTTGAGTAAAAACCTAGAGATGAAACATTGTCGACTACCTCTATTGCCTACTTCAAGGTCATTAAGTTTACTGCTTCAAATAGACAGTTCCTTCATTTAAGGTTGGCTGGAAGATTTGTAAATAAAAGATTTCTTAACATAGGAGGTTTTCTTCTGAAAGAATGAATGAAGTCCTCTTGAATAACTTTCAGAACCCATGAATCTTTCGTAATTTTCTTCCAGTTTTCCACAAAGTGGGAAAGCCTTTCGCATCCCGGGAGACAATCAATAGAGGTTTAAAGTATCATCTTGAACTTCCTAGAGGCTTACAACAGGAGAAACTCTGTATTCCCCTATCAGACTTGCCTCTGTACAAAGACTGAGAATGTCCCCTGTTTGACCACTGAAAACAAACCGGAAACTGGTTACGAGGAGCTGAAAATCTTGAATGCGACAAGTTACAGGATTTCTTTATTCCAGAATGTCTCGGTTTCTTGGAACAAAAATAATTTGGAACAATCTGATGAGGGATGAGATTACTCTTGACTTGGTTGGTAACCTCTTCATGTACAAAAGTGACTTGGTCATTGAACAGAGAAGCTCCTGTCAGCGGAACTGCTTGGAGACAGGTTTTTAGAGCTTTGTCCGAGTTAGATGCAGATGAAAAGGCATTAACCCATCTAACAATCTCAAGATTACCCACAGTCCGAGCAGTATCGTGGATGGAAGCCAAAACTGAGCGAGATAATAATCTCAGTGCAGAAAGTATTCTTCTAATTCATCTTTGTCAAGCCATTTAACTGAAACTTGAGTAATATAATCAGCAAAGGATAAAACATCCAGTAAGCCGTTAGAGGAATTAATAGTTTGATCCAATATGTATGTATGTATGGTACACTGAGATGACAACTGGATGTTAAGGTCAGAAGACTTCCAATCCAATGATAGCAGTGTAGGCTAAAAAGATGGACCAACCATCTTGAAGAAGTTTGATTCAATAAATGATAAAACTGAATCCTTTTGAGAAATAAAGGAAGCCGTGTCAGCTTTCTGCAAAAGAACATAAATTTTCTTGAATGCTTCCAGCACTTGATGAGATTGAGTTGGAAATGACAAAGAATCCTATTTCTTGCGACAATGAACCATGTCTAAAGAGGATAATGGTCTTGTGAGGTATGAAGAACTTTGTAGCTCCCAAGGAACAAAATCCAGAAAGAACTAATGAATAATATGCATGCTTTCATGTGTTGCATTGATAGAGATAGAACCTATCATCTGAAGACTCTACTTGAACAGAGTGGGATGAACCTTGTTCTCAATCATCCAAGCATTCTGAGCAGGAGTCAGAATAATAAGAAGCCATCTCTGAAAAGTAATATTGTTCTGAAGGTGCATTCCAGGTAAAGACTGTTTGGGAGAGAAAATCTAAGGCTTTTGCAGAAGCTTATCATTACTCGGAATCCAGACGTAGATTACGATCATGATCTCTGGACGATCTTTTGATGATGATAAGTGGCAAGACTGGAACAAGACAATTTTGTGAATGATGTGATGAAGAATAGGTGTTGATGTGTTATGAATCTCTATTCCTGTGTGAATCAGAATGGTGGACATGTTGAGATGCATGATGACTTTAAGGGTCAGACTGTCTACTGGGCGAGTGTCTATGACATCTATGTTGATCCAAAGTCGAGTAAGGAACCAACGTTTGCATTTCCTCACGATGGAGGGCTGTTGAAGACGTAGTGGTGAAGGTGCTTTTAATTATCCAGGTCGACCTACTTAACAGCAAGGCCACTGAATCACCAGGAGGGTTCTCGCTCAAGCTTGTATGAATATATTAAGGGTTGCCACAGCCAAACCAATGCAGGATGGCCCGCCTCCCTGGGAGCTGGCATCATCAAACTAACAGCAGTCCTTGTCCACAAGGCTGCCACCGACTTATTGTTCATGAGAATATTCGATTCCAGCTCTCCCTCAACTGATACAGCCTCCGAGCAAGGGTCATAATTTTGAAAGCACAATCCTGAACAGTCTGCCTCCTTCCTTATGATGTTGTATCTTCTATAACATTATCTTCATCCTTGGTCCAAGGTTTAAGGCCATGAAAACATAGAAATTTCAGAGAGCTGAGAAAACAAGACTGTTTACACTACGCCAAACAAAATATTGGTTATTGGTGGAAACTGAGGACAATTCCTTGACTGTGCATGAGCAGAAGCTTTGAATGGAGGACAAAACAGGACTCTTAGATTTTTTTTATTGTTTTGGCTTAATTTTGGGGGTCTGAGGGGGAGGTCAAATTAAGTGTTTGATTATTAGAGCATTGCAAAGCCTTCAAGGGACAACTTTATCCATTTTATTAACTTGGCTAAAATATCAGACATTAACCTTATGCTGAGGAGAACTGTGGAGTTTTCAGTTGTTGATACTCAGGCATGTAAGCCCATTTGAGTGCTGAAAAAATTGATTAGTTAGATATACACTTAACAAAACTTTCAGTGACTGGTATTCAGCTATTTTATAAGTTTACAATCCATTGAAAGAAATTCTTCCACACAGTGGAAGTGGGAGGAGGGGTAGCAACTGGAGGGTCCTAGTTAGGACTAGAGGGGCAGGGCACTTGGCAATCCTTGAATTTGGCTGTCGTAGAGCCTTGAAAAATGCCGACCGAAAAATGTCGAGAAAGGATCTTGAATAGCCTTGAATTTTATCAGTCCTTGCCTGCAGGAACCCTATAAACATTTTTATTTTTGCTGATATGTTTTTGAGACAAAAGAATAAAAAAGTGAATGGCAATTTTTGTGAATAGAACTGACAAACTTGGACTGTTACATTTGGTAAAGGGTTTTGTGATACATTAGGCCTGAAGAAGTGAAAAATCTTTTTATAACCAATGCAAACTTAAAAAAAATAAAAACACACGAGGTGCACTTCGGATATACAGGCGTGGAGTTGTGGTGGCAATCGGAGAGTGTTGCATGTTCATAACCTGGTTATCAATCATATCCTGGTTGTCCAATCTGGAACCTTTGTTAAAGTTATAACGCTAACAAGAATACGTAGAAATTATTTACTTAAGGCCCATAACTCTGCAACGAAAAATTGGGCCCGGCCAGTTTTCAAATTCGCTTGAAATATTATTGCAAAAGACCTGTATGGCAAGAATTAGCCAAATCGGAGAACTTTTATTCAAGTTATTGCGCTAACAGTGTGAGGACGCCCACTGACCGCCGTCAAACCAACTCGACCAATAATAAAATATTCTTACCAAGCTATTCCACAGTTGTCAACTTTTTTGAAAATTAAACTTTTCCATTGCTGATATGTTTCTTGAATGACTCGCATTGCAAAGGCCTGGAAATATAAGAATAAATAAATAACCCTGGAAACAAGATGCATAGTACCTTTATACTCAGTTCATATCAACTTCCAACACTGTAACAGAAAGAAGCTATTCCAAGTGCAAAATAACAGATACCGTACAGTCGATATGGACTGGTCATAATCCATGCATGGGCAGTGATATCCACGCTTGAATTTACCAGGTAATAAGAATCATCATCAGCAAACTTTTAATTAATGATGTGCCAGGCTGTACCCAGTGCTTCATTAATAACATTTTTGATGATTATTCCTAATTAGTGTTCGGAATTTAATATTATTGCATACATGTAAATTTTACCCACTCGTGGAAAATGACCAGTCCGAGGCGGCTATACTGTACTTTCAAATACTAATAATTCAACTTATAAAAAGATTTCCTATAAAACACCACCAAATTACATAAAGTACGAATGAGATAAAAATCATATCTTCACTTGTGAAAAATGTAAGGAATTATCCTCACTGTGGATAAAAGCATCCATCTTTGACTTCAAGACAAGATCATTTGTGCGAGCAATTTTGAAATTCTATACAACTGAAAAGAGAATTTGGGGATTATACTCCTCATGGTAGTTGTGATGACAAACATACAAGCATAATGGAATATTGCTAACTGAATATCAACTTTGCCAGGGAAAATATTCAATGAACAGGAATATTCAATATATTTATATATTGGTGTTTAAGGTCACATACTTATGCACAATGGCCAATCATGACTGTGACAGTTTTACGAGTGGATGAAGCTGGAGTACCCAGAGAGAACCAGTGAGCAGCAACGAGTAACTGTCAGCTCAACATTCTATGTTCAAGCTCCGCTCAAGCAGGGTTACAGCGGTTGAAGACTTGTGCACCATCGACGTGCAGTATGCCTTAGTACACAGCGTTATCGTGTCCCCATGTGGACAATCGGGGTTAAGTACCTTGCCCAAGGTCACAAGGTGGGAGTCCGAATTGATCGCTCAGACGGTCACCCATCCATGGACTAAACGGGCTCGATGTTGCTTGACTTCGGTGATCTGACAAGAACTGGTTACTGCAATGCCACTGTGCCCCCAAATGAGTTGAATAATGAGATGTCAGAATGTTTGTCAATATTTCCAACATTACATCACTAACTTTGCTATTTATTCACAGAAGCCTTGAGAAGGCTTTTAAGGAAGGCTTTCTATCAGTAAATAGGAGAAGTGGTTATTATAGGCAGAATGAACATTATAGCTATAGTGCTAGTGTTCAGCATGACTCATACAGTGCTAGTCACACTGAGATGATGAATGAAGCTGTCAGTCAAAATATCTTGTGGTAGGTGGGGGGGGGGGGGGGGGGATATGGTTCATTATTATAAGCAGAATGGACATTATAGCTACAGTGCTAGTGTACAGAGCGACTCATACAGTGCTACACACAAGGAGGTGATGAACAAAATGTTAAACTTATCTTGTGATAGGCTGGGGTGGGGTGGGGGTATGGTTCATTACACTGGTAGTTCTTGCTTATTCAAGTTGTTATTTTTGTATTTTCTTTTTTTATGTACTTCCTGGGAAGTGTGCATATTAAACTACATGAATTCTGTTCTGTGTTTTACTTAGAAACGTTGGATTATATGTGATCTTAACACTACTATTCAGTATATAGCATATTTTAGTGCCTTTGTTGAAAATGAACAATATTTTATATATAAATATCTGCCTCCCCTCTCTAAAAGTTGGCCAAAAATAATATAAATATCTGCCTCCCTCATAACTTTAAAAAAAAAAAATGCCGAAAGGATCACCGATCCAATGTCGAGTTGTGACAGCACAAAAGTGGGTTTAATCATTATCAAATTACCGTCTGGAAACCAATTGTTTAAAATTTACTATGTAAAGAGTCACTGTGACCTTGACCTTCGACCTAGTAAATCCGAAATAAATAGGGCTCTTTCTTGCACCAATGCCAACCTACCTATGAAGTTTCATGAATGTAAGTGGAACCATTGTTCATCTGGAACCAATTGTTTACGATTTATGTTCAAGGTCACTGTTACCTTGGCCTTTGACCTAGTGAGTCTAAAATAAATAGGGGTCTTCCACTCACCTTGGCCAACCTACCTATGAAGTTTCATGAATGTGGGTCAAATCATTATCAAGTTATCATCCAGAAACCAATTGTTTACGATTACTATGTTGAAGGTCACTGTGGTCTTGACCTTTCACCTAGCAAGTCCAAAATAAATAAGGTTCTTTCTCTCACTGATGCCAACCTACCTATGACGTTTCATGAACATGGGTTGAAACATTATCAATTTATCATCCGGAAACCAATTGTTTACGATTTACTATGTTGAAGGTCACTGTGACCTTTCACCTAGAGAGAACAAAATAAATAGGGTTCTTCCTCTCACTGATGCCAACCTAATTTTGAAGTTTCATGAACATGGGTTGAACCATTATCAAGTTATCATCTGAAAACCAATTGTTTTGATTTACTATGTTCAGGGTCAATGTGACCTTGACCTTTGACCTAGTGAGTCCAAAATAAATAGGGATCTTCCTCTCATGAAGGCCAACCTACATATGAAGTTTCATGAATGTGGGTTGAACCATAGTCAAGTTATCATCCGGAAACCAATTGTTTACAATTTACTATGTTCAAGGTCACTGTGACCTTGACCTGTGACCAAGCAAGTCCAAAATTAATAGGGTACTTCCTCTCACTGATACCAAACTACCTGTGAAGTTTCATGAACATGGGTTGAACCATTATCAAGTTATCATCCGAAAACCAATGTTTACACCCACCCGCCCGCCCGACCGCCTGCCATTCATCAAACTATAAGAAGAGTTTGACTTCGTCACAACTCGACTAACAAGAGCACCGCTGGGCATTGCATCATACGCCCGTGAACTGTTCAAATTGTACCATTTTAACACATTTGCAATTTTTTTAGAGTGCGAGAAATTTATACTGGTATATATATATATGTTACGGTCAGACTTTTGAAATCAGTGATTTTGTGAAATGACTAAATTTTTCAGTCATTTGAGAAAAAGTCTAAAAATTAAGGACAATAGCTTCACAAAAGGACTCAATAATTTAATAATTTCAAAAAAAATTCTTGATTTCACAGTTTGACTGTAACATATTTATATAGATATATATATATTAGAAACACTGAAGCTTCCTATCTTTAGTTATTTATTTATAGGTGTTTAAAGTTAGAGGATTTCCAACTCAAGCATTGGTGAATGAATCCTATTTGGACTGTAAAATCTTATTTGTTTTCCAAAGAAAACAAGTACTGTTTCACTTCCTGTGGTTTACATAGAGGCATGTGCATAGAAAAAGATATAAAGTTTAAATAAAACACATCAAAACCATGAGATTTATTTGACTAGTCAGTTTGTTAATTGGGTAATTATTTGACCAATTAATTATTTGACGCAGTAAGTCACACAATATTGGTGTGTTTTCTTTGAACTTCATACATTTTTATTTGCATTTTCCAACGTTTCATGGTAGTTTTGCAATATATCTGAAGTGAGTATTAGATTTATATGGTTGAGACCCCATGATCAAACTGTGAACCTGTTCGACCTCTCTAGCTTCACTTGACAGTGATTTGTCATGCTGCAAAATTATAAAGGAAGCCAAAGTGGTTTCACTATTATGTATCAGTGCGAGAGGTTTCAAGAATTACTTTACCTTATACATCATATAATGTCCAACAGGGGCCATAATTCAGGCAAAAATTGTTCAAACCGACCCCATATTCGAACTTGACCTGTATTTTGTTGTGATTAAACCACATACCAAATTTGGAGCCGATCGGAAAACAAATACTAAAGTTATCATCCGGAAACCAAATATTTGACGAATTCTAAGTCCAACAGGGGCCATAATTCAGGCAAAAAATGTTCGGACCGACCCCATATTCGAACTTGACCTGTATTTTGTTGTGATTAAACCACATACCAAATTTGGAGCCGATCGGAAAACAAATATCAAAGTTATTGTTCGGAAACCAAACGGACGGACGGACGCCATACTATAATACGTCCCGTTTTTCAAACGGGCGTATAAAAATCCCTGAGAAACAAAGTACTTTTTTTTTATATGGCCTAAAACAAAATATTCAAATCGTAATGAAATTTGTTCTCTTGCCAAATATTATACTGCACTACAGGGAACTGAAACATGAACTCATAGACTTGTTTTTGAACACACGAAACTGTCCCAGGCATGTCAAAGTACCGCCGGTACCAACATAACCAGTACCGGGATGGGACAGAGCCTGTCCTGTCGAAAACAGTACTGGTACAAGTCAATAATTGGGTGGCATCACAATCAGATGGGAGAAATTTGTATTTAAACCGACCAAGTCCCCAAGATCGCAAAGCCAAACATTGCATCATTCCAATTATTCTGTGGTGACATCAAAGTAATCATAAAGCACGAAAATGATTACTTTGATGTTGCCATAGATTAATTTCTTTGAAGTAGCCGATGATGGTGCTTTCATGGTCTTTGACGCCACATTTGGAAAGTTAAAATGATCGGCCTTATCGAGGTGGTGGTGCAGACAGAACATGCCTCTTTAGAATGTTTATTCACAAATGAGCTGAAAGTATGTTGTGTAAGGGTGCCATACACAATACAAAATTCGTCCCCTGAGTTCCAATGTGTTCTATGTGCCAGTAGGCACATAGAAGACATTGGAACTCAGGGGATGAATTATTAGCCCATTTGCACTCATTCAGTTCGGAATTTCCCAATAAAATAATTTTGTCCTGGTACTGGCGGGACAAAAGCTTCAGTACCAGTGCCAATTGGAGCATGATGGTACTGGCAGTACCAGTACAGGTACCGGTTGACATGCCTGATCTGTCCCCATAAGGATGGTGGATAGCAAATATGAAAAGTTTCTGTGGGTTGGATCTGAAAAAGATTTTTAAAGCATTTTCCTCATATTTCAGAGATAAAATTTGGGTTCCTACAAGGAGACAAAATATGAATCCAGAGATAAACTTGAATCTGCCCCCATAAGATAAGGAAGCTAAATAGCAACCACCAAAAGATTCTGACTCATGGATCTGAAGTAGATAATAAAGAATATTCCTTATATTATGTATGTTAAAATTCGGGTCCCTATATGGGCCCCAGATATGAACTCATGGACTTAAATTGATGACCTCCCTCCCCTTCCCAATCAACAGGAGTCTGCATACCAAATATGAAAAGATTGTGATGGCTGGAGCTGAAGAAGATGCTTTTTAAAAAATATTCCTAATGTTGCACTATATTAAAAACTTTGGACTCTCATAGTGAGCCCAAATATACTACCCAAAGTTTGCTAAGCACCAAATATTTGACACATCATTGTGAAATTTGCTTGTGATATATTTGCAATAATTTTGGTGGATATGATTGAGGAATGTATTGAGATGGTCTCCAGTGTTTTCATTGGCTCACTTGACAGGCAGACTTTTCGTGACAGTCATGGAAAGCATGTAGCCCTTGATTTTCATGATGTTCTCGTTTACTGTCTACATGTACATGACATGTGTAGGAAATGTAAGAAGACATTTGTCTGAAGCAGAAATGTGGCGGGGTGTAGGGATGATGGAGCAAGGAGCTACCCATAGTAAGGTTGGTAAAGCCCTTGGTGTGCACCATATACGGTGATCACCAGAGCCTGGGCAAGATTTCAGCAGTATGGCACACCAGTAATGGTGGTGGCAGAGACAGGGCAACATCTGCAGCTGAAGACCAGTTTTTGATCATTCAGGCACCTAGGAACCGCTTTGCCACAGCAACCCAGCTTCACAGTGACCTTGAGAATGCATCCGGGGTAAATGTTTCGACGCAGACTATCTGGGCAAGGTTGCACAAAGGTGGTCTCCAATCGAGAAGACCATGTATTCGCATTCTGCTGTCCCAGAACCACCGCCAGGCACGATATGAATGGGCCATGGACCACGTTGGATGGACCATAGAAGATTGGCAACCTGTCCTTTTTACAGATGAGTCAAGGTACTGCATAGACCACACAGATAGGCGTTCTAGGGTATGAAGACCAGGAGAGCAATTCCATGCAGCCAACATTGCTGAGCATGACCGCTATGGTGGAGGGTCAATCATGGTCTGGGGCGGCATCAGCAGGGATGGACAAACAGAGCTCTGTGTCCTTGCACGTGGTACATTGACTGCACAATGGTATATTGATGAGATCCTGGATGTCCACGTCAGATTGTATGCAGGTGCAGTCGGTGATAGATTCATTCTGATGGACGATAATGCCCATCCTCATGTTGCCCATGCTGTCAGGGAGTACCGACAGAGGGAGGGGATTGAGCATATGGACAGGCCAGCAAGATCCCCTGACCTCAACCCAATCGAACATGTCTCCAATGAGTTGCAGCTTGCAATTTCAGCCTGTCCAGTCCAGGTAAGAAGTGTCCAGGAACCTGATGCCATGCTGGTCCAAGAATGGAACAACATCCCACAAAGGACCACCAGGAACCTGATTGGGAGCATGAGAAGGTGTTGTCAAGCTGTAATTAACAGTAATGGGTCTCATACTCGATATTGAAGCCATACCAGTTCGCTCCGTCAACTTTTTGGCACATTGAAAAATTTCCTCTTTTACCAAAAATATCCATTTTCCATGGTTATCGTATTCAAAAGCTAAAAAATAATGTCAAACACAAATAAAATCTTAATTTCTGTACTTAAATCATTAAAGATATAATTAAATAAGAACTAGAGGTACTGTGAGCAAGCTCACAAAGTGATCCCCCCCACCCCCCCCCCCCCCCCCCGCGCCTGAAATGTATAAGTTAGATTATCTCCCCTTGGAAATGTCAGAACGGAATTATACTACTTCATGCACATCTTCATATGGAGTTCTTCCATTGTGTAAAGTTTCATAAAAATTCTTCAAACGGTTTAGGAGGAGTTACGCTTATAAGGATGGACAGACAGACTATACACTTTTCATTACAATATTTCAACTAAAATGTAAAACAGGTAGTTGGATGTACTTGCTGCTTAGCAAACTTTGAGTAGTATATGAACTTATACACCTGATTTGAATAAAATCTGTCTCTCCTAAGGATGCTGTTCACCATATATAAGATAATTCTGACTGGGAGATCTGAAGAACATGATGTTAACAAAGACATAAAAAATTGAAAAGTTAAAAAATTTATAGTAATTTATATATTTTTTATACTTACCAATGACCCAGACATAGCTGGCTGGTGCTAACTCTTAAAATATAGGGCCAAACACAAATTTTGCCCCCCAATCCCCAAAATTTGCATCTAAAACTAAAGAAAACATGTCCTGAAAGGCCCTCCACACTTCGCCCCTACTGCGCATGCGCAGTGTCAAGGACGTTCCGAAATTGGCGCCATTAATCATTCTAATAACCAGTGCCTGGTAAGCGCTATGTACTCAGCGGGGAGGCAAGAGTTCCCAACTCCTGGGAGGGCCATCCCCGTCTGGGTCATTGGTAAGTATAAAAAATATATAAATTACTATAAATTTTTTAACATTTTTATACTGTACCAATGACCCAGACATAGCTGAATAGTAAAAAGGCTGGAGGGCCAAGGACATAGAGCAAAATGGAATACGCTCAATAAAATAAAATAGAGTCATCCCCTGTAGGGAAAAAGAAGTAATAGGCCTTACATGTATCTTTCTTATTTATGATAAATTAGAAAGATACAACACCTTCCAAAATTGAGCTTCATACATCCATGTACTCTATTAATATCCAATATAATCCTTATACTAATAATTTTTAAAGTAAGCCAATAAATAAAGTAAGTCTAGAGAATAGAGACTCTTATACTCCTAAAAGTGTCTGAGGATTGCATAATCATGTCCGTTGACATATGCAATATTCAAAAGCTATACTTTAAAAACTAAGACTTGAATGAATTTTAAAAACCTAAACTTCTCACTAAACAACCATCCCAATAACAGCTCAGAATTACTAACTCCGGAGGAGGTATCCCCTTGTTTTCATAGTAAAACAGGTGACCCAAGGGAACACCCTCCCCCCCCCCCCCCCCTTTTTCTTGCCCTGGGTCAAATAGCCCAGAGCGAAGAGGGCAGCCGAACGGAGACACTGCCGAAACAGACAGCCTACCTAGCTATAGTAGCAACTGTTAAGTGAATGACATTCTGAGCAGTAGATAATAGACCTAACAATAGAGGCCTCCAGAAATGGACTCGATATTTCTGAGATAAAATTCATGAATGTGGATGGCTGAGCGCAATGAGCGGCCTTCAAAAATCTATAATAGCGACACTATTAATGTAAGCCCAAGAAGTAGAAGAACTCTTACTTCATGAGCCGAAATCTTAAGCACAACTGCTAAGTCAATGATATACCATAAGCAGTACCGATAGTTAATAGAATCCATTAACAATAAAATGGAGCGTAACGTCCTTCTACTAGACATCAAAAACAGAAGAAGCTTACGCCCATAGTAATAAACAGATATCTGTTTATAAAAACATAAACTGTACCCGGAAAGAGTAAAGGCCTATGCCCATACGAAGACGGAAGGACCTTAAAATAATAGGTTCCGGATAATAGGAGCCTAACTCTTATGCAACAATCCAACCTAAATAGTAACGGAAGTATTGATTCCGAAACTATGAAAGTGAAAATCATCCATCGATAGTGCATGAAACTCACTGACTCTACAGTAAAAGAGAAACCAACAGAATTACTGTCTAAAAGGTCAGAATTTGAAAACTACTGTTTCCAGAGGCTCAAATGATTACTTAGCTAAATAAGAACCGAAGTTAAAATCCGTATAGGAATTTAATCTAAAGATTCTAAGTCTATTTATCAAAAAGTTACTAACTGACTTAGATAAAGAGACAAAAGACTCAATTGTAAACTATCGTAGAGTGCATAGGTATGAGGTAACATAAACCTATAACCTAAATAATAACAGGCTGCAGTAGATCTTGTGAAACAAGTATACTAAAAAAAAAGCAATGAGTAGTATGGAGGGATCAACAATATGAACATAATGATCCCTACACCACGACGGAAGAGCCTCCACTTTAGCCGCATAGAATAGCGAAGAAGAGGATCTCCTATAGTAAGAAATCGCGTCCAAAGCTCGTCCAGTACAGTGCTTACAATGCAATACGGACCACACAACGGAATACATGAAGGTTGCGACCTTGCTGGTTGTGATAAAGATGACACGATTTACACAGTGAAAAAGATCCTCACATAGAGGAAGATTTCACGTTAAGACCCACAGTAGACAAGAGAGTAAATTACTCATGATCTCTGTGAAGATAGAGATGCTATCAACAGAAATGTATTGTGGTTGTTTATCTTAGCAATACCTGCTAAAACAACAGCGCCGGAGGATACGCGTATCCTATCATTCCGTCCTATAGATCAATAGAGCGTTAACAATATTAGCTCAGAGATCTGGACAAGCCAACACATACGTCTGCAATTGATTAGCAAGCTGTGTCATAAATAAATCATCATTGGGCGCTCCCATAGATAGCAAATCTGATTGAATACTTGTTTGTTGAGAGTCCATTCTGACAGCAACAAGCGACCCGTAAGAGAACGGGAGTCCGATAAAACAATCAGACGACCCGGAATATGACGGACCAAAACTGAACTTGGTGTACTATAACCAACAGACGGATTCTTTCCATTAAATTGAATAACGGAAACGAAAGAGTGCCTCCCTGGTTCCGGAGATACGCCACTACTGTCGAATTAAAGGACAGGAATTTGGGCATGCGTTTCTGAATAATGTTCATGCAATGACATAAAGCAAGCCTAAAAAACATTATTCCGCGGAAGAAAACTGATTGCTAAAAGACTGCGGAACCCAAAGACCCTGGCACTTCGAATCCGTAGGGATCAGTATTATATCCCAATCTGTTTGACTGGCAACCGTCATAACAGCCACACTCGGGTCCGGCAACTGCGGCGGCACTCTCTGAGTCAACCACCGAATGTTTGCCCCAGTCTGAATCTCTTGTAACACTAGATAGACAAGAGAACGTGTAAATCGAGCAATTCATGGATTGCCGAAAAGTTGCTGTCGAAGAGAAGCTCCTCCGAGAATGAAGCGACTCTAAGAGAGTTCTTAACCTTACTATCCACGCGTGTGGATGTAGCTAGGGCTGCGTCACGTCTAACTAACTCCAATCAGCCACTGAAGGGCGGAGTTATACGTGAACAAACTACTGCCCTCAAAAGAAATTACATTGAGAATAATATCCCGTAAATCTTTTCTTGAAGACGTAATGATAACGCCTCAGTAAGGCGGATTACGTATAATAAAGCGTCTAAGTTAAGTCTACTATACATAATGTCGTTCCCAACATTGAAATTGGAAAAGACATAAACGGCGAAAAAGAATATATGCAGTCTTTAATCACACCGTCTAGACGCATATGAACTCTCGGTATGCCCTGCTCTGCCAAAATAAACTATTTGTATAAATGATAAAATGGCAGAAATGAGCAACGCGGACAAGAAACTAAACTATCATGCTTAGTAGCAGGCTTGTATATATATATATATATATATAGCGTCGAAAAATAAAACACATGTTGTAATGACAATATTGGACTGCGTCGGTAAGTCAGGGACAATGTCCCTGAACCGATCGAAAAATCCGAGTCCAATGACGCTATAAGTCTCTTATCCAAGATCGCAGCAATGAAGTCCGAAATAATAATCACTGGAAGATAATGCCAGAAGATATGAAAGGCATCTTCCGATACTACTAAAGGGAAAACTCGAAATCTTTCGAATCCCTTTCGCCATCCTGTCGGACCCTATAAAGCGTTCGGTCGTCCGTACCTGATGCAACCGCGGACCGCACCGACCCAGCGCCGTCGGATAATTCCTGATTCGACCGAGAAACTGTCAATTGCTGGGATGCTGCGAAACAACTGTGCTAACTCGGATAGCACGTCCGTCACTGAGGCCTGAGGAGAAGCGGTCTTACGATGCATTGCCGCTGGAAGCTCCGTGATCGTTACCCCGTGCATACTACCAATATGCGAGCGAACGGAGTGTATAGGCCTCGTGTCCCTTGGCTACCGGATGGCGCGACCTATTCGCCGTGGAATCACTGAATGCCGAAACTGATCGGAAACTCGAGGTCACGTAGCCAATGTGCGGTCGTGTGCCCTGCTGTGAGGATGAGGAAGCATTAAAGACAGTCTCTCGGACTGTCAATATAGCGGAGCGTCCCGACCAACGGACATATGCTCCGAATGTAAAATATCTGAACCACAACATGCGGTCCCCTATGTTGTTGGGCGAGAGAGGGACCTCTCTCGCTCACAGCCCGGACGGACCTGGACAAGCCAGGAACCGGACTAACAGGCTTCCTCCGATCTGTCCTCAATCTGCCGTCACTGGGTGAGTACTAAAGTAATTAAAGTGCTCGCATCACCCAAATCTCCTTCCTAGACCGCAACGGACGAACCCGGCAGCCGAACCATTCGATGAATGTACGCTACACCGGGTGAGCTAGCGAATGTCACTCCGTAGGCGATAGACATATTCCATGAGCACTTATTGCCGCTAACTCTTCATTAACTATGACGACAGAGGCACACTTTTGAAAGACATCTCCATAACTCTTCGACCAAGAAACTAGAAATGCTTGGTTAGCAAGCATAAAATAATAATATATATAGCGTCGTTCAATAATTCGAAAGTTTGTGTGACATTATTGGACTATGTCGGAACTGAGGGACGATGTCCCTGAACCGAACCAAAAATTTCTAAGTCCACCGACGCTATCAGTTTCTTATCCGGCATCGCAGCATTCTGGTCCGACGAAAGAAGCTGTAGAAGACCAAGTCAGATGACATACACAACAGCATATGTTGTTCCGAAAGGGAAAGCTCGAAATCCTCCGAATCCCTTTCGGTATCCCGTCGGACCGTATTAAACTTTCGGACGTCCGTACCCGCTTCCGCGGAGCGTCCCGACCCAGCATCGTCGGATAAAATATATGCGACAGATTCAGTTGATGCTGGGATGCTGCGATAAACTGTGCTATTAAGGAAAGCACGTCCGTTCCCGAGGCCTGTGCAGTAGCGGTCTTACGATGCATTGCCGCCGGAAGCTCCGTGTACGTTGACTCCCGCACACTTCCTATGCGAACGTCCGGAGTCTGCAGGCCTCATGTCCCTGGCTACCGGATGGTGTGACCTGGTCGCCGAAGAATCCTTGATCGGCGAAGCTGGTAATATATCGGCGGTCACGCAGCCAAGGTGCGGTCGTGTGCGCTGACGAGAAGAGGAAGCCTTAGCAGTCTCAGCGGACTGCCTATACAACGGAGCGTCCCGAGCGACGGACGTATGCTCCGCTTACGACACATTTTGTACCACAACATCTGGGGCCAGATGTTGTTGAACGAGAGAGGGGCCTCTCTCGCTTGCCGTCCGGATGGACCGGAACGAGCTATGAATCGGACTAAAAGGCTTCCTGCGTTCTCCCTCCGATCCGCCGTCACTGGGTGTGCATTAGGTTAATTTATAGTGCTCGCATCACCCCAAAATTCCTTCTAGACCGCAACGGACGAACCCGGCTGCCGAACCATTCGGTGAATGGACGCTACACCGGGCGAGCTAGCGGACGTCAAAGGCCGTTGAACCTACTAGGGTCCTCTTAGGCAATTGGCGTATTTACATGAGCACTTTTCCGCTAGCCCTTCATTAATTGTGACGACGGAGGCACACTGTTGGAAGACATCACAGATACATCACCCTAATCTTGATCGTCTGAAATAGAAATTGATAAAGTAGAGTGACCCTGCGGGGAAAGGACCGGAGTGTCCAAATCCCCAACAACATACCGTGACATACGCTTCCCATATTGTCATCGAAATCATACGATACAGAACAGGAGTTAATGCGAGTACACTGACCACATATAGAATGATAATAAAGTCAGAGGAAGACTTCCTCTTAAAACAATTGATCAATATCCTTTCAATGTGAAAAGAAAACAAGTCCTGGTACTCGCACTAACCCCTGGCAATCAAAATACATAATAATAATATGATCCATTAATATAGAAAAAATAATTGAAATCAAAATATTTTGAAAAAATATTTTTTCAGAACAGCCCAAGTTTCTGAAAAGTAACGTTGAGCCCCAATGGATCCCAAGCCTAAGTGTGGACAAAAATTTTAAAAATATTTTAAACAATTTATTCAACACTTACGAACAATAATAATGTATCTAGTTATGATTAAAATAACATCAAGATATTATTTTTTAGAAATCCCCTCCTCACACAGAGGGCTGTTGTAAATGTAAACAATGAGTGTAAAAACACTAAAATAAGACTCCAGGCACCCAGGCCCGAAATCAGTTACCAAAAATACACTATCTGATGCAAAACAGAGACTTCCAGGGAAGAAACTGCAGAACATCAGATGGTAGATGCAGAACACAACGCCTAACCACCCGTAGGTGAAGACGTAAACATGGGGAAAGAACAGAATTCATTCTGTTATTCAGCTAAAACTCCCAAGAAAATTTAGTAATAATAATTACAAAAACTATGCCAAAAGCATGGGAGAATAGCAAGGGGGAACTTAAAGGACAGGGAGAGAGGAAAACACTTAAAAAAACAGTGTAACTAAATAATCAGAATGACAACAAAATGGCTGCTGCCTTGAAAATAGGTAACTTAACATAATTTCATTAAAAAATTTTAAGTTACAGCCCTGATAATATTCTGTCACACATTCTTTTCCTCTCCTCCTACTCTATCCTCCTTAGAATCACCATTTCACTAATATTTATGTGTCTGGCATCATTTAAACTGAGATTTATAAGCACAAAGATCAGTCAGATGTTAACTGATGAAGGGCCAAACTTAGAATGATTAATGGCGCCAAATTCGGAACGTCCTTGACACTGCGCATGCGCAGTAGAAGCGAAGTGTGGAGGGCCTTTCAGGACATGTTTTCTTTAGTTTTAGATGCAAATTTTGGGGATTGGGGGGCAAAATTTGTGTTTGGCCCTATATTTTAAGAGTTAGCACCAGCCAGCTATGTCTGGGTCATTGGTACAGTATAAAAATATCTGTTTCTCAGGCCCTCCTGCATGGTCCTTTTGGCTGCCACATGATCTCTTTTTATAACCAATGTAAACTTTAAAAAAAATTATAATTAAATGGTTTATGTTTGATATTTTACCCAAGTTAAAAAAATTGATAAATTTGTCCCTTGAGTGCAAGAAGGTTTTGCAATGCTTTAGCATTGCAAAGCTTTCTTGCTCTCAAGGGACGAGATACACCATTGCCCATGCTATTCCGTAGATTATGAGGACTAAAACATAAACCAAGAATACGAACTTTTGATGGCAAAGAAATAATTACAGGAATAAAAAATAAAATAAAAAAAATGCTTGCCCGCATGCAATTTTACAAATGGCCTGAGAAACAGAAGATCTATTTTGTGTGGTGTTGAAACGATTAGCTGACTAGTCGAAGTCGATTCAATTTTCGGAAAAATCGACTCTGAAATCTGCCAGTCAACTAGTCGGGAAACTCAAAGATGAAGTCGTAAAATGCCAATAGTGGGGGTTAATGATTACAAACATCATGGTGGACCTATTTTAAATTGTATTGAGAAGTGGATATCAATGCAATCATTGTCGTTTGTTGATGCCGATAATGTTACAACTTTGATTTCAGCAGCATTACAAGCACTGATTTCATCTAACCAAATCACTGGCATGTGTTGAAGAAAAATACTTTGATGTACAACTTCAAAGATGCCGTTAATTCATGCAAGCGTTCTGTCCCTCACCCAAGTCGCCCACACTTTTTAATTGATATAAAAATAAAATACATGCCTGAAACACCCATAAAGCTGCTCCATATTCTATGATATTACTGTACTGGTTTGGGTGCGAGCTGGCGAAGACCGGATATGAAGGTGAGGAAACTGTCCGTCACAAAATCTGACCCAGAAGTTTTTAATTAATTGCACCGGGCGAATGGCGGCACACTTCAATTATTTTACAAAATCCGGAAACTTCTGTTTTGACATCATTGGGTACTTTTTCCACTGTACGGACAGAGGACTAGGAGGCATGCACTTCCCGGGTATCCTAATTTTTTTACTGAATGGTTAAAGCTATAATATGCACAACATTTTAAAAAACTCAAAATACGAAAAAGACTTTGACAAGGAAACTTCATCAAACACCTGTCAAACGAGTCATTAAACGAAAGGGTTATCAACTTACATGTAACAGTCTCTTATCACCTAATTTACTGAGACAATTATGTTTTCAACAGAAAAGCCGACTAGTCGATTTTGAATCGATTACTCCCGTCGACTAGTCAACTTTGAAAAATACGTAATCATTTCAACACTAACTTTGTGTGGCCTAAGGAGCCCAAATATAAACCCAGGGTCTTAATTTGACCAAACTGAAATCTAATCCCCATAAAGATGCTGTGTTTCAAATATCAAAAGTTTCTAAGTAGTAGATATGAAAAGTTTCTACTTTGTGGATCTGAAGAAGAATATTTTCAATTAATTTTTCTCATATTGCACAAAATTAAAATTTTGGTTCTCATAGGATACCGAAATATGAACAAACAGAAATGCTTTGAACAAATTTGAATCTGAACCTTAGAGAAGCTTATTTGAAGATTTTTAAATGCTATTCCTTTTATTGCACTATGTTGGAATTCAGGCTCACATGAAACCCAAATAGGAACCCACAAACTTCATTTAAAAAAACTTAAATCTTAGCCCTTAAGAATGCTGTATACCAAATATGAAACTTTCTGACTAATGGATCTGAAGAAGAATATTTTTAAAGAATATTGTTTATGTTTTACCAAGTTAAAATTCAGGCTCCCATAGGGAGTCCAAATATGAACCCATATAAATCTGTCCCCGATAAGGATCTGTATGCCAAATAGGAGAAGATTCTGGGAGGTGGATCTGTAAAAGCAAATGTTTTAAGAATTTCCCTCATATTGCACAAAATTTTAAAGTTTAAATTTGGGTTCCCATAAATAGCCCAAATATGAATCCAGGGAATAAATTTTAACAAACTTGACTTTGACCACATATGTATGCTGGAAATCAAATATCAAATGATTTGTGGATTTGAAGAAGATTTTTAAAGAATTGTCCTCATATGGCACTAAGTTAAAATTCAGGCTCCCATAGCCCCGCCACCACCCCAAAAAGTCCAGGAATTTGATTTGCACAAACCTGAATCAGATTCCCCTAATATGCTGTGTATTAAATATCAAAAGATTCTGATTGAAAAGTGCTGACTCAGCATTTTTTGAACCCCCCCCCCCCCCCACCTTACCCCTCAAGATACGACAGATTTAGATAGGGGAGGGGGGGGGGAGTATTTGATTCTATTTGTCCTAAGGATATTGTATACCGAATAACAATTCTTTGTTCCATGCCATTTGGGAAACATGGGCATTTAAATTTTTTTTCTATTTTTAGTTCCTGGGGCTCTCAGGTGGGCATGGAAAATCTTTTTCGGGCAAGTCCTACTATACTATTGCATACCAAATTTGGTTCAAATTGGCCCACCAGTTTGGAAAAAAAAAGTTGGAGCAGGGCCAAAAATATCGCCCCTCGCAGCATGAGATCAAATACTGCCAGAGAAACTTGCTTTAAACACACTTGAATCTTAAGTATATAAGGGAGCTGCATGCCATATTTCAAAGCAATGTATGTACTGGTGGTTTATGAGAAGATTTTTGAAGAATTTCAGGTTTTCTGGACACTGCTCTGAACCAGTGGGCTTAGCTACTTCTAATGAACAAACTTAGATGGCTATCCCCCAAAGATAATTTATGCAAAGTTTGATTGGGTTTGGTCCAGTGGTTCCAGAGAAGACTGATATAGAAAGTAAACAGAGGATGAATGCCAAGTGATGGCAATAGTTCAAACTGACTTTCAGTCAGTTGAGCTAACAAGAGGCCCCAAGGAGCCTAAATCACTCACCTGATAAAATTGAGTCGAGAAGGATTTATGGTCACATTCAGCATCTACATGTTCATATAGTTAATCTGTTTGAGCTTGGATCTGTTGGGTGAATTGTCTTTTTGTTTTGTTTTGTTTTGTTTTTTTTTTTTGGGGGGGGGGGGGTTTGCATAAAAACACTCAAACCCCTTCAAAACATATTTTGAAGCAAATAGAAAAAAAATCTCCTAGTGCACCCCTCCAACTCCTCTCAAGTGGGCTGGTGTTTCCCAAACATTAATCTTATGTCATCACATAAACATCTTAACTAAAGTTTACCACAATCAGCTGTCAGAATCTGACTCATAGATGTGAAGAAGATGATTAAATTTTTTTTAAAGAACAGTCCTTATATTGCTGTAAGTTAAAAGTTTGGGATCCCAAATATGACCAAATGGATCTGATTTGAACAAACAAGAATCTGAACCGACTAAGGCTGCTGCATATCAAATATTAGAATATTCTGACTGGTGGCTCTGAAGAATAAGATTTATAAAAGGAATTTCCCCATATTGCACTAAGTTAAAATTAAGGTTGCCATAGGAAACCGAAATATGAACCCAGTAACTTGATTTGAACAAACTGCAATTCGACCCCACAAAAGATACTGCAAACCAAATATCAAAAGATTCTGGCGGATGAATGAATCTAAATAAGAGGATTTTTAAGGAATGTTCCTCATATTGCACTATTTGGGTTCCCATAGGAAGCTCAAATATGACCTTAGGGACTTGATTTGAACAAATTTAAATGTAAATGTTGTAAGGAAGCTGCAAATCAAATATCAAGATTCTGACTGGTACATCTGAAGAAGATTTTTAAAGAATACTCCTCATATTGCACAAAGTTAAAGTATGAGTTCCCAGAGGTACCACAAATATGACCCCAGGAGCTTGATCTGAACAAATTTGAGTCTGACCAACTCAAAGGATGCTCTATACCAATCATTAAAAGATTGGATCTGAAGAAGATTTTTTTTTTTTTTTTAAATATTCTTGTATTATTAGAGTTAAAATTCAGGTTCCCATAGGAAGCACAAATATGAACCCAGGGACTTGGATTTAAACAAACTTGAATCTGAACCCACAAAGGATGCTAAATACTAAATATCAAAAGATTCTGACTGATGAATCAGGAGATTTAAAAAACAATTCATCATGTCATGTTACACAGTTAAAATTCTCACTCCCACATGGAGCCCAAATATGACTCCAAGTTCTTAATTTGAACAAACATAGAGCTGTACCCCCCCCCCCCCCCCACCCCCCAAAGATGCAGTATACCAGTATACCAAATAACAAGAGATTATGACTAGTAGATCTGAAGAAGATTTTAAAATAAATTTCTACATATCGCACCAAATCAAAATTTGGGTTTCCATAGGAAGCCCAAATATAAACCTAGTGACTTGATTTTAACAAATTTGAATCTCCCCCCATGGAGGATGCTTCACACTAGATATCAAAAAAATTCTGACTGATGTATCTAAGAAGATTTATTAAAATATTCATGTTAAACTAAGTTAAAATTTAGGCTCCTAATATGACTCCAGGGGCTTAATTGGAACCAACTTCATGCTGACCCCCCTAAAGATGCAGTGTACCAAATATAAAGAGATTTTGATTGGTAGATCTGAAGAAGATTTTTAAATAAATTTAAAATTTGGGTTCCCATAGGAAGCCCAAATATGAACCCAGGAACTTGGTTTGAACAAACTTGAATCTCACCTCACAAAGGATGCTTCACACCAAATATCAAAAAGATTCTGATTGATGGATAAAACAAAGATTTTTAAAGAATATCCCTAACTGATATTACACCAATTTAAATTTCAAACTCCTACAAGGAGCCCAAATATGATGACAGGACTTGATCTGAACAAACTTCAAGCTGCACTTCCCGATCCCCCCCCACCCCCAAAACAAGAGACCCAATGGGGCCTGAGGGTGCTCACCTGACATGGTAGCCTAAATATCAATCCAGCGAAGTGATTTCAACAAGTTGCATCTGCCCCTCCTAAGAAAAGCTTATACCAAATATCCAAAGATTCTGACCAGTGGATCTAAAAAAAAAAGGATTTTTAAAGAATATTTCTTGAATTGAACTAAGTAATAATTTGGGCTCCAACAGGGAGGCCAAATAAATATGAACCCCAGGGACTTGGCGTGAACAAACTTGAATCTCACCTCCAGTGGGATGCTGTATACCAAATATCAAAAGATTCTGACTGTTGGATGTGAAGAAGATTTTTGAAGAATATTCCTCATATTGATCTAAGTTATAATTCGGGCTCCCACAGGGAGCCCAAATATCAACCCAAGAACTTGGCTTGAACAAACTTGAATCTCACCCACCTAAGGATGCTGCATATCAAATATCAAAACATTCCGACTGCTGGTTCTGAACAAGATTTTTAAAGAAAATTCCTCATATTGAACTAAGTTATAATTTGGGCTCCCATAGGGAGCCCAAATATGATCCCAGAGACTTAGCTTGAACAAAGAGGAATCTCCCCCCACCCCCAAGGATGCTGAATACCAAATATCAAAAGATTCTGATTTGTAGATCTGAAGAAGATTTTTAAAGAATATTCCTCATACTGAACTAATTTAAACATTTGGGCTTCCATAGAGAGCCCTAATATGGACCCAGGGATTTGGTTTCAATAAACATGTGAAACAATCTTCCAAAGATGTTATATGTGAAATTTGAAAGCTTTTGAAGCAGTGGTTTGGGAGAAAAGTAGTCTTAAATGTTTTTTAGATCACCCACAGTGTTAAAAAATGCTGACTCAGCACTTTTTCAAAGTCCCAAAACAGTACCCCATGATAAAACTGATAGCAATTTTTTTGGACCATTCCATTCTGGTGGCCCTTAGGAAGCTTCACACCAAATAAGAATTCTCAGTGCCATGTAGTTTTGGAGATATGGGCGTTTTAATTTGTTTCCATTTTTAGCTCCTGCGGTTCCCATAGGGCGACTGGAAACATTTTTGGGCATAAATTAAGTACTTATGACCCAATAAACCCTCATGTCAAAATTGGTTCAAATCTGCCACTCAGTTTGGAAAGTTAAAAAATTTATAGTAATTTATATATTTTTTATACTTACCAATGACCCAGACATAGCTGGTGCTAACTCTTAAAATATAGGGCCAAACACAAATTTTGCCCCCCAATCCCCAAAATTTGCATCTAAAACTAAAGAAAACATGTCCTGAAAGGCCCTCCACACCTCGCCCCCACTGCGCATGCGCAGTGTCAAGGACGTTCCGAAATTGGCGCCATTTATCATTCTAATAACCAGTGCCTGGTAAGCGCTATGTACTCAGCGGGGAGGCAAGAGTTCCCAACTCCTGGGAGGGCCATCCCCGTCTGGGTCATTGGTAAGTATAAAAAATATATAAATTACTATAAATTTTTTAACATTTTTATACTGTACCAATGACCCAGACATAGCTGAATAGTAAAAAGGCTGGAGGGCCAAGGACATAGAGCAAAATGGAATACGCTCAATAAAATAAAATAGAGTCATCCCCTGTAGGGAAAAGAAGTAATAGGCCTTACATGTATCTTTCTTATTTATGATAAATTAGAAAGATACAACACCTTCCAAAAATTGAGCTTCATACATCCATGTACTCTATTAATATCCAATAATCCTTATACTACTAATTTTTAAAGTAAGCCAATAATAAAGTAAGTCTAGAGAATAGAGACTCTTATACTCCTAAAAGTGTGTGAGAATTGCATAATCATGTCCGTTGACATATGCAATATTCAAAAGCTATACTTTAAAAACTAAAACTTGAATGAATTTTATAAACTTAAACTTCTCACTAAACAACCATCCCAATAACAGCTCAGAATTACTAACTCCGGAGGATGTATCCCCTTGTTTTCATAGTAAAAACAGGTGACCCAAGGGAACACCCTCCCCCCCCCCCCCCTTTTTCTTGCCCTGGGTCAAATAGCCCAGAGCGAAGAGGGCAGCCGAACGGAGACACTGCCGAAACAGACAGCCTACCTAGCTATAGTAGCAACTGTTAAGTGAATGACATTCTGAGCAGTAGATAATAGACCTAACAATAGAGGTCTCCAGAAATGGACTCGATATTTCTGAGATAAAATTCATGAATGGATGGCTGAGCGCAATGAGCAGCCTTCAAAAATCTATAATAGCAACACTATTAATGTAAGCCCAAGAAGTAGAAGAACTCTTACTTCATGAGCCGAAATCTTAAGCACAACTGCTAAGCCAATGATATACCATAAGCAGTACGCTAGTTAATAGAATCCATTAACAATAAAATGGAGCGTAACGTCCTTCTACTAGACATCAAAGACAGAAGAAGCTTACGCCCTTGTAATAAACAGATATCTGTTTATAAATACATAAACTGTACCCGGAAAGAGTAAAGGCCTATGCCCATACGAAGACGGAAGGACCTTAAAATAATAGGTTCCGGATAATAGGAGCCTAACTCTTATGCAACAATCCAACCTAAATAGTAACGGAAGTATTGATTCCGAAACTATGAAAGTGAAAATCATCCATTGATAGTGCATGAAACTCACTGACTCTACAGTAAAACAGAAACCAACAGAATTACTGTCTAAAAGGTCAGAATTTGAAAACTACTGTTTCCAGAGGCTCAAATGATTACTTAGCTAAATAAGAACCGAAGTTAAAATCCGTATAGGAATTTAATCTAAAGATTCTGAGTCTATTTATCAAAAAGTTACTAACTGACTTAGATAAAGAGACAAAAGACTCAATTGTAAACTATCGTAGAGTGGATAGGTATGAGGTAACATAAACCTATAACCTAAATAACAACAGGCTGCAGTAGATCTTGTGAAACAAGTATACTAAAAACTAGCAATGAGTAGTATGGAGGGATCAACCATATGAACATAATGATCCCTACACCACGACGGAAGAGCCTCCACTTTAGTCGCATAGAATAGCGAAGAAGAGGATCTCCTATAGTAAGAAATCGCATCCAAAGCTCGTCCAGTACAGTGCTTACAATGCAATACGGACCACACAACGGAATACATGAAGGCTGCGACCTTGCTGGTTGTGATAAAGATGACACGATTTACCCAGTGAAAAAAGATCCTCACATAGAGGAAGATTTCACGTTAAGATCCACAGTAGACAAGAGAGTAAATTACTCATGATCTCTGTGAAGATAGAGATGCTATCAACAGAAATGTATTGTGGTTGTTTATCTTAGCAATACCTGCTAAAACAACAGCGCCGGAGGATACGCGTATCCTATCATTCCGTCCTATAGATCAATAGAGCGTTAACAGTATTAGCTCAGAGATCTGGACAAGCCAACACATACGTCTGCAATTGATTAGCAAGCTGTGTCATAAATAAAACATCATTGGGCGCTCCCATAGATAGCAAATCTGATTAAATACTTGTTTGTTGAGAGTCCATTCTGACAGCAACAAGCGACCCGTAAGAGAACGGGAGTGCGATAAAACAATCAGACGACCCAGAATATGACGGACCAAAACTGAACTTGGTGTACTATAACCAACAGACGGATTCTTTCCCTTAAATTGAATAACGGAAACGAAAGAGTGCCTCCCTGGTTCCGGAGATACGCCACTACTGTCGAATTAAAGGACAGGAATTTGGGCATGCGTTTCTGAATAATGTTCATGCAATGACATAAAGCAAGCCTAAAAAACATTATTCCGCGGAAGTTAAACTGATAGCTAAAAGACTGCGGAACCCAAAGACCCTGGCACTTCGAATCCGTAGGGATCAGTATATATCCCAATCTGTTTGACTGGCAACCGTCATAACAGCCACACTAGGGTCCGGCAACTGCGGCGGCACTCTCTGAGTCAACCACCGAATGTTTGCCCCAGTCTGAATCTCTTGTAACACTAGATAGACAAGAGAATGTATAAATCAAGCAATTCATGGATTGCCGGAAAGTTGCCGTCGAAGAGAAGCTCCTCCGAGAACGAAGCGACTCTGAGAGAGTTCTTAACCTACTATCCACGCGTGGATGTAGCTAGGGCTGCATCACGTCTAACCAACTCCAATCAGCCACTGAAGGGCGGAGTTATACGTGAACAAACTACTGCCCTCAAAAGAAATTACATTGAGAATAATATCCCGTAAATCTTTTCTTGAAGACGTAATGATAACGCCTCAGTAAGGCGGATTACGTATAATAAAGCGTCTAAGTTAAGTCTACTATACATAATGTCGTTCCCAACATTGAAATTGGAAAAGACATAAACGGCGAAAAAGAATATATGCAGTCTTTAATCACACCGTCTAGACGCATATGAACTCTCGGTATGCCCTGCTCTGCCAAAATAAACTATATGTAAAAAAGATAAAATGGCAGAAATGAGCCACGCGGACAAGAAACTAAACTATCATGCTTAGTAGCAGGCTTGTATATATATATAACATATAGCGTCGAAAAATAAAACACATGTTGTAATGACAATATTGGACTGCGTCGGTAAGTCAGGGACAAAGTCCCTGTACCGATCGAAAAATCCGAGTCCAATGACGCTATAAGTCTCTTATCCAAGATCGCAGCAATGAAGTCCGAAAAATAATCACTGGAAGAAATGCCAGAAGATATGAAAGGCATCTTCCGATACTACTAAAGGGAAAACTCGAAATCTTTCGAATCCCTTTCGCCATCCTGTCGGACCCTATAAAGCGTTCGGTCGTCCGTAGCTTGATGCAACCGCGGACCGCACCGACCCAGCGCCGTCGGATAATTCCTGATTCGACCGAGAAACCGTCAATTGCTGGGATGCTGCGAAACAACTGTGCTAACTCGGATAGCACGTCCGTCACTGAGGCCTGAGGAGCAGCGGTCTTACGATGCATTGCCGCAGGAAGCTCCGAGATCGTTACCCCGTGCATACTTCCAATATGCGAGCGAACGGAGTGTATAGGCCTCGTGTTCCTTGGCTACCGGATGGCGCGACCTATTCGCTGTGGAATCACTGAATGCCGAAACTGATCGGATACTCGAGGTCACGTAGCCAATGTGCGGTCGTGTACCCTGCTGTGAGGATGAGGAAGCATTAAAGACAGTCTCTCGGACTGTCAATATAACGGAGCGTCCCGAGCAACGGACATATGCTCCGAATGTAAAATATCTGAACCACAACATGCGGTCCCCTATGTTGTTGGCTTCCTCCGATCTGTCCTCAATCTGCCGTCACTGGGTGAGTACTAAAGTAATTAAAGTGCTCGCATCACCCAAATCTCCTTCCTAGACCGCAACGGACGAACCCGGCAGCCGAACCATTCGATGAATGTACGCTACACCGGGTGAGCTAGCGAATGTCACTCCGTAAGCGATAGACATATTCCATGAGCACTTATTGCCGCTAACTCTTCATTAACTATGACGACAGAGGCACACTTTTGAAAGACATCTCCATAACTCTTCGAACAAGAAACCAGAAATGCTTGGATAGCAAGCATAAAATAATAATATATATAGCGTCATTCAATAATTCGAAAGTTTGTGTGACATTATTGGACTATGTCGGAACTGAGGGACGATGTCCCTGAACCGAACCAAAAATTTCTAAGTCCACCGACGCTATCAGTTTCTTATCCGACATCGCAGCATATGTTGTTCCGAAAGGGAAAGCTTGAAATCCACCGAATCCCTTTCGGTATCCCGTCGGACCGGATGAAACTTTCGGACGTCCGTACCCAGCATCGTCGGATAAAATATATGCGACAGATTCAGTTGATGCTGGGATGCTGCGATAAACTGTGCTATTAAGGAAAGCACGTCCGTTCCCGAGGCCTGTGCAGTAGCGGACTTACGATGCATTGCCGCTGGAAGCTCCGTGTACGTTGACTCCCGCACACTTCCTATGCGAACGTCCGGAGTCTGCAGGCCTCGAGTCCCCGGCTACCGACCCAGCGCTGTCGGATAATTCTCGATCCGACACCGTTTCTGTCGGCTGCTGGGATGCTGCGATAAGCTGTGCACAAGAATGTCCGGCGTCGAGACCTGCGGAGGCGCAGTCTATCGGTGCTTCGCCGAGGGCAGCTCCGCATCAGATGGCTCCCGCATACTTCCTATGCGAACGTCCGGAGTCCATCGGTCTCGAATCCCTGGCTGCCGGATGGTGTGACCTGGTCGCCGAAGAATCCTTGATCGGCGAAGCTGGTAATATATCGGCGGTCACGCAGCCAAGGTGCGGTCGTGTGCGCTGACGAGAAGAGGAAGCCTTAGCAGTCTCAGCGGACTGCCTATACAACGGAGCGTCCCGAGCGACGGACGTATGCTCCGCTAACGACACATTTGTACCACAACATCTGGGGCCAGATGTTGTTGAACGAGAGAGGGGCCTCTCTCGCTTGCCGTCCGGATGGACCGGAACGAGCTATGAACCGGACTAAAAGGCTTCCTCCGTTCTCCCTCCGATCCGCCGTCACTGGGTGTGCATGAAGTTAATTTTATAGTGCTCGCATCACCCCAAAATTCCTTCTAGACCGCAACGGACGAACCCGGCTGCCGAACCATTCGGTGAATGGACGCTACACCGGGCGAGCTAGCGGACGTCAAAGGCCGTCGAACCTACTAGGGTCCTCTTAGGCAATTGGCGTATTACATGAGCACTTTTCCGCTAGCCCTTCATTAATTGTGACGACGGAGGCACACTGTTGGAAGACATCACAGATACATCACCCTAATCTTGATCGTCTGAAATAGAAATTGATAAAGTAGAGTGACCCTGCGGGGAAAGGACCGGAGTGTCCAAATCCCCAACAACATACCGTGACATACGCTTCCCATATTGTCATCGAAATCATACGATACAGAACAGGAGTTAATGCGAGTACACTGACCACATATAGAATGATAATAAGGTCAGAGGAAGACTTCCTCTTAAAACAATTGATCAATATCCTTTCAATGTGAAAAGAAAACAAGTCCTGGTACTCGCACTAACCCCTGGCAATCAAAATACATAATAATAATATGATCCATTAATATAGAAAAAATAATTGAAATCAAAATATTTTGAAAAAATATTTTTTCAGAACAGCCCAAGTTTCTGAAAAGTAACGTTGAGCCCCAATGGATCCCAAGCCTAAGTGTGGACAAAAATTTTAAAAATATTTTAAACAATTTATTCAACACTTACGAACAATAATAATGTATCTAGTTATGATTAAAATAACATAAAGATATTATTATTTAGAAATCCCCCCCTCACACAGAGGGCTGTTGTAAATGTAAACAATGAGTGTAAAAACACTAAAATAAGACTCCAGGCACCCAGGCCCGAAATCAGTTACCAAAAATACACCATCTGATGCAAAACAGAGACTTCCAGGGAAGAAACTGCAGAACATCAGATGGTAGATGCAGAACACAACGCCTAACCACCCGTAGGTGAAGACGTAAACATGGGGAAAGAACAGAATTCATTCTGTTATTAAGCTAAAACTCCCAAGAAATTTTAGTAATAATAATTACAGAAACTATGCCAAAAGCATGGGAGAATAGCAAGGGGGAACTTAAAGGACAGGGAGAGAGGAAAAACACTTGAAAAAACAGTGTAACTAAATAATCAGAATGACAACAAAATGGCTGCTGCCTTGAAAATAGGTAACTTAACATAATTTCATTAAAAAATTTTAAGTTACAGCCCTGATAATATTCTGTCACACATTCTTTTCCTCTCCTCCTTTTCTATCCTCCTTAGAATCACCATTTCACTAATATTTATGTGTCTGGCATCATTTAAACTGAGATTTAAAAGCACAAAGATCAGTCAGATGTTAACTGATGAAGGGCCAAACTTAGAATGATAAATGGCGCCAATTTCGGAACGTCCTTGACACTGCGCATGCGCAGTGGGGGCGAGGTGTGGAGGGCCTTTCAGGACATGTTTTCTTTAGTTTTAGATGCAAATTTTGGGGATTGGGGGGCAAAATTTGTGTTTGGCCCTATATTTTAAGAGTTAGCACCAGCTATGTCTGGGTCATTGGTACAGTATAAAAATATAGAAATTTTGGGCAGGGGGAAAATTCTTGCCCCTCCCATAACGAAGGCAAATATAGCTCCACAAAATTCTCTTGAACAAATATGAGTCTACACCTCAAAAGGAAGCTGCACACCAAATATCAAGTCTCTGCTGCTGCTGGTTCATGAGAAGATTTTTTAAGATTTAAGCACACTTTTTGGGCATGGCCCTACCAAGGGGCAAGGCAACTTGATTTGAACAAAATCAAAATGTGATGTCACAACAAACTATTATCTCAAATATCAATTAAATTGGTTCAGCGGTTTGGGAGGAGAAGATGCAAACACCATGTTCACGGACGACGGACGGTGAGCGATCACTATAGCTCCCATGACTGAAAGTCAGGCGAGCTAAAAAAAAAAAACCATCAAAAAAATAGGCCGATTAAATCGTCAGATGTGTACCCATATGCGCAACTAGTAGAAAGCTGTTATTATCTCAGGACCAATTTTGTGGACAGGTAAAATCCATGTGAGGGCATTTTGTCAGCACACCCTCTTTGTTATCTGAAAGTATTTATGAAAAAATTCCTAGTTTGATGGATAAAGGGTTAATTTTTCCGGATCAAATTATTAGATTTACATAAAAAAAACTATACAGCACAGCACATCAGTAACCTGAATACATATAAAAAGTAACCTGATAATCAGATTAATTTTTTTTGAGTTATCGCATGCCGAAGAAATGGATTGGATGAGTTCTCAATTTGAAGGATAAAGGGTTAATATCACAGGATCAAATTATCAGATTTACACCAAAAACTATACAGCTCGGCACATCAGTAACCTGAACAAATATATAAAGTAACATGACAATCAGATTGATATTTTTTAAGTTATCTCATGCTAAAGGGACTGGAGGAATTCTCAATTTAAAGGATAAAGGGTTAATATCTCAGGATCAAATTATCATATTTACACCAAAAACTATAAGGCTCGGCACATCAGTAACCTGAACACAAATATAAAGTAACATGACAATCCAAGCAATATTTTTCAAGTTATCGAATGCCAAATGAAAGTGTCAATGACACTGTAGCTCAACTTGTCAAGACAAAGACATGTACATGTATAGTATGTGACACAGCAATGACAAACATCTAGGTAATGACCTGATAACAAAGGTACATATAAAGTATTGTAACGGTCTGTACATAAATACTGACCGTTGCCTGTAACAAATGTATAGGTAATGTATTGTAAAGGTGGGTGACAGTCAGATGCTAAACTAGAAAAAAATATTTGAGTCCCAGAGTGGGTCTGACTGAACCCCAAAATATTTGTTCTCATAGCACAGTGATAACAAAGGCACCCCAAAACACACTCATTCCTGTCCCAAGGTGAAAACAAAGGTACCCAAGAAGTTTCATGAAGATCAGTTCACAAATATGAGCTGTGTAGAAGTTGTGACAAAAAACTGATTGGACCTAATTTCAGTACAAAATGGCCACTGGCAGCCATCTTGAATTTTGGACCGCACCCAGAAACACTCGTTCTCGCCACAATGTGATAACAAAGGTACCCAAGAAGTTCTGTGAATATCGGTTGATAAATACAGCCTCTAGCCCAAGCTGTATTGACATGTGCACTTACAGTGTATAAGTAGCACTAAATAAATCAAAGTTCATCTAATTTGCATAATTTCTGCACGAGAAAAAAACCCGTACTATATGTGATGTATTCCATGTTACTAAATATTCATACACAAATTTATTCAAATCAGAACTTTCATACAGAAGTTCTGTACAAAAGACTGATTGCACTAATTTTGGTACAAAATGGCTGCTGGTGGCCATCTTGAATTTCAGACCACACCCAAAAACACTCGTTCTCATCCCACGGTGATAACAAAGGTACCCAAGAAGTTTCATAAAGATCGGTTCATAAATACGGCCTCTAGCCTGAGCCGTATAGAAGTTGTGTACAAAAAACTGATTAGACCCAATTTCGGTACAAAATGGCCACTGGCAGCCATCTTGAATTTTGGACCACACCCAGAAACACTCGTTCTCGTCCCAAGGTGATAACAAAGGAACCCAAGACGTTTTGTGAAGATCGGTTCATAAATACATATGTGTACTTACTGTGTGTAAGTAGCACTGAAAAAATCCAAGTTCATCTAATTTGCATAATTTCTGCACGAGAAAAAAACCCGTATTATATGTGATGTATCCCATGGTACTAAACATTCACACAAAAAATTATTCAAATCAGCACTTTCATATGGAAGTTCTGTGCAAAAATCTGATTGCACCAAATTTTGTACAAAATGGCTGCCATCGGCAATCTTGAATTTCGGACCGGACCCAAAAACACTCGTTCTCATCCCACGGTGATAACAAAGGTACCCAAGGAGTTTCGTAAAGATTGGTTCATAAATACGGCCTCTAGCCCGAGCCGTATTGGCATTTGCACTTAGAGTGCTGAAACTAACACCAAAAAACATCAAAGTTAGTCTAATTTGCATAATTTCTGCACGAGAAAAAAACGCGTATTATATGTGATGTATCCCATGGTACTAAACATTCATACAAAAAATTATTCAAATCAGAGCTTTCATATGGAAGTTCTGTACAAAAAACAGATTTCTTCATCGTCGGTACAAAATGGTGGCTGGCAGTCATCTTGAATTTCGGACCGCACCCAAAAACACTCGTTCTCGTCCCACGGTCATAACAAAGGTACCCAAGAAGTTTCGTAAAGATCGGTTCATAAATACGGCCTCTAGCCCGAGCTGTATCCAATTGTTGACGGACAGACGGACGACGGACAACGGGCCATGGCATAAGCTCAAATTTGGCTTGCCAAAGTTGAGCTAAAAATGGATATGGACGCCAGATGGACAGACAGACAAAGGATAAAGGATGGACGAACGACGGAGGGCTGACATTATGTGTACCATACATGGTATGGGTACACATAAAAACAAAAACAGTATACCAAATATCAAGAGATTTTAACTGGTAGATCTGAAGAAGATTTTTAAATACATTACCTCATATTGCACCAAGTTAAAATTTGGGTTCCCATAGGAAGCCCAAATATGAACCCAGGGACTGGTATCAAACAAACCTGGATCTGACCCCTCTAAGGATGTTGTATACCAAGTATCAAAAGATTCTGGTTGGTTTTTCTGGAGAAGAATATTTTTAATTTTTAAAAAAAACATTTGTGGGGTCTTTACAGAATTATGCCCATTTTGGTGTCCTCTGTGGACGACGCAACTTTATTTGAACAAACTTGAATTGACATATGATAAGGAATATGCATATGAAATTTGGTTCAATTCGGCCCAGTGATTCATGAGCAGAAGTCAATAATGTAAAATTCATGTCGGATGGAGGACAGATGGACGACAGACAGATGGCAGATAAGAGACAGAAAGAAAGAGATCACTCAAGCTCCCCCCCTGACTTTCAGTCAGGGGAGCTAAAAACAGATCATGACCTGGTAATTTCTTGTACACCTATTCATAATTTTCCTGAAAACAGAATTTAGTCAAATTCTGCCAAGAAATGCAGATGAGATGACTTGTTTGTGGAGAAATAGAGATCGATGGAAAAACAGACAATCAGGGTGATTTCTACATACCCTCAGTATGACAACTTCATTTATGGGTGTATAAAGAGCCAGCCCACCAAGCAAAAGTATAAAAATAAAACAAAAATTAAACATGATCTGGATATTCTCACCATTCACTTACATGCAATATATAAATTAAGTAAAAAATTTGATCAATACCATCATTCAAAGCAGAAACAATTTGGATGGATATCTCGATGGACATAATGACTCTCAGAAAGAAATCAGTGTATCATTGCATTCTATTTGAATGTCTACATTTATTAGTGGTTATAGTCATTTTCAACATCTGAAAATCTCTTGGTATATCATGACCAGAACAGAAGAATAAAGTTAAGTTTAGGTCTACAAAATTTTAAAAACTGTTTCTCAGACCCTCCCGCATGGTCCTTTTGGCTGCTGCATGCTCTATTTCTAATCGACACAAACTTGAAAAAATAATTAAATGGTTCATGACTGATATTACACCAAAGTAAAGAAAATTGATAAATTAGTCCCTTGAGTGCAACAAGCCTTTGCAATGCTTTATCATTACACAGCCTTCTTGCACTCAAGGGACGAAATACACCACCACCCATGCTATTCTGTAAATAATGCGGCCTTAAATATATAACAAACCAGAAGCATTAACTTATGATGGCAAAGAAATAATTACAAAAATAAAATTAAAAAATGCCCTCCCATATGCAATTTTACAAACAAGCCAAGACCAATATCGGGTCTGGATCTGCGTCGCTGCATGCAATTGAATTGGCAAACAGGAAGTGGCTGCACGGCAGATCTGAAAATTATATACACGATACAATTGATCATTATCAGGCTCCAGATGAAATATAAAATCAATCCCTTGCATAGAAGCCGAGAAAAGTTTGACAAAAAATTTCAATGTTCAGTGGATACAGTAAAACTTCAAAGTATCGGCAAACAGGAAGTGGCTGCACGGCAGGTTTGAAAATTGCTTACACGATACAACTCATCATTATGAAGTAGCAGACCAAATATAAAATCAATCCCTTGCATAGAAGCTGAGAAAACCTTGACGGAAAATTTCAATGTTCAGTGGGTACAGTAAAATTTCAAAGTATCAGCAAACAGGAAGTGGCTGCACGGCAGATCTGAAAATTGCTTACACAATACAACTCATCATTATGAAGCAGCAGACCACATATAAAATCAATCCCTTGCATAGAAGCCAAGAAAACCTTGACGGAAAATTTCCATGTTCAGTGGGTACAGTAAAATTTCAAAGTATCGGCAAACAGGAAGTGGCTGCACAGATGATCTGAAAATTGCTTACACAATTCAACTCATCATTATGAAGCAGCAGACCACATATAAAATCAATCCCTTGCATAGAAGCCAAGAAAACCTTGACGGAAAATTTCCATGTTCAGTGGGTATAGTAAAATTTCAAAGTATCGGCAAACAGGAAGTGGCTGCACAGCAGATCTGAAAATTGCTTACTCGATACAACTCATCATTATAAAGCAGCAGACCACATATAAAATCAATCCCTTGCATAGAAGCCGACAAAACCTTGACGGAAAATTTCAATGTTCAGTGGGTACAGTAAAATTTCAAAGTATCGGCAAACAGGAAGTGGCTGCACGGCAGATCTGAAAATTGCTTACACGATACAACTCATCATTATGAAGCAGCAGACCAAATATAAAATCAATCCCTTGCATAGAAGCCAAGAAAACCTTGACGGAAAATTTCCATGTTCAGTGGGTACAGTAAAATTTCAAAGTATCGGCAAACAGGAAGTGGCTGCACAGCAGATCTGAAAATTGCTTACATGATACAACTCATCATTATGAAGCAGCAGACCAAATATAAAATCAATCCCTTGCATAGAAGCCGAGAAAACCTTGACGGAAAATTTCAATGTTCAGTGGGTACAGTAAAATTTCAAAGCATCGGCAAACGGGAAGTGGCTGCTCGGCAGATCTGAAAATTGCTTACACGATACAACTCATCATTATGAAGCAGCAGACCAAATATAAAATCAATCCCTTTCATAGAAGCCAAGAAAACTTTGACGGAAAAAGTGTTTCGGACGCACTGACGGATGGACGGACGGACGGACGGACAGACTGACGGATGGACTGACGGACAGAGTCAAGCGGTTACTAGACCTGCTTCGCTGCTGGCGACGCAGGTAAAAATGGCCTGAGAAACAGATCTACTTTGTGAGGTCTCACTGTGTCCTTCCTATTTTACCAGCAAAGCAGAACTTGTTTAGCACAGTAAACTAGCACTGCTACTTGTTCACTTTTCTGGGATCCCTTGTGGAAACTGAAGATCTGACATATTACTTGAACTGGTCGAGAAAAACCTTATTTCATTTTGAATTTAACTCCTTACATCTAGAACAGAATTCATCTTGCAACTAAAATAAGGATAATTTGGGCATGTTTAATCAAATTTCCCCCTTGTAAACTGAATGGTTTTATTCACCAATGATTTCTTGAGTTAAATTTATAGAAATTTGTTATCAAATCTAGTCATGGATGCTTCACAGCAGCCATGACCAGATTTGATGAAAAATATCTTCAAAATACTCAGCAGGTTAATTAAGAGTTAAAGCAACTTTTGGAAATGCCACAATTGTGAAGAATGAATAGATATGCAATGGGTCAATGATGAACAAAAGAGATTCAATAAGGATGAAGAAAATACAAAAATGCATTGGAAGAAAGGTGAATGAATAGATAGGTGAAAAAGTCACCTAATAAGGGGGTATAAAAATTATGTTTCAGTCAACAAAATGTTCCATCAAGACAAAACTAAATTTTCATAATTAGGCCTAAAAATTTCTTGTCTCTCAGGCAATTTTTCCTCAAATTTATGATGAGGGAGAGAAGATTTTTTGTTGTTGTTTATTCAGAAAACAGCTCTGACAAAAGTTGGAATCAGAAATTTAACTACTTACACTGTCATGTGGCAAACGAATGTTTTCAGCATTGTATTTATTTATATATATTTATTTATTGGTGTTTAAGGTCACATACTTATGCACAATGGCTAATCGCGACCGTGACAGTTTTACGGGTGGAGGAAGCCGGACCGGAGTACCCGGAGAGAACCACCGAGCAACGACGAGCAGCTGTCAGCTCTCCAACATCGTAACTCTGAACTCTGCACTGCAGCACAGGCAGGGTTAGATTGGTTGAAGACATGCGCACCATCGACGTGCAGTACGCCTCAGTACACAGCGTCATCGTGCCCCCATGTAGGCAATCGGGGTGAAGTGTCTTGCTTTCAGCATTGAAAATTTCCCATAATGTGGTTGAAAATTTAACCAACTATCTCATGTTTGACTGAACTCTGTCAAACAAGGTATAGTTGGTTAAATATTTGCCCTAAAGTGCAAAATAGTGTCATAGAATACATTTCCAGATGAAAAAAAAAGGTGATGAGGCAGAGTTTCTATAAGGGAGGAGCCTGAGAAACAAGCATTAGCCTTAAATAATCAGTTGAAGTATGATACTCACCCTATTTTTGGCTTCCCCATTAAAAGCAAATGAATTGGGTGGCTTTCCATCAGGAATTTTGTAAATCTTAAACCATTCGTATGTGGCCTGGAAAAATATAGCAAGAGATATTTTCTGTCTTATAGCTGGAAACGAAAAAATCTGAGGCATTCACCTACTAACCCATTACCTAACCAAACACCCCTGCCAGTGTGATTCATCATAATTGGCCATTCAAGTTTTAATATATTTTCAATCTCTCCCCCCACCCCCCCCCCCCCCCCCCCCCAAAAAAAAAAACAAACCAAAAGCATAGGCTATGAACCTACCTGCAACCTGCCCATCAAGCTCATTCCAACAAAGGGGTCATCAGCTATGCTTTTGAGGCACAATATGAAAATTTTCAGTTATTCAAGTATTTACTTCACTAGTATCATCATTTAGTTGTGTTAGGTAAAGGATGAAAAAGAACTGCAGACACAAAAATTTCATAACACAACTCAATTAAATATCCAAAATATGGAAAAAAAAATAATAATGCTGATTTGTAGCCAATTATTAACTGGTTGAATGCTAAATTGTTTTTCAAAGGTGATTTAAAACATGGCTATTTTTGTCCAAGATACCCTGCTACCAGTGTAAGGAGGCTTAGTTTAGTGAGATTGTGTTCAGAAATAAATGTTTTGTTGAAATTTATTGGAGAGTGCCAATAGGCACTCTCCAATAAATTGCAACCAAATAATTTTATATGGAAAAATTTTCTTCTGCTGATCAAACACCAAGCAATGCATAGTGTAAAGCCACCAAAGTGGCTTCCAACATTTTTCAATAGAGCCATGAAAGTGGCTTCTAGCACTCAACCAGTTAAACAACCTATTAAGAAACAAATATATATGCACATCTGTTTCTTTCAAAGACTATCTTGGATAATAAACATATGAGTTTTTAATGTCCAACTGTGGAATGATAATGAGCTAACAGAAAATTTGAAAATGAACCAAAATTTACCAAATTTCTCTGTTATCATGCAATTTTTGCTGAACAAAAAGGTCACATGTTCACGCTTTTTGTCTCGAATGAAAGGCAGGTGAAAAGAACTTTAAAGGTACAGAATAATCGCTGTGGACTGGTTGTAATCCATGAGTGGGCGGTGATGTCCACATAAGCATTTACCAGGTAATAACAAGAGCACCGCTGGGCATTGCATCATACGCCCGTGAACTGTTCAAATTGTACCATTTTAACACATTTGCAATTTTTTTAGAGTGCGAGAAATTTATACTGGCATATATATATATATTACGGTCAGACTTTGAAATCAGTGATTTTGTGAAATGACTAAATTTTTCAGTCATTTGAGAAAAAGACTAACAAGTTTGAAGCCAATCGAAAAACAAATACTAAAGTTATCATCCGGAAACCAAATATTTGACGAATTCTAAGTCCAACAGGGGCCATAATTCAGGCAAAAATTGTTCAGACCGACCCCATATTCGAACTTGACCTGTATTTTGTTGTGATTAAACCACATACCAAGTTTGGAGCCAATCGGAAAACAAATACTAAAGTTATCATCCGGAAACCAAATATTTGACGAATTCTAAGTCCAACAGGGGGCCATAATTCAGGCAAAAATTGTTCAGACCGACCCCATATTTGAACTTGACCTGTATTTTGTTGTGATTAAACCACATACCATATTGGAGCCGATCGGAAAACAAATACTAAAGTTATCATCCGGAAACCAAATATTTGACGAATTCTAAGTCCAACAGGGGCCATAATTCAAGCGAAAAATGCTCGGACCGACCCCATATTCGAACTTGATCTGTATTTTGTTGTGATTAAACCACATACCAAATTTGGAGCCGATTGGAAAACAAATACTAAAGTTATCATCCGGAAACCAAATATTTGACGAATTCTAAGTCCAACAGGGGCCATAATTCATGCGAAAAATGCTCGGACCGACCCCATATTCGAACTTGATCTGTATTTTGTTGTGATTAAACCACATACCAAATTTGGAGCCGATCAGAAAACAAATACTAAAGTTATTGTTTGGAAACCAAACGGACGGACAGACGGATGGACAGACGGACGGACAACGCCATACTATAATATATCCCGTTTTTCAAACGGGCGTATAAAAATCATCATCAGCAAAATATTAATGAAACACCGGGTTGTACCTGGATAGTGTTTGGAATCTAATATTAGTGCATCCGTGGAAATATTGCGCACCCGTGGAAAGTGATCAGTCCACTGCAGCCGTACTGGATCTATCCGAGTCTTTCTTTTTTAACTGGAAGAGTGCTAAATTATTTTTGGTCCAAAAAACTTGTTCACATGTTTTTGCCTTGTTACAACTTATGGGAGAGTGCCTCCATAGAGATGAAATAAATTTCAATTCAAAGATAATGTGAAGCACATCGGAAGAATACGAAGCCTTTAATATGCCATACCCACAATTCAATATAAAGCACAGAAGTTAAAAAATTTATAGTAATTTATATATTTTTTATACTTACCAATGACTCAGACATAGCTGGTGCTAACTCTAAAAAATCTAGGGCCAAACACAAATTTTGCCCCCCAATCCCCAAAATTTGCATCTAAAACCAAAAGAAATCATGTCCTAAAGGACCTCCATACTTTGCCCTTACTGTGCATGCGCAGTGTCAAGGACGTTCCGAAATTGGCGCCAATTATCATTCTTACAAGCAGTGCCTGGTCAGCGCTATGTACTCGGCGGGGAGGTAAGAGTTCCCAACTCCTGGGAGGGCCATCCCCATCTGGGTCATTGGTAAGTATAAAAAATATATAAATTACTATAAATTTTTTAACATTTTTATACTGTACCAATGACCCAGACATAGCTGAATAGTAAAAAGGCTGGAGGGCCTAGTAGCGGGGGAGGAATTCGCTAGAATTGTGCACTTGGTGATACCTTCCTGAAATTTGGCATGATGTAAGGGTAGGCATCAGAGATTTCAAAATCGATCGGCTACAAGTTGGCACCATCCTCTAGCCACCACTAGCAGCGAAATCCAAAATGGCCGCCAAGCGGATCGAAAAAAAGCTATTTTCGCCGATCGCACAACTGAAGCTCCAAACCTAACACCATACATGTGCTGTAATTGATGTGAATGATGGAGTGAAGCCCTTGGAACAAGTTGGGGGGAAGATTAATGGATAATGGGATCAGAATTTCCGTCGATGTGTGCGTCTGTGTGTCTGACTGTCAGTATGATCGTCCGTCCGTAGATAAATTAGTGTTGAATGTTTCTCGGGAATGCAATGGTCAAATGAACATGGTATGAGAGATTCCTGTCAACACATGAACAAGGGTACTCGATAGTATGCAGCAGTGGGGATACTTGGACATTTGATAATCCAATTAAAGTGACAGTCTATTCTCAACTTCCGGCATTTTCGATAGATTTATTTTCTAAGAAAATAAAACTATCAAATTTCTAGAGGAGTTCTGGTTCAATCTCAACACCATAGCGACACGTCTGCCAGCAAGGGCAGTGCTGGAATGAACTCGGGATGCATTAGTTCCCGTTGTTAATTATACAATGTTATCTTGCCAGTATAGAACATTGGCAAAACGGGACTAGAAGGGGTGAGTGTATGTTTGCAGTCATTCGAGGTACAGGAATATTTTTTGACTACAAGTAGTATTCTTCATTTTCGGCCAGTTAAGATGTGGTGTGTTCCAAGTCAGGATTAATGTTGCCGACACTTAATGCCCATCCCTCATGGTATGCTACTTTACCAGGGATATAGAGATATAGCCACCACTGGGAGCCAAAACATGACCTTTGATGTCGATGAGTGGTCGAAATGTTTTAGCGAATAACTTATCGAAATATGATCCGGTATGGCAATTTGATACCTTACGTTAGATTTATTAGATCAACTCAGGTATGGATTCATTGAGACATGAGTGCGCTACAAGATGAAGGATTTCCAAGTTGATTTGCTATGGAGTAGGAACTGACTAGTCACATGTGGCCTATGGCCAGAGAAAGACAAGGATACCATAGATGAACACACGGGTGAACGAAGGTATCAACTGTTGTACAGAGGCAAAATAGTTGGGGATATTGTATCATGCTATGCATGAATTAACACCGTCTTGTGCAGTAAATAACAGACTATTTTCCGAAATCTAAAACTGTATTCCTATACCCCGGACAATGTAGCAAGCCACATGGGATGAACATTTGTTAGCAAAATCAACTCAACTAGAAACATGACATGTGTTAACTGGCCGAAAATGGAAAAAAAAATACCAGAATAGGAGATGACTGGTCCTAACATGACAGTATACTACTCAATATTGTTACAACAGCCACCTTCACACTTACACAAAGGTGTGCACCTTAATCCAGCTTTCAAGCATTTGCAATTGCCCTTGCAGGCCTTGGCACAACTACAGTGGAGCATCAGTGCACATGCAGCACTTGCGTCTCCTAGGTGAGTCCAAAATGGGACCAGAATATTGAGACGTGGATTCCACTCCCATCCGTACTGTGATGGGTCTGGCACACATAAGTGTTTCTGCAGAGCACGATGCCAAATGAAAGATGACACAAGAATTACCCTTTTTACATGTTGATACAGAGCTGCTTTGGTGGGCGGGATGTTTTCCATAGACTTAAGGCCATGTGTGAACATATGCCGTCTCGCATCATTGACACGTGTACTGACACAACTGTTACTGTACATCTGTATGGTGAGTTTTTCGATATGCTGCATATGAGGGGAATCCTCTGAAAAGACTTGCGGATTCTCAGTCAATTCTATCATCATTTCAGTTGATGCGGGAAAATTCATCCATGCATTCCATCCTGTCTTCTTCCCAATGCCGAGCATGCTGGATGTTACATCACAACCTGTGAAGGCGTGGAAGAAAGTCAGGGCCTTACAGTAATCAGGTCCAAGTTGTGAAGCTATCTCATGAATTGGCATATCTTTATATGCCTTTCCAATTCCAAACCCAATCCACAGCTCACTGAGTCCAAGGTCACGGAATGTTGCGAAATGGTGCAAAGACAGAATGACGACATCAGAATCAACCGTGCGAAGAAAAGCTATTTTGTGACCTTGTGAGACTGCATGGTTGAGATGAAGCATCATGCGCGTGTCTGCTTCCTCGTGGTTCGATGGAGATATGTCACATAAGCTAACATCCTTATTGCATAGTACATATTCTCCTGATGTCGTTAACAACTGGTACTCGGATGTTGATGTTAATTTCAGCAGTTCAGCAGACAGGAACTTGAAAAATTCGTCTTTATTCTCACTAACTTTCAAGAATGCCTGCCAATTCTTCCCTTTAGGTAAAGGGACGTTCTCGGACACCCGTATCAACCTAACTGCTGTCTCACCGAGGCGTTTTGCTCGCGTCTGATTCTTCAAACTGCCTTCGGGGTAACAGTCATAGATCGCATCAACCCTTGTGGTGTTCGTGTTAATCAGAGATTCGATGTATGGCAATAATTGCAATCGAGCATATTCTCCAAACAGATCCGCTTTCTGTGGTTTGATTACATGGACTACAGCAGGCATATCCAAGATGACAACTGAAGCTTGTCTAGCTGCTGAATTCTTCCCTTGTGCAGGAATAGCTGGTAAACAATTGAGAATTTGAGATTTTGTCCCACTCCGTAGCTTACCTCTATCGGATAATGCTGGCGGATCACGTGCATTCTCGTGCATGAAAAACTCATCCATGTTTGAATCAGGCCGGGCTTGCAGTGAAACGAACATCTGGGTAACTATTGCGGCAGTTGCTTTACTTGACATGAGTTTGTCTCGGCCTTTGTCCAGGTTGGCTGGGGGTGGGTTAAGGAAGGTATATATATTTGCCTTGGGAATAACATCATTCAGGGGTACGGTGCATTCCACAAGCCTTTCCTTCAAGAAAGTGGAATATAAATGCTTGCCCCTTTCGGGTAATGACCGTAAACTCTTACTAACTTCGGGGTCCATATATTCACCAGTATCTAATGTCACCAGCTGACCACTAGTTTCATCATAAGGGTTGATAATGAGTCCCTGATTCACCAGATCGAGGAGAGATTTCAATTGATTCAGAAATTTTTTCTGCTCTGATACCGAACTTTCCGGGTGTTCCGTGTTATCTGATGATGTTGTGTGGAAACTTGCATATTCATACTCATCTATAACACGCAGAACTTCTGACCTTGAAAGCTCAATAACGACTTTCTCTTCAGCCTGGCCATAGAGACCTTTTGGACCACTGTCTTCTTTGAGTAGTTGGATACTATGTTCTTGGCTCTGATCTAAACCCATCATACTGAACTTCCTCTCACTACGCTGGACCACAAAATGGCCTTCCATGAATTTGTTGTGGATTGAAGGATGCCGCCTGGGTAGCTGAGACATGTCTCTCAGAAATACGGGGACCCACCGACAATAATTTGTATGTCCTAGGGCAAAAAAGTAACTGCACAACTCATCGATAGAACACAGTGTACCAGGCCAGTTACCGATTCGTTGGTTCCGAACGAATTGACAGCTTGTCAAGAGAAAGTTCCGAACGATTTCACCCCAATAGCGCGCAGTTGGAGATTGTGAAAGAATCCTCTGTTCCCACATTTCAAATGACTCATGGGGCCCAGTCTGCTGACAGTAAATCTCATAAGCATTCTTTCTGAGGATCTCAAGCCAAGCTAGAGTGAGAAGATATGCCTGTCGCGTCCTCTTGACATGTTTCCCACCAAGTAGGGATGATGCTACACCGGGTGTGAATATCTTTGCGAGGTGAAACATTCGCTCCCAACCAGAACCACCCATAAGCTTACCACCAGCTTCTTGGGTGCACATTTCAAGATGCAGGAATCCAATCATACACACCATTCGATCCTCACCTATCTCCTCTGGGAACAGCCATTGACATTTTTTCTGCCTGGCATACAACGGACAGTCACCTTCAATGACAGGTATCTGGCCGGGGTTTACGAAAGCAGTAGCTTCCCTGACCACATACATAGCATGCTTCTGCATACTGAGTGAGTCCGCTTTCTGCTCACTGAAAACAGGGAATACCCCAATAACTGCACGAGGTTTGACATTGTCTTGATCTTCATGTTTTGAAAAGAAGCCTGAAAAGGTCACAGGGACTTCATCAAGCTGCCAGCTGCCATCAACCTTCCCTTTATTGCTGATCTGTGACACATGAGACAACCAGTCATTCTCTCCCACGTTCAAATCTGCATATTCATTGGGCCGTACATTACATTCATCTGGAGATTCAAGCCTGATGTCCCCACCAAAGTCTTCAACGAAAGGAACAAATGCATAGTCGTCTGGGAGTTCAATTTGTGTGTCTTCTGGAACATCTAAACTCAGTGGTGGGGGATCAGTACCCACATTGTCCCTGCTCAGTTGACCAATGAGTGTGATGGACGTACCATGCATATCAGATCTACCAGATACATCAATGTTATCAGTGGTTCCTATCGAGAAAACATTACGTTTGCAGTTAGCTGGGACTACAACACCTTCGTTCTTGAACCGCAGTGAAACAGCTCTCGCGAAACTCCTGCGAACATCCATTACGCGATCATAAGAGACAGAGAGTCCCATTTGATGAAAATCTCTGATAAGATTTTTCATACGATCATGGGCATGCAACTTCAAACCCACATAAAGAGGCATTGGAGTTTCTCTGTCACGTCTCTGGTGAACATTTTGTGCATGTTCGGAGCGTTTCGCTGAATTGCTGATCAACATCTGTGAAATAGTACAAGCCACTCGAGTCTTGGCATTAACAGTCTCATCATCGCCTAAGTTCTGTATACTACATGTGCCCTCAAGTAGAACTCTAAGAAGAGTCAGGAGTGAGTTGGGTACAGGCTCGCTCAAGCAATAAGATGAAAATGATCCCGTGAAAGGAGCTTGAGATATGAGTATGTGTTTACGCAGAAGAAGACCCACATCAACTATCTTTTTTGCCTCTTCCTCAGACACTATACGAGTTAAAGATTCGGACAACAAGGAGCCAACTCGAAACCTACTTGAAATAAACACATCTCTACCCTGTGTGAAGGCGTCCCAGCCATCGCCCAATTTCTGCAACAAATGTTCTTTGAATCGAGTGGAATGTATTTCTTCACTAAGCCAATCAGAACCGACTTGCTTCAACCTCCGACTGTACAGATTCTTGAGATCGACAAGCTTCATCGCGGAATCGTTGTGTTCAACAAATGTTATGAGCTCTGCCATAACGAGAGGGTCATAGGGCAGGCCTGACGCGGAATGTTCGGCGTTCTTCGACTTTTTAGATTTAGCCGCTCGTGCTTCATTGGCAAGCTTACAATAACAGGTTTTGTGATAGTAAAGATCACTAGCAGCGGAATCAAATGCTGCATTGACCCGAGAAAAAACAACCCAGTTCTCGGCTTCCTTTGCCATAATTTTGAGTTTATTGTTATCAGACATTGATCTGCAAATAGGCTCACTGCTGTCACCTTCGCGTTTGTGACAATAAACACACTGGGGCAGTTTCCTGTCACAGCCAGATTCAAAACTTGTCCGTGTTCTTTTAGGACTCAGCGTGGAGCAGGATGCCACTGCCTCATTTCGCTCTCGCTTGTGTAGCACGCGCTGTACGATGTGAGTCCGAATACTGTCACGGCATGTCTTATGATATATTGCCTTATTCGTCAACAGTGACATCGACATACACTCATCACTCTCTCTCATCAAACAATCAATGGTCAAATTATATGGAAGCTCAACGCCATTATCTAGGAAGCGCGTTATGTCTTCCTCAATAGCTTTATAGGCGTCATGAAAACGAGATTCTCTATACGGACGCATCAATTTCTTGGAACTGTCTTGCTGGCAAAAGCAACAACGTTCCCAGTCAGTACTAGTCCGTACACGAAGAGGATTCTCACTCATTCTGTGAATGATTTTTGTGAACAATCGCGTTCTCGAATTAATTTCGACAGACAAATCAGAATTGCTTGCGGAATTACGCCAAACAAGAGATTGTATGGCAAAGAGACTGCTTCATAAAGAGCGTTGTTTCTCCGGGATCAGCGTCATTCAGGTTTGCCTGAATGACGCTGATCCCGGAGAAACAACGCTCTTTTCAAGTTCCAAGAAATTGATGCGTCCGTATAGAGAATCTCGTTTTATTCTACATCATCTCCCACGTCTGTTTCCAACACGTGCGTGGATCAGAGTTCACTTTCGCGCCCTTACAATCGGATGTATAGTCGGTAGACCGTCGAAAAGGAGGTTCCCTTCAGCCGCTGGCGGCCATTTTGGATTGTGCCGCTACTGGTCGCCACCGGTCGGTGTCAACTTGTAGCCGATCGTTTTTGAGAACCTCATAGCCTACACTAACAGTGTGCCAAATTTCAAGAAGGTATCACCAAGTGCACAATTCACCTGTATGTGACGAATTCCTCCCCCGCTATAGGACATAGAGGAAAATCCAATAAGCTCAACTATATAATATAGAGTCAACCCCTCAAGGAGAAAAGGAGTATTAGGCTTTACATGTATCTTTCTTATTTTATGTTAAATTAGAAAGATACAATACCCTCATAATTGAGCACAATAACATTCATGTTCTCTATTAACATCCAGTATAACCCTTTATACTAATTATTTTTAAAGTAAGCCAATAAATAAAGTTAGTCCAGAGAATTGAGACTCTTTATATTCTTTAAAAGTGTCCGAGGATTGTATATTAACGCCCGTTTGACACTTGACATATACAAATGCTTCACACCGAGCTACACTTTAAAAATATGACATGAATGAATTTTTAACATTAATATTACACTTTAAAACCATCCCGGAAACGACTCAGAAATACTGACTTCGGAGGAGGCATTCCCTTGCTTTTCACTATAAAGCAGGTGACCTAAGGGAACACCCTCCCTCCCCCCCCCCCCCCCCCCCCTTCCCCTTGCCCTGGGTCAAATAGCCCAGAGAGAAGAGGGCAGCCGGACGGAGTCACTGCCGAAACAGAAAGCCTGCATAACTATAGTTGCAACTGTTTAGTGGACGACATTCTGAGCAACAGATAACGGACCTAAACAATGCAGGTCTCCAGAAATGGACTCAATATTTCTGAGATAAAAATTCGTGAATGTGGATGGCTGAGACCAATAAGCAGCCTTCATTAAATCTGTAATAGCAATACTATTAGCGTAAGCCCAAGAAGTAGAAAGAGCTCTTACTTCATGAGCCGAAATCTTAAGCACAGACTGCTGAGAAGATAAATTTTCATAAGCAGTACGGATAGTTACTTGAATCCATCTAGCAATAGAATGGACCGAAATGTCCTTTCTATTAGGCATCAGAGGCAGAAAGAAACGTTTTCGTCCCTTTCTGATAAACTGAGATCTCTGTTTATAGATACGTAACGCTCTAACAGGACAGAGTAAAGGCCTACGCCCGTCTGAAGACGGAATAGCCTTAATAACAATAGGTTCCGGATATTTATTACGAGCCTGATTCTTAGCTAAAAATCCCACATTAGTAGTGAAGGTGATAGTGTTCCCGACAATACGATAGTGAGAATCATCCACCGACAGTGCATGAAGCTCACTGACTCTTCTAGCAGAAGAGAAAGCTAAGAGAAAAGCTGTCTTATAAGACAAGAATTTGAAATCTACTGTCCCAAGAGGTTCAAATAGCTTTTCCTTCAGTTTAAGAAGAACCCAAGCTAAATTCCACTTAGGAATTAACCTAAGAGTTCTGGGTCTATTTATCGAGAAGTTTCTAACTAACTTAGATAAAGAGACATTAGATCCAATTTGTAAACTATCATGATGTGCATAGGTATCAGATAACATAGACCTATAACCCTTAATAGTAACAGGCTGCTGTTTGATTTCGTCAAACAAGTATACTAGAAAGTTTGCAATGTCTGGTATGGAGGGATCAAAAATATCAACAGAATGATCCTTACACTAACGACGAAAAACCTTCCACTTAGCCGCATAGTTTAGCGAAGAGGAGGTCCTCCTACAGTTAGAAATCGCGTCCACTGCTCGTCCTGTAAAGTGCTTGCCATGCAAGAAGGACCGCACAACGGAAAAACGTGAAGGTTGAGACCTTGCGGGTTGTGATGGAGTTGACGCGATTTCCCCTGCGAAAGAAGATCCTCCCGTGGAGGAAGCTTTCGCGGTAGGTCCCACAACAGACACCTGAGTAGATTTATCCACGGTCTCTGTGGAGACAGAGATGCTACCAACAGAATCTTGCATTGAGATTGTTTTATCTTTAGCAATACTTGCTGAATTAACGGCGCTGGAGGATACGCATATCCTATCATTCCGTCCCAAGGGATCGACAGAGCGTCTACTGCAAATGCTCTTGGATCCGGACACGGACACACATACGTCTGCAACTGATTGTTGAGATGTGTCGCAAATAAGTCTATCATTGGCCGTTCCCATTGGTAGCAAATCTGATTGAATACTTGTTTGTTGAGAGTCCACTCCGACGGCAACAAGCGAACCTTTCGTGAAAGGGAGTCTGCTAGTACGTTCAGACGACCCGGTATATGACGGACCGAAAGTAGAACTTGATGTTCTAGAGCAAACAGAAGGATTCTTTCCGTTAGATTGAACAACGGTTAATGAGTGCCTCCCTGATTCCGTATATACGCCACTACTGTCGTATTGTCGGATAGGATTTGGACATGAGCATTGTGAATAATGTCCATCCAATGACGTAACACAAGCCAAATTGACATCATTTCCTTGATGTTTATGTGCTTGCCCAGGAATTGCGGATCCCAAAGACCCTGGCATCTCGAATCCGTTGGGATCAATGATGCACCCCAACCTATTTGACTGGCATCCGTCATAATGGTAAAACTCGGATCCGGCAACTGCAGCGGAACTCCCGGAGTTAACCACTGAATGTTTGCCCAAGTCTGAATCTCTCGTTTCACTTGATCTGACAAGAGAACGTCTATGTCGAGCGAATGAATTTTCACACTCCAATTCTGAGTCAAGAAAATTTGGAGAGGACGCGTGCGTAACCGCCCCATTGGAATGAGATGCGCAGCGGCTCCGCACAGACCTATCAGTCTCATGAACTCCCTCGCTGTGACTTTGTCTGCGTGCAGACAATAGCGAGCGCAACAACTGACTAATTTCGCTCTGGTTAACGGCAGACGAACGAGATTGTTGTGCGTCTCGAAGCTCATTCCCAGATGTGTGAATGACTTGGACGGCACCAGATCCGACTTCTCCTCGTTTATTATAAAACCGAGACGTCGGAGCAATAAAAGCAGATTCTGCACATCGTTCTGAAGCGTTAACTCGTTGCCGTACCTCTGAAGAATGTCGTCCAGGTAGGCCGACGTTACCGCAGACGAATGAGCTCGGAAATACATCATTACCGAGTTCATTACCCGAGTGAAAGCCCAGGGTGCTAGATTCAATCCGAAGCACATCGCCCGGAATTGATACACCACCCCTAGGAAGAATGTTGGATGTAACATGACGTGAAAGTATGCATCTTTGAGATCTATGCTTGTTGCATAATCGTTCACCCGAATACTCGCTCTGAGCGATCGAATAAATAAAACTCGTCTCCATATAAAACTTAGGAGCGACGATCAGCTTGTTTATCCAGCTCAAATCTATGACTGGACGGAACGAGCCGTCTGGTTTCGGAACCAGAAACAGATGGCTGTAGAATCCCGGTGTCTCCTGGTTTTCTACGACCTGTACCGCGTTCTTCATTAAAAGAGACTGCACCTCTGATAACGGAGCATCTCTTTTCTGCGGATTTGACGGAAGTTGAGTCCATTTTGGACTTCGAGTTAATGGAGGCTTTTGTTTGAAGGATATCTTTAGACCTTCCGAAATCACCCCTCTCACCCAAGGGTCGTCCGTAATCGACGCCCACTCTTGTGAAAAACTCGACAACCTTCCGCCAACCGGCATGCGATAGAGGTTGAAGCCATCACCTCCTGGACCTGTGAGGCCTGCGGTAGGAGAAACCACGTCCTCCATGACCCGCACCTCGTCCCGTCGACCTCGGGGCGTCCGACCGGTTGTCCCGGCCCGAAGGACGTCCCGCACGTGAGTCGCTGCCTTGACGGTCTCTTGAATAAGACCAAGAGGACGCACCGGAACCTCTATAGGAACCTCTCTTGGGCGTATTAGACCCAGAAGTGCCTGTCTTACTCTTATCTGCCTTGTCTGACTTCTTAGAAGCAGATTTGAACAGCAGAGAATCCGAAGCTTTCTTAGTAATTTTATCGTAAATTGCAGAAAGCTTGCCGTTGAAGAGAAGTTCTCCGGAGACCGAAGCGACTCTGAGAGAGTTCTTCACCTTACTATCCACGAGTGTGGATGTAGCTAGGGCTGCGTCACGTCTAACCAACTCCAGGTTTGCCACTGAAAGGGCGGAGTTACACAGGGAATAAGCTACTGCCCTTGAAAGAAGTCTTAAAGAGGATTGTATATCCTGGAATTCTTTCCCTTGAAGACGCAGTGATAACGCCTTAGTAAGGTGGTCTGCGTAAGATAAAGCATCTAAACTGGCTCTGTTAGACGAAATAGTCGTCTCCAACACCGCGGTTGGAATAGACGCAGACGACGGTAATGATAATTCTAAGTCTTCCGCCTCATCGTCCATACGCAGAGGAACTCTCGGGATACCCTGTCCTGCCGTATCGAATTTATTCCTTGCATTAATGAAAGGCAGGTTGAGAGTATTGGCGGACAAGAAACCCGCTTTTCCTGTTTTGGAAGCAAGTTTGAATATAGCGTCGTTCAATAATTCAAATGTTCTTGCGACATTATTGGACTGAGACGGAAACTCGGGAGCGATGTCCCTGAACCGCTCAAAGAAATCAGAGTCCAATGACGCTATAATTCTCTTGTCCGGAACCGCAGCAGTCTGGCCCGATGGAACAACTTGAGGAAGAAAGTGCCGGATGAAGTCCACGGCAGCTTTATGTTGTTCCGAAAGGGATAGCTCCAAGTCATCCGTATCCCTTTCACCATCCGGTCGGACCTCATGATGCTCCCGGTCGTCCGCACCCGATGCTTCGGCGGAGCGTACCGACCCAGTGCCGTCAGATAATTCCCGATCCGACACCGTTTCTGTCGGTTGCTGGGATGCTGCGATAAGTTGTGCTATTTGAACAAGCACGTCCGACATCGAGACCTGCGGAGGCGCAGTCTTTCGCTGCTTCGCCGAGGGCAGCTCCGCATCAGATGGCTCCCGCATACTTTTCCTATGCGAACGTCCGGAGTCCATCGGTCTCGAATCCCTGGCTGACGGATGGTGTGACCTGGTCGCCGAAGAATCCTTGATCGGCGAAGCTGGTAAAATATCGGCGGTCACGTAGCCAAGGTGCGGTCGTGTGCGCTGGTGAGAGGAAGAAGCCTGAGCAGTCTCCGCGGACTGCCTATACAACGGAGTGTCCCGAGCGACGGACGTGTGCTCCGCTTGCGACACATTTTGTACCACAACATCTGGTCCCAGATGTTGTTGTACGAGAGAGGAGCCTCTCTCGCTCGCGGCCCGGCTGGACCTGGACGAGCTAGGAACCGGACTCGAAGGCTTCCTCCGATCTCTCCTACTATCCGCCGTCACTGGGTGTGCACGTTGAATGTTTATAGTGCTCGCATCACCCAACATTTCCTCCTGGACCACATCGGACGAACCCGGCTGCCGAACCATTTGGTGAATGGACGCTACACCGGGCGAGCTAGCGGACGACATTTGTCTTATCTCCATGCGCACTTTTGCCGCTAGCTCTGTATTCATTTGTGACGACGGAAGCGCACCTGCGGAAGATAACATGGAAACATCACCCTGTTCTTGCTCCTCTGAAATAGAAACTGACAGAGTAGAGTGACCCTGCGGAGAAAGAGCCGGCATAGCCCTTTCTCCACTAACAACATATCGTGACACACGTTTCCAATGTTTGTCATCCCAATATTGACATATAGAACAGGGATTAGTGCGAGTACACTGACTACAATTAATACAATGATCATGAAAGTCAGAGGAAGATTTCTTCTTATTACAATTTGAACAATATCCTTTCATTGTGAAGTCAACAACAAGTCCTAGTACTCGCACAAACCCCTAAACACAAAGATACATAATAACATGATCCATTAATATTGAAAAAACAATTGAAAATCAAAATAATTTTTGAAAAATATTTTTTCAGCGAAGCCCAAGTTTCTGAAAAGTAATGTTGAGCCCCAATGGATCCCAAGGTTAAGTGTGGTCAAAAATTTTAAAATTATATTAAATAATTAATGCAACACTTACGGATAATAATAATGTATCTTATAGTGAGATAAACTACTCCAAAGGCAAACAGCCCCCCAAAAGAGACTGTTGCCAATGTAAACAAACAGTGTAAAAACACCAGAAAACATGACTTCAGGCACTGACAATACTGGCCCGAAATCAGTCATCAAAATTACACTCTATCTGATGCAAGACAGAGACTCCCAGGGGAGAATCTGCAGAACATCAGATGGTAGATGCAGAACACAACGTTTATACACCCATGGGTGAAAACGTAACTATGGGGAAAATAACAGAATTCATTCTGTAACCAAGCTAACTCTCCCAAGAGAATTTAGAAATGATCTTTCTCAAAAATATGCCAAAACCATGGGAGAATAGCAAGGGGGGACTTAGAAGACCAGGGGAGAGGAAACACTGAATAAGCAGTGCAACTTTATAGCAAGAATGACAACAACAGGCCCATGCCTCGAAAATAGGCAACTTAACATAATTTCATAAAAAATTTTAAGTACAGCCCTGATTATTTTTTGTCACTGCTTTTTCCTCTCCTCCTTCTATATCCTCCTTAGAATCACCATTTCTCCAATAATTACGTGTCTGGCATCCTTTAAACTGAGATTTACAAGCACAAATATCAGTGAGATGTTGACTGATGAAGGGCCAAACAGAGAAAGAATGATAATTGGCGCCAATTTCGGAACGTCCTTGACACTGCGCATGCGTAGTAAGGGCAAAGTATGGAGGTCCTTTAGGACATGATTTCTTTTGGTTTTAGATGCAAATTTTGGGGATTGGGGGGCAAAATTTGTGTTTGGCCCTAGATTTTTTAGAGTTAGCACCAGCTATGTCTGGGTCATTGGTACAGTATAAAAATATGTGCATCCAGCACTCAAGCAATTAAAATGTAATCACACACATGCTCTTCAACAACTTTAAAATACAATCTCTAAAATATTATCAAAAGACATAAGGCATAAATAGGGTTTGAAGATGCTTCTGTTCTATAAAACTTGGCATATGTAGGGTTTTTTATGATCTTTCACATACAACCAAAATCAGGTGAAATTTTTTTTCAAATTAGTAGTTTATTGTCTAGACATAGCTCTTGGCCCCTTATAATGAATGCGTCATAAACTACATTCTAGTAATAAAAATTTCAGAATTCAAAATTATTTTTTTTTACAAGTGTCATCCTTTAGTTGTGTCAGTTAACTGGTTGAGTGCTAGAAGTCCATATTTGGGCTTTACCGTACTGCCATTCAGGGGCATCAAACTCCGTGGGTATTCTTCATATTATCTTTGAATCTGAATTATTTAGTCTATATGGATTTTCTTTGTTACAATTTATGGGAGAGTGCCTGGAGGCACTCTCCCCTAAATTGTAACAAGGCTATGATTTGGGAACAAATTTTGTTGACTAAAAATAATTTAGCACTTTAGCAGTTAAAAAGTTTAAATATTTGTAAGTCAAATAAAATTTCAATGCCCTCTTTTCCAGCAACAAGCATTCACAAGAAGAGTTAACAGTGTCAGTAAAAAGGCAAATGTTTGTTTGCACTCTCATAATTCATATCATCAAAACTGATATGTTGGTAGTTACCTTAATATATCCTGGCATTTTCTTCTCAACGTCTTCAATATCTGAAAGAAGATATATCTGAACAGTTTTAGTTAGTTTTAGTTCCTGCATTTACAGTAGCCGATAACTGTATTTCAACACTGCCGATAAAATGCCACTATGTAAAATACTGATGGTAATTGTTCTCCAATCCCTTTTCAACTGTCAGGGTTCACGGTCTTGAGGATGACATTAATTAGAGGACTTTCAAGGACCTTTTCAAGCTATTTTTAGACAATTATAGAGTACAATGTCAGCTGGTTATTTTTTTGTTGTTTTTCCCATTTACAATGGCAAGTTGAATTTCAAGCACACATGCATTTATTGCAAATCAATGTGCAAGGCCTAAAAAAGTTAAAAATCTGTTTCTCAGGTCCTTCCCATGGTCCTTTTGGCTGCCACATGTTCTTTTTCTTTAATCAATGCAAACTTGAAAAAAAATTAAATGGTTTATGACTGATATTTGACCCAAATTAATAAAAGTGATAAATTTGTCCCTTGAGTATACAAGGCTTTGCAATGCATTAGCATTGCAAAGCCTTCTTGCACTCAAGGGAAGAAATACACCACAACTCATGTTATTCTGTAGATTATGAGACCTAAAACATAAAACAAACCAAGAACATGAACTTTTGATGGCAAAGAAATAATTAGAAAAATAAAATAAAAAACCGCCAGCCCACATGCAATTTTACAAAAATTAAATTTTTTTTAGTTAATTTTGTTTCTTAACATACCTACCACAACTGTTAACAATTGGCTGTAATGTAAGTGCAAGCCCTACTTTGGAACTAACTCGAGCTAATAACATTTCCAAATGAGTTGGAAAAGTGGAAGAGTGCAAAAGCACAAAAAAAAAAAAAGACCGAAAAGGGGTCGAGCGAGACCGGCGCTCAACATTACAGGTACTCTCTCTACACACTTTTTGCATTTACCGAGCGCATGAGCAACAACCATGACGTCAATTCCGAATTTCTGCCAATGAGAAGTTTGTGAATTAGCGGGAAGGCAATGATATCAAAAGATATCCCCCTAGGAAGGTGGGCCTCCAGTAAACAATTGTGGTAGGTATGTTAAGAAACAAAATTTACTAAAAAATTTTAATTTCTTCTCAACCTACTCACAATTGTTTACAATTGGCTGAATAAACAATAGGAGGAGGTGAATCACATAACCAATACCAACAAGTGCAGCAGAAAGAAATGCAAGGAGGGCAGAGAATGACAGCGAAACCTGCAAAAGAAACACCAACACCACAGTGTTGAAAAGAATGAAGCACCTGAAAAGAACAAGGCTGAGCAATGCACAAACCTGAAAATACATATTTAATGAGGGTGCACAACAGCCTTAGCAACAACAAGAGTGCCTATAGAAAAAAGGTCCTCACATTGCTGCTGTAGGTGGCGGAGATAAATGGAGGAGAAAGTAGAAGCATTCCTCCAGTAAGCTGCATTCATAACATCCTTGAGCAAAACAGAATTGAAGAACGCCAAGGAAGTAAAAATGGCATGAACCTCATGAGCATTAAAATGGTTCGAAACAACATCCGAAGCAGACAAACTGGAATAAGCCAGCTTGATTGCGAGACATAACTATCTGGAAATAGAATGGGAAGAAATAGACTGCCACCCAGGAATGAGAGCATGAAAAGGACAAAGAAGAGGCCTCGGGCCATAGACAGCAGGGAGAGCCCGAATGCAGATGGGAGGAGGTACCAAATCAGGAAGCTGATTCTTGGCCAGAAAAGAGCAATCAGTAGTGAAGGTTACACTGTTTACCTCATTTCTGAAGAAAGCTGAATCAACAGAAAGCGCATGAAGCTCACCGACACGTCTGGCAGAAGCAAACGCTAGAAGGAAAGAATTCTTATATGTGAGAAAACGCATATCGGTCTCAGATAAAGGCTCGAATGGCACCCCCTCCAAACAATGTAACACCCATGCCAAGTTCCATTTGGGTGTAAGATGCAAAACTCGAGGCCTCTTCAGAGAAAAGTGCTGAGTCAGTTGGAAAGAAAAAGACTATGACCGATGCACCACTTTCCCACATAAGAGAAAGTATCTGACAGCATAGACCGATAGCCCTTAAATGGTTGGGTGTGGGAAGCCTTGATCGTGTCTCTCCTGTAAAGTGCAGGGAGCCAGGATCGTGGCTTTTGGTAATGTGATTTTATTGACCCTTGTATTTACATATAAAACACAATTAATAGCGCCCGGTTTGAAACGGTTGGTGTATATAAGATTGACCACTAGTAAGTTCACCAAATTGCGCATGCGGAAATGACCAATGGTCTGTGTTAAGCTAAATTAAATGATTAATTTTCACATAATTTTTCATAAAAATGAAATGGGAAATCCCCAATTTGACCCAAGTTTGTTTGCTGTTGTCAAAAATTTTCGAATGGGGTGTTCTGTAAGAGAGAGAAATAATTTTACCCCCTTGTCAGTTTTAATACATCCGTAGTTAAATAAAACAATGCATTCTTGTGCGAATATCTTGTTTTGATGATTTACCCCCTTGTCAGTTTTAATATATCCGTAGTTAAATAAAACAATGCATTCTTGTGTGAATATCTCGTTTTGATGATTTAGTTGTCATTTTTTTAATTGTAAACTCCGAGAATGAAAGTTGAAACGCACGTGCGAATGTCTGTGACGGATATTTTGGGACTATTTTTAGCAGTAAATAACAAGACAGGTTTTGTCCATAAAAGTTGTTAAAATCAATAATTTTAGTAAATTTAATTGTTATCTGAATAAATATGATAGGGGGGGATTGTTTCATCAAAAACAATACAGAATTCGAGAATTATCCAGACGGAAGTGAAGGTCGAAATCCGAGTTAATTTATGAAAGAAATATGCAATGGCATCATTGCACTGTTCAAGTCTGTTGTGCCTGTTTGGCATTCATTCACACATATTTATTCATGCATTAAAAATGTAGAATTGACATGTCCAATGGAGAACACAATAAAAGAAAGGCCCCCCTCCCCCAATGCCAGGAACGTTATGTGAGATATATTTTTATTTAATTGAAGCGAGCCAGCCGTCTTGTTCACAAATACAATACAAATTGTATCAAACACGTGTACCGGCATCAGAATCCAAAGTAAATTGTCAACAGTTCTTTTACACTGCCATTCAGATATATCATTTAAAAATATGTCGAGATGCTCGTCCCCATGGAAATAGGCATCCTTCAGGTGGATACTGGCTGCAAAATTGCCCTGATGAATCGACCGTCGAACCGACCTGGAAGTCTTCATGCTGAAACGAGGTGCTGTGATGGACTCATTCAGGATACTCAGATCGATGACAGGACGAAACTGGCAGTTTTTCTTTGGCACCAAGAAAAGTCTCAAGTAGAACCCCGGAGAAAGAGTGTTCCTGAACACCTCGATCGCCCCTTTGGAGAGATGATTGTTGATCTCTGTACCAGAAGGTACCGACACTGAGGATCGGAAGGGACCTGAGTCGGGAGGTCACCCGAGATAAACAGGGGTGCCGATGGAAGGACAGTCGCAGACCTGATGACGAGGACCCGAGGACCCAGGGTCTGACGTTATCTCTGTCCAATGGTCAAAAAACAGCAACAGCCTTCCCCCGACTGGAGGCAAATCGAGGTGAGGACCTTCTTTTGTGGCCTCGATGAGGCCCCCTGAGAAACCACCCCCTCGGGAAGCAACAGAGTCCTGAGACTTTCCTCCCTGAGGCTGCCAGCGAGCTTGGCCACGTCGGTGCTTCTTCTGAGCAGGAGTGGACAGAGCCGAAGGCAGCAGGTTGGTCCAGCTGCCATAACAAAAGCTGGTCCTTCGAATGATGAAGAACCTCACCACGGACAGCTCCCACGGAACCATGGAACAGCTGAGGTCCAACCAAAGAGGCAGACCTCAGAACAGCACGCTGTTCAGAAAGAAGGGATGGAGAAGTGTCCAACACTGCATCCCGGTGTGCAAGCTCCAAATTAGCCATGTTGCAGGCGTGAGCATGTGACAGGTTCATAAGAGACTGAGACAAAACACGCAAAGGCGCCTGAGCATCATCAAACTCCCCTGGCAGAAAATAGGCAGCCAGGGCAGCGACGACGTGGTCTGCAAGAGACAACATGCCTAGCATCTCTCGGGACAGGCCCACCATGGATTCAACTACCGACATCGGGAGAAGTCGACTTAGGCTTAGTTAACCCGAGCAAAGAAGAATCCCCGTCCACGAAGTCAACCCCTGGAAGACTGGTGGACAGATGGATTCGTAGACACGAAACCGCGATGGAGGCAGAAATGCATCAGATCATGAAAAGAAAGGCCTTGGAACGCATTTTGGCATCCAGTCCCTGGAAGACTCAACAACCTCAGCCGATTGCAGAGGGTGCAAAACCCCAGAGCTAGAAGGCTCAACAGGGTTGCGGCGCTCAACAGAGGACCACGGCCGGACAGTCACTGATGGCTGGTCTGAAGGCTGAATGTCTGGCAATAAGCCCAAAACAAAATCTAAAGCCTGCCCCAAGACTGACGAGGGGGGCCTGTCGCCTTCAAGCAAATTGTCATCCTCTGTGGCAGAAGAGACGTAGCCCAACTCAGGCTGACAGCGGAAACCTCCTGTGAATGCTGAACAGCATCCAAAGGGCCAGGCGAGGAATCTCTGCAACTGACCAAAGGAGGTTGCGCCTCAGGAGGCACAGGGAAGCCAATTTGAGGGTTGCTAGAAAGCAACAGGGTGAGCTCCAGAACAGCCTGTCTCAGTACACCCTGAGAATCTGTCGGAGCAGTCGCACCTGACGGAGTGTCTTCCCAATCGACCCTTCTAGAAAAACCCAAATCCTCAAAAGGGACCGAAGACGAACATCGATCAGCAGACAGAGTAGGGAGGCGGTGAGAAGACACCGGAGGACAGTCCCAAGAGTGAAGTCCAGGGGCATTCACTGACCTCTGCAAAACAGAAGGCCCTGCCTGCAAATCCTCTAGAGAGGCCGACAGCATACGTCGATCGGTAGCTGGACCTGGGACATGATGAGAAGACACTGGAGGATTGTCCCCAAGAATGACAGGAACCTGCCACTGGCCTCTGCGAGACAGAAGGCCCCAACTGCCCATCCTCTGAGACCGACGACAAGCATCGAGCGACTGCCAGACTTGGGACACAAGGAGTCGCTGCCGAAGCGACCAAGCGTCCCAACCGGCCAGGAGCAAACCTAGCCAGATGAGATGGGGCAGCCAGCAAAACCGTACAGCTTCACTGAGAAGCCAGGGAAGGCTGGGAGCCCTGTGACACACCACCAGATACAGCCTCGGGCCCCCAAGACTGTATACCATCCCCGGAAGAGATGGCAGAAGCACTATCATGCAAGATAGGAGCAGCATGAACAATTTCCTCAGCAAACACTGCAGATGATGCAGGTGGCAAATCGGAGAGAGCGCATGAGCTGACCTCGGAAAAATTCTCAACGAAAAGAGTCACCTCAAGGGTGACCACCGGAGCCAAAGGAAGGGAGACCGCAGTTCCCACTTCAGGCATCCTAGCACCAGCACCGCCAACAGTTACGAGGAACTTGCTACCGAAAAAGGCTGCCCAACATCCTGCGTGACAGAGTCACCACGAGCACTCTCTGAAATATCTGAGGAGGCACGGCTACCTTTTCCCGAGAACGAGGGGCTCTAGCTCTGGTTAACGGAAGCCCAGAACTTGGAAGACCAAACCCCACAAACACCACAGGGATGGGCCTGAGAACAATTGTTGCAAGTGACACAAGCACTGTGAACATCATCGACATGTTTCACCTGCATGCAAGAAGGACAAGAGAGTGTTTTCGGCATTGTCCAAAAAGGTGACAGAATTTCTTGTGGGAAAAATCCCCAAAAATAATCCAGAGATGCAAGCTTCCCACCAGCGGAAAAACCGATCAACGCGGGTCGCATTTTTCGTGTGCGGAAAAGGCAAGATAACACAAGTTACAATGAGCATAAATATAAAGAAAAATAGGCCGATGAAATCGTCAGATGTGTACCCATACGCGCAACTAGTAGAAAGCTGTATGACGGAGGGCCACCACGGATGCCGACATTATGTACACCATACATGGTATGGGTACATATAGAAATGGATTGGAGGAGTGTCTAATTTGATGGACAAAGGGTTAATATCCCCGGTTTAAATTATCAGATTTACATAAAAAACTGTACAGCACATACATATATAAAGCAACATGACAATCGGATTGATATTTTTTGAGTTATCTCATGCCAAAAGGATTGCAGGAATTTTCAATTTGAAAGATAAAGGGTTAATATCTCAGGATCAAATTATCAGATTTACACCAAAAACTATACAGCTTGGCACATCAGTAACCTGAACACAAATATAAAGTAACTTGACAATCCAAGCAATATTTTTCAAGTTATCGAATGCCAAAGGGATTGGAGAAATTTTCAATTTGAAGGATAAAGGGTTAATATCTCAGGATCAAATTATCCGATTTACACCAAAAACTATACATCTCGGAACATCAGTAACCTGAAGATATATATAAAGTAACATGACAATTGGATTTTGATATTTTTTGAGTTATCTCATGCCAAAGGGATTGGAAAAATTCTCAATTTGAAGGATAAAGAATTAATATCTCAGGATCAAATTATCAGATTTACACCAAAAACTATACAGCTCGGCACATCAGTAACCTGAACACAAATATACAGTAACTTGACAATCCAAGCAATATTTTTCAAGTCATCGAATGCCAAAGAAATGGATACGGATGCCGGATGGACAGACAGACAGATGGACAGAGAGACAGACGGATGGATGGACAGACAAACAGGCAGACAGACAAAGGATGGACGAAGGACGGATGGCCACCCCGGATGCCGGCATTATGTGTACCATACATAGTATGGGTACACATAAAAACACAACAATTTTGAGCTTGAGTAAAGGATACAATCCTAGAACGCACATATAATAATAATAGTAGCGAGTTATTCAAGTTGTTCTCGAAGAAACAAGCTGAGCAGCACGAGTCATAAAAATTGTGCGACCATGCATGATGGCGGAAAAAAAGAGGTGTGCAGAGAGAGTACCTGTAATGTCGAGAGTCTGTCTCCCTTGACCCCTTTTCGATCTTTTTTTTTCATGCTTTTGCACTCTTCCACTTTTCCAACTCGTTTAGAAAAGTTATTAGCTTGATTTAGTTCTGAAGTAAGGCTTGCACTTATGTTACAGCCAATTGTAAACAATTGTGAGTAGGTTGAGAAGAAATTGACCTGAGAAATTGAAGATCTACTTTGTTAGGCCATATCTTTGGTTTATATTTCTTCTTTGTTAGATCTTGTCTTTTAATTAATTCAGGGTTGATAGTCTGGAGGATGAGGGTAATTCAATGACTTTCAAGGACCCTTTCAGGCTTTATTCATGGACACTTTAGAAACTTTTTAGACTATTCAAAGCTATATTGATAGAGGTTTAAGAAGTCGAGTCTGTTCATTTAACTTTTAACCTGCGTAGTATTTTCAAGATACTTTTCAGCAAATTTGGTCATGGCTGCTGTGAAGCAGCCATGACTAGATTTGGTGAAAAATTCATCTAAATTTAACTCATGAAATCATTGGTAAAAAAAAATAATTTGATTAATTGTGCACAAATTATACTTATTTCAGTGGCAGAGAAATCCTCTCTTGGGCAGGAATAACCACCAGCAGCAGGCAAGGAGTTAATACTCAATAAATTATTTTTCAGTTCCCAGGCTTATACAAGTTAAAACTTTGAAGCATCCACATTGTTGTATCAAATTACTGGGAAATTTCCTCACTTTTTCATTTTGATGTCCACTGTTAATAAATGGAACCATTCATTCGACGAAAGAAAAAATAAGAAATTCTCTAAAAATTCATGTACAAGTACCAATGCAAAAATTCCATTGGTCAATTATCCAGACGTACATCAAATATTTTTATCAAATTTGAATTGGAACTTACTAATCTGTTCAATAAATACTAACGAATGAAGCCTTTCACCTATACAAAGCAGGGTGCAGCCTAGAGAGTGAAGTGGGTGATATCTTTGCCTTAGCAAGACTCACTTCATCTAATTTCTGTTTTTGGGCGAAATCAAAGTGGCCTTTTATGTTTGAGAAGCTGCCTTAAGAAAAGTTGGTTATCTTGATTCATTTCAGTGCGACCCTTATATTTACTGTTAGGTGACAAAACAAAGGACATAAAAACTATTTGATACTCTTAACTCATGTTTGTTTTTAAAAGAACAGATTATAAACACAAAGAAATAAATTTGAAAAAAATAATTGTGTAAAAAATGAACCTCTTCAGACGAAATTAGAAGAGAAATTGGTGAAAACATTTGAGTGAGTAACCAACAAAGTGATTCGTTTTTCACAACTTATTTCAATAAAAGTTGGCAAAGTCACAAGAAATATGATTTGTGATGTGTTTCTTTTATTTCACTGGCATTTGAAGTGGGAAACATAAAGACCAGGGCAGTTTTTGGTGTATATTGAACGGTTATCTATTTACGGAAATAAGCACAACAATCGAAAATTATCTCTAAAAAAAATGCTAAGAGCTTAGGGACTCATCAAAAAATAAGAAGTAAATTTTTGGAAAAATGCTGCTTATTCTTGCCATTTTTTCCATCATGACAAAGCCCCAGATCTCACAGACTGAAAAAGGCAGATCCCACCAGTTGTGGAGTAGAGATGGTCGGTATACTGTAAATATCGTGCGGTATCGATACCGAACCAATACCGATTTATCGTACCGAAGGAATCTCAAAATACCGAAATTTCAATATTGACAAATTTGTCCCACACAAGTTAAAAACTAAAAGGACAACAACAGAATGTGAGATATAATTCAAGACAAGAAGAACCCATGGACTGTGTATGTCTAAAGGCAGTCATCACCAGTCATTTGATGTTACAAAAATGCTGAGAGAAAATACCCAGGGGGGTATTTTCTCTCAGCTTTTTTGTCACATCAAATGGCTGGTGGTTACTGACTGTGTTGCTTCCAACAATTTTTTGATACTTCGGCAGCTTTGTCTGCTTTAAAACAGTGAATGATAGCTGAGCAGTATACCAAAATACCATCGGATATTGGTATCGGTGTGAGTACATGTATGTTGACACCAAATACCGTACAGATACCGAGGTAAATCATTCTAAAAATATTGATACTGAAACCGAACTTGTGGAGCCATTGTTTGAAATTGGGGGGGAAGGGGGTGAGGGAGATGAGAGGGGAGGCATGCTAGTGATTGAGGGGGAATCTCAGGACAGATGCTTGTACAGAGGGGAGGAAATCATAAACAAGAGGCCCCAGGGGACCTGAGGGTGCTAACCTGACATGGTAGTCTAAATATCAAACCAGGGACTTGAACTGAATAAACTGCATACGCCCCTCCTGAGAATAGCATATACCAACTAGATGAAGCGATTGTGTCCACACAATACACAGGATTTTCCTTCTATTTTCAGTTCCTGCACTTTTACGTCCCAAAATTGAGATAAACGCATAAAAAACAGATTTTTTTTATTTTTATTTGGAAATTTTCAAAGTCCCAAATAAAATATTTTCAGACTAAAATTTTTTTTTCTTCTTCTTAAAGTTTACCAAAATGCATAAAAATCAAAAAAACTAATTTCCAGATTTTTGTCCAAAATTTTCCAAGTCCCACCCGGATCTCAAATTTTCAGAGTTAAAAAAAAAGTTTTTTTGTCTTAAAATTGACCGAAACGCATAATAAACAAACAAAAAATTCCCGGATTTTGGTCCAAAATTTTCTAAGTCCCACCCGGCCCCCAAATTTTCAGTGTAAAAAAAAAAAAAAAATTTGTTGTCTTAAAATTGACCAAAACACATAAAAAACAAAAATGAAAGTGTCAATGACACTGTAGCTCAACTTGACAATCTTGAACTTGGTAAATTATAAATGAAATGGCAAAATTGAAGATCATTGGTACCAATGTCATTTTTTTTTGCCAGTGGCAACATTTTTTTGACAGAAACCGAAGAAAATCGATAGCTCCCATCTAGAGGCCTTCCCAAACAAGCATGCCAGGTTTCAAAGCAATCCGATCATAAATGTGCCCTGTAGGGTGTACAAAAGGGAAATATTGTGGTCTGACTAGACTAAATTCTAAGAACGTTGGCCATGGCAACATTTTTTGATGGAAATTGAAGAAAATCGATAACTCTCATCTAGAGGTCACCCCAAACAAACATGCCAGGTTTCAAAGCAATCCGATCATAAATGTGCCCTGTAGGGTGTGCCAAAGGGAAATATTGAGTCTTCTGACTAAACTAAGTTCTAAGAACGTTGGCTGCGGCAACATTTTTTGAAGGAAATTGAAGAAAATCGATAGCTCCCATCTAGAGGTCTCCCCAAACAACAAGCATACCAGGTTTCAAAGCAATCAAATCATAAATGTGCCCTGTAGGGTGTGCCAAAGGGAAATATTGTGGTCTGACTAAACCGAGTTCTAAAAACGTTGGCCGCGGCAACATTTTTTGACGGAAATAGAAGAAAATCGATAGCTCCCATCTAGAGGTCACCCCAAACAAGCATGCCTGTTTTCAAAGCAATCCGATCATAAATATACCCTGTAGGGTGTGCCAAAGGGAAATATTGAGTCTTCTGACTAAACTAAGTTCTAAGAACGTTGGCCGCAGCAACATTTTTTGACAGAAATTGAAGAAAATCGATAGCTCCCATCTAGAGGTCTCCCCAACAAGCATACCAGGCTTCAAAGCAATCTGATCATAAATGGGCCCTGTAGGGTGTGCCAAAGGGAAATATTGAGGTCTGACTGAACTAAGTTCCATGAACATTGGCCGTGGCAACATTTTTTGCCGGAAATTGAAGAAAATCGATAGCTCCCATCTAGAGGTCACCCTAAATAAGCATACCAGGTTTCAAAGCAATCAAATCATAAACGTGCCCTGTAGGGTGTGCCAAAGGGAAATATTGTGGTCTGACTAGACTAAATTCTAAGAACGTTGGCCGCGGCAACATTTTTTGACAGAAATTGAAGAAAATCGATAGCTCCCATCTAGAGGTCCCCCCAAACAAGCATACCAGGTTTCAAAGCAATCTGATCATAAATGTGCCCTGTAGGGTGTGCCAAAGGGAAATATTGAGGTCTGACTAAACTAAGTTCTACGAACGTTGGCCGTGGCAAAATTTTTTGCCGGAAATTGAAGAAAATCGATAGCTCCCATCTAGAGGTCACCTTAAATAAGCATACCAGTTTTCAAAGCAATCAAATAATAAATGTGCCCTGTAGGGTGTGCTAAAGGGAAATATTGTGGTTTGACTAAACTAAGTTTTAAGAACGTTGGCCGCGGCAACATTTTTTGATGGAAATTGAAGAAAATCGATAGCTCCCATCTAGAGGTCACCCCAAACAAGCATACCAAGTTTCAAAGTAATCTGATCATAAATGCGACCTGTGAGGTGTGCCAAAGAAAATTGTGGACGTACGAACTAACGTACGTACGTACGTACGTACGTACGTACGCCGACGGACGAGAAGTGATGGCAATAGCTCAGCTTGACTTTGTCAAGTTGAGCTAAAAAACAATTTTTCGGATTTTGGTCCAAAATTTCCAAGTCCAGAACGGGACCCCAAATTTCCAGCCTAAATATGAACCTAGGGACCTGGCTTGAACAAACTTGAATCCCACCCCCCTAAGGATGCTGCATACCAAATATCAAAAGATTCTTATCGGTTGATCTGAAGAAGAAGATTTTTAAAGAATATTCCTCATACTGCACTAATTTAAACATTTGGGCTCCCATAGAGAGGAAATGTGGACCCAGGCAATTGATTTCAATAAACATGTGAAACAATCTTCCAAAGATGTTATATGTGAAATTTGAAAGCTTTTGGAGCAGTGGTTTGGGAGAAAAGTAGTCTTAAATGTTTTTCCCATTCCCCACAGTGTTAAAAAATGCTGACTCAGCACTTTTTCAAAGTCCCCAAAAAGTACCCCATGATAAAACCGATAGCAATTTTTTTTTTACCATTCCATTCTGTCGGTCGTAAGGAAGCCTCACACCAAATAAGAATTCTCAGTGCCCTGTAGTTTTGGAGATATGGGCATTTTAATTTTTTTCTATTTTTATCTCCTGCGGTTCCCATGGGGGCGAAATGAAAAATTTTTTTGGCATAAATTAACTACTTATGTCCCAATAAAACCTCATGTCAAATTTGGTTCAAATCAGCCTCTCAGTTTGGAAAATAGAAATTTTGGGCGGGACAAAAATTCTTGCCCCTTCTATAACGATGACAAATATAGCCCCTAGAACTTTTCTTGAACAAATCTGAGTCTACATCTCAAAAGGAAGCTGCACACCTAATATCAAGTCTCTGCTACTGCTGGTTCATGAGAAGAAGATTTTTTAAGATTTAGGCACACTTTTTGGCGTGGCCTTACCAAGGGGCAAGGCAACTTGATTTGAACAAACTTGAATTGACATATGATAGGGAACATGCACACCAGATTTGGTTCAATTTGGTTGAGTAGTTTGTGAGAAGTCGATAATGTAAAGTTAAAGCTGGATGCTGGATGGACAGACGACGGACGGAAAGTGATTAGTAAAGCTCCCCTTGAGCTTCGCTCACGTGAGCTAAAAATTCTTTTCAAACTGGGGACCGAGGAGCAAGTGGGATTTGGGAAGGAGGTAAAGGGCTAGGCTCCCTAGACACCTGTGGCTCCACCACTGGATCCAACTAACTTGAGTTTCAGTGTTTGACAGGTCTATTGACAAATTTTGAAGTATTAACTAGTTGAGTACTAAAAGCCACTACCAGGGCTTTCAAAACAAATGGCAAATGGGAGTACCAGTGCAAAACCTATATTTTCCTTGCTCGTGTTTTAAATTCAGTTAAACGCATATAATATTCTATTTTATATATGAACTTGTTTTATCACAAATTATTGAAGAGTGCCCAGGGGCACTCTTCAATAATTTGTGATAAAACAAATTTTCATTAATAAATACAGACCACCAAAAATAATGTAGCCCTCAACCAGTTAAATTCTCTTCACAGCATTTATTTCTTTAGAAATTTCAATTCTCCCTATTTTTCTGAGTGGAAAATTCACTTCTTGGTTGATACAAAGCTGGAGTTGAAAACACATACTTATGACATTCACATACTGTTTATTGGTTAGGAGTCAACACACCTGGATCAAGTTGTGCAGCAGTGTGCAAAGTTTTGGGACTGACAGACTCTACTTCATTCCTTTTGGATATAGATCTTGAGTCTTCCCTAGCTTATTACAGCACAGTGTAATCATATTTTTGCAAAATTGCTATCATTACAAATATGCAGATATGTTCAACTTTTTGATCCATCTACAGCCATTGATGTGGCTACCTGAGAAGTGAATTGATTATTGCTTTATGGTTTTAAAAATGTCATTATGAGTTGGGTTAACTGCCGTACAAAGTTTATGACCGGTAGCAGCCATAACCAAATTGTTAACAGTTAACTGATGAGCAATCATTTCTGCTCAACTGAATTGTAATAGAGAAAGCCTCTGACAATGTTCCTCAGTTCAAGAACTTTTAATTTGCTGACTTTACTTAAGAGTAAGAAATAAGTAGATGTAATCATACTCAGTTGGGGATTAACCCCTCGCACTCTGGTAGTGCAACAGAATTTTCTCCAATGACTGTTTTTCACTTGTTTAACTATGAATTTAACCAATTATATATCTAGTTTGACAGAGCTCACTAAGCTCTATCAAACAAGGTATATTTGGTTAAATATCAGTCTGCATTGTGGGAAATATTTGCTGCTGAAAACTTTGCTATTTTGACATCAGAGTGCAGAGGGTTAAAATTTGAATCAAAAAGATAATTAAGAAAGCAAATGCAAAACAAGATAATAGAAATATAAGAGAACTTCAATTCAAAAGGGATCTGTAAAATTTATTTCCAAGTGACCTAAGTAAAAATAGATTGCTGCTCTTCTACAGAACATTATTATTTATTTACTGGTGTTTAAGGTCACATACTTTTGCACAATGGCTAATCATGACCACAACATGAATATCCACTCAAGACCAGGGGTGAGCATTAATGTTGCCCATTTTAGAGAGGCTTTGCACCTCCCAAGAATTGGTGACTGGGTCCTATTTTACCAGTAAAACAGAGCCTGTTTATCGCAGTGAACAGGCACTGCTTCACTTCCTGGGGTTTCCCGCGGGGAACTACAAAGCATAAAAAACATCAAAACAAATACATTCATTCAAGAAACATCAAGATCATTACCACTGGACTTATACTTGAAAGCCATGGAATGAAAAAGGTTCTGGTAAAAGTTATAGAGCTCTTCAAATAGGGCCCTGCAAAACTCTGTGATTTGATTTGATTTTGAATCTTAAGAACTGGTAGATATTTGTTTCAATTCGAAATTGGTTGCCCAATTTGTTTTCTCTTGAATCTTTTCATAGGAATATAGTTGGTATCAGTCATCTTCAATGTCTAACAAAACATAATAGTTCTGAAAGAAATCAAACATAATGTTGAAATAAAAGCCTGAGTGTAACTTAAATCCAATATCACTAGTACCTACCACTGTTAACTGGTAGAGTGCTAAATTATTTTTGACCATCAAATCTTGTACACATGTCTTTGCCTTGTTACAATTTATGGGAGAGTGCTTATGGGCACTCTCCCATAAATTGTAACAAGGCAAACACTTACAGACTAAATAATATCACTTCAAAGATAATACAAAGGACATGCACTGAATATGAGCCTTCAACCTGTGGTACCTGCACTTCAGAATAAAGCCCTAATACGGGCTTCCAGCACTCTACCAGTTAATTACAAATTTAAGGTTTCCAAGCAATGTCAACAATCAGCGAAAATCCTCACAGGGAAATTTTCCCAACTACACTATCAAGGCATGACTTTGACGAAGGCACATCTTGAGGATGAAGTTGGATTATCCTCTCATTCGGGACTTGAGCCATCACAGCCGGAAGAAATCAGGTTCATAGTATCTCAACCCCCATTGATCATCATCAGGATGCCATCAAAGTGTGACAAATATTTTTGATCTTCAATGTTTTCAAAAAATTTCAACAAAACTATATCATGTGATACTCATTGGAGCCTCATGATATGGTTTTGTCGAAATTGTTTGAAATTCTTTTTTTCTCAATTGCTCCATTTGTAAATTATGTGGATGGATACAGCCAAATCATTATATAAAGGGTTAAGCCATTACCCAACATGCCAAGAGGAAGACAAAACTTGCCTTTTGAGTGAATTTGTTTCAAAAGAGTGGGGGGAGGGGGTGTTATAAAGTATAAATCTATAAATTGTTCGGCTATTCAAGAATTATTCTGCCAGCATTGTCCAATCATCCTGGAAGGTAAAGAAAGAGTTTAAACAATTTGTCAGTTCCCATGATATCATTTAGCATTTGAGATATTTTTACTGAAATTAAAACAAACGCAAAAACAGTCACATTCAAACCCCTTATACACACACACCTCATTTCACACACATGCATATGCAAACATATACAAACTCATTCACAGACATACGTGCACATTTCCGATTGAATTTAAGGTTGTTTTTTTTTTTTTTTTAAAGATTATGATAAACAAAAACATACCATTAATTTCATTAGCCAGTGGATCTGTTACATCTAACACAAAAATTTTCCAATCAGTTTCACCTTGAATGAAAATAAAAAATCCTTTTTTAATTTTTGAAGAATTCAGAATTTTTTTCACGATGTTATCAGTATTAAAACTTATCCAAATATCCCAAAAGTGGTTTCTACTCATATCCTGGCTGCTAGTACAAAAAGCCAAAACAACTTGAAATGACGTCAAAGATATTTTCATTTTCAACAGAAAAACTGTTGGCAGTTCCTGCACTACTTCAATACAATAATTTTGTTTAAATATATAAAACAAGAGGCCCCAGGGGGCCTGCGGGCACTCACCTGACATGGTTGTCTAAATATCAAATCAGGGACTTGAATAAGCTGCATACGCCCCTCCTAAGAAAAGCATATACCAACTAGATGAAGCGATTGTGCCCACACAATACACATGATTTTCCTTCTATTTTCAGTTCCTGCACTTTTACGTCCCAAAATGAGATAAACACATAAAAACAGATTTTTTTCTCAAACAAAATATTTTCAGCCTAAATTTTTTTTTCTTCTTAAAATGCATAAAAAAACAAAAAACTAAAAAAGTCCCATCCGGACCCCAAATTTTCAGTGTAAAAAAAAAAAAATTTTGTCTTAAAATTGACCGAAACGCATAAATAAAGTCCGCAATGGGACACCAAATTTTCAGCCTAAATAAGAACCCAGGGACTTGGCTTGAATAAACTTGAATCTCACCCCCTAAGGATGCTGCATACCAAATATCAAAAGATGCTTATTGGCAGATCTTTAATGGTAGATCTGTAGTTTTTTAAAAAATACACCTCATACTGCACTAATTTAAACATTTGGGCTCCCATAGAGAGCCCAAATATGGACCCAGGGAGTTGATTTCAATAAAAGTGTGAAACAATCTTCCTAAGATGTTATATGTGAAATTTGAAAGTTTTTGGAGCAGTGGTTTGGGAGAAAAGTACTCATATGTTTTTCCCATTACCCACAGTGTTAAAAAATACTGACTCAGCACTTTTTCAAAGTCCCCAAAAAGTACCCCATGATAAAACCGATGGCAGTTTTTTTGACCATTCCATTCTGTTGGTCCTAAGGATGCTTCACAACAAATAAGAATTCTCAGTGCCGTGTAGTTTTGGAGATATGGGCATTTTAATTTTGTTCTATTTTTAGCTCCTGTGGTTCCCATGGGGCGACGGGAAAAAAATTGTTTGCATAAATTAAGTACTTATGGCCCAATAAGCCCTCATATCAAATTTGGTGCAAATCTGCCTCTCGGTTTGGAAAGTTAAAAAATTTATAGTAATTTATATATTTTTTATACTTACCAATGACCCAGACATAGCTGGTGCTAACTCTTAAAATATAGGGCCAAACACAAATTTTGCCCCCCAATCCCCAAAATTTGCATCTAAAACTAAAGAAAACATGTCCTGAAAGGCCCTCCACACATCGCCCCCACTGCGCATGCGCAGTGTCAAGGACGTTCCGAAATTGGCGCCATTAATCATTCTAATAACCAGTGCCTGGTAAGCGCTATGTACTCATCGGGGAGGCAAGAGTTCCCAACTCCTGGGAGGGCCATCCCCGTCTGGGTCATTGGTAAGTATAAAAAATATATAAATTACTATAAATTTTTTAACATTTTTATACTGTACCAATGACCCAGACATAGCTGAATAGTAAAAAGGCTGGAGGGCCAAGGACATAGAGCAAAATGGAATACGCTCAATAAAATAAAATAGAGTCATCCCCTGTAGGGAAAAAGAAGTAATAGGCCTTACATGTATCTTTCTTATTTATGATAAATTAGAAAGATACAACACCTTCCAAAATTGAGCTTCATACATCCATGTACTCTATTAATATCCAATATAATCCTTATACTAATAATTTTTAAAGTAAGCCAATAAATAAAGTAAGTCTAGAGAATAGAGACTCTTATACTCCTAAAAGTGTCTGAGGATTGCATAATCATGTCCGTTGACATATGCAATATTCAAAAGCTATACTTTAAAAACTAAGACTTGAATGAATTTTAAAAACCTAAACTTCTCACTAAACAACCATCCCAATAACAGCTCAGAATTACTAACTCTGGAGGAGGTATCCCCTTGTTTTCATAGTAAAACAGGTGACCCAAGGGAACACCCTCCCCCCCCCCCCCCCCCTTTTTCTTGCCCTGGGTCAAATAGCCCAGAGCGAAGAGGGCAGCCGAACGGAGACACTGCCGAAACAGACAGCCTACCTAGCTATAGTAGCAACTGTTAAGTGAATGACATTCTGAGCAGTAGATAATAGACCTAACAATAGAGGCCTCCAGAAATGGACTCGATATTTCTAAGATAAAATTCATGAATGTGGATGGCTGAGCGCAATGAGCGGCCTTCAAAAATCTATAATAGCGACACTATTAATGTAAGCCCAAGAAGTAGAAGAACTCTTACTTCATGAGCCGAAATCTTAAGCACAACTGCTAAGTCAATGATATACCATAAGCAGTACCGATAGTTAATAGAATCCATTAACAATAAAATGGAGCGTAACGTCCTTCTACTAGACATCAAAGACAGAAGAAGCTTACGCCCTTGTAATAAACAGACATCTGTTTATAAATACATAAACTGTACCCGGAAAGAGTAAAGGCCTATGCCCATACGAAGACGGAAGGACCTTAAAATAATAGGTTCCGGATAATAGGAGCCTAACTCTTATGCAACAATCCAACCTAAATAGTAACGGAAGTATTGATTCCGAAACTATGAAAGTGAAAATCATCCATCGATAGTGCATGAAACTCACTGACTCTACAGTAAAAGAGAAACCAACAGAATTACTGTCTAAAAGGTCAGAATTTGAAAACTACTGTTTCCAGAGGCTCAAATGATTACTTAGCTAAATAAGAACCGAAGTTAAAATCCATATAGGAATTTAATCTAAAGATTCTAAGTCTATTTATCAAAAAGTAACTAACTGACTTAGATAAAGAGACAAAAGACTCAATTGTAAACTATCGTAGAGTGCATAGGTATGAGGTAACATAAACCTATAACCTAAATAATAACAGGCTGCAGTAAATCTTGTGAAACAAGTATACTAAAAAATAGCAATGAGTAGTATGGAGGGATCAACAATGTGAACATAATGATCCCTACACCACGACGGAAGAGCCTCCACTTTAGCCGCATAGAATAGCGAAGAAGAGGATCTCCTATAGTAAGAAATCGCGTCCAAAGCTCGTCCAGTACAGTGCTTACAATGCAATACGGACCACACAACAGAATACATGAAGGTTGCGACCTTGCTGGTTGTGATAAAGATGACACGATTTACCCAGTGAAAAAGATCCTCACATAGAGGAAGATTTCACGTTAAGACCCACAGTAGACAAGAGAGTAAATTACTCATGATCTCTGTGAAGATAGAGATGCTATCAACAGAAATGTATTGTGGTTGTTTATCTTAGCAATACCTGCTAAAACAACAGCGCCGGAGGATACGCGTATCCTATCATTCCGTCCTATAGATCAATAGAGCGTTAACAATATTAGCTCAGAGATCTGGACAAGCCAACACATACGTCTGCAATTGATTAGCAAGCTGTGTCATAAAAAAAATCATCATTGGGCGCTCCCATAGATAGCAAATCTGATTGAATACTTGTTTGTTGAGAGTCCATTCTGACAGCAACAAGCGACCCGTAAGAGAACGGGAGTCCGATAAAACAATCAGACGACCCGGAATATGACGGACCAAAACTGAACTTGGTGTACTATAACCAACAGACGGATTCTTTCCATTAAATTGAATAACGGAAACGAAAGAGTGCCTCCCTGGTTCCGGAGATACGCCACTACTGTCGAATTAAAGGACAGGAATTTGGGCATGCGTTTCTGAATAATGTTCATGCAATGACATAAAGCAAGCCTAAAAAACATTATTCCGCGGAAGTTAAACTGATTGCTAAAAGACTGCGGAACCCAAAGACCCTGGCACTTCGAATCCGTAGGAATCAGTATTATATCCCAATCTGTTTGACTGGCAACCGTCATAACAGCCACACTCGGGTCCGGCAACTGCGGCGGCACTCTCTGAGTCAACCACCGAATGTTTGCCCCAGTCTGAATCTCTTGTAACACTAGATAGACAAGAGAACGTATAAATCGAGCAATTCATGGATTGCCGAAAAGTTGCCGTCGAAGAGAAGCTCCTCCGAGAACGAAGCGACTCTGAGAGAGTTCTTAACCTTACTATCCACGCGTGTGGATGTAGCTAGGGCTGCGTCACGTCTAACTAACTCCAATCAGCCACTGAAGGGCGGAGTTATACGTGAACAAACTACTGCCCTCAAAAGAAATTACATTGAGAATAATATCCCGTAAATCTTTTCTTGAAGACGTAATAATAACGCCTCAGTAAGGCGGATTACGTATAATAAAGCGTCTAAGTTAAGTCTACTATACATAATGTCGTTCCCAACATTGAAATTGGAAAAGACATAAACGGCGAAAAAGAATATATGCAGTCTTTAATCACACCGTCTAGACGCATATGAACTCTCGGTATGCCCTGCTCTGCCAAAATAAACTATTTGTATAAATGATAAAATGGCAGAAATGAGCAACGCGGACAAGAAACTAAACTATCATGCTTAGTAGCAGGCTTGTATATATATAGCGTCGAAAAATAAAACACATGTTGTAATGACAATATTGGACTGCGTCGGTAAGTCAGGGACAATGTCCCTGAACCGATCGAAAAAACCGAGTCCAATGACGCTATAAGTCTCTTATCCAAGATCGCAGCAATGAAGTCCGAAATAATAATCACTGGAAGATAATGCCAGAAGATATGAAAGGCATCTTCCGATACTACTAAAGGGAAAACTCGAAATCTTTCGAATCCCTTTCGCCATCCTGTCGGACCCTATAAAGCGTTCGGTCGTCCGTAGCTGATGCAACCGCGGACCGCACCGACCCAGCGCCGTCGGATAATTCCTGATTCGACCGAGAAACTGTCAATTGCTGGGATGCTGCGAAACAACTGTGCTAACTCGGATAGCACGTCCGTCACTGAGGCCTGAGGAGAAGCGGTCTTACGATGCATTGCCGCTGGAAGCTCCGTGATCGTTACCCCGTGCATACTTCCAATATGCGAGCGAACGGAGTGTATAGGCCTCGTGTCCCTTGGCTACCGGATGGCGCGACCTATTCGCCGTGGAATCACTGAATGCCGAAACTGATCGGATACTCGAGGTCACGTAGCCAATGTGCGGTCGTGTGCCCTGCTGTGAGGATGAGGAAGCATTAAAGACAGTCTCTCGAACTGTCAATATAACGGAGCGTCCCGACCAACGGACATATGCTCCGAATGTAAAATATCTGAACCACAACATGCGGTCCCCTATGTTGTTGGGCGAGAGAGGGACCTCTCTCGCTCACAGCCCGGACGGACCTGGACAAGCCAGGAACCGGACTAACAGGCTTCCTCCGATCTGTCCTCAATCTGCCGTCACTGGGTGAGTACTAAAGTAATTAAAGTGCTCGCATCACCCAAATCTCCTTCCTAGACCGCAACGGACGAACCCGGCAGCCGAACCATTCGATGAATGTACGCTACACCGGGTGAGCTAGCGAATGTCACTCCGTAGGCGATAGACATATTCCATGAGCACTTATTGCCGCTAACTCTTCATTAACTATGACGACAGAGGCACACTTTTGAAAGACATCTCCATAACTCTTCGAACAAGAAACCAGAAATGCTTGGATAGCAAGCATAAAATAATAATATATATAGCGTCGTTGAATAATTCGAAAGTTTGTGTGACATTATTGGACTATGTCGGAACTGAGGGACGATGTCCCTGAACCGAACCAAAAATTTCTAAGTCCACCGACGCTATCAGTTTCTTATCCGGCATCGCAGCATTCTGGTCCGACGAAAGAAGCTGTAGAAGACCAAGTCAGATGACATACACAACAGCATATGTTGTTCCGAAAGGGAAAGCTCGAAATCCTCCGAATCCCTTTCGGTATCCCGTCGGACCGGATGAAACTTTCGGACGTCCGTACCCGCTTCCGCGGAGCGTCCCGACCCAGCATCGTCGGATAAAATATATGCGACAGATTCAGTTGATGCTGGGATGCTGCGATAAACTGTGCTATTAAGGAAAGCACGTCCGTTCCCGAGGCCTGTGCAGTAGCGGTCTTACGATGCATTGCCGCCGGAAGCTCCGTGTACGTTGACTCCCGCACACTTCCTATGCGAACGTCCGGAGTCTGCAGGCCTCGTGTCCCTGGCTACCGGATGGTGTGACCTGGTCGCCGAAGAATCCTTGATCGGCGAAGCTGGTAATATATCGGCGGTCACGCAGCCAAGGTGCGGTCGTGTGCGCTGACGAGAAGAGGAAGCCTTAGCAGTCTCAGCGGACTGCCTATACAACAGAGCGTCCCGAGCGACGGACGTATGCTCCGCTTGCGACACATTTGTACCACAACATCTGGGGCCAGATGTTGTTGAACGAGAGAGGGGCCTCTCTCGCTTGCCGTCCAGATGGACCGGAACGAGCTATGAACCGGACTAAAAGGCTTCCTGCGTTCTCCCTCCGATCCGCCGTCACTGGGTGTGCATTAAGTTAATTTATAGTGCTTGCATCACCCCAAAATTCCTTCTAGACCGCAACGGACGAACCCGGCTGCCGAACCATTCGGTGAATGGACGCTACACCGGGCGAGCTAGCGGACGTCAAAGGCCGTCGAACCTACTAGGGTCCTCTTAGGCAATTGGCGTATTTACATGAGCACTTTTCCGCTAGCCCTTCATTAATTGTGACGACGGAGGCACACTGTTGGAAGACATCACAGATACATCACCCTAATCTTGATCGTCTGAAAATAGAAATTGATAAAGTAGAGTGACCCAGCGGGGAAAGGACCGGAGTGTCCAAATCCCCAACAACATACCGTGACATACGCTTCCCATATTGTCATCGAAATCATACGATACAGAACAGGAGTTAATGCGAGTACACTGACCACATATAGAATGATAATAAAGTCAGAGGAAGACTTCCTCTTAAAACAATTGATCAATATCCTTTCAATGTGAAAAGAAAACAAGTCCTGGTACTCGCACTAACCCCTGGCAATCAAAATACATAATAATAATATGATCCATTAATATAGAAAAAATAATTGAAATCAAAATATTTTGAAAAAATATTTTTTCAGAACAGCCCAAGTTTCTGAAAAGTAACGTTGAGCCCCAATGGATCCCAAGCCTAAGTGTGGACAAAAATTTTAAAAATATTTTAAACAATTTATTCAACACTTACGAACAATAATAATGTATCTAGTTATGATTAAAATAACATAAAGATATTATTTTTAGAAATCCCCCCCTCACACAGAGGGCTGTTGTAAATGTAAACAATGAGTGTAAAAACACTAAAATAAGACTCCAGGCACCCAGGCCCGAAATCAGTTACCAAAAATACACTATCTGATGCAAAACAGAGACTTCCAGGGAAGAAACTGCAGAACATCAGATGGTAGATGCAGAACACAACGCCTAACCACCCGTAGGTGAAGACGTAAACATGGGGAAAGAACAGAATTCATTCTGTTAATCAGCTAAAACTCCCAAGAAATTTTAGTAATAATAATTACAGAAACTATGCCAAAAGCATGGGAGAATAGCAAGGGGGAACTTAAAGGACAGGGAGAGAGGAAAACACTTAAAAAAAACAGTGTAACTAAATAATCAGAATGACAACAAAATGGCTGCTGCCTTGAAAATAGGTAACTTAACATAATTTCATTAAAAAATTTTAAGTTACAGCCCTGATAATATTCTGTCACACATTCTTTTCCTCTCCTCCTTCTCTATCCTCCTCAGAATCACCATTTCACTAATATTTATGTGTCTGGCATCATTTAAACTGAGATTTAAAAGCACAAAGATCAGTCAGATGTTAACTGATGAAGGGCCAAACTTAGAATGATTAATGGCGCCAATTTCGGAACGTCCTTGACACTGCGCATGCGCAGTGGGGGCGAGGTGTGGAGGGCCTTTCAGGACATGTTTTCTTTAGTTTTAGATGCAAATTTTGGGGATTGGGGGGCAAAATTTGTGTTTGGCCCTATATTTTAAGAGTTAGCACCAGCTATGTCTGGGTCATTGGTACAGTATAAAAATATAGAAATTTTGGGAGGGGCAAATATTCTCGCCCATCCCATTACGAAGCCAAGTATAGCCCCACAAACTTCTCTTGAACAAATCTGAGTCTACACCTCAAAAGGAAGCTGCACACCAAATATCAAGTCTCTGCTAATGCTGGTTCATGAGAAAAAGATTTTTTAAGACTTCAGCACACTTTTTGGGTGTGGCCCTACCAATGGGCGAGGCAACTTGATTTGAACAAAATCAATCTGCGATGTCATAACAAACTATTATCTCAAATATCAATTAAACTGATTCAGCGGTTTGGGAGGAGAAGACGCAAACACCATGTTCACGGACGACGTACGCCGGACGGTGAGTGATCACTATAGTTCTCCTGACTGAAAGTCAGGTGAGGTAAAAAGAGGGAACAAAATAATAAATTTTATCAGAATTTCATGCAATTTTTTAAAAAAATTTAGCACATCTTAGCCAAAAAGTACCTACTATGAAAAGAACTAAGTCTTCAAAAGTGGTCTTCCTGAGAAACTTTTAATGTTAAGGCCCCACAAATTTTTTGTAAAATAGCATGTAGGCAGGCATTTTTTTATTTTTGCAATTATTTCTTTGCCATAAAAAATTCATGCTCTTGGTTTGTTTTATGCCTCATTGTTGCACTCACAGGACAAATTTATCAAATTTATCAACAAGAGGGTCATAACCTACGTTTTTGAGACAAAAATTGAAAACCAAATTTGAATGGAGATTTTTGTATATTGCACTGGCCAGTTTTGTGCATTATGCTGGGTAAAGGGTTAATGCTGTAATTCATCAATGGTCTGGCAATTATTCAGCTACCTATTTGGCAACTGATTAATCGGTTAGCCAAGGTTGATCCATGAAAACCCTTTAACCGTCTCAGCTCAACTTTCGCCTACCTTGTTTGTAAATACAGATAATATTTAATAAACTAAGGGATTCTAAAATCTATGTTGAAATGTGAGCACAATAAATCAAATGTAAGCATAACAAATCTATTTTAACCCTGAAGTGGTTGGGTAATTTTTTCAGACTTTCTTCTCCACTTCAACTTGAGAGTATAGCGGTTTAGCAGTAATTTTGAGCCCAGTCTTGGCTGCGTCCAGGGGCATCCAAGACTTGGCTAGAAACCACAATGTTATCTCTCAAATGTCCACAAGTCCTCTTCTTGATTGTATGTTAAAGCACCTGCTCTGAGACCACCACAAAATTGTCAAAGTAGGATGAAAACTTATTAAAGAAAAGACTATGGTAAATAGTTTCCTATCATAGTGAAATGAATGTTATACTATGGGGCAAACATCCTCATGAACCTTTTCCCAGGACAGCATTAGTTGCTCTCCTGTGATTTTCAACATGTCACACCTGCACTCCAAAACTGCACATACCATCTATGTATTCTGATGATTATTCTCTTAAACAATATTATTTCTGCTTTTTATTTTAAGGATTCTGATCTATTTACAAGATATGATTGGTTAATTTTCAGTTCAACACATTATTTAGACCAAAAAGTTAAAAATCTGTTTCTCAGGTCCTCCTGCATGGTTCTTTAGCTGACGCATTCTCTTTTCACAACCAATGCAAACTTTAAAAAATAATAATTAAATGGTTTATGTCTGATATTTTACCCAAGTTAAAAAAATTGATAAATTTGTCCTGTTGAGTGCAACAAGGCTTTGCAATGCTAAAGCATTGCAAAGCCTTCTTGCACTCCAGGGATGAAATACGCCACAGCCCATGCTATTCTGTAGAATATGAGGCCTAAAACATAAAACAAACCAAGAATATGAAGTTTTGATGGCAAAGAAATAATTACAAAAATGAACCAGGGCCTCAAGTGAGCCTAAAACGCTCACTGGCTCAAATTGTCAAAACAGATGAGTGTATCAGCATGTGATCAGCAGCAAGAGCAATTGTTTTGATTTGCTATGACACAACCAAAGGCAACTTTTTTGGTCATTCATTTCTGCTGGTCCTAGGAAAGCTTCCTAGCAAACTCTGTTCTGTGAAGTATTAATGAAAGTGTCAATGAAACTGTAGCTCAACTTGTTAAGACATGTACATGTATAGTATGTGACACAGCAATGGCAAACATCTAGGTAATGACCTGATAACAAAGGTACATATAAAGTATTGTAACGGTCTGTACATAAATACTGACCATAGCCTGTAACAAATGTATAGGTAAAGTATTGTAAAGGTGGGCAACAGTCAGATGCTAAACTAGAAAAGAAATCTTTGAGTCCCAGAGTGGGTCTGACTGAACCCCAAAATATTTGTTCTCATAGCACAGTGATAACAAAGGCACCCAAAAACACTTGTTCCTGTCCCAAGGTGATAACAAAGGTACCCAAGAAGTTTCATGAAGATCAGTTGATAAATACGAGCCATACAGAAGTTGACAAAAAACTGATTGGACCTAATTTTGGTACTAAATGGCCACTGGCAGTCATCTTCAATTTTGGACCGCACCCAGAAACCCTCGTTCTCGTCCCAAAGTGATAACAAAGTTACCCAAGAAGTTTCGTGAAGATCAGTTCATAAATACAGCCTCTAGCCCGAGCCGTATTGACATATGCACTTACTGTGTATAAGTAGCACCAAATAAATCAAAATTCATCTAATTTGCATAATTTCTGCACGAGAAAAAAATCTGTATTATATGTGATGTATTCCATGTTACTAAACATTCATACAAAAATTTATTCAAATCAGAACTTTCATACAGAAGTTCTGTACAAAAAACTGATTGCACTAATTTTGGTACAAAATGTCTGCTGGTGGCCATCTTGAATTTTGGGCCACACCCAAAAACACTTGTTCTCATCCCACGGTGATAACAAAGGTACCCAAGAAGTTTCAAAAAGATTGGTTCATAAATATGGCCTCTGGCCTGAGCCATATAGAAGTTGTGTGCAAAAAACTGATTACACCTAATTTCAGTACAAAATGGCCACTGGCAGCCATCTTGAATTTTGGACCACACCCAGAAACTCTCATTCTCGTCCCAAGGTGATAACAAGGGTACCCAAGACGTTTTGTGAAGATCCGGTCATAAATACAGCCCCTAGTCCGAGCCGTATTGACATGTGTACTTACTGTGTGTAAGTAGCACTGAAAAAACAAAGTTCATCCAATTTGCATAATTTCTGCATGAGAAAAAAACCTGTATTATATGTGATGTATTCCATGGTACTAAACATTCACACAAAAATTATTAAAATCAGTGCTTTCATATGGAAATTCCGCGCAAAAATCTGACTGCACCTTATTTTGTACAAAATGGCTGCCACTGGCCATCTTGAATTTTGGACTGAACCCAAAAACACTCGTTCTCGCCTCACGGTGATACCAAAGGTACCCAAGAAGTTTCGTAAAGATCAGTTCATAAATACGGCCTCTAGCCTAAGCCGTATTGGCATTTGCACTTACAGTGCTGAAAGTAACACTAAATACATCAAAGTTAGTCTAATTTGCATAATTTTCGCATGAGAAAAAAACCCGTATTATATGTGATGTATCCCATGGTACTAAACATTTATACAAAAACAAATTTCAAATCAGAGCTTTCATATGGAAGTTCTGCACAAAAAATTTGTACAAAATGGCTGCCAGCGGCCAACTTGAATTTCGGACCAGACCCCAAAACACTTGTTCTCGTCCCACGGTGATAACAAAGGTACCCAAGAAGTTTCGTAAAGATCGGTTGATAAATGCGGCCTCTAGCCTGAGCTGTATTGAATTGTTGATGGCCAGACGGCCAGATGGACGACGGATGACTGGCCATGGCATAAGCTCAAATCTGACTTACGTCAAAGTTGAGCTAAAACAAGAGGCCCCAAGGAGCCTTAATCGCTCACCGGCCAAAGTAGTTCAAAGAAGTATTTGGGGGTCACATTCAGTTAGACATGGTTCATCAACACTACAAAGGAATGAAGTCATGAAAGACAAATTTTATGGAACTAGGGCCATGGCTTGAACAAACTTGAATCTTACCCCCCTAAGGATGTTGCATACCAAATATCAAAAGCATTTATCTGCTGGATCTGAAGAAGATTTTTAAAGAAAATTCCTCATTTTGAACTAAGTTATCATTCGGGCTCCCACAGTGAGTCCAAATATGAACCCCGGAACTTGGCTTGAACAAACTTGAATCTCACCCCCTAAGGATGCTGCATGCCAAATATCAAAACATTCCAACTGCTGAATCTGAAGAAGATTTTTAAAGAAAAATTCCTCATATTGACTAAGTTATAATTCGGGTTCCCACAGGGAGCCCAAACATGGACCCAGGGACTTTGCTTTAACAAACTTGAATCTCACCCCTCTAAGGATGCTACACACCAAATATCAAAACATTCCGACTGCTGGATCTGAAGAAGATTTTTTAAGAAAATTCCTCATTTCGAACTAAGTTACAATTCAAGCTCCCACAGTGAGTCCAAATATGAACCTAGCGACATGGCTTGAACAAACTTGAATCTCACCCCCCTAAGGATGCTGCATACCAAATATCACAAGATTCTGCCTGCTGGATCTGGAGAAGAAGACTTTTAAAGAAATTTGCCTGAAATGCACTAAGTTCAAATTGGGCTCCTATACTGAGCCCAAATATGAACCCAGGGGTTGATTTGAACAAACTTGAATCAGATCCACCCCACAATGTTGCATACCAAATATACCTACTGGATCTGAAGAAGAAGATTTTTAAAGAAAATTCATCATTTTAAAGTAAGTTATAATTTGGGCTTCCACAGTGAGCCCAAATATGAACCCAGGGACTTGGCTTGAACAAACTTGAATCTCACCCCCCTAAGCATGCTGCATACCCAATATCAAAAGATTCTGCCTGCTGGATCTTGAGAAGAAGATTTTTGAAGAAATTTGCCTGAACTGCACTAAGTTCAAATTGGGCTCCTATACTGAGCCCAAATATGAACCCAGGGGTCCAATTTGAACAAAACTGAATCAGATCCTCCCCACAATGTTGCATACCAAATATCAAAAGATTCTGCCTGCTGGATCTGGAGAAGATTTTTCAAGAAATTTGCCTGAAATGCACTAAGTTCGAATTCGAGCTTTTATAGTGAGCCCAAATATGAACCCAGGGACTTGGCTTGAACAAACTTGAATCTCACCCCCCTAAGCATGCTGCATACCCAATATCAAAAGATTCTGCCTGCTGGATCTTGAGAAGACGATTTTTAAAGAAATTTGCCTCAACTGCACTAAGTTCAAATTGGGCTCCTATACTGAGCCCAAATATGAACCCAGGGGGCCGATTTGAACAAACTTGAATCAGATTCATCCCACAATGTTGCATATCAAATATCAAAAGATTCTGCCTGTTGGATCTTGAGAAGAAGATTTTTTAAGAAATTTGCCTGAAATGCACTAAGTTCGAATTCGGGCTTCTATACTGAGCCCAAATATGAATCCAGGGGGCCGATTTGAACAAACTTGAATCAGATCCACCCCACAATGTTGCATGCCAAATATCAAAAGATTCTGCCTGCTGGATCTGGAGAAGAAGATTTTTTAAGAAATTTGCCTGAAATGCACTAAGTTCAAATTGGGCTCCTATACTGAGCCCAAATATGAACCCAGGGGTCGATTTGAACAAACATGAATCAGATCCACCCCACAATGTTGCATACCAAATATCAAAAGATTGTGCCTGCTGGATCTGGATCTGGAAGAAATTTGCCTGAAATGCACTAAATTCGAATTTGGGCTTCCATAGTGAGCCCAAATATGAATCCAGGGGGCCAATTTGAACAAACTTGAATCAGACCCATACCAAGATGCTACATACCAAGTATCAAAAGATTCTGCCTACTGGTTCTGGAGAAGAGGATTTTTAAAAAAATTTTCTATAATTCATACAGTGCTATCAGAGTTATGCCCCCTATGGAGCCCCAAGTGGGCATGTCCATTTCATTTGAACAAACTTGAATTCACATATGGTAATGAACATCCATACCAAGTTTCAAGGAAATCGACCTAGCGGTTTCAGAGGAGAAGTCGTTTGAAAAATGTTCACGACGCCGGACAGCAAGTGATTAGTTTAGCTCCCTTTGGTAAGCTAAAAACAACAACAGAAAGAAATTTTTGTTTTGTTTGAAACTACTGTGTTCTCTCTAGCATTCCCCCCCCCCCCCCCCCCCCACAAAAAAAAATGAAAGTGTCAATGAGACTGTAGCTCAACTTGTTAAGACATGTACATGTACAGAATGTGACACAGCAATGACAAACATCTAGGTAATGACCTGATAACAAAGGTACATATAAAGTATTGTAACAGTCTGTACATAAATACTGACCGTAGCCTGTAACAAATGTATATGTAAAGTATTGTAAAGGTGGGTGACAGTCAGATGCTAAACTAGAAAAGAAATCTTTGAGTCCCAGAGTGGGTCTGACTGAACCCCAAAACAAATATTTGTTCTCATAGCACAGTGATAACAAAGACACCCCAAAACACACTCGTTCCTGTCCGAAGGTGAAAACAAAGGGACCCAAGAAGTTTCATGAAGATCAGTTCATAAATACGAGGTGTATAGAAGTTGTGACAAAAAACTGATTGGACCTAATTTCGGTACAAAATGGCCACTGGCAGCCATCTTGAATTTTGGACCGCACCCAGAAACACTCATTCTCGTCGCAAGGTGATAACAAAGGTACCCAAGAAGTTTTGTGAAGATCGGTTCATAAATACAGCCTCTTGCCCGAGCCGATTGTTGACATGTGCACTTACAGTGTACAAGTAGCACCGAATAAATCAAAGTTCATCTAATTTGCATAATTTCTGCACGAGAAAAAACCCTGTATTATATGTGATGTATTCCATGTTACTAAACATTCATACAAAAATTTATTCAAATCAGAACTTTCATGCAGAAGTTCTGTACAAAAGACTGATTGCACTAATTTTGGTACAAAATGGCTGCTGGTGGCCATCTTGAATTTTGGACCACACCCAAAAACACTCGTTCTCATCCTGCGGTGATAACAAAGGTACCCAAGAAGTTTCGTAAAGATCGGTTCATAAATACGGTCTCTAGCCTGAGCCATATTGAAGTTGTGTACAAAAAACTGATTAGACCTAATTTCGGTACAAAATGGCCGCTGGCAGCCATCTTGAATTTTAGAACGCACCCTGAAACACTCGTTCTCGTCCCAAGGTGATAACAAAGGTACCCAAGACGTTTCTTGAAGATCGGTTCATAAATACAGACTCTAGCCCGAGCCGTATTGACATGTGTACTTACTGTGTGTAAGTAGCACTGATAAAATCAAAGTTCATCTAATTTGCATAATTTCTGCACGAGAAAAAAACCCTTATTATATGTGATGTATCCCATGGTACTAAACATTCACACAAAAAAGTATTCAAATCAGCGCTTTCATATGGAAGTTCTGTGCAAAATGCTGATTGCACTTAATTTTGTACAAAATGGCTGCCAGTGGCCATCTTGAATTTCGGACCGGACCCCAAAACACTCGTTCTCTTCCGACGGTGATACCAAAAGGTACCCAAGAAGTTTCGTAAAGATCAGTTCATAAATACGGTCTCTAGCCCAAGCCATATTGGCATTTGCACTTATTGTGCTGAAAGTAACACCAAAAAACATCAAAGTTAGTCTAATTTGCATAATTTCTGCACGAGAAAAAAACCCTTAATATATGTGATGTATCCCATGGTACTAAACATTTGTACAAAAAATTATTCAAATCATCGCTTTCATATGGAAGTTCTGCGCAAAAAACTGATTGCACCTATTTTGTACAAAATGGCTACCAGCAGCCAATTTGAATTTCAGATCGGATCCCAAAACACTCGTTCTCGTCCCATGGTCATAACAAAGGTACCCAAGAAGTTTCGTAAAGATCGGTTCATAAATGCGGCCTCTAGTCCGCGCCGTATTGAATTGTTGACGGACAGATGGACGACTGGCCATGGCATAAGCTCAAATTTGGCTTCGCCAAAGTTGGGCTAAAAATTAAAACAAGAGGCCCCAGGGGGCCTGAGGGCGCTCACCTGACATGGTAGCCTAAATAGCAACCCAGAGAATTGATTTCCACAAGTTGCATCTGCTCCTCCTAAGAAAAGCTGAAACCAAATATCCAAATATTCTGACCAGTGGATCTAAAAAAAGATTTTTAAAGAATATTCCTCATACTGAACTAAGTCATAATTCGGGCTCCCACAGGAAGCCCGTATATGAACCCAGGGACTTGGCTTTAACAAACCTGAATCTCACACCCCTAAGGATTCTGCACACCAAATATCAAAACATTCCGACTGCTGGATCTGAAGAAGAAGATTTTTAAAGAAAATTCCTCATTTTGAACCAGGTTACAATTCAAGCTCCCACAATCAGCCCAAATATGGACCTAGGGACATGGCTTGAACAAACTTGAATCTTACCCCCCTAAGGATGCTGCATAAAAAATATCAAAAGCATTCATCTGCTGGATCTGAAGATTTTTAAATAAAATTCCTCATTTTGAACTAAGTTGTCATTCAGGCTCCCATAGTGAGCCTAAATATGAACCAAGGGACTTGGCTTGAACAAACTTGAATCTCAGCCCCCTAAGGTTGCTCCATGCCTAATATCAAACCATTCCGACTGCTGGATCTGAAGAAGAAGATTTTTTAAGAAAATTCCTCATTTTGAACAAAGTTACAATTCAAGCTCCCACATTGAGCCCAAATATGGACCTAGGGACATGGCTTGAACAAACTTGAATCTCACCCCCCTAAGGATGCTGCATACCAAATATCACAAGATTCTGCCTGCTGGATCTTGAGAAGATTTTCAAAGAAATTTGCCTGAAATGCACTAAGTTCGAATTTGGGCTTCTAAAGTGAGCCCAAATATGAATCCAGGTGGCCGATTTGAACAAACTGGAATCAGATCCACCCCACAATGTTGCATACCAAATATCAAAAGATTCTGCCTGCAGGATCTGGAGAAGAAGATTTTTGAAGAAATTTGCCTGAAATGCACTAAGTTCAAATTCGAGCTTCTATAGTGAGCCCAAATACGAATCTAGGGAGCCGATTTGAACAAAATAGAATCAGATCCACCCCACAATGTTGCATACCAAATATCAAAAGATTCTGTCTGCTGGATCTGGAGAAGAAGATTTTTTAAGAAATTTGCCTGAAATGCACTAAGTTCAAATTTTGGCTCCTATACTGAACCCAAATATAAACCCAAGGGGCCAATTTGAACAAACTTGAATCAGATCCACCCCACAATGTTGCATACCAAATATCAAAAGATTCTGCCTGCTGGATCTGGAAAAGAAGATTTTCAAAGAAATTTGCCTGAAATGCAGTAAGTTCAAATTTGGGCTCCTATACTGAGCCCAAATATAAACCCAGGACCCAGGGGGCCGATTTGAACAAACTTGAATCAGATCCACCCCACAATGTTGCATACCAAATATCAAAAGATTCTGCCTGCTGGATCTGGAGAAGAAGATTTTCAAAGCAATTTGCCTGAAATGCACTAAGTTCAAATTTGGGCTCCTATACAGAGCCCAAATATAAACCCAAGGGGCCGATTTGAACAAACTTGAATCAGATCCACCCCACAATGTTGCATACCAAATATCAAAAGATTCTGCCTGCTGGATCTGGAAAAGAAGATTTTCAAAGAAATTTGCCTGAAATGCAGTAAGTTCAAATTTGGGCTCCTATACTGAGCCTAAATATAAACCCAGGGGGCCGATTTGAACAAACTTGAATCAGATCCACCCCACAATGTTGCATACCAAATATCAAAAGATTCTGCCTGCTGGATCTGGAGAAGAAGATTTTTTAAGAAATTTGCCTGAAATGCACTAAGTTCGAAATTGGGCTCCTATACTGAGCCCAAATATGAACCCAGGGGGCCGGTTTGAACAAACCTGAATCAGATCCACCCTCCAATGTTGCATACTAAATATCAAAAGATTCTGCCTGCTGGATCTGGAGAAGAAGATTTTTTAATGTTTTTCCCATTGCCTACAGTGTTAAAAAGTGCTGACTCAGCACTTTTTCAATGTCCCGAAACTGTACCCTATGATAAAACCGATAGCAATTTTTTTTTACCAATTCTTTCTGTTGGTCCTAAGGAAGCTTCACACCAAATAAAAATTCTCGGTGCCGTGCAGTTTTGGAGATATGGGCGTTTTAATTTTTTTCTATTTTTAGCTCCTGCGGTTCCCATGGGGCTACGGGAAAAAAAAAATCAGCATAAATTAGTTACTTATGACCCAATAAGCCCTCACATAAAATTTGGTTCAAATCAGCCTCTCGGTTTGGAAAATAGAAATTTTGGGCGGGGCCAAAAATTTTGCCCCTCCCATAACGACGCCAAGTATAGCCCCACAAACTTCTCTTGAACAAATCTGAGTCTACACCTCAAAAGGAAGCTGCACACCAAATATCAAGTCTCTGCTACTGCTGGTTCATGAGAAGAAGATTTTTTAAGATTTCAGCACACTTTTTGGGTGTGGCCCTACCCACGGGCGGGGCAACTTGATTTGAACAAAATCAAATTGCGATGTCATAACAAACTATTATCTCAAATATCAATTAAATTGGTTCAGCGGTTTGGGAGGAGAAGACGCAAACACCATGTTCACGGACGACGGACGGTGAGTGATCACTATAGCTCTCCTGACTGAAAGTCAGGTGAGCTAAAAACAAAAACAAGAAAAAACAAGTGAATCGATTTGAACAAACTTGAATCTGACACCCCTAGAGATGTTACATACCAAATATGAAAGGATTCTCACTGGTGGATCTGAAGAAGAGGAATTTTCAAGAAATTTTCTCATATTGCTCTAAGTTAAACTTTAGGCTTCAATAAAAAGCCCAAATATTAAGCCAGGGACCTGATTTGAACAACCTTCAATCTAATCCTCTCAGAGGTGTTGTACACCAAATATCAAAAGAATATGATTGCTGGATCTTGAGGAGATGATTTTAAATGATAATTCCCCATATTGTACTAAGTAAATATTTGGGCTCCCTTGGGGAACCCAAATATTAACCCAGGAACTCGATTTGAACAATTTGAACCTTACACCTCTAGAGATGTCACATACTAAATATGAAAGGATTCTCACTAGTGGGTCTGAAAAAGATTTTTTAAGAAATTTTCTCATATAGCACTAAGTTAAAATTTGGGCTCCAATAAAGAGCCCAAATATTCATTCAGGGATCCCAGTTGAACAAACTTGAATCTAACCCCCTAAAGATGCTGCATACCAAATATCAAAAGAATCTGACTGATGGATCTGAAGAAGATTTTTAAGGAATATACCCCCTATTCTACCAAGTTAATAATCAGGCCCCCATAGGAAGCCCAAATAATAACTCAGGGAGTTGATTTGAACAAATTCAAATCTTACACCTCTAGAGATGTCACATGCCAAATATTAAAGGATTCTCACTAGTGGGTCTGAAAAAGAAGATTTTTTAAGAAATTTTCTCATATTGCACCAAGTTAAAATTTGAGCTCCAATAAAGAGCCCAAATATCCATCCAGGGATCCCATTTAAACAAACTTGAATCTAACCCCCCTGAAGATGCGGCATACCAAATATCAAAAGAATCTGATTGGTGGATTTTTAAAGATTATTCCCCATATGGCACCAAGTTAATATTCGGGCTTCCATAGGAGGCCCAAATATTAACCCAGGGACTCAATTTGAACAAACTTCAATCTGACCCCTGTAGAGATGCTGTATACCAAGTATCAAAAGAATCTGACTGTATGATCTGAAGAAGATTTTTAAAGCTTATTCCTCATAGCACCCTAAGTTAATTATTTGGGCTCCTCTGTTGAGCCCAAATATGAAAGGAGGGGGGCGATTTGAACACACTTGTATTTGACCATCCTACGGATGCTGTATACCAAATATCAAAAGATTCTCAATAGCGGTTCTGAAGAAAAATTTTTTAAAAATTTTTGCAAATATGTCAGCATTTTTTCGAACGCCCGTACAGAACACCCTAACACAACCGATGGCCTTTTTTATTTTAATCCATTCTACAGGTCAAAAGGATGCTTCATACCAAATAACAGTTCTCTGTTCTGTGTAGTTTGGAAAATATGGGCATCTGAATTATTTTTGTATTTTTAGCCCCTGGGGTACCCACGGGTCAACAAAAAAAAAATTTCGGACATCAATCAAATACTTTGGACCCACTTATGCTACATGCCAAATTAGGTTCAAATCGGCCCATTGGTTCTTGAAATAGAAATTTTGGGCAGAGCCCAAAATGGATATGTGCCCACAGAGAGCCCAAATATTGATCTACCAACTTCTCTTGAACAATTTTTATTCCTCAACACCAAAGAGTGTTACATACCATATATCAAGGCAATCTCTCTGGTGGTTCATGAGAAGAATATTTTTAAAGATTTTTAGGCTTTGGCATCATTGCCCAGAGCCCGAAGAAGGCAGCCGCTCCATTTGAACAAAACAGAAAGGGTATACCCCAAGGATGGTTGGTGCGATATATGTTTGAATTTGGCTGAATGGCTGTGGAGAGACCAGGTTTGCAAAAGTTGACAGATGACGGACGACAGACGAATGACGACAGATGCCAAGTGATGGCAATACCTCACACTGACTTGCAGTCAGGTGAGTTAAAAATAATTTTAAAAAAAACACGCCCATGCAATTTTTAAATGGTCTATGTCTGATATTTTACTGAAGTTATTGGGGGCATGTTGGCTCAGTAGGTAGAGGTGCAGGCTCCAAGCCGAGAGGTCCTCGGTTCGAATCCCTTCTGCGGCAACCATGTTGTGTCCTTGGGCAAGACACTTCACCCCCATTGCTCACATGGGGGCACGGTGGTGCTGTGTACTAAGGCGTACTGCACGTCGATGGTGCACTTGTCTTCAACCAATGTTAATGCTGCTTGTGTGGAGTCAGTATGTTGGGAAGCTGACAGTTGCTCGCCGTTGCTCGATGGTTCTCTCCGGGTACTCCGGCTTCCTCCACACATAAAACTGTCATGGTCATGATTAGCCATTGTGCAGAAGTATGTGACCTTAAACACCAATAAATAAATATTTACTGAAGTTAATAAAATTGATAAATTTGTTCCTTGAGTGCAATTGCAAAGCTTTCTTGCACTCAAGAGATGAAATACACCACCACCCATGCTACTTTATAGATTATGAGGCCTAAAACAAAAAACAAACCAAGAACATGAATTTTAATGGCAAAGAAATAATTACAAAATTAAATGAGTGTTGATGTTGTATATCAATGAAAGTGTCAATGACACTGTAGCTTAACTTGTGTGTGTAGTGTTTGATGAAAAGGATAATGTTCAATGTTAATGAAAGGATTATGAAATAAGACAAAAATTGTGATAATTGAGAATATGTTAAGTTCTGTGCCCTGCATGCTATGTTTTCAAAAAGAATAATTTGAGGCCTAGACTGTACTAAAGAAGTGAGGCCTGGGTAGATGTGGCCCTCCCAGTTAACATATGTTAACCAAAGTTACGAAGTAACAGTAAAATCATTAAAAAAAAAAAGACGACCTGTGAAGTGTGGTAGAAGAATTATGTCTGAGGCCTGGGGCCCCGAATGGCTCTCATGGTTGATTGATTAAAACCAAAATGGGAAAGGAATCTAGGTGACAGGCCCATCAGGTGGTCACAATTGACCAATCTCGACCAAAAAGGAGTCGCATCTAGATATCATACGGAGACATCCTACCAACTTACAATGAAATCCCTTCATAAATACGACCTGTAGACAGTGCTCAAGGAATCTAGGTCACGTGCTCAAGCAGCAGTATCAGCTGACCAATCATGACCAAAATAGGCCGCTCTCATCTAAACATTAAACAGCGTCATCCTACCAAGTTACAATGAAATCGTTTCATAAATATGAACTGACCGCGCTAAACAAATCTAGGTCGCATGCCCCTGTGGCCATGATGGTTGACCTATCACGATCAAAATAGGACGTTCTCATCTAGACATTATACAGAGTCATCCTACCAATTTACAATGATATCCCTTCAAAAATGCAACCTGTAGACTGTGCTGAAGGTTTTCATGTTTTCGAACCCGTGCAGCCATAACAGTTGACCGATCACAACCAAAATAGGACGTTCTCATCTAGATATGACCTTGAACATGCACAAGAAATTTAGTGATGACCAGACAAGAACTATGGGGTGTAGCCTGTGCTAAAGAAAATGTAAGCACTTACAGACTTCCGCACATGTGCTGGCAAGTTACGCAACTACCTGCAGAGTGTGGCAGAAGAATAAGGTCTGAGGCCTGGGGCCACGTACAGCTCTCATGGATGATCGATCTGACCCAAAATGGGAAATTCATCCCGACATTCATTCAGAAATCCATCTGGACATCACAACACCAAGTCACATAACCAAGTTGCAATGAAATAACCTAGTAAATACGGCCTGCAGGCTGTGTCAAAGGTTATAAGAGCAAGGGTGCATGAAGCCCTCATTGTTGATCAATTTCGACCAAAATACAAAGTTACCAAGTTACAGTGAAATTATTCCAAAACGAGTCATCCTATCAAGTTACAATGAAATCCCTTCATAAATATGGCCTGTAGACTGTGCTAAAGGTTTTTGGGCTTCAGGCCTGTGTAGCCATCATAGTTGACTGATTGCAACTAAAAGGGGACGTCATCATCTCAACATTATACCGAGTCATTCTACCAAGTTACTTTGAAATTCCTTCACAAATACGACCTGTAGTCTGTACTCTCAGGTTTTGGGTTTGGGCAGCCATCCTGGTTGAATGATCGCGACCAAAAGGGGACGTTCTCATCTGGGCCTTATCTCGAGTGATCCTACGAAGTTACAATGAAATCCCTTCATAAATATGACCTGTAGACTGTGCTAAAGGTTTTCAGGCTTCAGGCCGCTGTAGCCGCCACAGTTAAGCAATCACAATCAAAAGGGGATGTCATCATCTAGGCATTATATGGAGTCAACCTAACAATTTACAATGAAATCCTTCCAAAAGTTAAAAAATTTATAGTAATTTATATATTTTTTATACTTACCAATGACCCAGACTTAGCTGGTGCTAACTCCAACAAAACCAGGGCCAAACACAAATTTTGCCCCCCAATCCCCAAAATTTGCATCCAAAACAAAAAGAAATCATGTCCTAAAGGACCTCCATGCTACGCATCTACTGCGCATGCGCAGTGACGCAGTCATCCCGAAATTGGCGCCAATTATCATTCTTACTGGCAGTGCCTGGTCAGCGCTATGTACTCAGCGGGGAGGCAAGAGTTCCCAACTCCAGGGAGGGCCATCCCCGTCTGGGTCATTGGTAAGTATAAAAAATATATAAATTACTATAAATTTTTTAACATTTTTATACTGTACCAATGACCCAGACTTAGCTGAATAGTAAACAGGCTGGAGGGCCTAGGACATAGAGGAAAATCCAATAAGCTCAACTATATAGAAAAGAGGTAACCCCTTAAGGAGAAAAGGAGTATTAGGCTTTACATGTATCTTTCTTATCTAATATTAAATTAGAAAGATACACTACCCTTAATAATTGAGCACAATAACATTCATGTTCTCTATTAACATCCAGTATAACCCTTATACTAATTATTTTTAAAGCAAGCCAATAAATAAAGTAGTCCAGAGAATTGAGACTCTTTATAATCATTTAAAAGTGTCCGAGTATTGTATATTAAAGCCCGTTTGACACTTGACATATACAAATGCTTCACACCGAGCTACACTTTAAAAATAAGACATGAATGAATTTAAACATTAATATTACACTTTAAAACCATCCCGGAAGCGACTCAGAAATACTGACTTGGAGGAGGCATTCCCTTGCTTTTCACTATAAAGCAGGTGACCTAAGGGAACACCCACCCCCCCCCCTTCCCCTTGCCCTGGGTCAAATAGCCCAGAGCGAAGAGGGCAGCCGGACGGAGTCACTGCCGGAACAGAAAGCCTGCATAACTATAGTTGCAACTGTTTAGTGGACGACATTCTGAGCAACAGATAACGGACCTAAACAATGCAGGTCTCCAGAAATGGACTCAATATTTCTGAGATAAAAATTCGTAAATGTGGATGGCTGAGACCAATAAGCAGCCTTCATTAAATCTGTAATAGCAACACTATTAGCATAAGCCCAGGAAGTAGAAAGAGCTCTTACTTCATGAGCAGAAATCTTAAGCACAGACTGCTGAGAAGAAGATAAATCTTCATAAGCAGTACGGATAGTTAACTGAATCCATCTAGCAATAGAATGGACTGAAATGTCCCTTCTATTAGGCATCAAAGACAGAAAGATACGTTTCCGTCCCTTTCTGATAAACTGAGATCTCTGTTTATAGATACGTAGTGCTCTAACAGGACAGAGTAAAGGCCTACGCCCGTCTGAAGACGGAAGAGCCTTAATAACAATAGGTTCCGGATATTTATTAGGAGCCTGATTCTTAGGCTAAAAAACCCACATTAGTAGTGAAGGTGATAGTGTTCCCAACACTACGATAATGAGAATCATCCACCGATAGTGCATGAAGCTCACTGACTCTTCTGGCAGAAGAGAAAGCTAAGAGAAAAGCTGTCTTATAAGATAAGAATTTGAAATCTACTGTCCCAAGAGGTTCAAATGGCTTTTCCTTCAATTTAAGGAGAACCCAAGCTAAATTCCACTTAGGAATTAATCTAAGAGTTCTGGGTCTATTTATCGAAAAGTTTCTAACCAACTTCGATAAAGAGACATTAGATCCAATTTGTAAACTATCATGATGTGCGTAGGTATCAGATAACATAGATCTATAACCCTTTATAGTAACAGGCTGCAGTTTGATTTTGCCAAACAAGTATACTAAAAAGTTTGCAATGTCTGGTATAGAGGGATCAAATATATCTACAGAATGATCCCTACACCAACGACGAAAAACCTTCCACTTAGCCGCATAGTTTAGCGAAGAGGAGGTCCTCCTACAGTTAGAAATAGCGTCCACTGCTCGTCCTGTAAAGTGCTTGCCATGCAAGAAGGACCGCACAAGGGAAAAACGTGAAGGTTGAGACCTTGCGGGTTGTGATGGAGTTGGCGCGATTTCCCCTGCGAAAGAAGATCCTCTCGTGGAGGAAGCTTCCGCGGTAGGTCCCACAACAGACACCTGAGTAGATTTATCCACGGTCTCTGTGGCGACAGAGATGCTACCAACAGAATCTTGCATTGAGATTGTTTTATCTTTAGCAATACTTGTTGAATTAACGGCGCTGGAGGATACGCATATCCTATCATTCCGTCCCAAGGGATCGACAGAGCGTCTACTGCAAATGCTCTTGGATCCGGACACGGAGACACATACGTCTGCAACTGATTGTTGAGATGTGTCGCAAATAAGTCTATCATTGGCCGTTCCCATTGGTAGCAAATCTGATTGAATACTTGTTTGTTGAGAGTCCACTCCGACGGCAACAAGCGACCCTTTCGTGAAAGGGAGTCTGCTAGCACATTCAGACGACCCGGTATGTGACGGACCGAAAGAAGAACGTGATGTTCTAACGCAAACAGAAGGATTCTTTCCGTTAGATTGAACAACGGAACTGAATGAGTGCCTCCCTGATTCCGTATATACGCCACTACTGTCGTATTGTCGGATAGGATTTGGACATGAGCATCGTGAATAATGTCCATCCAGTGACGTAACGCAAGCCAAATTGACATCATTTCCTTGATGTTTATGTGCTTGCACAGGAATTGCGGATCCCAAAGACCCTGGCATCTCGAATCCGTTGGGATTAATGATGCACCCCAACCTGTTTGACTGGCATCCGTCATAACGGTAAAACTCGGATCCGGCAACTGCAGCGGAACTCCTTGAGTTAACCACTGAATGTTTGCCCAAGTCTGAATCTCTTGTTTCACTTGATCTGACAAGAGAACGTCTACATCGAGCGAATGAATTTTCACACTCCAATTCTGAGTCAGGAAAATTTGAAGAGGACGTGTGCGTAGCCGCCCCATCGGAATGAGATCTGCGGCGGCTCCGCACAGACCTATCAGTCTCATAAATTCTCTCGCCGTGACTTTGTCTGCGTGCAGACAATAGCGAGCGTAACAACTGACTAATTTTGCTCTGGTTAACGGCAGACGAACGAGATTGTTGTGCGTCTCGAAGCTCATTCCCAGATGAGTGAATGACTTGGACGGCACCAGATCCGACTTCTCCTCGTTTACTATAAAACCGAGACGTCGGAGCAATAGAAGAAGATTCTGAACATCGTTCTGAAGCGTTAACTCGTTGCCGTACCTCTGAAGAATGTCGTCCAGGTAGGCCGACGTTACCGCAGACGAATGAGCTCGGAAGTAGATCATTACCGAGTTCATTACCCGAGTGAAAGCCCAGGGTGCTAGATTCAATCCGAAGCACATCGCCCGGAATTGATACACCACTCCCAGGACTGCAAAGCGTAGATACTTTCGGAATGTCGGATGTACCATGACGTGAAAGTACGCATCTTTGAGATCTATGCTCGTAGCATAATCGTTCACCCGAATACTCGCTCTGACCGATCGAATCGTCTCCATATAAAACTTCGGAGCGACGATCAGCTTGTTTATCCAGCTCAAATCTATGACTGGACGGAACGAGCCGTCTGGTTTCGGAACCAGAAACAGATGGCTGTAGAATCCCAGAGATTCCTGGTTTTCTACGACCTCTACCGCGTTCTTCATTAAAAGAGACTGCACCTCTGATAACAGAGCGTCTCTTTTCTGTGGATTTGACGGAAGATGAGTCCACTTTGGACTTCGAGTTAATGGAGGCTTTCGTTTGAAGGATATCTTTAGACCTTCCGAAGTCACTCCTCTCACCCAAGGGTCGTCCGTAATCGACGCCCACTCTTGTGAAAAACTCGACAACCTTCCGCCAACCGGAACGCGATAGAGGTTTAAGCCATCACCTCCTGGACCTGCGAGGCCTGCGGTAGGAGAAACCACGTCTTCCACGACCCGCACCTCGCCTCGTCGACCTCAGGGCATCCGACCGATTGTCCCGGCCTGAAGGACGTCCCGAACGAGAGTCGCTATCCTGACAGTCTCTCGAATAAGACCAAGAGGACGCACCGGAACCTCTATAGGAACCTCTCTTGGGCGCATTAGACCCAGAAGTGCCTGTCTTATTCGTGTCTGCTGTATCCGACTTTTTAGGAACCGATCTGAACAACAGAGAATCATTAGCTTTCTTTTTAATTTTATCATAAATAGCGGAAAGCTTGCCGTCAACGAGAAGTTCTCCTGAGACCGAAGCGACTCTAAGAGAGTTCTTCACCTTAGAATCCACTAGTGTGGATGTAGCTAGGGCTGCGTCACGTCTAACCAACTCCAGATTTGCCACTGAAAGGGCGGAGTTACACGTGGAATAAGCTACTGCCCTTGAAAGAAGTCTTAAAGAGGATTGTATATCCTGAAACTCTTCCCCTTGAAGGCGCAGTGATAACGCCTTAGTAAGGTGATCTGCGTAAGATAAGGCATCTAAATTGGCTCTGTTAGACGCAATAGCTGTTTCCAACACCGCAGTTGGAATAGAAGCTGACGACGGTAATGATAGCTCTAAGTCTTCCGCCTCGTCGTCCATACGCAGAGGAACTCTCGGTATACCCTGTCCTGCCGTATCGAATTTATTCCTTGCATTAATGAAAGGCAGGTTGAGAGTATTAGCGGACAAGAAACCTGCTTTCCCCGTCCTGGAAGCAAGTTTAAATATAGCGTCGTTCAATAATTCAAATGTTCTAGCAACATTATTGGACTGCGACGGAAACTCGGGAGCGATGTCCCTAAACCGCTCAAAAAATTCAGAGTCCAATGATGCTATAATTCTCTTGTCCGGAAGCGCAGCAGTCTGGCCCGACGGAACAACTTGAGGGAGAAAGTGCCGGATGAAGTCCACGGCAGCTTTATGTTGTTCCGAAAGGGATAGCTCCAAGTCATCCGTATCCCTTTCACCATCCGGTCGGACCTCACGATGTTCCCGGTCGTCCGCCCCCGATGCTTCGGCGGAGCGTACCGACCCAGCGCCGTCGGATAATTCTCGATCTGACACCGTTTCTGTCGGCTGCTGGGATGCTGCGATAAGCTGTGCTATCTGCACAAGAATGTCCGGCGTCGAGACCTGCGGAGGCGCAGTCTTTCGCTGCTTCGCCGAGGGCAGCTCCGCATCAGATGGCTCCCGCATACTTTTCCTATGCGAACGTCCGGAGTCCATCGGTCTCGAATCCCTGGCTGCCGGATGGTGTGACCTGGTCGCCGAACAATCCTTCATCGGCGAAGCTGGTAATATATCGGCGGTCACGCAGCCAAGGTGCGGTCGTGTGCGCTGACGAGAAGAGGAAGCCTTAACAGTCTCTGCGGACTGCTTATACAACGGAGCGTCCCGAGCGACGGACGTATGCTCCGCTAAAGACACATTTTGTACCACAACATCTGGTCCCAGATGTTGTTGTACGAGAGAGGGACCTCTCTCGCTCGCGGCCCGGCTGGACCTGGACGTGCTAGGAACCGGACTAAAAGGCTTCCTCCGTTCTCGCTTACTATCCGCCGTCACTGGGTGTGCATCTATTATGTTTATAGTGCTCGCATCACCCAAAATTTCCTCTTGGACCGCATCGGACGAACCCGGCTGCCAAACCATTCGGTGAATGGACGCTACACCGGGCGAGCTAGCGGACGACATTTGTCTAATCTCCATGAGCACTTTTGCCGCTAGCTCTGAATTCATTTGTGACGACGGACGCACACTTGAAGAAGATAACATGGAAACATCACCCTGTTCTGGTTCCTCTGAAATAGAAACTGAGAGAGTAGAGTGACCTTGTGGAGAAAGAGCCGGCATCGCCCTTTCTCCAGAAACAACATATCGTGACACACGTTTCCAATGTTTCTCATCCCAATGTTCACATATAGGACAGGGATTAATGCGAGAACACTGACTACAATTAATACAATGATCATGAAAGTCAGAGGAAGATTTCTTCCTATTACAATTTGAACAACGTCCCTTCATTGTGAAAGAACAACAAGTCCTAGTTACTCGCAAAAACCCCTGACACAAAGATACATAATAACATGATCCATTAATAAATGAAAAAACAATTGCAAAACAAAATAATTTTGAAAAAATATTTTTTCAGAGAAGCCCAAGTTGCTGAAAAGTAACGTTGAGCCCCGATGGATCCGATGGCAAAGTGTGGTCAAAAATTTTAAATTTATATAAAATAATTAATGAGACACTTTCGGATAATATAAATGTATCTTATAATGAGATAAACTACCACAAAGGCAAACAGCCCCCCTCAAAAAAGGCTGTTGCCAATGAAAACAAACAGTGTAAACACACTAGAAAACATGACTCCAGGCACTGAAAAAACTGGCCCGGAATCAGTCATCAATTACACTCTATCTGATGCAAAACAGAGACTCCCAGGGGAGAATCTGTAGAACATCAGATGGAAGATGCAGAACACAAACGTTATACACCCATGGGTGAAAACGTAACTATGGGGAAAATAACAGAAAACATTCTGTAACCAAGCAACTCTCCCAGGAAATTTTAGAAATGAAATTTCTCAAAAATATGCCAAAAGCATGGGAGAATTGCCAGGGGGGACTTTAGAAGGCTAGGGGAGAGGAAACACTGAATAAGCAGTGCAACAATTAGCAAGAATGACAACAAGAGGCCCATGCCTCGAAAATAGGCAACTTAACATAATTTCATCAAAAAATTTTAAGTACAGCCCTGATTATTTTTTTTTTGCCACTTCTTTTTCCTCTCCTCCTTCTATCCTCCTTAGAATCACATTTTCTCCAAAAATTACGTGTCTGGCATCCTTTAAACTGAGATTTACAAGCACAAAGATCAGTGAGATGTTGACTGATGAAGGGCCAAACAGAGAATGATAATTGGCGCCAATTTCGGGACGACTGCGTCACTGCGCATGCGCAGTAGATGCGTAGTATGGAGGTCCTTTAGGACATGATTTCTTTTTGTTTTGGATGCAAATTTTGGGGATTGGGGGGCAAAATTTGTGTTTGGCCCTGGTTTTGTTGGAGTTAGCACCAGCTAAGTCTGGGTCATTGGTACAGTATAAAAATATATGACCTATAGACTATGCTAAAGGTTTTCCAGTTTTGGGCTCAGGCAGCCATCACGGCTGAATGATCGCGACCAAAAGGGGACGTTCTCATTTAGACATTATATGAAGTCAACCTACCAAGTTACAATGAAATCCCTCCATAAATATGACCTGTAGACTGTGCTAAAGGTTTCGGGTTTTGGGCTCGGGCAGTCGTCATGGTTTACAAGTTGTCAAGTTAAGCTAAAAATTTAAATCTTAGATTTATCTGAAGGGTTCTGCACCTAAAAAAACGAAACATCTAAGAGGCCCATTTGGAAAATTCCATCAGACAACTTTCCAAAGACGGTCCCAGAAACTTACCCTCTTTACTTAACATGGCTATGAGATGACATGTGCATAACTATTTTTGAATAACTAAAATATAGTGTACTAGCGGGTGTTACCCGGTGTTGCACGGGAGAAGATGGTCATATCAGCCGTTTTCGAAATAGGTCAAGGTCACCAATTTCAAGGTCAAGGTCACCCCACACAGGCACCCTGATAAAGTCAAAATGATCGATGGGTCAATATAGCCGCACATGTGGAATTTCAGCCCAATCGGCTCAGCAGTTTTTGAATTAAAAGGTCAAGGTCACCAATTTCAAGGTCAAGGTCACCCCGCACGGGCACCCCGATAAAGTCAAAATGATCGATGGGTCAATATACCTGCGCATATGAAATTTTAGCCCGATCAGCCCAGCCGTTTTCGAAATAACAGGTCAACGTCACCAATTTCAAGGTCACCCCGCACAGGCACCCGGATAAAGTCAAAATGATCGATGGGTCAATATACCCGTACATATGAAATTTTAGTCAAGGTCGTCAATTTCAAGGTCAAGGTCACCTGCACGGGCACGGCACCCATCCCATGTTACTCGCAGGGACGAATTACCCCGTGTAGAAAATTTGAGATCGATCGGTCGAGAAACGGAGGAGTTCACCAGGAACAAAGATAGATAGAGAGAGAGAGAGGGAGAGAGAGATATAGATACAGACATTCGCATTTAACCACTCAACAGAACAAGATTAACAACATTATTTCAATGAGGGTTTATAAGCAATTTTGGGGGGCAAAAACTGTGAAAAAATTATGAAATCTGAATGGTGATTTTTGTGAAAAACACAGATGCGAAAACATTGACTATATGTATATACAGTAAGGCCGTTGTGGAGTGGTCCCTTTCCATGGGTGGTGGACAATATTACCACGGTCGCAATAATACTGGATTCCAAACACTTATTATTGGAATAATCATCAAAAATTTAATTAATGAAGCACTGGGTACAACCCGGTGCTTCATTAATTAAAATTTAGCCGATGATGATTTTTATTACCTGGAAAAAACATGCATGGACATCATTGCCCACGTGTGGATTACGACCAATCCACAGCGGCTTTACTGTGTGGGCTTTACATAGGTAAAGGGTTAAGTACCAATGAAGATAAATGACAATAACTCACCTTCATCTATTAAACACATTACACCTACAACCTTCACTTGTATTACTGATCCTCTTTGATGAACCTGTAATAATATAAAGACAGTTTTTTAATTCTAGCTCTTACCAGTTCATGACACGTGTATTTACAGTTATCCTGAGGCTGAACACTGATTTTGCACCCTCCTCTTCATCCTTTACAACAGTAAACAAGCACTTAGTTCACAAGATATCCACAGGAAACCGCACAAACACACTCCACTTACTCAAAACAGTGTTCAAATGTACGCATATAACAAACTATTAATTGAAAACAGAATATGTATTCATTTTTGGAATTCACTTAAAATAAACCTTTCCACAATCCATTCAAATGAGGTGCCATAAGCTGAGTTTAAATGCTTGTTGTGAATATTAATGGCTGGTTTTGGCCATTACATTGAGTAAAGAGTTGATATAGATGAGATTTACATTAAGGCTATAAAGTACACAGGGTCAGTTACTCAGTTAATACTGAATTTTTTTTTTTAACCAGAAAGTGTGACTAACCCTGGGCGGGGGCGCAGTGGCTCAGTTGGTAGAGGTGCAGGCTGCAAGCCTAGAGGTCCTCGGTTCGAATCCCACCTGCGGCAACCGCGTTGTGTCCTTGGGCAAGACACTTCACCCCCATTGCCCACATGGGGGCACGGTGACATTGTGTACTAAGGCGTACTGCACGTCGATGGTGCACCTGTCTTCAACCAATGCTAACCCTGCTTGTGTGGAGTTGGTATGTTGGGGAGCTGACAGTTGCTCGCCGTTGCTCGGTGGTTCTCTCCGGGTACTCCGGCTTCCTCCACCCGTAAAACTGTCACAGTCATGGTTAGCCATTGTGCAGAAATATGTGACCTTAAACACCATTAAATAAATAAATAAATAACCCTGGGCACTGCACTGGGTTAGTCACACTTTCTGGTTATAAAAAATGACATCTGAAAATCACCCTTGAGCATGTACACTCACTAAGGCTGATCTTATTTATAACCAGAAATAAAAGAGTGACTAACCGTGTGCATTGCACACTTAGTTGCTAAGCTGACATACAGTGGCAGACCAAAGACATTGCACAGGATTAGTTAAATGGTAGAGTGCTGGAAGCCCGTATTTGGGCTTTATTCTGAAGTGCAGGTGCCTCAACTTAAAGGCTCCGTAGTCTGTGTATGTGCTTCATATTATTTTGCAATTAAAATGATTTAGTCTGTGAGTATTTGATCTGTTACAATTTATGGGAGAGTGCCAATATGCTTTCTAAAAATACTGAAATTTCAAGTTGCAATTTTTTCCCATAACGTAACTAGGAATTTAATTAATTCAATCTTTTTTGACAGAGCTCAATGAGGAACAGTCTAGTGGGAAAGAAAACCAGACTAGTCCAAAATTCTCTTCCCACTTCTGTGATCACAATACCGCAAATTAGGCTGTGGAGTAGAGATGGGCAGTATTTGAATATTGAGTTTGGTAACGGTTTTGGTATTTTTATGGGGTATTACCTTGGTATCGGTTCGGTATTCAGTATCTGGCTTGACTGAGATATGCTGATAGTACCAAAGGGGAATTCACATCAGGAAAATAGAGAATAAGTTGTTCTTGCATCATTCTACCACAGCTCATCAAATGCCACTGTCAATGAGCTCAACAGTGGCAATTCTTTTACATACACAAATCCACAGTAATTTTGTGACACTCCTAAACCTTCAAAGGCCTATGTGAAGCGTCTGCAATCTCAGAGCATGTGCCCTGACCATGCCATCTTCAGGAGGTCCTACTGACAATAAATGAAAGTGTCAATGACACTGTAGCTCAACTTGACAAACTTGAACTTGGAAAGTTATAAGTGAAATGGCAAAATTGAAGATCATTGGTAACAATGTTATTTGATGAAATTTCAACATAACAGCATTGTGTGAGCACAACGTCAGAGTAATCCATGCATTTTTAAATGTAAACTCTAAGACTGGCTGAAGGAAGAATGTTGATACACAAATGTAGTATGTTCATAGGTTATTATAAATGGCAACTTTTTCACAGAAATGAATGCTAATCAATAGCTCTTATCTAAAGGTCTTAATGAGCACACCAAGTTCAAAAACAATCCTATGATAAATGTGGCCTGTAGGCCATGTCAAAGAATGTTGATGCACAAATGCAATAAATTCAAAGATTGTTGCTAACAGCAACAGTTTTTGATGGAAATAAAGAGAAAATCAATAGCTCCTATCTTTGTCACCCTGTATAAACATACAAAGTTTCAAAACAACCTGATAATAAATGTGCCCTCTGAGACATGCCAAAGAAAGATGTTAATGCACAAATGCACTAAGTAGAAGGTCATTGCTTGTGGCAATGTTTTTTTTTGTTTGGGGGGCGGGAGGGGAGTTATGGAAATTCATAAATATACCCTGCAGAGAGTGCAAAAGGGATAAGCTGATGCACAAATGCAGTAAGTTCAAAGGCTGGTGATAACGACAATAATTTTTTATGGAAATAAAAATGAAAGTGTCAATGACACTGTAGCTCAACTTGACAAACTTGAACTTGGTAAGTTATACATGAAATGGCAAAATTGAAGCTCATTGGTACCAATGTCATTTTTTTTGCCAGTGGCAACATTTTTTGACAGAAACTGAAGAAAATCGATAGCTCCCATCTAGAGGCCTCCCCAAACAAGCGGGCCAGGTTTGAAAGCAATCCGATCATAAATGTGCCCTGTAGGATGTACAATAGGGAAATATTGTGGTCCGACTAGACTAAATTCTAAGAACGTTGGCCGTGGCAACATTTTTTGACGGAAATGGAAGAGAATCGATAGCTCCCATCTAGAGGTCGCCGTAAATAAGCATACCAGGTTTCAAAGCAATCTAATCATAAATGTGCCCTGTAGGGTGTGCCAAAGGGAAATATTGAGTCTTCTGACTAAACTAAGTTCTACGAACGTTGGCCGTGGCAACATTTTTTGCCAGAAATTGAAGAAAATCGATAGATCCCATCTAGAGGTCACCCTAAATAAGCATACCAGGTTTCAAAGCAATCAAATCATAAATGTGTCCTGCAGGGTGTGCCAAAGGGAAATATTGTGGTTTGACTAAACTAAGTTCTAAGAACGTTGGCCGCGGCAACATTTTTTGACGGAAATTGAAGAAAATCGATAGCTCCCATCTAGAGGTCACCCCAAACAAGCATGCCAGGTTTCAAAGCAATCCGATCATAAATGTACCCTGTAGGGTGTGCCAAAGGGAAATATTGAGTCTTCTGACTAAACTAAGTTCTAAGAACGTTGGCCGCAGCAACATTTTTTCACAGAAATTGAAGAAAATCGATAGCTCCCATCTAGAGGTCTCCCCAAACAAGCATACCAGGTTTCAAAGCAATCTGATCATAAATGTGCCCTGTAGGGTGTGCCAAAAGGAAATATTGAGGTCTGACTAAACCAAGATCTACAAACGTTGGCCGTGGCAACATTTTTTGCCGTAAATTGAAGAAAATCGATAGCTCCCATCTAGAGGTCACCCTAAATAAGCATACCAGGTTTCAAAGCAATCAAATCATAAATGTGTCCTGTAGGGTGTGCCAAAGGGAAATATTGTGGTTTGACTAAACTAAGTTCTAAGAACGTTGGCCGCGGCAACATTTTTTGACGGAAATTGAAGAAAATTGATAGCTCCCATCTAGAGGTCACCCCAAACAAGCTTGCCAGGATTCAAAGCAATCTGATATTAAATGTACCCTGTAGAGTGTGCCAAAGGGAAATATTGAGTCTTCTGACTAAACTAAGTTCTAAGAACGTTGGCCGCGGCAACATTTTTTGACAGAAATTGAAGAAAATCGATAGCTCCCATCTAGAGGTCTCCCCAAACAAGCATAACAGGTTTCAAAGCAATCTGATCATAAATGTGCCCTGTAGGGTGTGCCAAAAGGAAATATTGAGGTCTGACTAAACTAAGATCTACAAACGTTGGCCGTGGCAACATTTTTTGCCGTAAATTGAAAAAAATCGATAGCTCCCATCTAGAGGTCACCCTAAATAAGAATACCAAGTTTCAAAGCAATCAAATCATAAATGTGCCCTGTAGGGTGTGCCAAAGGGAAATATTGTGGTTTGACTAAACTAAGTTCTAAGAACGTTGGCCGCGGCAACATTTTTTGACGGAAATTGAAGAAAATCGATAGCTCCCATCTAGAGGTCACCCCAAACAAGCATACCAAGTTTCAAAGTAATCTGATCATAAATGCGACCTGTGAGGTGTGCCAAAGGAAATTGTGGACGTACGTACTAACGTACTAACATACTAACGTACGTACATACGTACGTACGTACGTACGCTGACGGACGAGAAGTGATGGCAATAGCTCAGCTTGACTTTGTCAAGTTGAGCTAAAAAGCAATAGCTCACATCTAGAGGTAACTCCGAACACACATACCAAGTTTCAATTTGATCCAATCATAAATGTGCCCTGAAGGGTGTGTTAAAGGGAAATATTGAGGTCTGACTAAACCAAGTTCAAAGGTCAGCGGCAACATTTTTTGATAGAAATGGAAGAAAATCGACAGCTCCCATCTAGATGTGACCCCACACGAGCACACCAAGTTTGCAAGTGATTCAATCATAAATGTGCCCTACAGGGTGTGTCAAAGGAAAATATTGATGCTTAACTGCACTAAGTTTTTACTGAGTTCATCGAAGGTCCCAGTGGCAACATTTTTTTCGGAAATCGAAGAAAATTGATAGCTCCCATCTAGAGGTAACCCCAAACAAGCATACAAAGTTTCAAACCGAACTGATCATAAATGTGCCCTGTAGGGCGTGCCAAAGGAATATATTGATGCCTGACTAAACCAAGTTCAAAGATCGTTGCCAGCGGCAACATTTTTTGACGGACGGAAATGAAAGAAAATCAACAGCTCCCATTTGGAGGTCACCCCAAACAAGCATGCCAGGTTTCAAAGCAATCCGATCATAAATGTACCCTGTAGGGTGTGCCAAAGAGAAATATTGAGGTCTGACCAAACTAAGTTCTAAGAACGTTGGCCGCGGCAACATTTTTTGACGGAAATGGAAGAAAATCAATAGCTCTCATCTAGAGGTATCCCCAAACAAGCATGCCAGGTTTCAAAGCAATCCAATCATAAATGTGCCCTGTAGGGTGTGCCAAAGAGAAATATTGATGCCTGACTAAACTAAGTTCAAAGATCGTTGCCAGCGGCAACATTTTTTGACGGACGGAAATGAAAGAAAATCAACAGCTCCCATTTGGAGGTCACCCCAAACAAGCATGCCAGGTTTCAAAGCAATCCGATCATAAATGTACCCTGTAGGGTGTGCAAAAGGGAAATATTGAGGTCTGACTAAACTGAGTTCTAAGAACATTGGTCGTGGCAACATTTTTTGACGGAAATTGGAGAAAATCGACAGCTCCCATCTAGAGGTCACCCCAAACAAGCATACCAAGTTTCAAAGCGATCTGATCATAAATGCGACCTGTGAGATGTGCCAAAGGAAATTGTGGACATACATACGTACGTACTAATGTACATACGTATGCCGACGGACCAGAAGTGATGGCAATAGCTCAGCTTGACTTTGTCAAGTTGAGCTAAAAAAATCACTGTTAAGCAGCTGGACATATACAGGTTAAAGTCTAGTAAGAATTCAGGACAATTGCCCAGAGCCCTGAGGGATTTTCGGTTTCCTCATGGTATCGGTGTCAGTTCCGTTTTTCAGTATATTGCCCACCTCTATTGTGAGGGAAAAAAATGAACTTCTGCACACTGATGTAGGTATATCAAACCTTCAAGCTACAAATTGTTCCCATAATGCAACTGGGAATTTAACCAATGCAATCTTGTTTAACAGAGCTCATTTGACCCTTCACCCAATGCAGACGATATCAGAATTTATTATTTTAAATATCATTTTTTCAAAAATTTCCAATAATTTCAACAAAACAATATCATGTGACCCCTCAATTGAATGATCTTGATGAGCTCATTCCAATGGAGGGTCACATGATATAGCTTGAAAATTTTTGAAAAATTAAAAAATTTATAGTAATTTATATATTTTTTATACTTACCAATGACCCAGACTTAGGTGGTGCTAACTTTTAAATATTTAGGGCCGAACACAAATTTTACCACCCAATCCCCAAAATTTGCATCAAAAACCGAAAATTACATGTCCTATATGGTTCTCCATACTTTTACTCCACTGCGCATGCGCAGTATCAAGGAGGTCTCGAAATTGGCGCAATTATCATTCTTACAACCAGTGCCTGGTAAGCGTTATGTTCTCAGCGGGGAGGCATGAGTCCCAACTCATGGGAGGGCCATCCCCATCTGGGTCATTGGTAAGTATAAAAAATATTTAAATTACTATAAATTTTTTAACATTTTCATACTGTACCAATGACCCAGACTTAGCTGAACAGTAAAAAGGTTGGAGGGCCTAGGACATAAAGGCAAATCCAATAGGCTCAACTACATATAACAGAATTATCCCCTCGAGGAGAAAGGAGAAATAGGCTTTACATGTATCTTTCTTATTTGCATCAAAAAAAAAAAGACACAACACCATTCTGTAATTGAGCACAATAACATCAATGATCTCTATTAACATCCAGTATAACTTGTTATGCTAATTATTTTTAAAGGAAAGCCAATAAATAAAGTCCAGAGAAATGAGACTCTTTATTCTCATTAAAAAGTGTCCAAGGATTGTATATTAACGCCCGTGCGAAACGTGACATATACAAATGTTTCACACCAAGCTACACTTTAAAAATATAACATGGATGAGTTAACATTAGCTTTACACTTTAAAACTATCCCGACACCGACTCAGAATTACTGACTCCATAGGAGGTATTCCCTTGCTTTTCACTATAAAGCAAGTGACCTAAGGGAACACCCTCCCCCCACCCCTTCCCCTTGTCCTGGGTCAAATACCCCAGAGCGAAGAGGGCAGCAGGACAGAGTCACTTCCGGAACAGAAAGCCTGCATAACTATAGTTGCAACTGTTTAGTGGACGACATTCTGAGCAATAGATAACGGACCTAAACAATGCAAATCTCCAGAAATGGACTCAATATTTCTTAAGATAAAAATTTGTGAAAGTGGAAGGCTGAGACCAATATGCAGCCTTCATTAGATCTCTAATAGCAACACTATGAGCATAAGCCTAAGAAGTAGATAGAGCTCTTACTTTATGAGCTGAAATCTTAAGCACAGACTGCTGAGTTGAAGATAATTTATCATAAGCAGTACGGATAGTTAATTGAATCCATCTAGCAATAGTATGGACCGACATGTGGAGGAAGCTTCCACGGCATGTCCCACAACAGACACCTGAGTAGATTAATCCACGGTCTCTGTGGCGATAGAGATGCTACCAACAGAATTGCATTGAGATTGTTTTATCTTGAGCAATATCTGCTGAATCAACGGCGCTGGAGGATACGCATATCCTATCATTCCGTCCCAAGGGATCGACAGAGCGTCTACTGCAAACGCTCGAGGATCCGGACATTGTGACACATACATCTGCAACTGATTGTTGAGATGCGTCGCAAATAAGCCTATCATTGGCTGCTCCCATTGGTATCAAAACTGATTGAATACTCGTTTTTTGAGAGTCCATTTTGACGGCAACAAGCGACCCCTCCGTGAAAGGGAGTCTGCTAATACGTTCAGACGACCCAGAATATGACGGACCAATAGAACTTGATGTTCTAGTACAAACAGAAGGATTCATTCCGTTAACTTGAATAACAGAATGGAATGAGTACCTCCCTGGTTCCAAATATACGCTATTACCGTCGTATTGTCGGACAGAATTTGCATGTGTGCATTCAAAATAACGTTCATCCAATGTCGTAGTGCAAGCCATATTGACATCATTTCTTTGATGTTTATGTGCTTGATTAGGAACTGCGGATCCCAAAGACCCTGGCACTTCAAATCCTTTGGGCTTAAGGTTGCGCCCCAACCTGTTTGACTGGCATCCATCAAAACTGAAAAACTCGGATCTGGCAATTGCAGTGGAACTACCTGAGTTAACCACTGAATAACTGCCCAAGTCTGAATCTCTTGATCACTTGATTTGACAAGAGGATGTCCGTATCGAGTGAATGAATCTTCACCCTCCAATTCTGGGTCCGAAAGTTGGAGAGGAGGATGAGTGCGTAGCCGCCCCATTGGAATAAAATCCGCGGCAGCTCCGCACAACCTATCATTCTTATGAAATCTCTCGCTGTAACTTTGTATGAATGAAGACAATAGTGATTAATAACAACTGATTAATTTCGCTTTGATTAAAGGCAGACGAACGAGATTGTTATGCGTCTCGAAGCTCATCCCCCGGTGGGTGAATGACTTGGACAACACCAGTCCGACTTCTCCTCGTTTACTTATGAAACCGAGACGTCGGAGCAATAGAAGCAAATTCTGCACATTGTTCTGAAGCGTTAACTCATTGCCGTACCTCTGAAGAATGTTGTCCAGGTAGGCCGACTTTACCGCAGACGAATGAGCTCAGAAATGAGTCACTACTGAGTTCATTATTCGAGTGAAAACCCAGGGCGCTAGATTCAGACCGAAGCACATGCTCGGAGCTGATACACGACTCCTATGACGGCGAAGCGAAGATACTTTCTGAATGCCTGATGTACCATGACGTGAAAGTACGCATCTTGAGATCTATGCATATAGCATAGTCGTTCACACGAAAACTCGCTCTGAACGATCGGATGGTCTCCATATAAGAAACTTGGAGCCACGATCAGCTTGTTAATCCAGCTCACATTTATGAGTGGACTGAACGAGTCATCTGGTTTCGGAACCAGAAACAGTTGGTTATAGAACCTGGAGATTCCTGGATTTTTACAAACTCTATCGCTAACTTCTCCAGAAGAGACTGGACTTCTGATGGAAGCGAACCTCTTCTCTGAGTATTTGACGGAAGCTGAGTCCATCTTGGACTTCGAGTTTAGCGGAGATTTTCGTTCGAGGGACAGTTTAGTCCTTCTGAAATCATCCCTCGAACCCAAGGGACGTCCGTAATCGACTCCCAAATGGTTGAGAAAACTCGAGTCTTCCGCCCACTGGAACACGATAGAGGTTACACCATCACCTCCTGGTCCTGCAAGGCTTGCAGAAGGAGAAACCATGTCCTCCACCTCGCCCCATCGACCTAGGGGCGTCTGACCGGTTGACTATGGCCCCTATGTGAGTCGCTATCCTGATGGTCTCTAGAGTAAGACCTAGAGGACGCAAAGGAACCTCTAAAGAAACTTCCCTTGGACGTATTCGTCCCAGAAGAGTCTGAAGCTTTCTTAGTTATCTGATCATAGATTGCGAAAAGCTTGCCATCGAAAAGAAGCTCTCCGGAGACCGGAGCGACTCTGAGAGAGTTTTTCACCTTACTATCCACGCACGTGGATGAAGCCAGGGCCGCGTCACGTTAACCAACTCCAGGTTTGCCACTAAAAGGGCGGAGTTATACGTGGAGAATGCTATGGCCCTCGAAAGAACACATAAGGAGGTAGATACATCCTAGAATTCTTTTCCATCGAGACGTAATGATAACGCTCTGGTAAGGTGATCTGCGTACGATAATGCGTCTAAGCTAGTCCTGTTAGACGATATTGTCGTTTCCAACATCGTGGTTGGAATTGACATAGACGAAGGTATAGACAGTACTAGGTCTTTGGCCTGGTCGTCTAGATGCAGACCAACTCTCGGAATGCCCTGTCCTGCCGTTTCAAATTATTCCATGAATTGATGAAAGGCAGATGTAAAGCATTTGCCGATAAGAAACTGGACCTGCCCGTTTTGGTAGCAAGTTATATATAGCGTCATTCAATAGTTCAGATGTCCGTGAGACATTACTGGACTGTGTCGAAAACTCAGGGACAATGCCCCTAAATCGTTTAAAGAATCCTGTGTCCAATGGCGCTATCAGTCTCTTATTCGGCAACGCGGCATTTTGGTCCGGAGGAACAACATCAGATGATAATGCCAGATATACTCTACGGCAATTATGTTGTTCCGAAAGGGAAAATTACGACTCCTTCGTATCCCTTTGGCCATCCTGTCGGACCACTTGTAAATCTTGGTTGTCCGTGCGTGAACTTGCAGCGGAACATACCAACCCAGCTTCCTCGGATAATTCCTGATCCGACAGAGTTTCTGTCGGATGCTGGGATGCTGCTATAATTGTGCTATCTGCGATAGCACATCCGTAATGGAGGCCTGTGGAGGTGCGGTCTTACAGGATTTAGCCGCTGGGAGCTCCTTGGACATTGACACGTGCATACATCTTAATGCGAACGTCCGAAGGATGAAGGCCTCGTATCCTTGGCTACCGGATGGAGTGACCTGGTCGCCGTGGAATCCCTGGTCGGCGAGATAAGTTGAATATCACTGGTCACATAGCCAAGGTGCGATCGTGTGTGCTGCCGTGAGGATGAGGAAGCCGATAGAGCAGTCACTCCAGACTGTCTATATAACAGAGCGTCCCGAGCGGTGGACGTATGCTCCGATTGAGGAATGTTATGCACCACAACATCTGGACCCAGATGTTGTTGTACGAGAGGGACTTCTCTCGCTTGCAGCCCGGACGGACCTGGACGAGCTAGGAACCGGACTAATAGGCTTCCTCCATACCATCCTCGTATCCGTCGTCACTGGGTGTGCACAAAGTATTTTATAGTGCTTGCATCACCCAAATCTCCTTTCTGGACCGCAACGGACGAACCCGGGTGCCGAGCCATTCGGTGAATGGTCGCTACACCGGGCGAGCTAGTGGACGCCAAAGCCATCGATCCTCCTAGAGAACTCCAGGCAATTGACGTATCTGCATGAGCACTTGCCGCTAACTCTTCATTTGACCAAGACAACGGAAGCACACTTTTCTAAGACACCACAGTAACATCACCCTGCTATGCTCCTCAATGAGGCCTGTGGGGCCGTGGTCAAGCATGATTAGCCACTGAAAGCTCCAGGGACGTTCATTCCTGCATTTATATAATATGCGAACGTCCCAACTGGAATGGCCACGTGTCATTGGCTAGCAGATGGAGTGACCTGGACGATGTGTATTCTCTGGTCGGCGAAGCAGGAGCTCCAGGGACGTTCATTCCTGCATTTATATAATATGCGAACATCCCCTGGAAATCTGTGGTCACATAGCCAAGGTGTGGTCCTGTGTGCTGATGTTAGGATGAGGAAGCCAATAGAACAGCCGCGTCCGACTGCCTATGCGACGGAGCATCCCAAGCAGGAGGAGTGGACGTATGCTCCGACTAACAAACGAACATACAACAACATCGCGGCGCAGATGTTGATGTAAGAGAGAGGGGGCCTCTCTTGTCGCTCGTGGTCCGGATAAACCTGGACCAGCTAGGAACTGGACAACTAACGGGCTTACTCCTTACCATCCTCTGATCCGTCATCACTGGGTGTGCACGTTGTATTATTATAGTGCTCGCAATACCCAAATCTCCTTCCTAGACCGCAACGGACGAACCCGGGTGCTGAGCCATTCGGTGAATGGTCGCGACACCGGGCGAGCTAGCGGAAGCCAAAGCCATTGATCCTACTACGGAACTCCAGGCAATTGACGTATCTGCATGAGCACTTTGCCGCTAACTCTTCATTTGATTGTGACAACGGAAGCACACTTCTGGACGACATCATGGAAACATCACCCTGCTCTTGTTCCTCTGAAAAAGAGAATGAAAAACTAGAGTGACCCTGCAGAGAGAGGACCGGTATGGTCCTCTCCCCGCTAACAATATACCATGACACACGTCTCTCATGTTTGTCATCCAATTGATACACACTGAACAAGGGTTAGTGCAAGTACATTGACTAAAATTAATACACTGATCATGAGAATCAGAGGAAGATTTCCTCCCATTACAATTTGAACAATAATCTTTCATTGTGAAAAAAGTAAACAGTCATAGTACTCGCACTAAACCTTGAAACAAAGATACATAATAAAATAATCCATTATAACATTACTAAAAAATAATTCAAAAAGAAAAAATTTTTCAGAAGAGCCCAAGTTCCCAATGGGAACAATGAGCCCAAATGGATCCCAAAAAAGCCTAAGTGTGGACAAAAATTTTAAATCATTTCAAAAAATTAATGTAACACTTACAAACAATATTAATGTATCTTGCTATGAACTGAACTAAGCAGAAGACAAGTAATCACTATCAGAAGTAACCGTTGTCAACCTAAAGAAAAAGTGTAAACAAACCGGAAACATGACTCCAGGCACTGGTAAACATGGCCCGAAATCAATTACCAATTTAAACAGTATCTGATGCAAAACAGAGGCTTCCAGAGAAGAAACTGTAGAACATCAGATGGTAGATGAAGACCAAAACGCCTAAACACCCAGGGGTGAGGATGTAAACATGGGGAAAAAACAGAAAATAATTCTGTTTCGAAGCCAAAACTCCCAAGAAATTTTAGTAATAAACATTACAAAAAATAAGCCAAAAGCATGGGAGAATAGCTAGGGGGGAATAAAGGAAAGGGAGAGAGGAAACACTGATCAAACAATGGAACATTCATAGCAAGAATGACCACAACAGGGTCATGCCTCGAAAATAGGTAACATGAAATAATTTCGTAAAAAAAATTATAAGTTACAGCCCTGAACATTTCCTTCCACTGTTTCTTCCTCTCCTCCTTCTATTTCCTCCTTATATCCACCATTTCTCTCATAATTATGTGTCTGGCATCATTTAAACTGAGATTTACAAGCACAAATATCAGTAAGATGTAACTGAATTGAGGGTCAAACAAAGAATGATAATTGCGCCAATTTCGAGACCTCCTTGACACTGCGCATGCGCAGTGGAGTAAAAGTATGGAGGACCATATAGGACATGTAATTTTCAGTTTTTTATGCAAATTTTGGGGATTGGGGGGTAAAATTTGTGTTTGGCCCTAAATATTTAAGAGTTTGCACCAGCTAAGTCTGGGTCATTGGTACAGTATAAAAATATATTTTTTCAACTGCGGAATTTGCATATTACGCATGCGGGTGGACTGATACATTAGGTAAAGGGTCAACACTGTCAAAACAAGTTAAAAATAATTATATTCCTAGTAGCATTATGGGAAAAACTTACTTTTTAACGCTCTGTACTCTGATGTTGAAATGGCAAAGTTTTCAGCAGCAAATATTTTGCACAATGCAGTTTCATATTTAACCAAATATATCTTGTTTGACAGAGCTCAGTGAGCTCTGTCAAACAAGTATATAATTGGTTAAATTCATAGTTACACAAGAGAAAAGCAGAGTGACTGGAGAAAATCCTGTTGCCCACCAGAGTGCTAGGGGTTAAAAAGACAGCATTTTGACTTCAATGTACATGTGCAGCCCAATATTCAATAATTTTGTGCAAGTGTTGTACTAGTTTTCTAGTACTCTTGCCAGGGTAGGTGAACAGTTAACCCTTGACCTAGCAGAGAAGCAAAACTTACTTTTTGGCCTATTTCACAAACATCCAATGGATCTTTATCACCTTTGGTCCCTGTCTCTGGTTCTTCATGGTTTGGGTCTTCCCATGTCTAAAATATAAATTAGTAATCATTATCATCCATGTGCTGGCTTACTTTGTAATCTCTAGTCCTCAAAGCTTCAGGATTTGATTCAATTTTGAATCTTAAGTGGACATGCGGTTCAAAACATATCCAAAACTGGCTGCCCATTCGTTTCCTCTTGAATCTTTTTCATAGGAATATAGCTAGGTATCAGTCATCTTCATTGTCTCACAAAACGTATAGTTCAGATGAAAATTGTACATAAATAATGTTGAAATAAAAGACTGAGTGCAACTTCTGCTACATTAATATAAATAACATCTGTACTTATGCCATCATCCATGCTAATCCTAATATTACAAGTCTCTACCACTGTTAAATGCAAATGTAATGTTTCCAAACAATGTTGACAATAATCTATAATCCTCACAACGTAATATTTCAACTACATCATCAAGGCATGCCTTCGTTGGATTATTTTATCAGCCGGTACTTAAGCCATCACAGTCAGAACAAATCAGGTTTATAGCACCCCAGCCCCCATTGGTCATCTTCAAGATGCCACTGATTCAATTCGAGGTTCAATTTGATTTCGAACAATAGACATGATTCGATTTGAGATTTGATTCGAATTGAAAATGTGTGATTTGCAGGGTCCCCAGTTTGAATCGTCCTGTTTATAATGTGTAGGTGTAGTCTTTAATTCATAAGCAAACATTATTGTCATACTGCCAAGAAAACTGTTGAATTGTGTTCCAATCTTTGCTCAAGGACCTGTTCAATGTATAACCAATAATGAGTCCATCTAAAAGCCTCTGGTGTCATACCAAGTTTCAAGACCATAAACGTTTGAGAAAATCCCAGAACAAAATTATTTCTACCGACGGATGGACAGATGGATGGATGGACAGTGTGATTCCAGTATACCCTCCCAATGCGCTGCGGAGGGCTATAATAATGAGTCCATCTAAAAGCCTCTGGTGTTGTGTACAGTTCTGTAAGTAGAAAAGTGAAGACAATTTTGACCAGATCGTGAATTGGTCATTATCAAGTTGAAATTCTGTGTAAACTAACCTCCCCACATCGTAGTATCACACTAACCTCACAGGCCAACTCTCTAATTCTGTTTGGATTTCCACACGGTTATGGACCGTTTGTTTACCACTTTTTGAGAAAATTTGCATGCAGACTACAGTTGATGTAATATGAAGTGGCTTCACTTACAAAGATATGCATGTATTCTTTCCTGCTCTAGTTCTAGACATTCCAATCAATAAGTATTTAATTCCCTTTGAAACATCAAGATATTAACATAATTTGTGGAACTACCCCGCATAATCTTAAAACTACGGCTATAGTGAGTCATTTCTGATTGTAATATTGCCAAAACGTTGCTCAAATCAAGTCTCGTGACCGCAACATGGAGATAAAGTAAAGTTTAGTCAATCATTTATACCCATGTTGTCCATTTTAGAGAACTTCCACCATTAGCATTTTTGATTGTGTCCTATTTTACCAGAAAAATATAGCTTATTTACCCCATAAACAAGCACTGCCTCACTTTCAGGGGTTCCCATGGGAGATTCAATTTCAAAGTACATTTTGTGCACTTGTTATGTGCCTCTGCAAATTAGAAAGTAGCATAGTGGGTGATGCCATTTTCTCTTAAATTTGTTTTCCATTTTTCTTACTCACAGACAGCTGTTCCATATTTGGCCTTATCATGTACATCGTCTAAAAATACAAAATTTTCCAATTTTCCTTTACTTCAGATGGCCATTTATTTGCAACTTTTTTATACTGATCTGTTCCTTGAACCAGGCATTTTAAGTTTCAATACCATATTGAATTCACGTTGGAACTAGAACGTTACATGTGCGTACTTGATTTGGGTTATTAGATAACACGACAGAGTCAGACGTTCGGAATGGAGTTATAGGATGAGGTTAATTTATGCCAGGATTAAAGAACATTCTCTGGCATTGCAAATACCAGTTTGTTTCACGTGGTCAAACAGCAATAATCGATACAGTAGAACCCAAATCACACAATCCCTGTGAATCAACATTGATAAGAATATGAATCAATCATGATTCACATGTATGCTGTTTTTCATTACGCGAATTGATTCGGTGATTCACATCAAATTGTAAGGTCTGATGCTTCTCTGAAACACACTGTAGTCAGTATAATAAAATACTGTAACTGCCAGAGGTTCAATTCAATAACCTGCTCACATCCTATATTTCATGTCACTACTTGCAGAGTGGTAAGCGGTCAACTTTCAACGCTGAAGGGAATAATATAAAAAGATATTTACATCAGAGATGATGGGGTCAAGTTATGGTGGCTAAAATGGAATCTATGCTAGAACCTGAAACTGGAAAAAAATCTTTGAGGAACACGAGGAATTTGGTAAAAATCAGATAACATTTGTTCAAGTTATATTGCTGACACTGCCAGAGTCAGAAATTCAAACAAGAAAACAATCCAAGTCCAGAAAATGTTTTTGGCAAGACTGGTTTCCAAACTCATCCAAACGACATTCTCAAGTAAAAACCCACAGACCAAATTTGGTAAAAATTTAATAATGTTTGCTCAAGTTATCGTGCTGATACTTCCCACAAGTCAGAAATTCAATCTGAGAAGCATAAGTCCAGACAATTTTTTAGGCAGGACTGGTTTCTGAACTCATCCAAGACATTCTTGAGTAGAACCCAGAGACCAAATTTGGTAAAAATCGGATAACGTTTATTCAAGTTATTACAGTGACACTGACCACTAGTCGGAAATTCAAAGACAACAATCCAGGAGGCATAACTTCTGAAAAATTCTGTTTTCAAACTGATCCAAGAAATTCTCAACTATAACTCACAGTCCCAATTTGATAAAAATCGGATAACGTTTGTTCAAGTTATCGTACAGCACCGTGACATGGACAGATGTACCGGTGTCAACCAATCTTCATCAAAACATAGGTTAACTTGTTGACACAACCTGACCAAAAACAATAGCAAGAAAGGTCAGGCTGAAATCTAATTAAAACAAGAGTTCCAGGAGGAACTGGGGTGCTCACCTGAGAAAGTTGTTTAACTGGTAGAGTGCTGGAAGCCCATATTTGGGCTTTATTCTGAAGTGCAGGTACCACAACTTGAAGGCTCATATTCAGTGTATGTGCTTTGTATTATCTTTGAAGTGATATTATTTAATCTGTGAGGGTTTGTCGTTACAATTTAAAGGAGAGTGCCCATAGGCACTCTCCCATAAATTGTAACAAGGTAAAGACATGTGTACAAGATTTGATGGTCAAAAATAATTTAGCACTCTACCAGTTAACTCTTTAAACCCGAGCAGCCACTTTTCCAACATGGAATATGATATGTCATAATGTCATTAAATAGGATGGATGTTCAGAAAATGTGTGGAGTAGCACAATCAATATTTTCAACTTGTAGCCCCGAGGCTGCACATTGAAAATATTGATTGGTCTACAACGAAAAATAAATGTGGACTCTTCTAATTGCTGCCATTAAACTGGTATGGAAGATACCACCAGAGTTCAAAGGGTTAAAGAAGGATTTATGGTCACAATTGGCATCAGTGTATCATACATGGACTATCAAGTAAGATCCTCTACAGCTGTCATAATAAGAAACATTTGAAATCAATCAAGCATTGAGGAAAGTAGTGAAGACGTTCCACTTCTGCCAGGAACCATTTTTAGCATTAAACTGATTATAACATGTCACAATACCAACACATCAAAACCGACAGCAGTTGTTGTTGAATTCAAAATTTATTATAATTACCAAAGGAACTCTGAAGCAAAGTTGTGCTGAGCTATGTACTAATGCATAAGGCACAGCAATGAAATGATTGCTTTCAACCCATGTTAACCCTGCTTGTGCTGATTTAGTAAGTTATGATTTAGTAACTCATCATTATTCAGTGGTTCTCGCCAGGTTCTCTGGCTTCCTCTACCCATAAAATTGTCTGACACAATACAGACCAGGATGCTGAAAGTGTCTGTAATGCCCAAAAAACATTCAAACATCACTAGGTAATTACAGTGTATACAGGGGTCGATTTAATTTGAAAATTTTGATTAGCGTTTTGCTTATCATAACTGGGAATTGATTAGCAATTCAGTCATTTGGATTAGCATTTTTGCATTGAGTTTGAAAAGATGAAAAAACTGCTAAAAGTTAAAAAATTTATAGTAATTTATATATTTTTTATACTTACCAATGACCCAGACTTAGCTGGTGCTAAACTCTTTAATTCAGGGCCAAACACAAATTTTGTTCCCCCAATCCCCAAAATTTGCATCAAAAACCGAAAATTACATGTCCTATATGGTCCTCCATACATTTACTCCTCTGCGCATGCGCAGTGTCAAGGAGGTCTCGAAATTGGCGCCAATTATCATTCTTACAACCAGTGCCTGGTAAGCGTTATGTACTCAGCGGGGAGGTATGAGTTCCCAACTCCTGGGAGGGCCATCCCCGTCTGGGTCATTGGTAAGTATAAAAAATATATATATTACTATAAATTTTTTAACATTTTTATACTGTACCAATAACCCAGACTTAGCTGAATAGTAAATAGGCTGGAGGGCCTAGGACATAAAGGAAAATCCAATAAGCTCAATTATCTATAACAGAATATCCACTGCAGGAGAAAAGGAGAGATAGGCTTTACATGTATCTTTCTTATTTATATTAAAGAAGAAAGACACAATACCGATCATTAATTGAGTATAATAATAATCAATGATCTCTATTAACATCCAGTATAACCCTTTATACTAATATTTTTAAAGGTAAGCCAATAAATAAAGGAAGTCCAGAGAAACGAGACTCTTTATATTCATTAAAAGTGTCCGAGGATTGTATATTAACGCTTGTTTGACACATGACATATACAAATGCTTCACACCGAGCTACACTTTAAAAATATTACATGGATGAGTAAACATTAGCTTTACACTTTAAAACCATCCCGGTACTGACTCTAGGGGAGATATTCCCTTGCTTTTCACTATAAAGCAGGTAACCTAAGGGAACACCCCCCCCCCCCCCCCCCCCCCTCCATGAAAGGGAGTCTGCTAAGACGTTCAGATGACCCGGAATATAACGGACCGAGAGAAGAATCTGATGTTCTAGTACAAACAGAAGAATTCTTTCCGTTAGATTGAGCAACGGTATGGAATGAGTGCCACCTTGGTTCCGAATATACACAACTACTGTCATATTGTCGGACAGAATTTGCACGTGTGCATTCTGAATAACGTCTATCCAATGATGTAGAGCAAGCCAAATCGACATCATCTCTTTGATGTTGATGTGCTTGCTCAAAAACTGCGGATCCCAAGACCCTGGCACTTCAAATCCGATGGGCTCAGTGTCCCACCCCAACCTGTTTGACAGCCATCCGTCATAATCGTAAAACTCGGATCTGGCAATTGCATTGGAACTCCCTGAGTTAACCACTGTATGTCTGCCCAAGTCTGAATCTCTTGTTTCACTTGGCTTGACAAGAGGATGTCCGTCTCGAGCAAATGAATCTTCACTCTCCAATTCTGAGTCAGATAGACCTGGAGAAGACGAGTGCGTAGCCGCCCCATTGGAATGAGATCCGCGGCAGCTCTGCACAGACCTATTAGTCTCATGAATTCTCTCGCTGTAACTTTGAGTGAAGACAATAGCGAGCGTAACAACTGACTCATTTCGCTCTGGTTAATGGAAGACGAACGAGATTGTTGTGCATCTCGAAGCTCATCCCCAGGTGGGTGAATGACTTGGACGGCACCAGATCCGACTTCTCTTCGTTTACTATGAAACCGAGACGTCGGAGCAATAGGAGCAGATTCTGCATATCGTTCTGAAGCGTTAACTCGTTGCTGTATCTCTGAAGAATATCGTCCAGGTAAGCTGAAGTTAGCGCAGACGAATGAGCTCAGAAATAAGTCATTACCGAGTTCATTACTCGAGTGAAAGCCCTGAGCGCTAGATTCAGACCAAAGCACATCGCTCAGAACTGATAAACGACACCTAGGACAGCGAAGCGAAGATACTTTCTGAACGCCAGATGTACCATGACATGAAAGTACGCATCCTTGAGGTCTATGCTCGCAGCATAGTTGTTCACTCGAATGCTCGCTCTGACCGATCGAATGGTCTCCATATAAAACTTTGGAGCCACGATCAGCTTGTTTATCCAGCTTAAATCGATCACTGGACGGAACAAGCTGTCTGGTTTCGGAACCAGAAAGAGATGGCTGTAGAAACCTGGAGATTCCTGGTTTTCTACAACCTCTATCGCGTTCTTCTTTAAAAGAGACTGGACTTCTGATAGAAGTGCCGTTCTTTTCTGAAAATTTGAAGGAAGCCGAGTCCATCTTGGACTTCGAGTTAACGGAGGTTTGCCTTTGAAGGACAGTTTTAGTCCTTCCGAAATAACCCCTCGAACCCAAGGGTCTTCCATAATTGATTCCCAGTTGTTTGAGAAACTCGACAGTCTTCCGCCCACCGGAACGCGACAGAGGTCTAAACCATCACCTCCTGGATCTGCGAGGCTTGCAGGAGGAGAAACTACGTCCTCCATGACCCGCACCTCGCCCCGTCAGCCTAGGGGCGTCTTACCGGTTATTTCGGCCAGCATAACGGCCCCTACTCAAGTCGCTACTCTGACGGTCTCTAGAGTAAGACCTAGAGGACGCATAGGAACCTCTATAGGAACTTCCCTTGGACGAACTCGTCCCAGAAGTGCCTGGCCTACTCCTCTCCGCTGGTTCTGACTTCTTGGAAGCAGACTTAAATAGCAGAGAGTCAGAAGCTTTCTTAGTTAATTTATCATATATTGCAGAAAGCTTGCCGCTGAAGAGAAACTCTCCGGAGACCGGAGTGACTCTAAGAGAGTTGTTCACCTTACTGTCCATGCATGTGGAAGTAGCTAGGGCCGCGTCACGTCTAGCTGACTACAAATTCGCCACTGAAAGGGCGGAGTTATATGTGGAAAAAGCTATGGCCCTGGACAGAACTCTTAAGGACGTCTGTACATCTTGGAATTCTGGTCCTTCAAAGCGTAATGACAAAGCTCTAGTAAGGTGATCTGCGTATGAAAGAGCGTCTAAACTAGCTCTGTTAGACGATATCGTAGTTTCCACCGTTGATGAAGGAAGTGACATAGACAACGGCATAGATATATCAAGGTCTTCAGCCTGGTTGTCCAAACGCAGAGGAACTCTCTGGGTGCCCTGACCTGCCGTATCAAATTTATTCCTTTGATTGATGAAAGGTAGTTGTAGAGCAGATGCCGGAAGGAATGCTGCCCAGCCTATCTTATTGGCAAGTTTGTCAATAGCGCCATCTAATAATTCAAATATCCGAGACATTCCTGGAGTGTGACGGAAATTCTGGGACAATGCCCCTAAACCGATTAAAAAAGTTGGTGTCCAGTGGCGCTATCACCCTTCTATCCGGCTGCGCAGCATTCTGGTCCGGAGGAACAACTTCTGGAAGGTAATGCCAGATGAATTCTACGGCTATTTTATGTTGTTCCGAAAGGGAAATATCTAACTCATCGGAATCCCTTTCGCCATCCTGCCAGACCTCTTGCAAATCTCGGTCGTCCGCACCTGATCCAGCGGCGGAACATACTGACCCAGCATCGTCTGAAACTTCATGTTCCGACAGAGGCTCTGCCGGTTGCTGGGATGCTGCGATGATCTTTGCTGTCTGTGATAGCACGTCCGTTACGGAGGCCTGGGGAGCCGCGGTCTTACTGGATTTAGCCGCCGGAAGCTCCCTGGACGTTGCATCCTGCATAATCTTTTATGCGAACGTCTGGATGTAGAAGGCCTCGTATCCCTGGTAACCGGATGGCGTGACCTGGTCGCCGTGGAATCCCTGGACGGCGAAGCTGACTGTATCTCACTGGTCACATAGCCAAGGTGCGGTCGTGTGTGCTGCGGTTAGGATGAGGAAGCCTTATAGGTAGCCTCGCCGGACTGCCTATATACCGGAGCACCCGAGCGGCGGACGTATGCTCCGACTGCGTAACGCTACGAACTAAAACATCTGGTCCCAGATGCTGCTGTATGAGAGAGAGACCTCTCTCGCTTGCAACTCGTGCCGAGCTGGACAAGATAAAAACCGGACTATCAGGCTTCCTCCGATCCATCCTCTTTTCCGTCGTCACTGGGTGTGCATGTGGAAGTTTTATAGTGCTCGCAACACTAGACTCTTTCTCCATGACCGCAACGGACGAACCCGGGTGCTGATCCATTCGGTGAATGGACGCAACACCGGGCGAGCTAGCGGACGTCAAACCCTTCGAACTCCTTTTGGGTAATTGATGGATCTCCATGAGCACTTTTGCCGCTAGCTCTTCACTTGTTTGTGACGGAGGCACACTTCTGGACAACATCACGGAAATGTCACACTGTTCTTGTTCCTCTGAAAAAGAGAGTGAAAGACTAGAGTGACTCTGCGAAGAGAGGACAGGCATGGCCCTCTCTCCAGTAACAACATACTGTGACACACGTTTCCAACGTTTGTCCTCCTATTTGAAACACACAGAACAAAGATCAGAGCGAGTACATTGAGTACAATTAATACAGAGATCATGACAATCAGAGGAAGATTTCCTCCTATTACAATTTGAACAATAATCATTCATTGTGAAAAAGGTAAACAATCATAGTACTCGCACTAATCCTTGAAAATAAAGGTACATAATAAAACAATCCATTATAATCATTACGAAATAATGAATCGAAAAGAAAAAAAATTTTCAAAAAATTTTTTCAGAAGAGCCCAAGTTCCCAATAGGAACCCTGAGCCCAATGGATCCCAAAAAAGCCTAAGTGTGGACAAAAATTTTAATTCATTTTGAAAAAATTAATATAACACTTACGGACAATATTAATGTATCTTGCTATGAAATAAGTGATGCAGAAGACAAGTAATCACTATCAGCAGTAACTGCTGTCAATCTAAGCAAAAGTGTCAACAAACCGGAAACATGACTCCAGGCACTGAAAAAACCTGTCCCGAAATCAGTTACCAATTTAAAACACTATCTGATGCAAAACAGAGGCTTCCAGAGAAGAAACTGTAGAACATCAGCAGATGATAGATGCAGACCAAAATGCCTAAACACCCCTAGGGTGAGGACATAAACATAGGGAAAAACAGAAAAAATTCTGTTACCAAGCCAAAACTCCTAACAAATTTTGGTAATAAACATTACAAAATATAAGCCAAAACATGGGAGAATAGCTAGGGGGAATAAGGAAGGTAGAGAGGAAACACTGATCAAACAATGGTACATTCACAGCAAGAATGACAACAACAGGGCCATGCCTTGAAAAAAGGCAACATGAAATAATTTCGTAAAATAATTATAAGTTACAGCCCTGAACATTTTCTTGCACTATTTTTTCCTCTTTATTTCCACGTTTCTCTCATCAAAATGTGTCTGGCATCATGAAAACTGAGATTTAGAAGCACAAATAACAGTGAAGTGTAACTATTTTGAGGGCCAAACAAAGAATGATAATTGGCGCCAATTTCGAGACCTCCTTGACACTGCACATGTGCAGAGGAGTAAATGTATGGAGGACCATATAGGACATGTAATTTTCGGTTTTTGATGCAAATTTTGGGGATTGGGGGGACAAAATTTGTGTTTGGCCCTGAATTAAAGAGTTTAGCACCAGCTAAGTCTGGGTCATTGGTACAGTATAAAAATATACCCTGGTCCATCAAAAAGAACCAATGCAAATTGCAGTGTATGTGATTGATGTAACGTGACGTTCAAAACATCAGTCAGATACATTGCAAATTGCACTGGTTCTTCATGCGAATTGAGAAGAATGTTATGTATAATTCAATCATGTTTTAAAACACTTTTGGTCACTGGTGTAGGCCTATTTCTTAGATTAGTGTACACCATGTTTTCATTGCATCACTTGACATGTGCGTTGAATTGTGTGGGGGCCCAGTGGGGGCTGTAATTTCTTCCTTTATAGCCAGGATGAGGAAAGATGAGAATCATGAGATGAAAATGATTGTTTGGTTTAGGTAATATAAGGAGCTGGACGATAAACCAGTATTTTGATAAAATTCAATATAATTTTTGTAACCTGTAAAATTACCAGAATATCAAATCTTTTGATATTAGGAACAGAGAGGTCAATATTCATATTCTTCTACTTTCATTTACAAGTTGTCTTGCCTGAGAAAGTTAACAGAAATATAATGGAAATATAATTAATAAAACTACATTATTTGCAAACTGGTTCTTTATTGATGGGTAAGTTTTGTTTTCCTCATCAAAATGACATTAACATGTTGAATGAACTGACCAATCAAATTTTGTTTTTTAGAATCATGTACTTTTAACACTTTCGGGATTTGGGAAGACAAAACCCACAAATGTTAAAAAATTTATAGTAATTTATATATTTTTTATACTTACCAATGACCCAGACATAGCTGGTGCTAATTCTCAAAATCTAGGGCCAAACACAAATTTTGCCCCCCAATCCCCAAAATTTGCATCTAAAACCGAAAAATTCATGTCCTAAATGGTCCTCCATACTTTTCCTCCACTGCGCATGCGCAGTGTCAAGGAGGTCTCGAAATTGGCGCCAATTATCATTCTTACAAGCAGTGCCTGGTCAGCGCTATGTACTCAGCGGGGAGGTATGAGTTCCCAACTCCAGGGAGGGCCATCCCTGTCATTGGTAAGTATAAAAAATATATAAATTACTATAAATTTTTTAACATTTTTATACTGTACCAATGACCCAGACATAGCTGAATAGAAAAAAGGCTGGAAGGCCTAGGACATAGAGGAAAATCCAATAAACTCAACTATATATAATAGAGTTATCCCCTCGAGGAGAAAAGGAGTATTAGGCTTTACATGTATCTTTCTTATTTATGATAAATTAGAAAGACACAACACCCTCCATAATTGAGCATAATAACATTCATGTTCTCTATTAACATCCAGTATAACCCCTTATACTAATTATTTTTAAAGTAAGCCAATAAATAAAGTAAGTCCAGAGAATTGAGACTCTTTATACTCTTTAAAAGTGTCCAAGGATTGTATATTAACGCCCGTTTGACACGTGACATATACAAATGCTTCACACCGAGCTACACTTTAAAAATATGACATGAATGAATTTAAACATTAGCTTTACACTTTAAAACCATCCCGGTACCGACTCAGAATTACTGACTCCGGAGGAGGTGTCCCCTTGCTTTTCACTATAAAGCAGGTGACCTAAGGGAACCCCCTCCCCCCCCCCCCCCCCCCTTCCCCTTGCCCTGGGTCAAATAGCCCAGAGCGAAGAGGGCAGCAGGACAGAGTCACTGCCGGAACAGAAAGCCTGCATAACTATAGTTGCAACTGTTTAGTGGACGACATTCTGAGCAACAGATAACGGACCTAAACAATGCAGGTCTCCAGAAATGGACTCAATATTTCTGAGATGAAAATTCGTGAATGTGGATGGCTGAGACCTCTATGCAGCCTTCATTAAATCTGTAATAGCAACACTATTTGCGTAAGCCCAAGACGTAGAGAGAGCTCTTACTTCATGAGCCGAAATCTTAAGTACAGACTGCTGAGTTGAAGATAGATTATCATAAGCAGTACGGATAGTTAATTGAATCCATCTAGCAATAGAATGGACCGTAATGTCCTTTCTATTAGGCATCAGAGACAGAAAGAAGCATTTTCGTCCCTTTCTGATAAACTGAGATCTTCGTTTATAAATACGTAAAGCTCTAACCGGACAGAGTAAAGGCCTATGCCCGTCTGAAGACTAAGAGCCTTAATAACAATAGGTTCCGGATATTTATTAGGAGCCTGATTCTTAGCCAAAAATCCAACATTAGCAGTAAAGGTAATAGAGTTCCCGACCCTACGATAGTGAGAATCGTCCACAGATAGTGCATGAAGCTCACTGACTCTTCTAGCGGAAGAGAAAGCTAAGAGAAATGCTGTCTTATAAGATAAGAATTTGAAGTCCACTGTCTCAAGAGACTCAAATGGCTTTTCTTTTAGTTTAAGAAGAACCCAAGCTAAATTCCATTTAGGAATTAATCTAAGGGTTCTAGGTCTATTTATCGAAAAGTTTCTAACTAATTTAGATAAAGAGACATTAGATCCAATTTGCAAACTATCATGGTGTGCATAGGTATCCGATAACATAGACCTATAACCTTTAATAGTAACAGGCTGCAGTTTGATCTCATCAAACAAGTATACTACAAAGTTTGCAATGTCTGGAATAGAGGGAGCAAAAATGTCAACAGAATGATCCCTACACCAATGACAAAAAACCTTCCACTTAGCCACATAGTTTAGCGAAGAGGAGGTCTTCCTACAGTTAGAAATTGCGTCCACTGCTCGTCCTGTAAAATGCTTGCCGTGCAAGAAGGACCGCACAACAGAAATACGTGAAGGTTGAGACCTTGTGGGTTGTGATGCAGTTGACGCGATTTCCCCTGCGAAAGAAGATCCTCTCGTGGAGGAAGCTTCCACGGTATGTCCCACAGCAGACACCTGAGTAGATTTATCCACGGTCTCTGTGGAGACAGAGATGCTACCAACAGAATTTTGCATTGAGATTGTTTTATCTTTAGCAATATCTGCTGAATCAACGGTGCTGGAGGATACGCATATCCTATCATTCCGTCCCACGAGGTCGATAGAGCGTCTACTGCATATGCTCGGGGATCCGGGCATGGAGACACATACGTCTGCAACTGATTGTTGAGCTGTGTCGCAAATAAGTCTATCATTGGCCGCTCCCATTGGTAGCAAATCTGATTGAATACCTGTTTGTGGAGAGTCCATTCTGACGGCAACAAGCGACCCTTCCGTGAAAGGGAGTCTGCTAATACATTCAGACGACCCGGAATATGACGGACCGAAAGTAGAACCTGGTGTTCTAGAACAAACAGAAGGATTCTTTCCGTTAAATTGAATAACGGAATGGAATGAGTGCCTCCCTGGTTCCGAATATATGCTACTACTGTCGTATTGTCGGACAGGATTTGGACATGTGCTTTCTGAATAATGTTCATCCAATGACGTAGTGCAAGCCAAATTGACATCATTTCCTTGATGTTTATGTGCTTGCCTAGAAACTGCGGATCCCAAAGACCCTGGCACTTCGAATCCGTTGGGATCAATGTTGCACCCCAACCTGTTTGCCTGGCATCCGTCATAATAGTAAAACTCGGATCCGGCAACTGCAGTGGAACTCCCTGAGTCAACCACTGAATGTTTGACCAAGTCGGAATCTCTTGTTTTACTTGATTTGACAAGAGAATGTCTATATCGAGAAAATGAATCTTTACACTCCAATTCTGAGTCAAGAAAATTTGGAGAGGACGAGTGCGTAACCGCCCCATCGGAATGAGATCCGCAGCGGCTCCGCACAGACTTATCAGTCTCATGAACTCTCTCGCTGTGACTTTGAGTGAAGACAATAGCGAGCGTAACAACTGATTAATTTCGCTCTGGTTAACGGCAGACGAACGAGATTGTTGTGCGTCTCGAAGCTCATTCCCAAATGGGTGAATGACTTGGACGGCACCAGATCCGACTTCTCCTCATTTATTATAAAACCGCGACGTCGGAGTAATAGAAGCAGATTCTGCACATCGTTCTGAAGCATTAACTCGTTGCCATGCCTCTGAAGAATGTCATCCAGGTAGGCCGACGTTACCGCAGACGAATGAGCCCGGAAATATACCATTAGCGAGTTCATTATTCGAGTGAATGCCCAGGGCACTAGGTTCAAACCGAAGCACATCGCTCGGAACTGATATACAACTCCTAGGACTGCGAAGCGTAGATACTTTCTGAATGTCGGATGTACCATGACGTGAAAGTACGCATCCTTGAGATCTATGCTTGTAGCATAGTCATTCACCCGAATACTCGCTCTGACTGATCGAATTGTCTCCATGTAGAACTTCGAGCGACGATCAGCTTGTTTATCCAGCTCAGATCTATGACTGGACGGAACGAGCCGTCTGGTTTCAGAACCAGAAACAGATGGCTGTAGAAACCCGGTGATTCCTGGTCTTCTACAACCTCTACCGCGTTCTTCCTCAGAAGAGACTGTACTTCTGATAAAAGAGTGTCTCTTTTCTGCGGATTTGACGGAAGCTGAGTCCATTTTGGACTTCGAGTTAATGGAGGCTTTCGTTTGAAGGATATTCTTAGTCCTTCCGAAATTACCCCTCGAACCCAGGGGTCGTCCGTAATTGACGCCCAATTGTTTATAAAACTCGACAATCTTCCGCCTACCGGAACACGATAGAGGTTCAAACCATCACCTCCTGGACCTGCGAGGCTTGCGGAAAGAGAAACTACGTCCTCCACGACCCGCACCTCGCCCCGTCGACCTAGGGACGTCTGACCGGTTATCTCGGCCAGAATAACGCCCCCACGTGAGTCGCTGCCTTGACGGTCTCTAGAGTAAGACCTAGAGGACGCATAGGAACCTCTATAGGAACTTCTCTTGGGCGTACTTGTCCCAGAAGTGCCTGTCTTACTCTTTTCTGCTGTATCCGATTTTTCAGAAGCAGATTTGAATAGCAGAGAATCCAAAGCTTTCTTAGTTATCTTATCATAGATTGCTGAAAGCCTGCCGTCGAAGAGAAGCTCTCCGGGGACCGAAGCGACTCTGAGAGAGTTTTTCACCTTACCATCCACACGCGTGGATGTAGCTAGGGCTGCGTCACGTCTAACCAACTCCAGGTTTGCCACTGAAAGGGCGGAGTTATACGTGGAATAAGCTATTGCCCTTGAAAGAACTCTTAATGAGGATTGTATATCCTGGAATTCTTTCCCTTGAAGACGTAATGATAATGCTTTAGTAAGGTGATCTGCGTATGATAAAGCGTCTAAGTTAACTCTGTTAGACATAATTGTCGTTTCCAACGTCGTGGTTGGAATTGACATAGACGATGGTATAGACAATTCTAAGTCTTCAGCCTGGTCGTCTAGATGCAGAGGAACTCTCGGTATGCCCTGTCCTGCCGTTTCGAATTTATTCCTTGAATTGATGAAAGGCAGATTTAGAGCATTTGCGGACAAGAAACCATACTTGTTCGTTTTGGTAGCAAGCTTATATATAGCGACATTCAATAATTCAAATGTTCTTGTGACATTATTGGACTGTGTCGGAAACTCAGGGACGATGTCCCTGAACCAATCAAAAAATTCTGTGTCCAATGACGCTATCAGTCTCTTATCCGGCATTGCAGCATTCTGATCCGACGGAACAACCTCTGGAAGATAATGCTGGATAAAATCTACGGCAGCTTTATGTTGTTCCGAAAGGGAAAGCTCCAAATCTTCTGAATCCCTTTCGCCATCCTGTCGGACCCTATGAAGTTCTGATGCTTCAGCGGAGCGTACCGACCCAGCGTCGTCGGATAATTCCTGATATGACAGCGATTCTGTCGTCTGCTGCGATAAGTTGTGCTATTTGGGATAGCACGTCCGTCACTGAGGCCTGTGGAGTAGCGGTCTTACGTTGCTTTGCCGCTGGAAGCTCCGTGTACGTTGACTCCTGCATACTTCTTTTATGCGAACGTCCGGAGTCTACAGGCCTCGTGTTCCTGGCTACCGGATGGCGTGACCTGGTCGCCGTGGAATCCCTGATCGGCGAAGCTGGCTGGATATCCATGGTCATGTAGCCAAGGTGCGGTCGTGTGCTTTGCCGTGAGGATGAGGAAGCCTTATCGACAGTCTCTCTGGACTGTCTATATAACGGACCGTCCCGAGCGGCGGACGTATGCCCCAAATGCGAAACGTTTTGTACCACAACATCTGGTCCCAGATGTTGTTGTATGAGAGAGGGACCTCTCTCGCTAGGAACCGGACTAATAGGCTTCCTCCGTTCTCTCCTCTGATCCGTCGTCACTGGGTGTGCACTTTGTCTTATTATAGTGCTCGCACCACCCAAATCTCCTTCCTGGACTGCAACGGACGAACCCGGCTGCCGAGCCATTCGATGAATGGTCGCTACACCGGGCGAGCTAGCGGACGCCAATGCCGTCGATCCTACTAGGGACCTCTTAGGCAATTGACGTATTTCCATGAGCACTTTTGCCGCTAGCTCTTCATTTAACTGTGACGACGGAGGCACACTTTTGGAAGACATCACGGAAACATCACCCTGTTCTTGTTCCTCTGAAAAAGAGATTGATAAACTAGAGTGACCCTGCGGAGAAAGGACCGGCATGGCCTTTTCCCCGCTAACAACATACCGTGACACACGTTTCCAATGTTTGTCATCCCAATTGACACATACTGAACAGGAGTTAGTGCGAGTACACTGACTACAATTAATACAATGATTAATAAAGTCAGAGGAAGATTTCCTCTTATTACAATTTGAACAATATCCTTTCATTGTGAAAAGAACACAAACAGTCCTAGTACTAGCACCAACCCCTCAAAACAAAGATACATAATAACATGATCCATTAACATAGAAAAAATAATTGAAATCAAAAAAATTTTTTGAAAAAATATTTTTTCAGAAAAGCCCAAGTTTCTGAAAGTAACATTGAGCCCCAATGGATCCCAAAAAAGCCTAAGTATGGACAAATTTTTTTTAAATATTTCAAAAAAAATTAATGCAACACTTACGTATAATAATAATGTATCTTGTTATGATTAAGCTAATACAAAGACAAGAAATCACTTGAGAGTGGCGGCCGAGTGGATAAGTGCACTGGTCTCTCATGCCAGAGGTCCCGGGATCGATCCCCGGTCGGGGAAAGTTCTCGAGGTGTCCGAACACTCTCTGTCAGCATCAATTGTGGGGTTGATGCTGTCACAGTGTACCATCCTATCGGGTGGGGACGTAAAGAGACACACTCCGTGCAGGCTAAAGATCCCTTCGTAGTATTCGGGAAGAGCTAGGCCACGAAGTTGCCGCTTTGAAGGTCATCCCACACACCTACGCCATTGGGCCAAGGAGAGGCGTTAATATAAGTTGCATAACTTGTTCGCCAATCCTTGTAAAACAAATAAGATTAAATAATAAAAAAAAAAAATCACTCTCAACAGAAACCGTTGTCAATGTAAACAAGAAGTGTATAAACACCGGAAACATGACTCCAGGCACTGATAAACACGGCCCGAAATCAGTTACCAATTACAACACTATCTGATGCAAAACAGAGACTTCCAGGGAAGAAACTGCAGAACATCAGATGGTAGATGCAGAACACAATGCCTAAACACCCATGGGTGAGGACGTAAACATGGGGAAAAGAACAGAATTCATTCGGTTACCAAGCTAAAACTCCTAAGAAATTTTAGTAATAATATTACAGAAAATATGCCAAAAGCATGGGAGAATAGCAAGGGGGGTACTAAAGGAAAGGGAGAGAGGAAACACTGAACAAGCAGTGTAACTTTATAGCAAGAATGACAACAACAGGCCCATGCCTTGAAATTAGGCAACATAACATAATTTCTTGAAAAAAAATTTTAAGTTACAGCCCTGATTATTTCCTGCCACTCATTTTTCCTCTCCTCCTTCTATTTCCTCTTTAGATCCACCATTTCTCTAATATTTATGTGTCTGGCATCAATTAAACTGAGATTTACAAGCACAAATATCAGTCAGATGTGAACTGATGAAGGGCCAAACAAAGAATACTAATTGGCGCCAATTTTGAGACCTTCTTGACACTGTGCATGTGCAGTGGAGGAAAAGTATGGAGGACCATTTAGGACATGAATTTTTAGGTTTTAAATGCAAATTTTGGGGATTGGGAGGGCAAAATTTGTGTTTGGCCCTAGATTTTGAGAATTAGCACCAGCTGTGTCTGGGTCATTGGTACAGTATAAAAATATTATATTGTACAAGCCTTAAATAATGGCAATAATTGAAGATTCCAAAAAATAAATCCATATAATGCAGTGTAGACAAAGAACCATCAACGGAACAGGGTAATTATCGTTTCGAATAAACACAGACACAGTGCACTGAACTGCAATGAAATTCCCTAACATTGAAAATAGATCGAACGACAATGAGGTCAGCATACGCAGATGGCTGTTGGCGGGTTTCACAAAAATTAACACTATCAAAGCCTATTTGTATTTGACATTTTATTTTACTAATTTCCTATGTCATCTGCAATGTACGGAGAGCAGGTTCAAAAATCGAAAACAGTAAATACAGGATGAACTGTGGAGAAGATACTTGCCATTATTTCAGTTTACCTCAGGGCCCGCTTCATATTTTGGTGAGGGTGGGGGGGCAGGTATTCGCCCCCCCCCCCCCCCCCCCCCCCATAATAGTGTATAATATAAATATTAATGTTAATATTTATATACCATTACAGGGGCAAGTCGGCATTGATTCAAAAAGGCATCCAAAAATGTCAGATATAATTTTTTATCCATTTTTCAGCTTGCTTCAAGTACCTATGGGTGTGTGTGTGTGCATGTGTGTGTGTGTGTGGGGGGGGGGGGGGGGGGGAGGGTGAATAAATTAACGGCTTTTAAAGCGTATTCATCTTTATGAAATATAGCAATTGAGAATTGCGAAAACTTTGCATTCCACTTCTGTGGGGACTGTGTGTGTGAGGGAGGGGTGTAAAATAATATTTATTTCAGTATTCATCTTTATATATAATAGCAATCAGAAGGGTGAGAGTTGGTGCTAAATAAAAATGAAAGTGTCAATGGCACTGTAGTTGAACTTGTGTGTTGTGTTTGATGAAAAGGATAATGTTGAATGTTTATGAAAGGATTATGAAATAAGACAAGAATTGTGATAATTGGGAATATGTTCATTTGTGTTCCCTGTATGCTATGTTTATGATAAAAATAATATGAGGTGTACACTGTACTAAAGAGCTGAGGGGTGGGTTAATATGACCTCACAGTTAATGTATGTGGCCCTCACAATTAACGTATATCAACGAAAGTTACCAAGTTACAGTGAAATTATTCCAAAAAGAGTCATCCTATCCAGTTACATTGAAATCCCTTCATAACTAGGGGTGCTGTGAGCAAGCTCACAAAGTGATACCCCACGCTTCAGTTGTAGCCTTTTTGGTAAATTAATTTGTATTAAGATGATGTAGCAATTGGAATGTATAAGTTAGATTACCTCCCCTTGGAAATGTCAGAACGGAATTATACTGCTTCATGCACATCTTCATCTTCCATTGTTTAAAGTTTCATGAAAATTCTGGGAGTTGCGCTTATAAGGATGGACAGATGGACGGACAGGGTGATTCCTATATACCCCCCAAACTTTGTTTACGGGGGGTATAAATATGGCGTGTAGACTGTGCTAAAGGTTTTCAGGCTTCAGTTTCCCAATTGCGTCCAAAGGGGGACGTTCTCATCTAGACGTTATATGAAGTCAACCTACCAAGTTACAATGAAATCCCTTCATAAATATGACCTGTAGACTGTGCTAAAGGTTTTTGGGCTTTGGGCTCGGGCAGCCATCATGGTTGAATGATCGCAACCAAAAGAGGAATTCTCATCTGGGCATCATCTGGAGTGATCCTACGAAGTTACAATGAAATCCCTTCATAAGTATGACCTGTAGACTGTGCACAAGATTTTCGGGCTTCAGGCACCTGTAGCCATCACAGTTGACCAATCACGACCAAAAGGGGATGTCATCATCTAGGCATTATATGAAGTTACAATGAAATCCTTCCATAAATACGACCTATAGACTATGCTAAAGGTCTTTGGGCTCAGGCAGTCATAAAGGCTGAATGATCGCAACTGAAAGAGGATGGTCTCATCTAGACATTATTTGGAGTCCTCCTACCAAGCAACAGTGAAATCCCTTCATAATTATGACCTGTACACTGTTCTAAACGTTTTCGGGCTTTGGGCTCCTGTAGCCGGCACAGTTGCCCAATCGTGTCCAAAAGAGGACATTCTCATCTAGACATTATATGAAGTCAACCTACCAAGTTACAATGAAATCCCTTCATAAATATGACCTGTAGACTGTGCTCAAGGTTTTCGGGCTTCGGGCACCTGTAGCCATCACAGTTGACCAATCACGACCAAAATGAGATGTCATCATCTAGGCATTATATGGAGTCAACCAAACAGGTTACAATGAAATCCTTCCATAAATATGACCTTTTGCCTATGCTAAAGGTTTTTGGGCTCTGGCACCCATCAAGGCTGACTGATCGCGATCACAATGGGACGTTCTCATCTAGACATTATTTGGAGCCATCCTACCAAGTTACAATGAAATCCCTTCATAAATAAGACCTTTAGACTGTGCTAAAGGTTTTCGGGCTTCAGGTCCCTGCAGACGTCACAGTTGCCCAATCACGTCCAAAAGGGAACTTCTCATCTAGACATTATATGAAGTCAACCCACCAAGTTACAATGAAATTCCTCAATAAATATGACCTGTAGACTGTGCTAAAGATTTTTGGGTTTTGGGCTCAGGCAGTCATCATGGTTGGCAGATCACGCCCAAATGGGGAAATTCTCATCTGGACATCATAAGGAGTCATCCTACCAAGTTACAATGAAATCCCTCCATATTAAACATGACCTGCAGACTGTGCTAAAAGTTTTTGGGTTTTGGGCTTGGGCAGCCATCATGGTTGACAGATCATGCCCAAAAGGGGGCGTTCTCAACTAGGCATTATACAGAGGCATCCTACCAAGTTACAATGAAATCCCTTCATAAATACAACCTGTAGACTGTGCTAATGGTTTTCGGGTTTTGGGCCTGGGCAGCCATACCGGTTGACCGATTGCGACCAAAAGGGGCCATTCTCATCTAGACATGACCCCAAACCTGCATATTAAATTTTGTGATGATCAGACAAGAACTGTGGGGTGTAGCCTGTGCTAAAGGAAAATGTGAACAGAATCACAGACAAACAGACTTCCGCATGTGTGATGGCAATAGCTTATCTTTACTTTGTCAAGTTAAGCTAACAAACCTGTACGCTGTATGATTCATGTCGCATTCCCATTGATGGGGGGGGGGGGGGGGGGTCAGAGTGTGTGTGGGGGGGGGGGGGATTCAGAATAAAATGATCTGAATAATACAAATCATTCACCCCCCCCCCCCCCCCCCATGTGGAAAGGAGCATGAACCATGCAGCGTATAGGTTTATTTTATTTAGCACCAACCCCCACCCTTCCAATTGCTATTGTTTAGAAAGACTGGAGACCAGACCTGTTAACCTCTGAAGGTGACTGTCAGTGAGATTTTGATGAGTTCTCAGTGAGATTTGGAAGCTTGTCAGTGAGATTTTTGTGAGGGGCCAATACATCAATATTTTCCTTGTTATGCCTCCCACAGTCCCATCCGGGGAACTGTGTTTTGTATTACTCACATTAGAGAAGATGCCCTCAGTATTCATAACTCCCATTATGAAAAAAAAAAATAAACAAAATAATCCTGTTGGTTCAAAATGAAGACAAAATACTCTGCTGGATTCTGGACATGATTGTTCTGAATCTGTTTGTATATAAGTAAGGGGAGGTAACTTAATTCTTGTGATAACTCACAACTGACTTTTTTCAGTTTTCAACAAACTTTCAATTATATTTTTTTTTACACAAAACGGATAAATTTGGTATGAACCATAACAATAGTATATATAAAAGGCCAGCTGAACTTAATTATACTTGAGAGATTATGTTTTTATTTAATTTATATTTTGAGTTTAGGTCTAAAAAAATTAAAAATCTTTCTCAGGCCCTCCCTTTGGTTGCCGCATGCCCTCTTTTTATAACCAATTTAAACTTGAAAAAAAAAAAAATTACAAGGTTTATGTCTGATATTTTACCCAAGTTAAAAAAAATTGATAAATTTGTCCCTTGAGTGGAAGAAGGCTTTCTAATGCTTTTGCATTGCAAAGCCTTCTTGTGCTCAAGGGATGAAATACACCACCACCGATGGTATTCTGTAGATTATGAGGCCTAAAACTTGTACCAAGAACATAAACTTTTGATGGCCAAGAAGTAATTACTGAAATAAAAAATAAAATAAAAAACCGCTCGCCCGCATGCAATTTTACAAATAATGGCCTGAGAAACAGAAGATTTACTTTGTGTGGCCTTATATACTTTTGATTTATTTCACGTAACCGTGACAGTATGAGAATATATTTGGCATACAATGCAACTTGTTTAATTTTCAAAATAGAACAGGACAACTATTTCTGAAAAGTGTCAAATAGGGAGAAAATAGGATGTGCCTCAAACCGGGAGACTCACAGTGAAACCGGGAGAGTTAACAGGTCTGCTGGTGACCCGAAAGGGGCCGTTAGTTGTGAAAGTTGTTTCGTTGTTTGACTGGCACTGCTGAAGCAGAAAGTGTTCTTCCACTCCAAGAATTGCCAGAGGCAGATTATACTTGCCAATGATGAACCAGAAACAAAGCAAGTGGCAAATTATACTTGCCTGAAGACCCTACTCCATCACCCTCGGGGAAAGGTAGCACCTTTGTTGAGAGGACCCCTCTCACACTGGTCTTCAACCAGAACATAAACAAGTATGTCAATGCCTTTCCTCCTCTGCCGTCTCCATTGTCTTAAAAACTTCAATCCAAAATGTCAGAGAAGGGTCAAAAGGGGCTTACCTTACACTGTCCCTGCACGCGTTCGGCGTAGAAAACTATTCATCATCCAATTTTGCAAAAAGCATGTCACAACCGGCTTTCCATATGTTTCAGTACACCAGTGGCGAAAAAAAGATTTTCGATTTAGGTCTCATTTTCTCGAACGAAAGTATCATGAAAGAATCCGATGTCAGAGAGAAATTATCGTGTGAAATTCTCAATCAAGTTTTTATTATTTTTGTAATTATTTCTTTGCCATCAAAAGTTCATGTTCTTGGTTTGTTTTATGTTTAAGCCTCATAATCAACAGAATAGAATTTGTGGTGGTGTATTTCGTCCTCAGAGTGCAAGAAGGCTTTGCAAAGCCTTGTTGCACTCAAGGGAAAAATTTATAAATTTTATTAAATATGGTTAAATATTTTTAGTTTTTTAAGTTTGCATTGGTTATAAAAAGAGAGCATGCGGTAGCCAAAAGGACCTTGCAGGAGGGGTGAGAACCAGATTTTTTACTTTTTTAGGCCAAATTGTTTCACTGCCTGAGATGATCTTACAGTCAGGTTTGCCTCAAGAAAATAGGCCTAGGCCTAAAAAAGACCCCAGCTATGGAACCATGTAGTCTGATCAGAGGTAATTTGTCCAATGTATGAAAAGTGTGTACTTCAATGCTTTACTTGATTTATTTCACATGCTGATATCCTATTTGCTGTCATTAAACACTCAATTCTTATAGATTGACCTGTTTTTCTAAAAGTGACTTCATATGTAGTGATTTATTTCTGGTCTCAATTTCTCTCAAGTCATTATTTAGTCACTCAGCTGTGAGGTTTGTTTTATACTGGAAGATGAAGAAGTAGTTGCTTGGGTCGAGTTGTCGCTGGGAAGTTTGTTGGATTCAAGCTGTCTCGACTGTCATATTTCTATCTGCTATGTATGGTAATATTCGACCCGAATGCAGTATTACGGAGATCCTATAATATGCTGAGTATAGTATAGTATAGTATAGTATAGTATAGTATAGTATAGTATAGGCACCAACATCCAGTTTAACCCTTAAGGGCCTGGGGGTTTTTTTTATATATTTTTGCATTACTTTGAGAATCCACATCCTTTGACTTTGCAGTTGTTTCTTGGCAAGTTTTGGCTGCCTATGGCACTTCAAATGTAAATTACAAGCTTACCCAAAAACTGCATGTTGGGGCACCTGTTTTGATGTAGAAAAATGTGATTAAAGTCAGAATTACGCCCTTAAGAGTTAGGTCTCGTTTCCTATTAAAAGGTCATTTCCGAGGTTATTGGATATCCTCAGCCAAATGACTATTTTGAGCTATAGTTTTAGTTTATGGTGGTGTGGATTTAGTAAATAATTCTCATTAATTGTGATATGGCCAAAATAATCTGTTGATGGTCTTGATTCAAACTGTGTATTGTCAAGTGCATTTCAATTGGGGGTCAAGGTCACATGGAAGTGTTAAAAGACTATCCCAGACCTGTTTGGGACCTGACAATTTGCAGTTTACAAATGGGACAATTTTTGTGTAAATTTGCTTTGAGGAAGCCTTCTGAAAAAATGAATAAGAAACCCATATGTTTTTTATTTGTCAGAATGATCATGTTATGCTGTAAAATCCTCAGTGGAGGAATGAGAAAATCCTATAACACAGTTTTATCACTATCGATGCACGAAAATTGGTGATTTATCCCCAAAATGAGAAAATTTTGACCATTTTGAGCCATTTTTTTAGCCATCAACTGTGTCATTCGGCTGAGTGTATTTGAGTGATATTGTAAGATTTTTGTTGTGTACAGTTGTCTCCAGAAAGGGCCATATTCAGAGCTTCCAGAAACTATATACATTGTGAGTATTGTGAATAGGGGAGGTAATTTAAATGCGAAATATCCTCGGCAGTGTTAAGCAGAAGCTGAACATTTCTTGAAAAGCCGACATTTTCTCCTGAATAACTGTAACGAGAACTTAATAGATTGTGGCATATATTATTAGAGATTCATGTATTCTATGCAAATATTAAGACAAATTTGTGCTAAATAAAAAACACATCTTATCAGGTTTTCCTTCAGACAGCCCACATCTGATGTAATTCTCACATTTTTTGCATGTTACACTAGAGATGTTTTCCCATCATATTCCTTCATTGTAACTTCAAACTTGTTTTTGAAAGTAAATTTATCAAACATGGAAAAAAGGATTGTTTTCGAACTATCTAACATCATATTATTTCAATGCATTTCTTTTTAGAACGGTGGAAATTGGTACTTGAAAACAAGATGTGAAAATTAAGACCATTGTTCACATGAATAGCTGATGTTTCTGATTTCACTTGCATTTGGTACACTGCGCTTACTAAAAGGCCCTGTATATGCAGACTATGGAGTTGTTTATGGGGCTGGGTCTGATCAGCCCATCTTAAGGCAAACACTGAACACATTTTCTGCAGGCAGTCAACAATGATGTAAAAACACAGCCAAGATTAATGCTCCTTACCGGTGGGCTTCTCAAGGAAGAATACACTTGGGGCAACTTTATCACAGCAATATAAAGGGGTTTGTGGCTGTATGAGGACTGAAGGGTTAATAAGGAATACAGTTTATGTGTTTGGATGTTTGCTTCACATTCAGTTTTGGTCTGAAATGTAAGCATTTCCAGTACTGTGATCACAAAAGTTGCCTCTTTTGCAAACCCTTGCAACACACTTACAGCTGTGAGTCAATATTTAATCAATAAAATACAGCAAAATCAAGACAGCACCAAGAAAAACTAGATGTTTCATAGAGTTGGGTGGTTTTTCAGTTTTCCAGTTCGGTTCCAGTTTTTGTGACAAACCAGAAAACCAAACTGCAAGACCCTGCAAAAAACCACCAAATGGTTTTACTGTCATTGTTCATAAACTCACCAAGCTATCTTACTGGGAGGGAAAAGGACAAGCAGGTCTGGCATTTTCAGGAGAACGATTTATTTGCTCGCCTACTGCTTGCCTTAAAAAAATTGAGGAGGGCGAAAAATAGCCCTCCTTGCCTCAGAAAATAATGATTACCACAAAAACCTATTCCTAAAACTCACAGGTTTTCCGATCTCTGCTATGTTAGTCATCTCTGCAATATGGCCTCACTGCCCCACCCACACCTCCGGGCCTTACCAAGGCCCGGAGGTGTGAGAGGGGCAGTGTAGCCATCTCACAGAGACTACCTGGTTAGCAGCACCAAATAAAATGTACAAAGCTCACTTGGCAGAATTCATTAATGGTACAACTTCATTTTGCCACTTTTAGCTTTTGTAAGCTTGAGGAGAGCTAATCGCCCCCCTAAGCCATGTGAGGAGAGCGATTTTTAGCCCTCTTTCGGGCAAAGAGATGAATATGTCGCATTTTCATTGTCGAGTCAATAAGGGAGAAAATGTGACACTGAGAACACAACATAGAATAGATGAACTTTATATATTTGTTACCCTAATTTATATTTCTCTTCTGACTGGATAAGCTCAACAACTGGTCTCAAAGAACCCCTCGGAATGATCAAAAGGATGTTAAGCTGAACCGAATGGATATATTCACAGATAGGGTTTTTTGTGGTGAGTGGTGTCGTATAAAGTATAGCAGATTTTTTCCAAGTTACGAAGCCAGAAATGTTGTTTACTATGGGCTCTTTGCACGAAGAAAAACTGAACTGAAACCAAGGTTTTTTTCTGAAACCAAACCCAAATCTGAAAAACCCAAACCGCCAAGCTCTAATGTTTCATTATGACATGTATGCTCCCGCGATGAAAAAGAAACAAGTCCAGCAAATGGATTCTCTGGGTTCAAGGTCAATAACTCCACAAAAAATCATCCGACCCTGACAAAACTCCAACCTTAATGTGTAGGTACCCAAATACTAGAAATCAGCCAATTATCTCAATATATGGTGAAACAAGAGCACTGCCAGGTATGGCTAAATACGCCTGTTCTATGTCGAGAAAAGGACGTAACTCATGTAAAAATAATTGGACGGAACCCATGTTCAAACCTGGTAAATATTATTAGCTGGAAAATACACACACCAACTTTGGTTGAGATCAAATAATCGAAACTGGAGTTATTGGTGGGAAACCAAAAATGTTAACAGACGGTCGAATTCTAAGTCGAAAAAAAGGTCGGAACTAATTTAAAAATACATGGACAGAACCCATAATCGAACTTGGCCTGTTTTACTAACTGGGCAAACACATACCAACTTTGCTTGAGATCAAATAATCCAAACTGGAGTTATGAGTCAGAAACCAATTGCTTGCGGACAGACAGATGGGCGGACAGACCATTTACATAATAGGACAGGCCTGGCATTCCAGAAAATCAAGGAGTGCAAACAATTGCCCCCCTCGGATTGCCTAGGGGTACAATTGCACTCGCAAATTTCAATGCATGTGCATGAATGCTATTTTGGCTTAAATTCTCTTGGAAGTTATTACTAAGGTGAGTGGCCATTGTACTAACTTATATGTGTCCAAATACTTACTATTGATTAGTAACTACATGCATTTGGACACATACAACTTATCTCATTATTATCTATGGCAGAATAAGTGTCATTTAATTAAAAAGTGACTGTCTTCAGTACAGTCCCGGTGACATCTGGGAAAAAAATGCAGGCGTGTGAAAAATCACACTTACAGTCACTGTTTCCATTTCACGAGTGTGAAAAATTGTAGGAGTGTGATATTTTCCAAAGCTCAGGAATAGTTGCTCACATTCTTTACTTTAATCGTAATCAGAAAGAAATAGACTGTTATTTGATAATTTTTCCTGTTGTTTAATCAAAGCCCACGGGTTTGCCTTGGAACACGACATGATAGTGCTCAAAATACAGATGCCATATCAACAAAATGCACAGCATGAAGTGAAAAATGAACAAACTGTTCTATATCAAAATAAGTTCTGGTCAGTAGGCTGCAGTGTGCATGGTTTCACAAGTGTTAACTTCCCAACTGGAACTTTTTGTTCTCTGAATCAATACGAGGTTCTGAATAGAGCACCGTTTAGCAGTGTTGTCTTTCTTGGGGAGAAAAAATCACCACTGAAATAAGTTCCGGAAAACACATTGCTGAATTCATGGAGTGTCTTCAGTTCAATGGCAAGTGGACCATTTTTTGTTATGTCAATGAGTGATAAGGGGAGCACCGTTTTACATGGGTGTGCTTGATATTCTGACCTGATTCTATGTTTGGGATATGAATTCAGCCGAAACGGATTTCATAATTCAAAATAAGAAGCTGACTGTTTCCAATAATAATATGCAATGTCAACTCATCAGAACATGTGACAATCCTGCAGGCATGCAATAAATTGCCCTCCTCGATTTTTTTTAGGCGTGCAGTAGGCATGCTGCACGCCTAAAGAATGCCAGCCCTGATACGACTGTTTTACAAACGGGCATATAAAATGTCTGGAAAACTGGAAAGGTGAAATTATGGATGGACAACGGTATTTTATGCCAGGGGAATTAGAAAAAAAAAGGATATTGGATCCAATTTCCATACAATTGTTTTTTGATGGTCAAGATTATACAGTTTTGCGATGAAGTAGACAAAATTTCTCACTCAAAATTCATTGAAACTTCTCTGCTTTTGTCAACTCAGTACTAATACTGTATTTTAATCTCATGCGATAAGCATTATAGACACCAGCCTATGTTACACTGAGTATATCCCTATCAATTTCATGTAATTCAGAATTCCTATATCAATTGAAGCCACATAATTAATATGACTAAATACCTGAGGTAAGGCACCATAATTCCATATATACCCATGGTGTGGAAAAACATTTTTCACAAATCTAAGTTTTCCTTTTTTAACATCTTGTTTAATTGGATTACATTTTTCTTCTTTACAGATCTGGAAATGAAATGAACATAACTTGAAGTGGAAAATCCTAAAAATAATAAAATGATAACCGAGTCAAGTCAAACCTGACTGTAAAACACGAACAAAAAAAAAAAATATTTGACCTGATCTGTAATGCAGTTATATTTAGCAATAACTTTATCAAGGTCATGATGACATTCCATATTTTTGCCACAGTCTTGTGGTTTTGCAGCTGTGTCTAGTCAAGTCTTGGTTGTCAATACGGCAGCCAACATCTGACCTCAAGTCTAGGATGCCTACATGGATATGACGATCAACACACTGCCAGGGTTCTTTGAATGTGACTACTCTTGTTATCAAAAGAAGAGTGTATATACATATAGCAACCTTGACCATAAAAGCCAACCTGTATATTCCATACTTGAGTCTGCAGGTTCATTTTTCTCCAACTGTGTCAAAGAGGGGACTTTCGAAATTCATACTTCTTTTCAAAGTGGGCATGCTAACACCTACCAACCAGTACAGTGGGACCCTTTTAACTGAATAGCCACTTTGCCAATAAAAATTATTCAATTAACAGAAGTATCCAATTAACAGGGATTGTGTCACTTTCCTGTATTCTAGAGATAAACATAACATTTTTTTGTTTGACAAATGCTCCATGAGCTCTGTCAATCAAGACATAATAGACTAAATGCCTGTATTGGATAATATGAGGCCAAATAGGTTTATAAACAAAGGAAAACTAGGAAGTGTCAGGGTAATTTTTTGACAGGTTACAAGATTTTTTATTCAATTAACAGGAGTTTACTCTTTAATCTATATTCAATTAACAGGTCCACTTTGTAGTGGAGGCATGGAATCGCTGGGTATCAGTCATCTTAGTCATCCCACAAAACACATAGCTGAGATAAAAATTGTACATAAGTAATATTGAAAATAAAGACCGAGTGTAACATCTGCTATATTAATATATAAAAAGAGGTCCAACAGTGCCCACCTTGAACAGAACAAAATATAAACGGAGTCCAAGAATGGGTCTACATTAAGCAATCCATCTCCATAGGATACATTGTCAATCCTTGAGCCCCTCAGGAGGGACAAAAATAGTCAGAGCATCATGCCTTTTCTTTAGTTGATCATAATGTAAAATGTAGAGCTCCTCTAAGAAGCCCCTTGATACAACCTATGTGGATTAATCTTAGTTATACATACACCTTTAGAGGGTACTGAATACAGCATTTCTAATTCTTCAGCTACATGGTCAATTTCGGCTCCCAAAGGGAGCCCAAATATTAACACAGGCTCTCGAATTGAACACAGTTGAGTCTGACCTCCCTAGAGATGTTGTATACCAAATATGAAAGCATTCTGACTGTTGGATCTGAACTAGAAAAATTTTAAAGAAATTACCTCATATTGCACTAAGTTAAAATTTGGGCTACCATAGCAAGCTCAAATATTATCCTATGGACCCAATTTGAACAAACTTGAATCTGACCTCCCCTAAAGATGTTGTACACAAAATATGAAAGCATTCTGACTAGTGGATCTGAAGAAGATTTTTAAAGAAATTTCCTCATATTGCCCGAAGTTAAAATTCCGGCTACCATAGGGAGCCCAAATATTAACCCAGGAAACCAATTTGAACAAACTTGAATCTGACTCCCCTAGAGATGTTGTAAACCAAATATGAAAGGATTCTGACAGGTGAATCAGAAGATGATTTTTCAAGAAATCAACTCATATTGTACTGAGTTAAATTTCAGGTTCCCATATGGAGCCCAAAAATTAACCCAGGCACTCAAATTGAACAAACTGGAATCTGACCCCCTAGAGATGATGTATACCAAATATGAAAGCATTCCGACTGGTGGATCTGAAGAAGATTTTTAAAGAAATTTCCTCATATTGTGCTAAGTTAAAATTTGGGCTACCATAGCGAGCCCAAATATATACCTAGGGACCTCATTTGAACAAACTTGAATCTGGCCTCCCTAGAGATGTTGTATACCAAATATGAAAGCATTCTGACTGGTGGATCTGAAGAAGATTTTTTAAATTATCCCCCATATTGAACTAGGTTACAATTTGGGCTTCCATAGGAAGCCCAAATATTAACCTAGGGACTTGGTTTGAACAATCTTGAATCTGCCCTCATAACAATGATGTATACCAAATATTAAAAGATTCTGACTGGTGGTTCTGAAGAAGAAGATTTTTAAAGAATATTGCCCCAAGTTAAAAATTTGGACTCCTATATGGAGCCCATATAGAACCAATGGGCTTTATTTTAACAAACTTGTATCTGCCCCCCACCCCCACCCCTCCCCACCCCCCTGGTGAATGCTGTATACTGAATATCAAAAGATTTTGACAATTGGTTCTGGAGAAAATTTTTTATATTTTTTGCAAATATGCTGTCTCAGCATTTTTTCGAAGCTCTATACAGAATACCCTAACATAACCAAAATTTTTTCACCATTGGTGAATCTACTGGTAATAAGGATGCTTCATACCAAATAACAGCTCTGTTCTTTGTGGTTCAGAAAATATGGGCATTTGAAAATATTTCTAATTTTAGTTCCTGGGGTTCCCATGGGGATGCGGGAATTTTTTTTGTATGTGTCAAGTACTTATGACCCGATAATACCATATACCAAATTTAGTTCAAGACGGATGCTCGGTTCAGAAAATAGAAATTTTGGCCGGGGGCCAAAAATCTTACCCCTCCCATTACAAAGGCAAATATTGCTTCACAAACTTTGTTTGAACAAACTTGATTCTACACCTCAAAAGGAAGCTCCATAACAAATATCAAGTCATTGTACCAATTGGTTCATGAGAGGAAGATTTTTTAAATATTTTAGAGCATTTTCTCCCACCCCCCCCCCCCCCACCCCCCTCCCTATGGGGCTGGGCATGTTGAGCTGAACAAAATGCAATACCCCTTCGGGAGCATCACTCACACAAACTTTCACTTGCATTGGCCCAATGGTTTTGGAGAAGACCAAAACATGGTGTTGATGAATGAAGGATGACGGACGGAGAGCAATAAGCATAGCTCAGTTTGATTTTGTCAAGGTGAGCTAAAAAGCATCTGTATCCCATGCCTCCATCCATGCTAATTCCAGTTTCACTAGTCACTACCACTGCTGAAAGCAAATTTAAAGTTCCCAAGCAATGTCAACGTTGATCTCACAGTTGCTAATGGCTAGCCCAATGCAGTGCCCAGTACAGAATTCTCCAACCCGTTTCTGTTTTTGAGCAAAAATCCTTTCTGGATAATATTCCAACTGCATCATCAAGGCATGCCTTCGCCTTCAACGAAGACATGCCCTCACCTTCAACGAAGGCATGCCTTGATGATGCAGTTGGAATATTTTATCAGTTGGGGCTTCAAGATACCTGTATTCGATTTGAAGTTTGATTCAATTCTGAATAATAGACTCAATTCGATTCAAGATTTGATTCGAATAAAAAATATGTGATTTGCAGGGCCCTAAAAATAAGGCAATGTACATAAATGTTCAGCTGCATTTTAGTTCTCCAGTACAAGTAATGTATCATTTATTAGAATTTGGCTGAATTTCACCCTGCACCATTATTCGAACCTATACTTTTATTACATTTTGCTGTCAGCACTTCTGTTTGGGCCTTCACTTTTACTTGGGCCTTCACTTTTATTTGGAACACAAGACCAGAAAATTAAGGTAATGACCCAGGGTCAGAACAGATGTCCTCAAGTAGGAATGTTGATCAGTCGAAGATAAACTAATTAAGGGTTAATCTGTATGATTTGAGTCTTGTCAACTTTCAAATAGCAACAAGATGCAATGCCACCGGTATTCTCCATAAAGTGGCTTACTAAAAAGGGGACAAATTGTTGGGTGTTGAATCCAACATCCACTGACTTAGATATGAAGGTCCAAAGTTGTTATGGAGAGATGGACAAACAGATGGACAAACGGACAGAACCCATTTCTATATCCCCTGCAAACTTTGTATTGACGGGGAATAAAAAGCATTTTTTGTCGCTAGTACCACAAGCCATTACTGCTTGCTTCATTTTTTGTAATTTCTTGTATTTAGATAATAATTGTGAAGTATGTCATTAGGTCTGCATTAATTGTTCTCTGCTTATTATATAGATTAGTGCCAGGAAGGGTGAAAATAAATTGAATGTTTTGATACCATGTTCCTTTTTATAAAGTTAATGAAATCCTATCATGGTCAAAATGGTCCTCAAGATTTTTGTCCAACAGTTTATTACACACCGTAACTGTATTTCTCAAAATCACATGGATTTTAGGGGCATGTGGTAATTTTAACCAGAAAGCTCTAGTGCGATCCAATAAAAAGTACCTTTCGTGTGCACAAGCTCAGTTAGACTGGTACTTTCGATTGCAGCATTTAGTGGAAAATAACCAATGAGAACTATCAGCTATATTTGTCTGTCGGAATTACTTATTCTCATAACAAAATGTTTGATGCACAACTTTGTTAAAAACTATCAATAGTCATCATAGATGCATGATCTCTACCAGGAAAATGAACACTGAAACGCTGACTTTGTTTTCGTTATTGAAAACAGAGGAAAACTTTAATTTGGGGCAAAAAAGTACAACTCGGTTCGATACTGCTGGCTGGCAATGGTACAGAATTTTGTAACATTGTTATCCTCAGTGCTGCGTGCTGCCGACAAGTCGATACGAGGCCTACTGTGTAATCCTATTCGATTCACACTTCAGTAACGAAGCAGCACATTTGCCAACACAAACAAACTTTGAACAGCATCACATTAAGCTGAAGTAGTTCTCAGGAAGCAGGACTAAATCAATCGTGAAAACTGGTTACCGCTAAGTGGAAAGACCGACTGTGACATGCCGACAGTGCCTGCAGCTGTCCAGGCCTGTCATTCTGAGGAGGCGAGTGCTCCAGATCCTTATACTATAAGCTATAGCCCAGCAGAAATTTTGCTGACTAGAGCAAGTAAGTGCCCTCCTCAAGAGCCTGATTATGATGGTTTTGATATGTACTAGCCCACCTGGGTGGGCTTGTGCCCGCCTGAATATAGATCAAGGAGAGCCAGCAACTGCCCTCCTATGATTTTCAAAAAGCCTGGATGTTTGACAGCTGGTACATGCAGTTACAGATTAACTATCAGTAATTCCACCCTTACTAGACGATGCCCCACTCCCTCCCACAGCACACTTGTTGAAGAAAGAAAATAATGTTGAAGAAGGAAAGGACTGATTTCAGAAAAACTCGGTCGATTACATTTGTGGAACCAATGATTTTTTTTACAAGTTTGTTTGTGGGGGTTGGAGCAACGGTTTGTTTGTTTTGTTTTGTTTTTGTTTTGTTTTTTTTTTGGGGGGGGGGGGGGGGGGGGGGTGCCAATGTAGTAATGCTGAAGTATGACTTTTTGTAATTTGTACTGGGGAAAATAAATAAACAGCTGCGCCATGAGCGCATGATACGCCCATTATTACTTACAAGAGGGAACCACACAATATGAGTATACATATGTACTTGTCAGGTTACATATACTTGCCACCAAAAAATCATGAAAATTGCTCAAAGTCCAACATGTGGAAAATTGCCTATATTTTGATGAATAAAGTCCCATAACTCTGGAATGACAAATCGGACAGTGACACAAATCGAAAGGGAGATTCCTTCTAACATATACTTGCAACCAAAAATCATGAAAATTGCTCTTAGCATTTTCAAGTTATTGTTCGACATGTGAAAAATAAAGTCCCATAACTCTGGAATGACTAATCGAGCGGCGACACCAACCGAAAGGGAGCTTCCTTCCATCAACATACACCACCTACCAAAAAATCATGAAAATTTCTTGAAGCGTTCTCGAGTTATCGTACAACGTGTAAAAAATCGACAATTTTCTAAGTAATAAAGTCCTATAACTCTGGAATGACTAATCGAACGGCAACACTAAATGAAAGGGAGCTTCCCTCCATCGATATACACCACCTACCCAAAAATCACGAAAATCTCTCAAAGCATTCTCGAGTTATCGTACAACGTGTAAAAAATCAACAATGTTCTAAGTAATAAAGTCCCATCACTCTGGAATAACTAATCGAACAGTGACACTAAACGAAAGGGAGCTTACCTCCATCGATATACACCACCTACCCCAAAATCACGAAAATCTCTCAAAGCATTCTCGAGTTATCGTACGACGTGTAAAAAATCAACAATTTTCTAAGTAATCAAGATATTATTATTATTATTATTAGGGTTTAACGACACATTAACAGCCAGGGTCATATCATGTCGGTGACAGTATTATGGGTGGAGGAATCTGGAGTACCCGGAGAGAACCACCGAGCAACGACGAGCAGCTGTCAGCTCTCCAACATCGTAACTCTGAACTCTGCTCTAAGTAATCAAGTCCCATAACTGGAATGACTAATCGAACGGCGACACTAAATGAAAGGGAGCTTCCTTCCATCGATATACACCACCTACCCAAAAATCACGAAAATCTCTCAAAGCGTTCTTGAGTTATCGTATGACATATGACCGGACGGACAGACGGACAGCAGTATACCATAATACAACCCGTTTTTTTCAAAACGGGCGTATAAAAATGATACCACCTCCCCACTACTGGATAGTCTTGAGTAGAGTGGGAGTGGGACCATGAAGAGGGGAGGCATGGTAAGTACATGTGGTCTGATGCAACATATTGTCAATTTTATGAGACAAGTTCCATGAAAAATAATTATTACGATATTTGAAACATAGACAGTATGAATATATTTTTCAAACACAGATTGAAGTGTATTTTTAAATGACTAATTAAGAATTTTGGCTAGTAATTCTGCCTTGTACAAGAATATTATTTTGCTTTAACTCTCAGCATCAAAACTTAAATCGAATGTCACCTGTATGAATTAGCTACATGGGTGTAAGAGATAGGGTGGGGTGGGGGTGGGGGTGGGGTGCGAGTGCTGCATTTTCATCCCCTGCACCACCAATCAGCTAATTTCGCATTTTTCATGGCAAGGGATTGGTATTTTCAGAACAAATTGTTCAGAGGGAGGGGTATTTTTTTAATTTTGGCAAATATCGGGGCAGTGGGCTGAGCATTTTCACTAGGGCAAATCTGAGATAAGGACCTGCATTTTGATTTTGAAACTAAAATTCAGTGCAGTTTGATTGGTCAGTCCCTATCCCCAAGAAAATGTGCTCCAAAAGCCTATCATTAGCCATATTCTATCAGTCCTCTTTAAAACTACTTACTAAATGCAAATTCAAAATATTTCCAAATTTAAGATTGACAAGATATAGGACCAGACACATGAAAAATTATTTTTGTTTTGAACTAAATACAAAGACAAAAATGTTGATAGAACCGTTCAGATAACTAGTTGGTAAAGTACCGTTGTACAAAATAATGAAAATATTAATTGAAAATATTAATCTTTAAAAATATTATCAACAAATATAAGTGGTAAAAACAACCCCACCCTCTTTATTTCTTTTCCAGGTTGTCACAAAAACTTTTGGATTCTCATTTCGATCGCTTTTGAGAAAATGCTGTCTGGTTAGTGATGGGTGGGGGTAGGGCTGGGCAATATGGAAATCTGAATACCGGTAACGATATCAGAAAAAATATCGTGATATACCGGTATATCGTGCAGCAGTGTGTGAAACACATATTAAATGCAAGGGATATCATGAATAAAAAAGATATTTTTGGAGCAAAAGATAGAAGTATCACTTACTGCTCTGGGAAAATAAGTGATTTGAATAGAAGACCATAATAATCCATTTCTACAAAGTTACTGAACCTATTGTTTAATACGAAAATAAGCCATAAAATTATCATGGGTTTACTGGCTTTCATCTGAATCTGGGATACAAGTAAATAAGTCTTTGTAAATTTAATTCCTGTAAAAACATGGTCAGCCTCTCTTGAATGATAAGCGTTTAATTACTGAGCCAGTCAATTGTCACATTGTGTTAATTGCGTATGTGTGGCTTCATGAAAACAGTGGCAAACAAAACTTTTTTATCAAAACAACGGGTGTCCAGTTGATGGAATTCCGAGGGCCTGGTTTCACAAAGAACCAGCAGTAGCCCCTCCCTTTCTCCTATCTTCCAGCAGTGAACTTCCTCAGGTGACAATGTCAAATGTCATCTGTCACATGTCAGGCCAGTCGGTCTGTTGATATTAAGCACGCCTCCAAGGCGTGATCACCCTTCACTTTCATGATAGTCTGCAGGTGTCAATCACCAGCCGACAATGTTTTCTCCCAGTGATGGCATCACACCTCTGTCATATTTGACAAAAATTGTTGCACATTTCGCAATTGTGAATATGTGTGATTTGAAACATTTTTGTGTCAGATTGCTGACAAGGAATTATAAGTATGGCTTGCTGATTACAGTTCAAACAAATGCTACGAACAGCAGGTGACCGTGTTTTTACAGCGTGACAGTCGGGTGTGTTTTCTGTGTAACAACAAACTATTTGTGTGATGTATGCTACTTTAATTATTCACTAATTAAAAATAATCAAACAAATTTAGCAAACAAGTATTAAATTTTTATTTCATAATTTCTCCATGAATGCTTGCATGTCGGTGATGATAAACGAGATAGAACGTTACTCTCGTCATCTCTCGGTGTTTATCATTTGTTCACGAAATGAGGAAAGATAAACTTCCTGTATTTTCAAAGCAACTTTCTGTGCGATTTTACGAAAAAACACATGTTGAAATTTTATTATAATGTGACCCAAACCAATATTGTTACAGACAATATACCGGTATTGTAAAAAAATAGACGATATTTAACCGGTACCGATTTCAATACCGGTATTTACCGGTATATCGAAATATCGCCCAGCCCTAGGTGGGGGTAGGGAGGTTGTAAAGCCTAAAGGCGTATAAACTTGTGGAGACAACAAGAGACATGACATTTTCTTGCAGTTATCATACAATTTGTTTCTCACTTTGTATGTAGCATAGGCTACCTAAAGCCTTTATTATAATTGCAGTCCAATTCTAACAAAGGTTATCAAGATTTGAGGTAAAATAAACCTAAGGATAAATTTCAAGTCAGAAACCTTGTGTTGAAAAATAGTGTCAACTTACCAAGGCCTAGAATGGAATCACAAACTGTCCCACTTACTCTAAACGATCGAATGGATGCCCCTGGAAGGTTAATTATTGCACAAAAATATCTTTCTCGTCCGGTGTGTAATTTTGTTACAGTGGCAAACAGAAATAAACTGTCCACACGCGATAGCCTAATGCACAGTCAGTAAACCAGAGTTTTACATTAGTTTCAGTTTAAAAAGTATGAAAGTTTGCACCATATTTAATTTAAAATCCTTGCACATTTTCCATTATTCAGGTATAATGATACCTGTACACACACTTTTCAAAACACATTTCAGAGTTGATAATTTCTGATGTCTGGTGTTGAACGCAATCTTTGAGTTTGGAGTGTTCGGACCGACAATTTTGGGTGAATAAAATGAATCAACAGTGTTCTACAGGTGGCAAGGTCGAAGAATCAAGACTGGGTTCTCTGGCAAAATTGTCCATTTCTCAGTAAAATCCTTTCAACCTTTCAAATTGTCAACTATTTAATTCAATTAGTGATTAATTACAGTGAATTCTTTTTCGGGGTTGGATGTGTAATAAATACAGAACCACACTTATGTTTGAATGGGTTAACGATTATTGGGGGAGCGTGGTGGCTCAGTAGGTAGAGGTGCAGGCTGCAAGCAGAGAGGTCCTCCGTTCGAATCCCACCTGCGGCAACCACGTTGTGTCCTTGGGCAAGACACTTCATCTCCATTGCCTGTGTGGGGGCACAGTGGTGTTGTGTACTAAGGTGTACTGCACGTCGATGGTGCACTTGTCTTCAACCAATGCTAACCCTGCTTGTATTTTCTAAGAACTGTTAATTGAGAAACTCTCGAGTATTCATTTATAATGTATTTTATGTGTGTCAATGAAAATGGAGAGTGGGAGGGACAGGATCCAGTATAATGATGGAGGCTGGTTGATTACCTTCACACAAAGAAGCTTTTGAAGTGGAGGGCTGAATTCTAAAGCTTTATATGATTCCTTGAGTGCAACCTGGAAATATCCAATTGAATGAGCACCAGTGTATTTTTGTATTCCAATGATAAAAATTGTGAGTTTATCTGGTAGAGTGCTGGATGCCCATATCTGGGCTTTATTCTAAAGTACAGGTACCATAACTTTAAGGCTTCATACTCAATGGATGTGCTTCAATTAGCATCGAAGGGAAATTATTTCGTCTGTAAGAATTCATTTTGTTGCAATTTATGAGAGAGTGCCAACAGGCAATCTCGCATAAACTGCAACAAGGCAAAGACTTGTGAACAAACTTTGATGACCAAAAATATTTTAGCACTCTACCAGTTAACAGGAGTAATGAATTAACAGGGATGTCATCACTTTCCCACATTTAATAGATAATCTGAGCATTTATTCAATTTGGAGCTCCCATCAAACAAGATAACTGCTCAATAGATTAATGTCTGTGTTGGATCTACTGAAGCCAAATAGTGCTATAAACAAAGGGAATTCGGTGACTGTCGGGGTAATTTCTCAACAGATCCCAATAGTATTTATTCAATAAACAAGAGTTTACTCTATAACCCATCTGTAATTAACAGGTCAAATTGGTACAGAAGGTATGCTAAACTGTTTTGGGTTTGGAAGTTATATATTCAACTGTCAAGGTTATTCAATTAACAGATATAGAATTAAGCAGGCTCCGCTGTAATGAATATCAAGCAACTCCAACAAGATTTAGCACAGATGTTTCTTCATGAGTGGGAGAAAAATGGGGGCTCTCCGAGCTAGACAGGTATTGGCACCTCTGCGCATTTCCGTGCGGGAATGAGCAGAAGTGTCTACCTGGGGCCAAGAGCTAATGTGTATCCCAGTTCCTTAGCTGCGCGCAGATATGCGACTCTGAATGTACACCCGCTACTGTGCTCTATGGGCACAGAGTGGTGGCAGATACAGAGTCATGTAGCTGAGCTAGATGCAGCGGTCGACTGAATGGGGGAGAACTGTGGAACACAAGGCCCGAGCACCCAGTTTTCGGTGATCCTCTGGTGGCAGAAACAGGGTGGAGGATGGGGAGGAGGTGGAAAGATTTGCAGCTGAGAATGAAACAAAAGGCAGAGCGGATTAACAAAGAGAATGGACATGTGATGCAAAGTGGGAAGCTGATTGGCTGAGTACCTGTGTGTTTCTTGCTAAAAGCGGGGTGCAAAATTCAGGTTAAATATAGCTGCGGAGATTACTGTGATATGGGGAAAGATGACAAAAACGGGGACTCTGGCGATGGGGGTTCAGAATGGGGTGAAGGTCCTAGCTGTTGCTTCTGTGAAGCGTAAACTGTCGGAAAGGCAATGTCACAGACGTTTCCTTCTAATTTAGGCTAACACAGAAACAACGAGCGAAGATAGTGCATGATATTTATTATAATCTATAATAGATGCAGGTTGCTGCTGCTGACATGATGGCTCATACACGAACAAGCCGAGTGAAATGAAATGAGCATTTACATATGTACACAGTCACGGTGCTCGCTGAAGCTGGCACAAGTTAAAAGGTATGCAGAGTGGGAGAAAAATGGGGGCTCTCCGAGCTAGACAGGTATTGGCACCTCTGCACATTTCCGTGCGGGAATGAGCAGAAGTGTCTACCTGGGGCCAAGAGCTAATGTGTTTCCCAGTTCCTTAGCTGCACGCAGATACGCAACTCTGAATGTACACCCGCTACTGTGCTCAATGGGTGCAGAGTGGTGGCAGATACAGAGTCATCTAGCTGAGCTAGATGCAGCGGTCGACTGAATGGGGGAGAACTGTGGAACACAAGGCCCAAACGAAGCTGAAGCCACTGAGAGCCCCCATGAAGTCGGGAAGAGAGCCACAGAAGGTCACAGAGGGCACATGGTCAAGAGAGGGGCGGGAGAGAAGAGGTAGTCTGACGCAGGTCAGAAGCGCAAAGCGAGGGCGGCCTGAGTCACAGACTGGTGCTAGCCAGTAGCTCTTGTGACAAACAAAGGGCAAGGCAGCTATTGGAGGATGGCCGACGCACGTCGGCAGCCCAAAAACATGCAAAGCAACCCAGTGAAGCGGTGAAATGGGAAGTGCAGGAGATGACGGAGGTGGTCCGTGATAGAGGGAGGTCATGAAGCGAGGGTGGAAGGCAGGTGAAAGGAAGCTGGCGCGGGTAATAGTTGGACCGTATGGCACAAGGCGAGGAGAGAGAACTTAAGTGCGGCATAGGGTGAGGTGCACTTGCTGGAGGGTGGTGTCGGGAGTAGAAATATAGAGTGTATGAGTCGGAGGCCCAGCGACCCAGCGTTTTGATAAGATGGTCTTCCAACCGGGCCTGACAGGCAGAGGTGGCGGCCCCTGCCCGCAGACTGTGACCGGAATAGTGGTGGGCAGGGATACCCAAATGGCGGAGAAGGAATTTGAGTTTAGAAAGAAAAAAGGAGCGGGTGAGCGGCTTGTTGTGATCGACGGCGAAGCGTGGGTGGTGAGGAAGGGCCCCTGCCTGGAGACGGGTCCGAAAGGAACTGCGTGAGAAACGTGACTGGGCAAGTAGCGTGACTGGTGGTGAACAAGCAGATGGTCACCCCTAGACGGAAGGGGTCAGTCTTGGACGCTTTCAGGCGAAGGAAAGCGACGAAGTGGGTAGCGTCAAAGGAAAGGTCGGCAACACACACGTGACGCGAGGCATCGAAAGACAGAGTGGGGGTAGTGATTCACTGCAGCGCAGGAAACCAAGGAATGCAGTGACAAGCACGGTTGACATAAGGAAATTGGTGTACACAGAGAAAGGCCCTGGGTTAAGAAGCGCGACAAGAGAAGACAAAAGGTCGAAAGTAATAGGCAAACGCATACGACAAGGAGAAGGATGAAGTTTTTTGATTGCTTTCAGGGTGGGCTGCAGACGGGGCCAAGGCAAGCCGAGCGGAGAAGCGAGAGGGTCAGGGAGACCGTGGAGCAAATAAAAGTGTCGAATGCCCGCAAGGTACATTTTGAGGGCTGAGAAGTAGAGATGCAGCTCGCTGTGGGCATAGGCAATGAAAAGTAGGAGCAAATTTTCCGATACGACCGGGAGACGGTGCAATGGGGAAATGGTGGCACAGCTGAGCAGGAGGAAGGTGTGAAAACATGAGAAGCCAACGAGGTAAGTCTGTGAGGTTGAATCGATGATAGAATGGCTCCACAAAGACTGGAGAACATCTGTTAGTCCATGAAGACTGCTGAGGCTGGAGGACATCGGTGTGGAGTGGCGTCTGCTTCTGGAGCCCAACGTCGAAAGTCCTAAAATCGAGAGAGAGAGTTGGCGATAAGCAGAGAAAGAGAAGTTATGAATGAGGGCAGAGAAGGTGAGCCGACGCATGAGGGCGGGAACAGGGGAACGGCCCTTGCGAATTATGTGCACGGTAGCTTCATTGTCGCAGGAGAAAATGATGCGTTTTTTGGATCAGAGGGGGTCCCAGAGCAGTGCAGCGACCATGATAGGATAGAGTTCCAAGAGAGCCATGGAAGGTGCGCGAGTATCGGGTGAGTGAACTGCAGGGGGCCAAGAGCCTTGAAACCAGTGACCTTGAAAGAACCCTCCAAAACCGCAGGTAGAGCTGGCATCAGTGAACAGATCGAGGTCGTCGGCCTGGGTGTGGAAGGGCTCCAAAAAAAGAGAAATACCATTCCATTCGGAAAGGAAGCGGTGCCACATGTGGAGGTTGCGGTGGCAGGCCGTAGAAAGCGAAACGTGGTGCCACAACTCGGACACGGATCTAGAGAGAGCAATGAGGTCAGCCAGGAAGGAGCGACCCGGCACGACGACGCAACAAGCGAAGCTCAGATAGCCAAGAAGACTAAGGAGCTGGCGTTTGGTGGCGGTGCATTTGGTAAGAAATGAGGCAACAGTGTCCGTGATGCAGAGGCGCTTGTCGTTGGGAAGGTGCATTTCCATTTTTGTGGTGTCCAGAATAATAACCAAGTATCGCAGAGTGTGAGTTGGACCTTCCATTTTTTTCCCCAGAGAGAGGGATGGAGAGCGAGTGGAAAACGTGCAGAAAGGAGCAGCAGGTTTGCGTCGGGATCAGCAGAAGGGGGGCTGATGGAGAGAAAGTCGTCGAGGAGATGGAGGACATGCGGGAGGGAGAACAGGTGAGTGGCGATCCAGCAAATAGCTTCAGAAAGTTGATCGAAGATTTTTGGGCTGGACCGGTAACCAAAGGCTAGGCGGCAGTGAAAATAATACTGGTTGTCCCATTTGATGCCGTAAAAGGACCAAAGGTCGGGATGGATGGGGAGGAGCTTGAAGGCAGTTTGGATGTCGGCCTTATACAGCCAACAGTTGGGACCCAAGTCTTGGATGATGCGAACCGCGTGGTCGATGATGACGTAGGAGAGAGAGTAGTCGTCCTTGTCGATGAGAGAATTGATAGAGGGGTGGTGAGAAGAGCTGTGAGGTGCAGATAAGTTGACGATGAGGCACTTTTTGTTCAAAAATTTACGGGTGGCGATGGCCAGGGGGCTGATGCGGTACATGGGGAAAGGCGGAATGGAGAAGGGCCCGAGAAAAAATCCATCGGCCAGCTCCTGATGCAGTACATGAGTAACAGTGGTGGGGTCAGAGGTGGCAGAGCGAAGGTTTTTGATTTCGAGCGTTGTGGTGGTGGGGGGGAGTTGAAATGCCGGTGTGAAAGCCACTAGTGAGGCCCTGCAGCAGGAACGTGACAGGGCAGGGACAGGGCGGTGAGCGAGAGCAAGTTGAAGGTTGGAAACATGGATCGGTGTGGTTGATGTGAGGCCTGTATGAGGACAGGGCGAGACTAGTGCAAGTCATTTCCGAGGAAGACAAGGGGGAGCAGTAGAGGTAGCGGCCTTGGGACACAGAGCCCGAGGGTGTGGCTGGTTACAGGTGATGAACACATGTTTTTGAATATGCAGGAGAGGCCGAAGCTGCAGCCGAGGAGAGAGTTGAATTTCAGGCAGGGTTCGGCGGAGGTCGAGAACTGCGGCTTTTTGTCAGAAGGGAAATCGGCCGAGGATGGGGCCCATGACTGAAAAACGGGCTTCTTGTCCGTGGAGAGTGGGCAGAACTTAGCAACGTGATCCGAGCCGTGACAAGTGAAGCATGTTTGAGTGCGCTGACCTGCGAGGACGGAACATAAGAGCATCAAATCACGGGCGGACCAATCAACCTTTCTGCCACGTGGAATCCGGGCGGCAGCTTGCGCAGAAAAAGCGAGGTGATAAAGATAGAAGGAGTTGCCATAGAGCGCGGCTATGTTGAGAATGTCAGCCTGATATGCATCGAGTTCGGCCCGGCGCAGAGGGTAAACCTCGCATATGATGTTCTTGTATTTCCCGAAGGCACGAATTAATTCGGGTAAAGTGAGCATTTTTGAAAGGCGAGGGTCATGTTTTAGTGCATCAGAAGATTTAGACGAAGCAACAAGGGGAGGCATGAGAAGCCTAGTCAAGTTGACGTCTTTGCCTGAGAGAATGTCCTGACGAAGGCTGGGGCTGATACTGGCATCGATAGCTGGAAGTGCAGAGAGCGCAGTGCCTGGCGATTGCATGAGGTGCTGAAGTGAAGCGGAAATAGGATTACCTGGTTGAATGATGTCTGGTGGGTTATCAGGCATGTGTGGTGACATGAGCTGTGCAGGTGGAGCAGGAGGAAGTGATGATGGTTGAACTGCGGAAGCGATGGCGGAGTGTGGTTTGCATGGAAGTGATTTGATTCTGCTGGAATTGAATTTGTTCGCTGAGATTAAGTAGAGTTGATGAACTAACTGAGTCAAATTGAGGTGGAGAAAGAAGATGCGAATGTGCAACTGAATTGTCTATGTGATGGCTGGAATTGTCTCTGAAGGAAGAAGCATGAAATAAAGGTGGAGGATGGGAATGTTCTGAGTTTGTCCGGTGCAGGCCTGGGGAACCTTGTCTGTGAATGTCTTGGTGACAACTGGGATGAGGAGGCACAACACTGGGATTGTCTCTTCCAAGGAATGGTGGAATTGGTGCAGATGTAGCAGTACATGTAAGTGCAGAGGGAGCTCTGTTGAGTGTTGCTGAATGGGGAAGCACACAAGAAGTGTCACTCGCCTGAGGATGGTTGGATTGGTCCTGATTCCGAGGCTGTTCAGTTCAGATCTAAGGCAGAGAGCAGTCCAATTTTTTGGGTTGTCTGGCATCCATAAAGCGGAGCGGTGCTGGGGCCGAGTTGCCTGGGTCGCGTAAGAGGGGAGCACATTAACAGTCCGCGAAGAGGATGAAACGGACAGGTCTGTAGGTCGCGCCAATGAAGTTTGAATATCTGTATTCCGATCACCGGAAGTGGATTGTGAATTGTCAATGCCCTGTGAAACTTTTCGACGCGGCAGAGGTCCCCGACAGGGGGTGGATGGCGAATGTGAAAACACTCGAGAACGGGTTGATGTCCGTGCACTGGACTGTCCTGTGTGTGGAGGCACTGAATGGCTGCGAGACGACGAGGCCAAAACAACAGCTGGTGAAAATTCCTGTGGTGGACAATTTCCGCCCGCTGACAATGACGTCGATTTCGATTGAGAAGTTGCCATGATGTTGTCATTGATGAATAAGGTAAACAAAGTCGATGAACATGAAATGAATATGATGATGAAAAGAAGGAAAAGTGCCGAGGAAGCGGTGATGTGACTAAAAGTTAGTGGAACTGGCAGAAATAACAAGCACAGAAACACAGCGTATCACAGTCCAAGGCTCTGCTGAGATGAGGATGCGTGTCTGAAATCATGAGCGTAAATAGCAAAGAAATTCCTCTGCAGGCATGATGTATGAATACGGAATGTCGAAAAAAAACTTTCACAACTTCGATTAAAAGTTCTCTGGCGGGACGTTGAATGTTAGCGTCCATACTGAATGAAGATGGCACTGATAAAGCAAAGGGTTATGATGACATGCGAGTGATGAAACAATTAAAATAAAAGGATAATCATGAAAAAGATTTGCAGCTGAGAATGAAACAAAAGGCAGAGCAGATAAACAAAGAGAATGGACATGTGACGCAAAGTGGGAAGTTGATTGGTTGACTACCTGTGTGTTTCTTGCTAAGAGCGGGGTACAAAATTCAGGTTAAATATAGCTGCTGAGATTACTGTGATATGCTGAAAGAGGACAAAAAAGGGGGCTCTGACGATGGGGGTTCAGGATGGGGTGATGGTCCTAGCTGTTGCTTCTGTGAAGCGTAAACTGTCGGAAATGCAGTGTCACAGACATTTCCTTCTAATTCATGCAAATACAAAAATTTATTTACATGTAGATGAACATAACGTGATACCTGCTGCAAAGACACAGCTGAAATAAAACTGTTAGGCATAAAAAAGTAAAAAATGATCCTTTTGGCTGCCACATGCTCTCTTTTTATAACCATTACATATTTAAAAAAATAGAATTCAAATGGTTTAGGTCTGATATTTTACCCAAGTTAATAAAATTGATAAATTTATCCCCTGAGTGCAACAAGGCTTTGCAATGCTTTAGCACTGCAAAGCTTTCTTGCACTCAAGGAATAAATTACCCCCACCAACCATGCTTTTGAGTAGATTATGAGGCCTAAACCATAAAACAAACCAAGAACATAAACTTCTGAAAAATGAAATAAATGAAAGTGTCAATGACACTGTAGCTCAACTTGTTTAAGACATGTACATGAAAAGTATGTGACACAGCAATGACAAACATCTAGGTAATGACCTGATAACAAAGGTACATGTAAAGTATTGTAACGGTCTGTACATAAATGCTGACCGTAGCCTGTAACAAATATATAGGCAAAGTACTGTAAAGGTGGGGTGACAGTTAGATGCTAAACTAGAAAAGAAATCTTTGAGTCCCAGAGTGGGTCTGACTGAACCCAAAAATATTTGTTCTCATAGCACAGTGATAACAAAGGCACCCAAAAACACTCGTTCCTGTCACAAGGTGATAACAAAGGCACCCCAAGAAGTTTCGTGAAGATCGGTTCATAAATACAGACTCTAGTCCAAGCCGTATTGACATGTGCACTTACTATCTATAAGTAGCACTGAACAAATCCAAGTTCATCTAATTTGCATAATTTCTGCTCGAGAAAAAAACCTGTATTATATGTGATATATTCCATGTTACTAAACATTCATACAAAAATTTATTCAAATCGGAACTTTCATACAGAAGTTCTGTATAAAAAACTGATTGCACTAATTTTGGTACAAAATGGCCACTGGCAGCCATCTTGAATTTCGGACCGTACCCCAAAACACTTGTTGTCGTCCCAAGGTGATAACAAAGGTACCCAAGAAGTTTCGTGAAGATCGGTTCATAAATACAGCCTCCAGCCCTAGCCGTATTGACATGTGCACTTACAGTGTATAAGTAGCACTGAATAAATCAAAGTTCATCTAATTTGCATAATTTCTGCACGAGAAAAAAACCTGTATTATATGCGATGTATTACATGTTACTAAACATTCAAACAAAAATTTATTCAAATCAAAACTTTCATACAGAAGTTCTTTACAAAAAACTGATTGTACTAACTAAAGTACAAAATGGCTGCTGGTGTCCATCTTGAATTTTGGACCGCAACCAAAACCACTTGTTCTCGTTCCATGGTGATAACAAAGGTACTCAAGAAGTTTCGTGAAGATCGGTTCATTAAAGCCGTATCGGCATTTGCATTTACAGTGAATGTAACACTTAATAGATCAAAGTTAGTCTAATTTGCATAATTTACTCATGAGAAAAAAAACGTATTGCATGTGATGTATCCCATGGTACTAAACATTCACACAAAAAATTATTCAAATCAGAGCTTTCATATGGAAGTTCTGTGCAAAAGTCTGATTGCACCTAAATTTGTACAAAATGGCTGCCAGCGGCCATCTTGAACTTTGGACCGGACCCCAAAACACTTGTTCTCGACCCACAGTGATAACAAAGGTACCCAAGAAGTTTCGTAAAGATCGGATCATAAAAACCGCCTCCAGCCCGAACCGTGTTGATGGCACAACGGACGGACAGACGCATGGTGGGCCATGACAATACCTCAAATTTGGACTTGTCAAAGTTGAGCTAAAAACTGCCCGTCCACATGTAATTTTACAAAATGAAGGTGTCAATGACACTGTAGCTTAACTTGTGTGTTGTGTTTGATGAAAAGGATAATGTTCAATGTTTATGAAAGGATAATGAAATAAGACAAAAATTGTGATAGTTGGGAATATGTTCATTTCTGTTCCCTGTATGCTATGTTTATGATAAAAATAATATGAGGTGTACACTGTACTAAAGAGCTGAGGGGTGGGTTAATATGTCCTCACAGTTAATGTATGTGGCCCTCACAGTTAACGTATATCAACAAAAGTTACCAAGTTACAGTGAAATTATTCCAAAACGAGTCATCCTATCAAGTTACAATAAAATCCCTTCATAAATATGGCCTGTAGACTGTGCTACAGGTTTTCGGGCTTCGGGCCCCTGTAGCCGTCAGTTTCCCAATTGCATCCAAAGGGGACGTTCTCATCTAGACATTACATGAAGTCAACCTACCAAGTTACAATGAAATTCCTTAATAAATATGACCTGTAGACTGTGCTAAAGGTTTTTGGGCTTTGGGCTCTGGCAGCCATCATGGTGGTTGAATGATCGCAACCAAAAGGGGACATTCTCATCTGGGCATCATCTGGAGTGATCCTACAAAGTTACAATGAAATCCCTTCATAAATATGACCTGTAGACTGTGCTCAAGGTTTTTGGGCTTTGGGCCCCTGAAGCCGTCACAGTTGACCAATCACGACCAAAAGGGGATGTCAACATCTAGGCATTATATGGAGTCAAACTTATGGGTTACAATGAAGTCCTTCCAAAAATATGACCAATAGACTATGCTAAAGGTTTTGGGGTTTTGGGTTCGGGCAGCCATCAAGGTTGAATGATCGTGACCAAAAGGGGACATTCTCATCTAGACATTATTTAGAGTCATCCTACCAAGGTTCAATGAAATCCCTTCATAAATATCACCTGTAGACTGTGCTAAAGATTTTCGGGCTTTGGGCCCCTGTAGCCAACACAGTTGCCTAATGGTGTCCATAAGGGGCTGTTCTCATCTAGACATTACATGAAGTCAACCTACCAAGTTACAATGAAATCCCTTCATAAATATGATCTGAAGACTGTGCTAAAGGTTTTCGGGCTTTAAACTTGGGCAGCCATCATGGCTGAATGATCGCAACCAAAAGGGGACATTCTCATCTGGACATCATCTGGAGTGATCCTATGAAGTTACAATGAAATCCCTTCATAAATATGTCCTGTAGACTGTGCTCAAGATTTTCAGGCTTCAGGCACCTGTAGCCATCACAGATGACCAACCACGACCAAAAGGGGATGTTATCATCCAGGCATTATATGGAGTCAACCTAACAAGTTACAATGAAATCCTTCCATAAATACGACCTACAGACATGCTAAAGGTTTTTGGGCTCGGGCAGCCATCAAGGCTGAATGATCGTGACCAAAAGGGGACGTTCTCATCTGGACACTAGTTGGAGTCAACCTACCAAGCTACAATGAAATCCCTTCAAAATTATGACCTGTAGACTGTTCTAAAGGTTTTCAGGCTTTGGGTCCCTGAAACCATCACAGTTGCTCAATCGTGTCCAAAAGGGGACATTCTCATCTAGACATTATATGAAGTCAACCTACCAAGTTGCAATGAAATCCCTTCATAAACATGACCTGTAGACTGTGCTAAAGGTTTTCGGACTTCGGGCTTGGGCAGCCATCATGGTTGAATGATCGCAACCAAAGGGGACAATCTCATCTGGGCATCATCTAGAGTGATCCTGCGAAGTTACAATGAAATCCCTTCATAAATATGACCTGTAGACTGTGCTCAAGGTTTTCGGGCTTTGGGTACCTGTAGCCATCACAGTTGACCAATCACGACCAAAAATGGATGTCATCATCTAGGCATTATATGGAGTCAACCTAACAGGTTACAATGAAATCCTTCTATAAATATAACCTTTTACCTATGCTAAAGGTTTTTGGGCTTGGGCATCCATTAAGGCTGAATGATCGCGATCAAAATGGGGCGTTCTCATCTAGACATTATTTGGAGTCATCCTACCAAGTTACAATGAAATCCCCTCATAAATTTGACCTGTAGACCGTGCTAAAGGTTTTCGGGCTTTGGGCACCTTTAGCCGTCACAGTTGCCCAATCATGTCCAAAAGGGGACATTCTCATCTAGACATTATATGAAGTTAACCTACCAAGTTACAATGAAATCCCTTCATAAATATGACCTGTAGACTGCGCTAAAGGTTTTCGGGCTCGGGCAGCCATCATAGCTGAATGATCACAACCATAGGGGGCAATCTTATCTGGGCATCATCTGGAGTGATCCTTAGAAGTTACAATGAAATCCCTTCATAAATGTGACCTGTAGACTGTGCTCAAGATTTTCGGGCTTCGGGAACTTGTAGCTATCACAACTGACCAATCACGACCAAAAGGGGATGTCATCATCTAGGCATTATATGGAGTCAACCTTACAGGTTACAATGAAATCCTTCCATAAATATGACCTTTTGCCTATGCTAAAGGTTTTTGGGTTCGGGCACCCATCAAGGCTGCATGATCGCAATCAAAATGGGACGTTCTCATCTAGACATTATTTGGAGTCATCCTACCAAGTTACAATGAAATCCCTTCATAAATATGACCTCTAGACTGTGCTAAAGGTTTTGTTTTCGGGCCCCTGTAGCCGTCACAGTTGCCCAATCATGTCCAAAAGGGGACTTTCTCATCTAGACATTATATAAAGTCAACCCACCAAGCTACAATGAAATTCCTCAATAAATATGACCTGTAGACTGTGCTAAAGGTTTTCGGGTTTTGGGCTCAGACCATCGTCACAGTTGGCAGATCATGCCCAAGTGGGGAAATTCTCATCTAGACATCATAAGGAGTCATCCTACCAAGTTACAATGAAATCCCTCCACATTAAACATGACCAGCAGACTGTGCTAAAAGTTTTTGGGTTTCGGGCTTGGGCAGCCATCACAGTTGATAGATCATGCCCAAAAGGGGATGTTCTCATCTAGGCATTATACAGAGGCATCCTACCAAGTTACAATGAAATCCCTTCATAAATACGACCTGTAGACTGTGCTAATGGTTTTCGGGTTTTGGGCTCGGGCAGCCATACCAGTTGCCCGATCGCAACCAAAAGGGTCGTTCTCATCTAGACATGACCCCAAACCTGCATATGAAATTTCGTGACGCTGATATCAGACAAGAACTGCGGGGTGTAGCCCGTGCTGAAGGAAAATGTGAACAGACGTCACAGACTAACAGACTCACAGACTAAGAGACTTCCGCACGCGTGATGGCAATAGCTTATCTTGACTATGTCAAGTTAAGCTAAAAATGGCCTGAGAAACAAAAGATCAACTTTGTGGGACCTTAATGAAATTTTATTGATGAAAATCTCTGCCAATATATTTATTTGTAAAGAAACAATTGTATTGAAAAATATGTCACTGTTCAATGGTATCTACACTGATTATGAGAAATGCAATCCAGCTAATCCTACATCTTTTATTGTCAGCACTTCCAAGGTGATTTGCTAACAATGTCCAGGATGTCAATAATCAACTACATGACAACTTCACACACTAATTATGAGAAGAAATAATATGTACCTGTAACATAACACTAACGTACCGTTTCAAGTGACTAATCCATATTTGTTCAATAAAATCTCACTTTCTGAAAAAGGAATATGCGTCTATTTTTTGACTCACTGATTGTACAATCTCATTGTTCATAATTCTCATTAAGAGTGGCCAGAAACTTAACATCTTTATGAATCATTTATAAATTGTTTAATGAAATTTACTTTTAATCTTTTCCCAAGCAAATCTGTAAAAACCACAAAATGTGGATTGATCTCAGTGAGCAAGTTTCAATGAGGGGTCAAAAGCTAGGTTCTGGAGGCAAAAATTAAAGAAATTGGAAATATAAAATAATTTCTATATTTATCATACCTATCACTGGCCCAGATATTCCTCAACTCAAAGAATCAGCACAAACACTTAATTCTGAACTGTCCAAAATTAAGCCAAATAACAAACTAGAGTGATGTCACGCATGCAACCCAACTGTCCCAGCAATGGCAATGCTTAGATGCAAAATAGTCGGAGACATTTTTTTGTTAACAGTTTACCTAACGAATCTGCCATATCTGCACGCGTGATATACAAAATTTGCTATTCAAATTTTATTTTTTCATTTCTCTACTTCAAAACATATCTCATGACCTATTAATGGAACAAACTTGATTAGCTTGTTCCAATAAGGAGTAATAAGCCATGGTTAGAAGTAAATAAAAAATGAAAAAATCTGATGTTTCAGAAAAATAATTTGTACTGTTGGCTTCAACTTGTGTTTGGTAAAGGATTAAAGATGCAGTACATAAACCAATGTTGGGCTATATGAGTCAATTTTCTTTTTTGCATGTAATAACTCACAATCCTTCAAAATACATTTGGGGAATAATTGCCTAAGTGACACGTTTGTTTGTGTGTGTGGGGGGGGGGGGGGGGGGCATGGGGGGCAGGACAGGGGGGCAGGAGTTGTGGAACCTATATTGAAACCTGGCCTGTATTACTAGCTGGAATATACACATATCAACTTTGGTTGAAATCAGATAATCCAAACTGGAGTTATCAGTCGGAAACCAATTGTTTACAAACAGATGGATGGACCGACAGTCAGGCTAAAAATGCATTTTGTACCAAAGAAAAAATATTGCATGAGTGGCCCTTGGTGAGGAGGAGGTTGAGTGAGGGGTGGGGTGGGGGAGAGTGAGGGTGTGTTAGGGGAGTAAATTTTTTTCCACATGTGGTCAGTCTAAATCCTTCAGAATGCATTTTGAGTAGAGAAAAAAAAATACCTAACTGGCATCATGGGGGTGGGGGTGGTGGTGTTTGTCTGGGTTTTTAACCAAAACTGTAAAAAAAGCATTTTTGACAAAAGAAAAAAAGTGGCTAATTGCCCGAAATTAAAATTACAAATATTATTTCCTTCTATACTTACCAAAGTAACGTAAGTGCCTATCCTCTCTTCATAATTTCTATTGAAAATGAGCAGAATTTTTTATAGTCCTTGAAGAAAACAAGACTAAAGGAAAGTGTCAATGACACTGTAGCTCAACTTGACAAACTTGAACTTGTTAAGTTATAAATGAAATGGCAAAATTGAAGATCATTGATACCAATGTTATTTGATGAAATTTAAGCATAACAGCATTGTGTGTGCACAATGTCAGAGTAATACATGCATTTTTAAATGTAAACTTAAGATTGGCTAAAGGAAGAATGTTGATACACCTCTGCAGTATGTTCAGAGGTTATTGTAAATGGCAACGTTTTTTCACAAAGATGAATGCTAATCAACAGACCTTTATAAAAGGTCTTGCCTAATGAACACACCAAGTTCAAAAACAATCCTATGATAAATGTGGCCTGTAGGCCATGTCAAAGAATGTTGATGCACAAATGCAATAAATTCAAAGATTGTTGCTAACAGCAAGTTTTTGATGGAAAAGAAAAGAAAATCAATAGCTTCTATCTCCTGTCACCCTGCATAATAATATAACACTTTGGCCAGCCGCTGATTTGTCGCGGTTCTCGGACGAGAAGGCCATGGTTACCCCTGTACTCCCAACTGCCTCCCTACTCCCACGCTTCTCCTCTCCTCCCAACACTCGGAGACGAACTGCTTGATGATATCCCTTGTCCCATTCTTCCCAATCTCTCCGATTAGCATATTAACCCTTTCCTTTGAGTCTCCCCCTAACCACATGTCCTTCATTCTCCCATCCCATTATACTCCCAGTGAATCTCATTCTTTTAGACTGATACTTTGGGCATTCTAGAAGAAAGTGTTCCAGGGTCTCCACCATGTCCAAGTTACACATCTGGCACTCCCTTTCACCGTCTTTCCCAATTTTTCCCCTCAGCTCCAGGGATCGCGACCTCAGCTTGAACAACAGTGACCCCCCAAAGGTGCCATCAAGGTACTCTTCAAAACCTGGCTTCTCTTTATCACGCAGGCCACCCAAAGACCTCTTTGATTTGACCCCCTCTCGCCAATTACGGTTACAATCCTCCATGACCCTTTCTCTGGCGATTTTTTTACCCTGGTTTGCCCCAACATCCAGGTCCAAGATCTCCAATGAGTAGTTCTCTACTAGCTCCCTCACTTGGACCATCCACCCCATTTTGATATTTGAGTTGAAAATTCTCAGGAACATTACTTTACACCATCGGCTGTAGGGGAGATTTACCAAATAATTAAGATAACCGAGCTTCAACAGGTCTATCCTGTCCTTGATCCTCATCCACCCAAGCTCACCCCGATTGCTTCTAGCGCTGCGGCATTACTCGACCCCGTTATCCATCGGCCTGCATTGCTCTGCAGGATTTCCAAGCTCTTTACGGCCGTCTGGTTTAGGGGTACCACTTCCGTACCGTATGTTATACTTGGCAGCCCCACCATTTCCCAAATGGTTTTCCCCACGAAAACCTTATTGAAACTGGTTCTCCCAAAAAGGTTCATTTGGATAAGGATTCGCTTCAGAATCAATTTATTTGTGTGGTTCCGGTAGATGCCTCTTCCTGTAATGTTTATATTTACCCCTAAATACTCGTAATCACCTGTCTCTCCCACACTGAGAAGTTTGCTGCTCCCTTCTGGAACGCAGAACTCACCCACTCTCTACCTTCGAGTGGGGTCCACTTTGCGGCCCACGGGTAGGTATAACTTTGCTCTTGCTTTCATTAAGTTCGAGTCTCCATTTGCTTCCATATTTCCCAACAATTCCCAGCATTTTCGTTAGCCCTTCTTCGCTTTCTGACACTAGAACCATATCGTCTGCAAAAAATAGCCCTGGGATCTTCAAGTCCCCAACTGCTACCCCCTCCTCGCTACGCAGGAGTTCACATCTCCTAAACCTTTGATGTACAATGCAAACAGGATCGGCGAAAGGATACACCCCTGTTTTAGGCCTATCTCCATAGGCACACGTTTTGTTGTAATGTTTCCCAGGCTAAGTTCACTCTGTACATCTTTATATAATACTTTCATAATTCCAACAAACTCATCTCCTAAGCCCAGAGCCTCCAGCTTGCGCCACATACCTTCCCTCCATACTCTAGTGTATGCCTTTTTGATATCTAAAAAGGCCATAAACATCTTTTTCTTTTTTGCTTTCGCGGATTCTATCATTTGGGATAGTGTGAAAAGATGGTCAGTAACTCTCCTTCCCTTCCTGAAGCCATTCTGGATTTCTCCCAAAAAACCCTTCTCCTCAATCACCTCCTCTAGTCTCCCATACAGGACTTTACAGAAAACCTTTCCAATGTTGCTACTGACAGAGATCCCTCGATAGTTATCCAAAACGTCTTTTTCCCCTTTTTTGTGAATAAATGTCACTTTACTTTCTCTCCACTTCTTTGGGACCTCTTGATTTTCTATGGCTAGATTGAATAGGGCAGTTAGGCTTTCCAAGAGTTCCTCTCCCCCTTTTTTGATAAACTCGTTTAGAATTTCATCCACTCCTCCCGCTTTTCCATCCCTTAATTTTGATATCACCTTTCGCACCTCCTCCGTTTTAATTTTGCTGCACACGAAGCTCGATAGGTTTTCCTCAACCTGATTCGGACACTCTGGTGGGCTCCCCATACCCCATCGCTTATCGTTTACCTTTTCCCAGTGCTTGACTAGTTCTGATGTGACTTGATCTTGCTCGTCTGTAACTCTGCCATCTACGTTAATACTCTGTGGGTTACTTCCTTTGTTACGTTTATTCACCCATTTCCAAAATACGTTCGAACTCGACCCCCCCTGTCGTTCTTATCGTCCTAATAAGACTGCTATTTCGTACTCTCCGATTATCGTCTGTAATCTTATTTACTTTATTTCGTGCTTGGTGGTATTCTTCCTTAGCAACTGTGGCCTCATTGCTTTCCGTCCCCTTAAGTTTTCTACTTCTCCTGTATGCAGCACATTTAGCTTTTCTTCCCTTTATGGCCCTTTTCAGTTCTTCGTTCACTCTGTACCCAAGTTCCTGTGTTGGCACCCTGACCTTTCCTACACTTTCCTTTCCTGCCTCAACCAGGCTCGCAACTATGACGTCGGCCATCTTCTGGACACTGCCCCTCTTGGGTACGGTTGCAAGCTTTGGTTTCAGTTTTTCATTGAACTTCGCCCAGTCAGCATCTTTTTTGAGTTCCCAAATCTCCTTAGAGCTTCCTTTGCTTTTTACTAGAGTTTTGGCCCTGATCATCACTGTAATCAAGTTGTGATCACTATCCACCTCCATTTTACCCTCATCATCCACTTCTACCCCTATCACCTCCCTCCATAAATTAATATCTGTGAGGATGTAGTCGATTATTGATTTTCTGTCGTTCCTCTCCCAGGTCCATTTCCCATTACACCTCGCGTCCCTGTTCAGAATCTTCAGACCGAGCTCGTTTGTGAAGTTCAACAGCTTCCTTCCATTCCTGTTGACTTTATTGTCCCCACCCTCTATGCCTTCTTCATCATTACCTATGTGGCCATTAAAGTCACCCATCAGAATTATACCAAGCCCCTTGTTTTGTAATTCGGTGATATTGGACCTTAGTGTTGAGTATATCGAATCATTCCATTCGGGTTTGCTTCCCTCCACCGCACAATTCACAACCCCAAGGGCAATACTTTTGTTTTTCAGACCGATCCTTACCCATCCAATTTCTTTCGATACCTCAGCCAGGGTGCTGATGTTTTCCAGGTCTGTGATCAGCGATGGTTTTAAATCCTCTTCAATGTACATGCCTACCCCTCCCCCTTTTTTCTGGCCTTCCGTTCACCCTACACCTATTCATACGTACCCCCTTACTTGGTCTACCCATTCCTCGTGTCTTACCCACATTTCGCTTAAGCCCATCCATGATGTCAAACTCCTCTGCCTCAATCAATGTAGCAATTTCACTTACTTTCCGGTGGAGACCCTGGATGTTGCTATAACCCACTTTCAGGGTATCAAGGTTCATTGGCTTCGGCTACTGGTCCCATTATTATCTAGTCCCTGTATGTTTGTATATCCTACTTTGCGTACCTGCGCTTTCCTTGGGAAGCTATTCCTATTGATTTGGATTTTTGGTCCCTTTTCCTTATCCCCCTTGTCCCATTTTTTACACCTATGGTTCGTGACACATTTTCTGTGATTATTCCCCCCTTCACTGACCCCCCCCCCTCCCCTCCCCATACCAAAAAAGGCTCCACCACCTCCAACATATTTCTTTCTAAAACCTCTGTACCCCTTGGGCTAAGGTGGAGACCATCCCTTCCATATAGGTCATTTCTGCCCCAAAACGATCCCCAATTGTCTACAAAGGGTATCCCAAGTTCCTTACAATACTCCCCCAATTCCTCGTTGGTCCCAATGATCCGCGAATTACGCTCGCCCCCACCACCTAGTACTGGGAGGAGCCCCGAAACCACTACCTGTGCATTCTTGGCATTCAGTTGAGTTATTAAGTCCTTGTAAGTCTCAATAAGCTGAACTGATTTTCTCTATCTGATGTTGTTGGGTCCACGTGTACAACAACCACTGGGTCTGGGCCTGACCCCTTTACTAATCCACCCACTCTGTCCCTTAGGTCCTCCACCCTAGCCCCCGGAAAGCACAAATTGATCCTGTTGACACTGTAGGGCCCACACACCACCCTATCCAACCCCCGCACTATACTACTCCCTGCAACCACCAACTGCCTCTTCCTGTCCTCTTTCCCGTCCTACTACCCCTGTTACCACCCCTGTCCCCACTGGGCCGGCTCGCAATCTTGCACTTCGCCACACTAACCCCCATGCCTACCTCCACCTCCACCTCTTCAGACCCAACCTGCTCCTCAGAATTCTCGAAATTACCTAACACACTGAATCTATTTTGGACACTGCACCCCACCTTCTGCCCACTCCTACTACAAGCCACCTTGTCCTCATTTACCACCTTCCTAACCTTCCCTCTGACTCCACATGGTCATCGCTATCTCCCTCACTATCTGATTCTAAAAGAAAACACCTTTTTCGCCCCCCGACTGACACTACTAGCCTGGGAATTTGACACTCTAGCCCCTACTTCTCCTCTACCCTCAACCCGACGCACCTTCCTATTCCCAAAAGACCCACTATCCACATCAAAAGTCCACTTCCTACTACCCACCACCTTCCATCCTCATCGAATGCCACCCTAACTGGGGTAACACCAGACTTTCCTGCCCTCCCCAGTTTCCCCCTCACCACCTGAACCTCTTCCTCCAACTTTACATATGCCTCTAGCAGCTGCATTAGCTCTACGCAGATGGCACACATCCCCAACTCCCCCAGCTCACACCCATCCACATACACCATATGGCAGTGCCTACACACATCCGACCGCTGGCCGTCTGTTGGTAACTCACTAGCAGTAGCACCCCCTGTGCTGGCCTCAACCACTCCCCCCACCTGGACACCTATACTAACCGTCTCTGTTCTGCTGGTCTGAACCTCTCGTGTCACGAAACACTTACCATCCATAGCCAAAATTAGAATGAGAAGCTTGAATTTTAAAAAGTGGTCGAACTCGTAAACAAAACAAAAAACAAAACACCGAAAATGACCCGTGCGAAGATAGGGAACACACCACTGATATCCGATAAAGAAACTAAACAAAACACTAATATAACTATCTTTTATTAAAAATCACATCTATACAGCCCTAAAACAATATATATATATATCTACAGAACACCTGGAAGAAAAATATAGATACTTGAGCTAACTTTTGACAACTGAATCGAAATACTCCCTGTTGGTTTGGATATGGACGCATAAGCATACACAGTTTCAAAACAACCTGATAATGAGGCATGCCAAAGGAAGATATTAACTGGTAGAGTGCTGAATTATTTTTGGTCATCAAAATTTGTCCATGTGTCTTTGCCCTGTTACTATGCCAACAGGCACTCTCCCATAAATTGTAACAATGCAAAGCCAAGCAGACCAAATAATTTCACTTCAAACATAGTGTGAAGCATATCAACTCCCATAAATTGTAACAATGCAAAGCCAAACAGACCAAATAATTTCACTTCAAACATAGTGTGAAGCATATCAACAGATTATGAAGCCTTTAACTTGCGGCACTGCCCTTTAGTGTAAAGCCTAAATATGGGCTTCAAGCACTCTACAAGTTAATGCACAAATGCACTAAGTAGAAGGACATTGCTTGTGGCAATGTTTTTTTTTTGTTTTTTTTTGTTTTTTTTTGGGGGGGGGGGGGGGGGGAGGGGAGGTATGGATATTCATAAATATACCCTGCAGAGAGTGCAAAAGGGCTGATGCACAAATGCAGGAAGTTCAAAGGCTGGTGATAACGACAATAATTTTTTATGGAAATGAAAAAAAGCAATAGCTCACATCTAGAGGTCACCCCGAACACACATACCAAGTTTCAAAGTGATCCGATCATAAATGTGCCCTGAAGGGTGTGTTAAAAGGTCAAAGTTCAAAGGTTAGCGGCAACATTTTTTAACAGAAATGGAGGGAAAATTGACGGCTCCCATATAGATGTCACCCCACACAAGAACACCAAGTTTGCAAAGGATTCCAATCATAAATGTGCCCTGCAGGGTGTGTGAAAGGGAAATATTGATACTTAACTGCACTAAGTTTTTACTAAGTTCATCGAAGGTCATTGCCAGTGGCAATTTTTTTTGATGGAAAACGAAGAAAATTGATAGCTCCTGTCTAGAGGTAACCCCAAACAAGCATACAAAGTTTCAAAGCAATCCAATCATAAATGTGCCCTGTAGGGCATGCCAAAGGAATATATTGATGCCTGACTAAACTAAGTTCAAAGATCGTTGCCAGCAGCAACATTTTTTGACGGACAGAAATGGAAGAAAATCGATAGCTCCCATCTAGAGGTCACCCCAAGCAAGCATGCCAGGTTTCAAAGCAATCCGATCTTAAATGTGCCCTGTAGGGTGTGCCAAAGGGAAATATTGAGGTCTGACTAAACTAAGTCCTAAGAACGTTGGCCGCGGCAACATTTTTTGACGGAAATGAAAGAAAATCGACAGTTCCCATCCAGAGGTCACCCCAAACAAGCATGCCAGGTTTCAAAGCAATCCAAGCATAAATGTGCCCTGTAGGGTGTGCTAAAGGGAAATATTGAGGTTTGACTAAAACTAAGTTCTAAGAATGTTGGCCGCGGCAACATTTCTTGACGGAAATGGAAGAAAATCGATAGCTCCCATCTAGAGGTCACCCCAAACAAGCATGCCAGGTTTCAAAGCAATCCAACCAGGTTTCAAAACAATATATATATATATCTACAGAACACCTGGAAGAAAAATATAGATACTTGAGTGCCCTGCAGGGTGTGCCAATGGGAAATATTGAGGTCTGACTAAACTAAGTTTTAAGAACGTTGGCCGCGGCAACATTTTTTGACCGAAATTGAAGAAAATCGATAGCTCCCATCTAGAGGCCACCCCAAACAAGCATACCAAGTTTCAAAGCGATCTGATCATAAATGCGACCTGTGAGGTGTGCCAAAGAAAATTGTGGATGGACGAGAAGTGATGGCAATAGCTCAGCTTGACTTTGTCAAGTTGAGCTAAAAATGATAGGGAAAAGTCAAACCTCACCAACCAGGTGCCAAAAGTACAACGTGCATATGGGGTCCATTAATTCTGTTCTAAAATCATCTCCCACTGTTCAATTTGTACCAAACATGCTCAACCATTTTTAAATTTTCAGTAATATATGCATGTATATTGATGAAGATGGATATCTGTTAACTGAATAACCCTATTAATTGAATATAATTTCGCAATACAAACCCACTTACCATACCTCCAGTACAAATTTTACCTGATAATTGAATATAGATTATACAGTAAACTCCTGTAAATTGAATAAAAAATGTTGTAACCTGTTGAGAAATTACCCTGGCGCTCCCCAGTTTTCCTTTGTTTACAGACTATTTCCAGTGTTTCTGCTAGGGGAAAATAAATGAGGTTGTATAATGGGACAATCAAGAGTCGACGCTATCATGGACCGACCATGCTTCGGCCTGTAGTAGGAAAATTTTTTAATTTAGGGGTCCCAAAACCTCCATTTCGTTGCATCTGGGAACATTTTGGTTTTTTTCACAGTGATATTTGTGTAGGTTTTCACATTCCGAGAGCCGGTTATTGCATAAGAATAAGTACCAATGAGGAGAAATTCAGGTGAAAAATCATTCATTTACACAATAAATTTCAGTTGATTTGAGGAGCGCTATCACACTCATGCTTTTTCGCACTTCTAAACTGGAAATAAGAGGCTCTTTTTTTCGCACTTCTGTAATTTTCAAGAAAACAGATTCGAGATTCATTTACACTAATTAAAACACACAAATGAGGTGTGAACAGTATACCTGCATACTGATGTGTCATTTTAATTAACGCTGACAACAGAAGTACATCACAGGAGTTCTTGCTTTTTCAACACATGCTTGTTTTGGGTAAATGTTGGAGTAATATGATTGGTCAGAAAACAAAACGTCACAATGATATTTACTACTGATTGAAGTTTTACAACTCGCATTACATAGTGCACAAACGGACCAAACAAATCACACAGTTTTGTGACGTGAAGCATTTAACATTCAATGCGGTTATTGTTTAGTTTGTCTGGCTTTTCATTGGGGGTTGATTAAGTTATGCAGGACTTATGGAACAATCGCGTCATCAGAGTACACTTCTTCAGTCATTTTTTTATGACATTTGTGTATGGAAATCTTCAAAAGAAGTCTATAAATGGCACTTCAACAATTTGTGAATCAATTATTTCCCAGGGATCGGGCAGGTCAGTGTGAATTTTAATATCATGATTAACGTTTGGAAGGTTTCCGGTGGGGATTGTGGCTGGTTGACGGCCACTGTGCCGGTATAGTAGAAACCCTGGTATTTCACCTCAGTACATCCAATACAGGAATTTAATCTATTACACATGTATCTTGTTTGACAGAGCTCATGGAGCTCTGTCAAAACAAGATATAATAGAATAAATGCTTTGTTTATATCTAGAATACAGGAAAGTGACAAAATCCTTAATTTAATACTCCTGTTAATTGAACAAATTTCATTGGCAAAGAGGCTATTCAATTAACAGGGTTCCTCTGCAGTAGGGAGCGCGGTGGCTCAGTAGGTAGAGGTGCAGGCTGCAAGCCGAGAGGTCCTTGGTTTGTATCCCACCTGCGGCAACCGCGCTGTGTCCTTGGGCAAGACACTTCATCTCCATTGCCCGCGTGGGGGCACGATGACACCATGTACTAAGGCGTACTGCAAGTTGATGGTACGCGTGTCTTCAACCAATCTAACCCTGCCTGTGCCGCAGTGCGGAGTTACGATGTTGGGGAGCTGGCAGCTGCTCGTCGTTGCTCGGTGGTTCTCTCCGGGTACTCCGGCTTCCTCCACCCGTAAAACTGTCACAGTTATGATTAGCCATTGTGCATAAATATGTGACCTTAAACATCAATAAATAAAATAAATAAATCCTCTGCAGTACAACTGGGGTCATATTCAACAACACATAGTGACTTTTTCAGCTGATCTATTTTTATTATCTGGAATTTTGCAATGCTGTTCAGTGCAATTCAGTGCAGTGTGAATGTGAAGTGATAATTATCCTGTTCTGTTGATGGTGCTTGGTCAAAACTACATTAAATGGATTACTTATAGGGGCCTTTCATTTATCTATGTTCAGCAAAACATAACATTTGTGGGTTTTCTCATCTAAAATCCCAAAGGTGTTCGAAGCCCAATTTTCAAAACCAAAAATTTGATTGGTCAGTTTGTCTCTCATAACAGTTTGATGAGGAAAAACAATACTTCAATAAATAAAGAACAAGTTCGCAAAAATATTGTTTTAATAATTATTTACATTATATTGTGCATACAAGTTTTTAGCAAACAACAAAAAAAGAAAATAATGTGGAATATTCAGTTGAAAAAAATCATTATCTTTTGATTTAGGATTCACGACCAGTTCGGGGCGATCATGTGCAAGGTGCAAACAGTATATTTATACATTCTCAACAACTGTTAAGCTAACCAAGATAAATATGATCATGATCAATCTGTTAACACAGTTTTCATTTATGGTTAACTGGTATGAAAATATTGTAACTGTTTCAGCCCCAATCAAAAGATTGTGATTGGTTGTTCCAGGAAACGTTTTTTTTTAATTTTGCAATGTGTGTGCTAAGAGTTATGCCCCTTGTGGTGCCACCTGTGGGTGTGGAACATGCATTTGAATAGACTTGAATTGACATAAGATATAGAACATGAAGAACCAATTTGGTTCAAATCAGTCCAGCAGTTTATGAGAAGTTGATGTAAAGTTCATGCCACAGAAAGGTGGAAAGTCATAAGTAAAGCTACTAGAGCTGAAACGGTTAAAGGGTTTTCTTGATCTATTAATTAAGTGGATTAACCTTGATTAACCAATTAATCACTTACCCTAACAGGTAGCTGAATAACTGCCGTACTGTTGATGATTTACAGCATTAACTCTTTACCCAAAGTAAAGGACAATAACGGGCAGGCCTATATACAAAAATCTTCATTCAAATTTTATTATGTCTTCAATTTTTGTCTCAAAAACATAGCTTATGACCCCTCACTGGAACAAGCTCATTCCAATGAGGGATCATGATATGTTTTGGGGATAAAAATTGAAAAATGTTAGTAATTCAAGTATTTATTTTGAAAGTGTAGTCTGCTATCCACATTGGGTAAGGTTAACTTAAGAATGACCATTTCATTTCCAGCTACGGATGCTGGATAATGATCATACAAGTGAACAAGTATGTCATCACGTAACTTGCATGCTTTACTCTGTCTCAGATAACTGATGCGAGTCAGTGCGACAAAGTTTTGCCTGTTTTGGAGCAAGTTTGTTCCTTTGTTAACCCATATAATGCAGTAGTTTAAAAGTAACGGTTAATCGATCAATTGCTTTTTCCATTGATCAAGACGTTGATCATTGGTTAATCGATTAATCGGTTAGCTGTTTCAGCTCTAAAAGCTACCCTCCAGCTTTGCGGCCTTGGAGATTTCAACCACTGTTTGAATGAAATATCTGCATCATTGAGGACTGTGTTTTAGCAAGGACACCCTGCCAAAGAATGCATTATGTTTACCAACATAACTCAAAGCCTTATAGCAGAGATAGGCAAAATACCAAAAAAAACAAACTGCTACGAATATCATGACTGAATGAAAGTGTCCATGACACTGTAGCTTAACTTGACTGTGTGTTGTGTTTGATGAAATGGATAATGTTCAATGTTTAAAAAAAGTTTATGAAATACGACAAGAATTATGATAATTGAGAATAGGTTAATTTCTGTTCCCTATATGCTATGTTTTCAATAAAAATACTTTTGAGGTTTAGACTGTACTAATGAACTGAGTGGTGGGTTAATGTGGCCCTCACAGTTAATGTATGTCAATCAAAGTTACAAAGTTACAGTGAAATTATTCCAAAACAAGTCTTATCAAGTTACAATGAAATCCCTTCATAAATACGACCTGTAGACTGTGCTCAAGGTTTTGGGGCTTCAGCCATCACTAGTTGACCAATCGGAACCAAAAGAGAATGTCCTCATCTAGACATTATACTGAGTCATCCTACCAAGTTAAAACTAAATCCCTTCATATTTATTTATTTATTAAGGGGTTTAACAACACTTTAACAGCTACGGTCATATCGTGTTGGCGACAGTTTTAAGGGTGGAGGAAGCTGGAGTATCCAGAGAGAACCATCGAGCAACAACGAGCAGCTGCCACCTCCCCAATATCTTAACTCCACACTGCAGAACAAGCAGGGTTAGACTGGTTGAAGACATGTGCACCATTGACATGAAGTATACCTTATTACACGGCGTCATCGTCCCTCCATGTGGACAATCAGGGTTAAGTGCCTAAATCCCATCCTAAATACAACATGTAGACTGTGCTAAAGGTTTCTGGGTTTCAGGCCTGTGTAGCCATCATGGTTGATCGATCGCAACCTAAAGGGAACGTCCTCATCTAGACATTATACTGAGTCATACTACCAAGTTACAATGAATCCCTTCATAAATACGACCCACAGTCTGTGCTGAAGGTTTTGGGCTCAGGCAGCCATCACAGTTGAATGATCGCGACCAAAAAGGGCTGTTCTCATCTAAACATTATTTGGAGTCATCCTGTCAAGTTACAATGAAATCCCTCCACAAATAAAATCTGTAGACTGTGCTAAAGGTTTTTGAATTTTGGGCTTGGGCAGCCCTCACAGATGACTGATCAGGAACACACGAAGTTCTCATTTAGACATCACATAGAAACATTCTACCAAGTTACAATGAAATCCCTCCATATTAAGTACGACCTGCAGACTGTATTAAAAAATTTTGGGTTTCGTGCTTAGGTAGCCGTCACGGTTGAGCGATTATCACCAAATGGGGACGTTCTCATCCAGACATTATCTTAAGTCATCTATCCAAGTTACAATTAAATCCCTTCATAAATACGACTTGTAGTCTGTGCTAATGGTTTTCGGGTTTTGGGCTCGGGCAGCCATCACGGTTGAATGATCGTGACCAAAGGGGACATTCTCATCTAGACATTATATGGAGTCATCCTTCCAAGTTACAATGAAATCCTTCCATATTAAATACGACCTGTAGACTGTGCTAGCTAGAAGTTTTTGGATTTCGATAAAAGAATGCCACTGTTGAGCTCATTGGCAGTGTCATTTATAGCATTGTGATAGAATGATACAAGAACAGCTTCTGTTTTTGTTGATGTGAATTCCTCTTTGGTACTATCAGCATATCTCAGTCAAGTCAGATAGATACCAACAAGAGCTGGACTGTCGTCCAGTGCATACCCCCATGTGGTGTACCGCCTAGTGTGGGCATACCTATGACCAAATATTATAGAAAAAAATGTGTATTTTCCAACAGGATTGCATTTTCAGAACCTGAAAGAAAAAAGGGGGATAACTCTAAAAAGGAGAATGTGAGAAATATCATTGTCCTTTTTTTAAAGCCTATACCATAAGCAGTGTTCACGTCAAATTTCATTGCAATAGAACATTTGATACCTGAGATACAGGCTGAACAGTCAAAATTTGGCTCGGACAGACACAATTTCTTAGTGAACAACAAGTATAAAAAAAAAAATAATAATAATCTGACACACCGAAAATCATTCTAGTCTTGGGAAATGTTACAATTGAATTACATAGCAAGTTCCATAATAATTTACTTAAGTTATGAATATTCTCGGACGCATGTAATCCAGTATATCCCCCATTTTCTTCAAAAGTGGGGGTATAAATACCAAACTGATACCAAGGTATACCCCCCACCCCCCCCCCCCCACCCCCCTAAAAATACCAAAACTGATAGTGAACTCAAAATTCCAATACCGCCCATATCAACCTTATCGGAAAAAGTTTGTTTCTCACTTCGTTAAGACATCATTTACTGGGTATCAATTGGACCAAGTGATAAATAGAATCCTTAATTAATTCCCAATTAACAGTGAAATTTACTAAATTATTTATTTATTGGTGTTTAAGGTCACACAATTCTGGCACAATGGATAATTATGACCATAACATGGATCTGGAGTCAAATCCAAAAGAAATTTACTGAAACATTCACTAAATTGGGTCTGGGCTAAAACAGAGGCCCGGGGCACACCATTTTTGGAAATTCCTCTATAAACTGGGGACTCATTGGAGATCATTTATGTTGACATATTCAAGAATTTCAAACCATGATAGGATAAACAGCAAGTAGATCTACAGGCTTGGATTTGTGAAAAGTCTGGGGTGGCGAAAGATCACTCACCTGGGACCTAGTAAGGCAAGCGTACTGCTCTCCTGAATTATATATCCCAAAAATGCCAAGTAAATGGTAGTGTATTCCATGGTAAGTATTCAAGCTAATCAAATGCAGAACTTGTGTTTATTTCAACAAACCCTCTTTACTTCAGTATTTTTCCCAGAATGTCAGGGAGAATCCCTGAAATGCAGTATAGTCCCCAGCCTCCCGGAAGATCCAGGTTTTTACAGTGGGTAGGTTTTTTAGTTTTTTGTTGTTTTTTTTTTTTTGTTTTTTTTTGGGGGGGGGGGGGGGGTTAGGGATGGTTATGGGAGGGGAGGGGGTTTCTATAAATATGGTGTATATCATTTAATAACAAAGAAAATGCTAGGCATTGCATAATGCACCAGTGAGGTGTTCAAGTTGAACAACTTATATTTTTCAGTGGTTTTAAAAAGAAATTGAATTCAGTATATTTGGACCAAAGAATGAAAATTTTACAACATTCAATGTTCCATCTAATTTAATTTTTTGCATAAAATCACTTGAAATCTCTCATAACTTATTTTAAAGCAACACAAAAAGACAAAAATTGCAGAATGGCCTTTCCTTCCCATCTCACCAGTTCTGATTTTTTTTTTTTCAATGTTCCTTGAAATCACTCAAAATTCTTCAAAACTTATTTTGGCACTGCCAAAAAATTCAACAATGGATCTCCACTAACTCCCCCCCCCCCCCCCCCCCCCCCCCCCCACAACCCCTGTTTTTTATATCAATAATATTATTATTATAATTTACATATAATTTTTTTTTTTTTAATTTCCAATAAAACTACACAAAATGCTTTAAAATGCACTGCCAAAAGAAAGTATCCCACCCAAAACTTGTTTATCCTGTCCAAGGAATTATAAAACCTGCATCTAAACTTCTGTTTATCACAAAGAAGATCCTATTTGTTCATCAGTTTTTCATTAATTTAAACAAATTACATTGTTAGCCTCTACACATCCCCACCATTGATGGTGGATATTCACCTGAGATTTGTGTGCAGTTACAAACTTTTCAGCATGCACTGTTCAAGGCTGATCAAATACAATGAAAAAATCTTTTGAATATACTAACATGTTGTATTAAATCTTAAGGGCCTAATTCCAACTCTGGTAACTTTTTCATGTAAACAGGTGCACCAACATGCATTGTTTGAGTAAACTCAAAACATGTTTTCTAAGTACTTGTCAGTTGTTTCTAGGCAGTCTTGGCTGCCTCTGTAGGCAGCCAAGACTTGACTAGAAACAACTGCAGAGCCACAGGAGGTAGACTTTCAAAGTACAGCGAAAATGTATAAAAATCTCTAGGCCCTTAAGGGTTAAGCTACACATATATTTAATATTCCTACCTCCATTTTAGCATTACTCCATCTTGGAATTTCAACTACCATATTTAAAATTTCCTTTTCTTCATTATGGAACAGAGGAATGTCATGAAATGATGAAACAATATGACCTTCAGGAGATTCTACAAACACAAGATGAAAAATAATGAATCATAAAATCATAAATTACATTGCAAAATATATGTAGCAACAATGAAAACTGTCTCCAATTTGTTTATTAATATTATCAGCCACTGACAGGAATTCTTGGACAGTTCTATGGGATCGCATCCTTGGCATTAAGTTGTCAGGCCTAAAAATTCCTCTCAAATTATGACAGTAATTACGGTGCCCAAATTACAAACTTGTTTACATTTTTTAAAAATATTTGAATTATGCAGTGCAGAACCAACAACAAAAATAACAGCAAACACCAGTCTGATTAAGGGACATACTACACAAAAAAGGAAAAGCATGTAGATTACTTCTGCAGAAATTTTGTGCTCTGTTAATAGTCAAAGGAAATATCATTTCAAAAGTTTTAAGTTGAAATATATTTATATTTATTTATTGATTTTTAAAGTCACATATTTTTGCACAATGGCTGATCATGACCACAACATGAGTATCAACTCAAGACCAATTGGGAGATATCAATTCAAGTGGAGTCCACTGCATAACAGGATCTGGCAAACACACAATTCACAAAATGTGACTTTATACTAGAAATCTGCGAATCACACATTTTTCGATTTGAGTCGAATATCGAAAAGAATGTGGTCTTGTATTCGAAAACCGTATCAAACCTCGAATGGAATCAGGGTCATCCTGATGAACGACTGGAGGAATTGGGTGCTATAAGCTTGATTTTTCAGACTGTGATTGCTCAAGTCCAGACTGAAAAAATTTTCCAACTACATCATCAAGGCAAGCCTTTGTAGTTGGAATATTACACAGTAAGGATTATAATTCCCAAACAGGAACGGATTCAAGAATTACTGGTACAAGGCACTGCACAAGATTAGCAACAGCCCATCATCAGCATTACTCATAACTTTAAATTTATGCATGCCGAACATCGGTTAATCACTATTGTTCTCATCTACTCATCATTCTAAGTTCCAATGCAGAGTTACAAACATTTATGCATAAATGTGTCTTGTACCATGTTTGGAATAAATCCAAGATGACCGCTGTGGCAGCCCATGTGGGGAGTAAATGTGACCATAATGGGATGTTCTCATCTAAGCATGAACCTGAGCAACCATAAGAAATTTGGTGATGATCGAAAAAAAACTGAAGGCTGTAGCCCATGCTAAATGAATTGTGGACTGGCAGAGAAATCCAAGATCGCTGCCATACCAGTCATTATGCGCAGAAGACCATGACCAACACAGACCTTTCTGATCTAAATGTACTCCTCATATTAAGTCATATTTCAAGAAAATTGTATAAATGCTAGCTGCGGGCTGTTTTGGATAAATCCAAGATGGCCACCATGGCGGCCAATCGTGACGACAAAAGTGCGTTCTCATCTACTCATCATACTAAGTTACCCTGGTGAGTTTCAAGAAAATTGATGCACAAACGCGACCTGTAGCCTGTGCTCAAGAAACCAAAGATAGTTGCTGTGGCGGCAGGGGTGGCTAATTATTCCTCCCCCACGCCCCACCCCACCCCCCCCCCCCAAAAAAATGCCATGATATATTTGCCCAGCAGTACTTCTGAGAAAGGAAACCAGAAACATTTGTAAGTTAAAGGGCACTGTGACTAAAATATAAATAGGATTCTTTCTCTATTTATTTATTTATGGTGTTTAAGATCACATACTTATGCACAATGGCTAATCGTGACAGTTTTACCGATGGAGGAAGCTTGAGCACCCGGAGAGAACCACTGAGCATCGATGAGCAACTGTCACCTCAACATTCTAATTCTGTCCACTCAAGCAGGGTTACAGTGGTTGAAGACATGTGAACCATTGACGTGCAGTACGCTTCAGTACAGAGTGTCATTGTGCCCCCATGTAGGCAACCAGGAATAAGTGCCTTACCCAAGGACACAACGCGGGTCGTCCCAGACGGGCACTGAAGATTCTTCCTCTTATCCAAGCCTGGAAATAAGCAATCTGTCATTTGCAGAATTAGGTCCCCAAAGGGTGAATTTGCTGGTTCTATCCCATACAGTGGGACAGAATCCCCCAATTTATCCTCTGGGTGCATCTTTCTCTATAGGCCTGAGATGTTGATTCAGATTGAGGTTCAAAAAGGGTAAATTTGGTAATGCTACCCTGCTGTGCTGGGTAGCATCTCCAAATGCACCCTCTGAGCACCCCATTTGGCAGATGACATTCTGTTTATTTCCAGACTTGCTCTTATCATACCCAACCCACATGTCAAGCTTGGTTTTGATTGGCCCAGCAAAAGTTTAACTGGAGAATGAAAACCATGAAAAATTTGTTAAAGGTCACTGTGACCCCCCTGACCTTTGGCACAATGACCCAGAAATAAATAGAGTCCTTCCTCTCATCATACATGTACCAAACTCATATGTCAAGTTTGGTTTCGATCGGTCCAGTAGAATTTGAATTAGAGAGCGGAAATCAACTCTTTTAAGAAAATTTAAAGATCAAGGTAACCATGAGCTTAACCTTTGGCACAATGACCACTAAATAAATAGGGTTGTTCATCGCATCATACCCAACCCACATGTCAAGTTGGGTTTTGACTGGCAAAGAAGAACTTAAATTAGAGAGCCGAGACAAATTTCCTCTACAAATGCATGGACAGCATTCTCCGAAACTTTTTTGGGAGGATAACAACTGCACTGATCATTGACAAATATCCAACACACCCCAATATTAAAGAACTAAGGACTACTGGGCTGATTTTTCTTCCAGCAAACACCACATCAAAACACAGTCTATGGACCAGGGTATCATTCAGAACCTTAAAGTTCAGTTCAGGAAACTTGTCATTATTCGATATCTAGCGGCCAAAAAAAAACAAGAAATGAAATTAAGCATTCTGGGTGCTTTGACCATCATGTGCGAGTCAAGGAGTAGTGTTCCATGTGAAACTATAAACAATTGTTATTGACATGCCAGGTTATTGGAATCTGCTGAGTTAACAGGTGTTTGCTCCACTAATGATGATGATGATCCAGATTGCATCCCACTTCAAGACTCAATGTTTTGTCAAAGAACTGTATGGACTCATATTTTACAAGTTTTTACAATCTTCCAATAAACAAGGGCTATGCAAAGTGTGGGCCACTACCCATGACCCATAGGCATGTTCGAAGTATCCTTAAAGATATGGTGGGACAGAAAAATTTTCTAAATCAAAAGAGTGACAACTGACAAATTTCTGAGTCCAAAAAAGTGAAAAAGGACCATAACCCTGGGCAAAATTATTGGACGGAACCCATTCCTTGTCCTTAGGAAAATTACTTGTGCATACCTATTCCCCCATCGGGTCTATCAGAATATCAAAGGAGATCCAAATTTGACTAATGGCTTAGAAATTACAATGGAAAACATTTGTACCGATAGACGGATGGATGGAGGGCTTCACTAGATACCCTCGTGTTTTAGGACAAGACCATGTTACTTTTTAAACTGGTTGAGTGCTAGAAGCCACTATCATGGCTCTATTGAAAAGTGCTGACTTACACTTTAGTGGCATTACACTCTATGCATCAGGTTGCTTGACCAACAGTAAAAAGGTGTCAATGACACTGTAGCTCAACTTGTCAAGACAAAGACATGTACATGTATAGTATGTGACACAGCAATGACAAACATCTAGGTAATGACCTGATAACAAAGGTACATATAAAGTATTGTAACGGTCTGTACATAAATACTGACCGTTGCCTGTAACAAATGTATAGGTAAAGTATTGTAAAGGTGGGTGACAGTCAGATGCTAAACTAGAAAAGAAAACTTTGAGTCCCAGAGTGGGTCTGACTGACCCCCAAAATATTTGTTCTCATAGCACAGTGATAACAAAGGCACCCCATAAACACACTCGTTCCTGTCCCAAGGTGAAAACAAAGGTACCCAAGAAGTTTTGTGAAGATCAGTTCATAAATACGAGCTGTATAGAACTTGTGACAAAAAACTGATTGGACCTAATTTTGGTACAAAATGGCCACTGGCAGCCATCTTGAATTTTGGACCGTACCCAGAAACACTCATTCTCGTCCCAAGGTGACAACAAAGGCACCCCCAAGAAGTTTTGTGAAGATCGGTTCATAAATACAGCCTCTACCCTGAGCCGTATTGACATGTGTGCTTACATTGTGTAAGTAGCACTGAATAAATCAAAGTTCATCTAATTTGCATAATTTCTGCACGAAAAAAAACCCCTTACAATATGTGATGTATTCCATGTTCGTAAACATTCATATTTATTATTTATTTATTTATTTATTGGTGTTTAAGGTCACATACTTATGCACAATGGCTAATCGTGACCGTGACAGTTTTACGGGTGGAGGAAGCCGGAGTACACAGAGAGAACCACCGAGCAGCTGTCAGCTCTCCAACATCTTAACTCTGAACTCTGCACCGCAGCACAGGCAGGGTTAGATTGGTTGAAGACATGCGCACCATCGACGTGCAGTACGCCTCAGTACACAGTGTCATCGTGCCCCCACCCCCCCCATGTAGGCAATCGGGGTGAAGTGTCTTGCCCAAGGACACAACGCGGTTGCCGCAGGTGGGATTCGAACCGAGGACCTCTCGGCTTGCAGCCTGCACCTCTACCAGCTGAGCCACCGCGCCCCCGTAAACATTCATACAAAAATTTATTCAAATCAGAACTTTCATACAGAAGTTCTGTACAAAAGACTGATTGCACTAATTTTGGTACAAAATGGCTGCTGGTGGCCATCTTGAATTTCGGACCACACTCAAAAACACTCACTCTCATCCCACGGTGATAACAAAGGTACCCAAGAAGTTTCGTAAAGATTGGTTCATAAATATGGCCTCTAGTCTGAGCTGTATAGAAGTTGTGTACAAAAAACTGATTGACCTAATTTCGGTACAAAATGGCCACTGGCAGCCATCTTGAATTTTAGACCGCACCCAGAAGCACTCGTTCTCGTCCCAAGGTGATAACAAAGGTACCCAAGACATTTCGTGAAGATCAGTTCATAAATACAGACTCTAGTCTGAGCCGTATTGACATGTGTACTTACTGTGTGTAAGTCGCACTGAAAAAATCAAAGTTCATCTAATTTGCATAATTTCTGCACAAGAAAAAAACCTGTATTATATGTGATGTATCCCATGGTACTAAACATTCACACAAAAAATTATTCAAATCAGCGCTTTCATATGGAAGTTCTGTGCAAAAATCTGATTGCACCTAATTTTGTACAAAATGGCTGCCATCGGCCATCTTGAATTTCGGACCGGACCCAAAAACACTTGTTCTCGTCCCACGGTGATAACAAAGGTACCCAAGAAGTTTTGTAAAGATCGGTTCATAAATACGGCCTCTAGCCCAAGCCGTATTGGCATTTGCACTTACAGTGCTGAAAATAACACCAAAAATCATCAAAATTAGTCTAATTTGCACAATTTACGCACAAGAAAAAAACCTGTATTATATGTGATGTATCCCATGGTACTAAACATTCATACAAAAAATTATTCAAATCAGAGCTTTCATATGGAAGTTCTGTACAAAAAACAGATTTCTGCATCGTCGGTACAAAATGGCGGCTGGCAGCCATCTTGAATTTTGGACCGCACCCAAAAACACTCGTTCTAGTCCCACGGTCATAACAAAGGTACCCAAGAAGTTTCGTAAAGATTGGTTCATAAATATGGCCTCTAGCCCGAGCCGTATCCAATTGTTGACATACGGACAGATGGACGACGGGCCATGACAAAAGCTCAAATTTCGTTATAGTGACGAAATTCAAGTTCTTAGAGAGATCTACACCTAATTGACTAAACACATTTCGTAAATTTCACTATAAACTGTGAACGAGTTGAAGATTTTCATTACTGGTGTAAATATTGTCTCCTTTCCTGAGATAAGAATGACTCTTCAGTTCATAGTGGAATTTACAAGATTAATTTACAAGACTTAACATATGCATTGTGTTAAAAGAGCCAATTAAGCAATGTTGTAACTTGTGCTCATATGTTATTTGTTAACTCTTTACCTAACATAATGACCAAAACTGGCCAGCGCTATTCACAGAGCTATTCACAAAATTCAGCATTCAATATGCATTATTATTTTTTTCATTTTTTGTCTAAAAAATATAGCTTATGACACCTCAGTAGAACGAGCTCATTCCAATGAGGGGTCATGAGCTATGTTCCAATGCAAAAAAATGAAAAAAATTGGTGATTCACAAATTCTGTTTGCAAGTGTTGTCTGCCTTTCATGTTAGGTAAAGGGTTAAGGTTATACATTTTTTAAAAGAAATTAAATATAAAACCCATTTTGTAAGTAGTTTTTGTTTCTCAAAGACATACGATGTCTCAAACTAGTTGTAATGGATTTTGTTCGATTGACACATGTATCGGTCTTGCTTGTTCCGTGAATTCCCCCACCATCTCCCTCACATAAAACAAAACAAACAATATTTGGTTATTGTGTGTAATTGGGTAAAACGACAGACCCGCTAAACACCGAACACAAAAATCTAACCGAAGTTCAAGACAAATAATTAAACGAAAAAAGTTAATAAAATCACACTGAGTGGACGGATCTACTTCAGAGTTGAAATATGTGATATTTTTAATCAAATCTACCAATATATCAATTATTATTTGACACTTATCCCATTATTTTATTAGTATCCAATGTTTGGTAGCACCGTAGGGGCTACTATACACTGAACACAAAGAATCCAATAAGGTAATTGAAAGAAAAAACAGTTAATAAAATCACTTTTAGTGAACGGATCCACTTGAAACTTTAAATATATGATATTTATACCCCAGTCTAGTGTTGAAACGATTAGCCGACTAATCGATGTCGACGCGATTATTAAATTAGTCGATCCCTAAATGTGCTAGTCGATTAGTCGGAACATCTGCCCCAACCATACACCATCCCCTTAAACTCACCCAACATTGTTGCGAACGTCACAAGTAAACTCCCGAAATCAAAAAACAACCCACGGAAATAACGCGTTTGATGTTTCCGACTGCATGAATAACAACCCTAGTTGGCCAACTGACCAGAGATTGAATAAGACCAGGGGTGCGTGAAGTAAACAGGGAAAAATATATGGGTGAGCTTATTCTCGAGGGAGCAGCCTGAAGGAAAATTAGGACCCAAAGTTGACATGAAATTAGGCCTCCTACGGACATCAATTTGTTCACCAGGTACTGGTAAGTTCGAAATGTCTTACAGAAACATCAAAGAGAAATCATGGAAGAACACATACCAGTTCGTATTTGGAACAATTTGTTATCACCAAAGAACCAATTACAAAATCCATGTGCTTTTTATTTTCATTTTGTAAATACATGCGGACAAATTCCAGGAAATCTGCGAGTTTCCGGGAAATTGAAAGTGAAACTAGCTTTTCCTCGAACTGCAACTGAGTTAAGAGGAAACCCAATCAGGTCAGGTGATGATTTTCAAAGCAGACAATATGGAAATTAGTAGGCGTTTTTGATGTATGCATAATTATGGACAGATAAGAGGTTAAGTCATAATACGAGAAGTTGTGTGGGAGTGTTCGGTGCACAATTGTTGACAGGCTGATGACTGCTGTGGGCGTTAACTGTGCTTAATTTTCGACAGGGGATGTACATCACGCATGCGTAAAGAGCACTTCCTTTTGTTAACATTCAATGGGATGGAACGAATAATATAAAAAAAACCTGAATAATGATTTATTTTATTAAAATATCAGTGACAATATTGAGAAAAAATGATTTTAAATAGAAGCTACCAACATTAATTCTCTCTCGAAACTGAAAGAGGTGTTTGGGACTTTGAAAGCTTCACTTGCCATTGTTTCATTGCAAGTATTACTGTTAGTTTTAACCAGGGAAGAACGGCGGTACACATGTTTGATAACAATAACATGGGGGGCTTCGACTAGTCGATTAGTAATCGATTACTGCTGGCGACTAGTCGATTCCTGAAAATCACTAATCGTTTCAACACTACCCCAGTCTACCAATATATCAAGTTTATTCGATATTTGTCCTATAATTTTAATGTGTGTGTGAAGGCTACTAAGCACTGAACACATGAATCTAACCACACTGATAGTTGAATGTAAAAAGTTAACAAGTGCAACTCAGATCACCAGCGATCAGACAATCGTGCCCCACATTAAGTGGATTACTGTGAAATATTTTGAACCTCAATAAAACCCAAACAAATATGGATATCAAAGGAACAACTCAACAATATTACCCATATTTCTGTGGTTTTACTGGAAGCATCCAAATACCTGTAAAAAAGTGAAGCAAGGCTATCTTGCATAATTTATGCACAAGAAAAAAAACCTATATAATATGTTATTTATCTTATGTCCATTCCCTTCAAATCTGAAAATTTGAAACAAAAGCATGAAAGCATCTCTGAGATACAGGTGGTAACAGTACACAACATAATACGCACAAAAATATTACCAGAGAAAAATGTTAAGTAAGGCTAATTTGCATAATTTATGCACAAGAAAAAAATGCTATTTATCTTATGCTGCTAGACCTCCATACCAAAAATTATTGAAATCGGAAAGGTCGTTCAGAACTTCTGAGCGTATAACGAATTACAGGAAATTTCCTCCAAAAATGGCCGCCAGTTGGACATCTTGAACTTTTTTCAAAAAATAAGTAAGTAATTTTACCTAATGCACCATCAAATCTGAAAATGTTACACAAAAGTGTCAAAGCATCTCTGAGATACATGTAGTAACAGTACACAACATAATACACACAAAAATATTATCCGAAAAAAAGGTTAAGTAAGGCTAATTTATGCACAAGAAAAAACCTATATGATATGTTATTTATCTTATGCTGCTAGACCTCGATAGCAAAAATTATTGAAATCGGAAATGTAGTTCAGAACTTCTGAGCATATAATGAATTACATGCAATTTCCAACGAAATCGGCCGCCAGTCGGATATTTTGAATTTTGGGGGGAAAAAAATTGACGTGCAACGATTTTTCCTAATGCCCTATCAAATCTGAAAATTTGAAACAAAAGTGGGAAATCATCTCTGAGATACAGGTGGTAACAGCACAGAAATATAAGAGGCTTCATGGGGCCTGATGCACTCAGCTTGAACAGAGCCCAATATACACAGTCCAAGAACGAATCTACATTAGGCAATCAATTTCCAAAGGATACATTGTCAATCCTTGAGCCCCTCAAGAGTGACTAAAATATGCCATTTCTTCAGTTGATCATAATGTAAAAAGTGGAGCCCCTTGATACAACCTATGTGGATTAATCCTGAAGGTACTTAATAAAAAAATTTCTAATTCTTCAGCTAATGGCCAATTCCGGCTCCCATGGGGAGCCCAAATATTAATTAATCCAGGCACTCGATTTGAACAAACTTGAATCTCACCCTGCAAGAGATGTTTATGAAAGAATATGAAAGCATTCTGATTGATGGATCTGAAGAAGATTTTTAAAGAAATTTCTTCATATTGCACTACATGTAAGTTAAAATTTGGGCTACCAAAGGGAGCCCAGATATTAACTCAGGGACCTGATTTGAACAAACTTGAATCTGGCTCCCCAAGAGATGTTGTAAACCAAATTTGAAAGGATTCCGACTAGTAAATCTGAAGAAGAATTTTAAAGAAATTTCCTGATGTTGCACTAAGTTAAAATTTGGGCTACCATAGCAAGCCCAAATATTAACCTGGGGACCTGATTTGATTGAAATTGAACAAACTTGAATCTGCCCCCCCCCCCACCCCTCACTCCCCCCTGCGATGTTGTATATCAAATATGAAAGCATTCCAACTGGTGAATTGGAAGAAAAAATTTCAAAGAAATGTCCTCATATTGCACCAAGTTAAAATTTGGATTCCCATACGGAGCCCATATATTAACCCAGGTAGTGCTGAAACGGTTGGCCCATTTTTGTAACCAGCTAACCGTCAGACATAACCAGATTTCAACCAGATAACCGTTAATTTTAACCGCTGGTATTATTGCATTTTCTAGGATGCAAAATCAGCAAAGGAGGGCAAGAAAACAGTTCAAAACACTGCTACCTGACTTTGCAAAACGTATACAAACAAACACCATCGAGTTCCAAAAGAAATCGCCAATGTGCAAATGATCGTCAACAATTTATATGACTGCAATGGTCCCACATAATAGTGACAATACATCATAACTATGGTCACCCTGCATTGCCTGGTCACAAAAACAGGCCTTGCTGTTTGAAAATCACAAGCGCACGGCATGCAGCACACCTGAAACAAAAATCGCGTAGGCAATTTGTTCCCACGTGCACGCATTGAAGTGAGGGACAAATGTCATTGATATTAGTCAAGAATTTTCCCACCAGTTAGTAAATTGTAGTTAGGCATAGTTATTAGTTAACCGTATTAGCAAAGAGCCTCTTACCTTGAGTGCTTAAATTTGATATGATCAAAGAGTGAATATATATAATCCTAATTTTTTGAATATCTTGTTCTGTTCACTGCCAAGACAAAAGTCACAAACAGTTCCACATTTACAAATTACATTTGCCTATTCCTCGAACTGAAATTTCTGGCGGGAATATGTTGCGAGTCATGAAAGAGGTGTGGTAAGAAATTATTATATGCCCCAGTGACCAAGAGGCCCTCGTCCGACATTGACAATTAAAAAATGAATTTTACAATGCTAGATTTTAAAATAGGTTTTTTATGACATATGTTCATACTTTTAACCCTTTACCCAACGAATCAACCGCATCCGTCCGCAAATATGCAAATTCAGAAGTTGAAAAAACATTATTTTTCAAAAAATTTCAACAAAACCATATCATGCGACCTCTTGTTGGAACGAGCTCATCGAGCTCGTTCCAACAAGGGGTCACATGATATGGTTTTGTTGAACTTTTTTGAAAAATTTGAAAAAATGATATTTAAAATAATAAATTTTGATATCGTCTGTGTTGGGTAAAGGGTTAAACAGTTCAATAAAATCAAAACATGTTTTTTTCTGAAATATGTCTGTAAAGTACCAAACAGTTGATTTATTTTGAACGCACCATTACACACACTGTCGGATCTTTTCAGCATTATAATCTGCAATCAACAACACCTCATCAAAGAGAAGAATGTCAAATTTGTCTGTAGAAGACAATGTTACACTGACAGGCATGTGCTCACTGCAGCCCATGCAGAATCTTCAGTGCACTCGACTGTTGGCAGTTTAATACAAACTAACAGACATTTAACTGCGACCTAACATCCCAAGCGACCAAAATAACTGTTCTTTCAACATTCCAACACTTTAACCCTTTCAAATATGAAGGCATTCTGACTGGTGGATCTGAAGAAGAACATTTTTAAAGAAATTTCCACATATTGAACAAAGTTAAAATTTGGCTACCATAAGCAAGCCCAAATATTAACCTAGGGACCTCATTTGAACAAACTTGAATCTGACCCCCCCCTAGAGATGTTGTATACCAAATATGAAAGCATTCTAACTGGTGGATCTGAAGGAGATTTTTAATGAAAATGTCAATGATACTGCAGCTTAACTTGTGTGTTGTGTTTGATGAAAAGGATAATGTTCAATGTTTATGAAAGGATTATGAAATAAGACAAGAATTGTGATAATTGGGAATATGTTCATTTCTGTTCCCTGTATGCTATGTTTTTGATAAAAATAATATGAGGTGTACACTGTACTATAGTAAAGAGCTGAGGGGTGGGTTAATATGACCTCACAATTAATGTATGTGGCCCTCACAGTTAACGTATATCAACGAAAGTTACCAAGTTACAGTGAAATTATTCCAAAACGAGTCATCCTATCAAGTTACATTGAAATCCCTTTATAAATATGGCCTGTAGACTATGCTAAAGGTTTTCGGTCTTCGGGCCACTGTAGCCGTCAGTTTCCCAATTGCATCCAAAGGGGATGTTCTCATCTAGACATTATATGAAGTTAACCTACCAAGTTACAATGAAATCCCTTCATAAATATGACCTGTAGACTGTGCTAAAGGTTTTGGGGCTTTGGGCTCGGGCAGCCATCATGGTTGAATGATCACAACCAAAAGGGGACATTCTCACCTGGGCATCATCTGGAGTCATCCTACGAAGTTACAATGAAATCCCTTCATAAATATGACCTGTAGAATGTGCTCAAGGTTTTCAGGCTTCAGGCCCCTGGAGCCTTCACAGTTGACCAATCATGACCAAAAGAGGAGGTCATCATCTAGGCATTATATGAAGTCAAACTAACAGGTTACAATGAAATCCTTTCATAAATATGACCAAAAGACTATGCTAAAGGTTTTGGGGTTTTGAGCCCGGGCAGCCATCAAGGCTGAATGATCGCGACCAAAAGGGGACGTTCTCATCTAGACATTAATTGGAGTCATCCTACCAAGGTACAATGAAATCCCTTCATAAATATCACCTGTAGCCTGTGCTAAAGGTTTTCGGGCTTCAGGCCCCTGTAGCCGTCACAGTTGCATAATGGTGTCCAAAAGGGGCTGTTCTCATCTAGACATTATATGAAGTCAACCTACCAAGTTACATTGAAATCCCTTCATAAATATGAACTGAAGACTGTGCTAAAGGTTTTCGGGCTTTGGGCTTGGGCAGCCATCATGGTTGACCAATCATGACCAAAAAGGGATGTCATCATCTAGGCATTATATGGAGTCAACCTAACAAGTTACACTGAAATCCTTCCATAAATACGACCAAGAGACTATGCTAAATGTTTTTGGGCTCGGACAGCCATCAAGGCTGAATGATTGCACCCAAAAGGGGACGTTCTCATCTAGACATTATTTGGAGTCATCCTACCAGGCTACAATGAAATCTCTTCATAATTATGACCCGTAGACTGTTCTAAAGGTTTTCGGGGTTTGGGACCCTGTAGCTGTCACAGTTTGCCCAATCGTGTCCAAAAGGGGACGTTCTCATCTGGACATTATATGAAGTCAAACCTACCAAGTTACAATGAAATCCCTTCATAAATATGACCTGTAGACTGTGCTAAATGTGTTCGGGCTTCGGACTCGGGCAGCTATAATGGCTGAATGATCGCAACCAAAAGGAGACATTCTTCCATAAATATGACCTTTTGCCTATGCTAAAGGTTTTTGGGCTTGGGCCCCATCAAGGCTGAATGATCACAATCAAAATGGGACATTCTCATCTAGACATTATTTGGAGTCATCCTACCAAGTTACAATGAAATCCCTTCATAAATATAACCTGTAGATTGTGCTAAAGGTTTTCGGGCTTCGGGCCCCTGTAGCCGTCATCTTGACATGATATGAAGTCAACCCACCAAGTTACAATGAAATTCCTCAATAAATATGACCTGTAGACTGTGCTAAAGGTTTTCGGGTTTTGGGCTCGGGCAGTCGTCACGGTTGGCACATCATGCCCAAATGGGGAAATTCTAATCTAGACATCATAAGGAGTCATCCTACCAAGTTATAATGAAATCCTCCATATTACACATGACCTGCAGACTGTGCTAAATGTTTTTGGGTTTCGGGCTTGGGCAGCCATCACGGTTGACAGATCATGCCCAAAAGGGGACGTTCTCATCAAGGCATTATACAGAGACATCCTACCAATTGCAAGTTACAATGAAATCCCTTCATTAGTGTTGAAACGATTAGCCGACTAATCGATGTCGACGCGATTATTAAATTAGTCGATCCCTAAATGTGCTAGTCGATTAGTCGGAACATCTGCCCCAACCATACACCATCCCCTTAAACTCACCCAACATTGTTGCGAACGTCACAAGTAAACTCCCGAAATCAAAAAACAACCCACGGAAATAACGCGTTTGATGTTTCCGACTGCATGAATAACAACCCTAGTTGGCCAACTGACCAGAGATTGAATAAGACCAGGGGTGCGTGAAGTAAACAGGGAAAAATATATGGGTGAGCTTATTCTCGAGGGAGCAGCCTGAAGGAAAATTAGGACCCAAAGTTGACATGAAATTAGGCCTCCTACGGACATCAATTTGTTCACCAGGTACTGGTAAGTTCGAAATGTCTTACAGAAACATCAAAGAGAAATCATGGAAGAACACATACCAGTTCGTATTTGGAACAATTTGTTATCACCAAAGAACCAATTACAAAATCCATGTGCTTTTTATTTTCATTTTGTAAATACATGCGGACAAATTCCAGGAAATCTGCGAGTTTCCGGGAAATTGAAAGTGAAACTAGCTTTTCCTCGAACTGCAACTGAGTTAAGAGGAAACCCAATCAGGTCAGGTGATGATTTTCAAAGCAGACAATATGGAAATTAGTAGGCGTTTTTGATGTATGCATAATTATGGACAGATAAGAGGTTAAGTCATAATACGAGAAGTTGTGTGGGAGTGTTCGGTGCACAATTGTTGACAGGCTGATGACTGCTGTGGGCGTTAACTGTGCTTAATTTTCGACAGGGGATGTACATCACGCATGCGTAAAGAGCACTTCCTTTTGTTAACATTCAATGGGATGGAACGAATAATATAAAAAAAACCTGAATAATGATTTATTTTATTAAAATATCAGTGACAATATTGAGAAAAAATGATTTTAAATAGAAGCTACCAACATTAATTCTCTCTCGAAACTGAAAGAGGTGTTTGGGACTTTGAAAGCTTCACTTGCCATTGTTTCATTGCAAGTATTACTGTTAGTTTTAACCAGGGAAGAACGGCGGTACACATGTTTGATAACAATAACATGGGGGGCTTCGACTAGTCGATTAGTAATCGATTACTGCTGGCGACTAGTCGATTCCTGAAAATCACTAATCGTTTCAACACTACCCTTCATAAATATGACCTGTAGACTGTGCTAATGATTTTCTGGTTTTGGGCTCAGGCAGCCATACCGGTTGACCGATCGCGACTAAAAGGGGGCGTTCTCATCTAGACAGGCCCCCAAACCTGCATATGAAATTTCGTGATGATCAGACAAGAACTGTGGGGTGTAGCCCGTGCTAAAAGAAAATGTGAACAGACTAACAGACTTCCACAAGCGTGATGGCAATAGCTTATCTTGTCTTTGTCAAGTTGAGCTAAAAATGAAAGTGTCATTGACAATGTTGCTTAACTTGACTGTGTTTTATTTGCTATGTTTTCAATAAAAAATAATTTGAGGTGTAGACTGTACTAAAGAACTGAGGGATGGGTTAATGTGGCCCTCACAGTTAATGTTTGTCAACGAAAGTTACCAGGTTACAGTGAAATTATTCCAAAACGAGTCACCCTATCAAGTTACAATGAAATCCCTTCATAAATATTGCCTGCAGACTGTGCTAAAGGTTTTTGGGCTTCAAGCCTGTGCAGCCCTCGAAATTAGCATTTTTTGGCCACGGCACTACACTGCCATGGAAAAATCAGTTCATCATGGCACTGCTACAGAATTTATTCTGGTTGTAAGCGGTTTGGTATCAAAGGCAGACTGGCACTGTGGTGTGCCCATGAGTGTCAACATGTGCGCCGAAATTGTTGATCATGTTATTGTTACAAGAGTTTCTATTAATACTGTCGTCAAAAAGAATGATCGTTTACAACAATTAGGTTACATGATTGTTGTATACCATCATGCTTTTAGGCAATTATATTCACAAAATCTGATGAATTTAATCAACAACTGGCTTGAATAAATGCAACTCACCATCATTCGAATTGAAAAGTTTAATCCGATTGATCTCAACTGTTCTGTAAACATGGTCACGCCACGATGACATCTCATGATCTGACAATGCTATTTTAAACTCAGTAGTTCAGCTGTGCATTATGAGTGGTCGTGACAATGCCATTCTGTTCTATTTAGCTAGGGGAATAATACAAATTTGGAATCATTGTGAACACTGGAATGACAATTCTTGTCTCTGAACACGCGCTTTCTTCAATGATTATTACTCTTGATTTTCTGCTGTTATCGACATTGAATGATAATCTTATGAAACAAAAACTGTAGCCAAGGAGTCATCCCTGACATTGTAGTAGTAAACCTGCTGCACAGTACTGTTACACTGCGAAATTGATACCAACTTTTGACAAGTTGTCCAAGACACAAATTGATTTTGATCGCCTACACATATTTTGTATAATTCTCTGTCATGCGCACACTCTGTCAGTACCAATTACGTTGTGCACATAACAACTGCATTCATGTATTGTTTACTGGGTGCATTTTAATTTATTTTGATCAGTATTCCCTATTTTCGTGCATTATACATATTATTATTTCAAGAACACACAAATTTCAAATCATAATACCGGGCCCAAAAATTGTATACTGTTACTCACGGTATACCGGTATTCATTTTTGATGAATGGTTTTTAACCGGTGACAATTTCAATACTGGTACCAACAAGTATACGGCAATACCGTGCAGCCCTATTTTCTGCACAGTTACAGAAGGAAAGGGAGACAACTTAATATTTTGTTGTTGACCTAAGAAATAAATTAACTCAAATTGTTAATAATGCTTAAATAACGAAGGTTATGGAAAACTTTTTTAACTACGCTTTTCAATTTAAATAGGGCATTCAGAAATCATGAATGACCCAGCATCTTATGTGAACTTGAAATTCATTTTAAATACATTAATTTTTTTTTTTAAAGAACATACCTTCTCTAAAAGAGAAGAACACTCTCACAATGGGTAATCCTAAATTCCAAATTCACTGCATGGAGGCAAACACAAAATCAAATGCATGGTAACCATAGTCATCACTGGTAGGGAAAGAGTTATGGCATTCAGAAACCATGAAAGACCACGAAAGACACAGTTTTTCTGTGGGGTGGTGGGGATTTTTTTCTCTGCACTTCATCATGTTAGCTATTATTGTGTCCTCTATGTACATTTATTTTGACACGATGTTATATATGTTTTATGTCTTTTTCTGACTTCCCCTCATTTCCACTGACTTCTCTCTCCTGGCCCCTGACTCCTCCCCAAAGTCTCTGGAGGGAGAAGCCACTTCTCCTTAAAATCAGCTGCCAGGCTGACCCCTGCTCGGCAGCTATCAGCTGCCAGACTGACCCCTGCTCGGACTTGGTTTGAACAATCTTGAATCTGACCCTCATAACAATGATGTATACCAAACATTAAAAGATTCTGACTGGTGGTTCTGAAAAAGATTTTTAATAATTATTCCCCATACTGCCCTAAGTTAAAAATTCAGGCTCCTGTATTGAGCCCAAATATGAACCAAGGGGCTTCATTTTAACAAACTAGTGTCTGATCCCCCTATGGATGCTGTATACCAAATATCAAAAGATTCTGACCATTGCTTCTGGAGAAAAATTCTTTTTTAATTTTTGCAAATATGCTGACTCGACATCTTTTTGATGTCCTTTCCCTACAGAACACCCTGGCATAATTGGTGGCAATTATTTTTTACCATTCAATTCTACTGGTCCTAAGGATGCTTCATACCAAATAACAGTTCCCTTTTCCATGTGGTTTGGGAAATATGGGCGTTTGAAAATATTTCTATTTTTAGCTCCTGGGGTTCCCTCGGGGACACAGGAACATTCTTTTGCATGCGTCAAGTACTTATGACCCAATAATACCACATACCAAATTTGGTTCAAATCGGCCCATCGGTTCAGAAAAAAGAAATTTTGGGTGGGGCCAAAAATCTTGCCTATCCCAGGGTTTCCACTATACCGACAGTGTCCGTCAAATGGACGCATTCCCCACCAGGTCACCTTCCCGACATAACAGAATCTTTGAAATTCGCATTGATCTGCCCATCCCCCAAGAATGCATTTAGTTCCTAGCTTGTAGAATTGTCATTTCTAAACTTCTTTTAACGATTTCCGTACACATATTTCATAGAAAACAAAATGAATGTCTGTTTCACCGTTCTGTCGCAGCACCCAGAGAGCAATTGATTTCAAAGCAATTTTTCAACATCAAAGACATCAAACAATAGTAATATCGAGTATTGTTGTAGAATTGTTATATAATCCCACTCATGTGACATCATCAGAGAAGTTTGTGAACCAGGAAAGACTTCCAGAATCCAGAACTCTCCGGAACCTGTTCCAGCTGTGAATACAAATTCCTCTGAGGCCTCATGTGACCGGGATTAACTAATTGGTATCAGAGAACACAGAAGAAGACCAGCCTCTGTCTTTTTTTGACTTGACTGCGATAATCAGAAGTTCAGAAATTCTGAACAGATTTAAATTCGGTGTGTTTGTCAGAGAAAAATTGGTAAGATCCTAGCTATTTTACCCGCAATGTTTTTCTAAAGGAGAGATTTACCGAACCCAAGTCTACTTTAGTATTCGTTTTCACAGTGGCCACAAACGCCAAAATTTGTACCATTCAAGTGCAATGAGATGTTTGCACAGTGCTTTTGTCTGCTAAAATATCTCACAAGCGTCGTTTCGCCCCTAATTTAAAATTGAATTTTTAAATTATGGGCGAATCTTCCCTTCTTACTCACACTTTCTATTCGCCCTGGACATTTAGTCCCATTGAAAATTCCAAGGCTTGACAGTTTTATTGGGACGAAATGCCCTGGGCGAATAGAAAGTCACGTATACTATGAATTATTTTTAGGTTGAGCAACCATTTTCTCTTATATATGTCTTATTCATCGGAAATTACTGGCTGTCAATGTGTAAAATCGGACAGATATATCTCCATGAAAAGATGCAAAATATCCTCTCAGATGCAAGGAAATGGGGGTTTTGGGATTCTGGAATTCAAAATTTTCCTACCACAGGCCGACCATGACCATGGCTGCCATGTGAATGACCTCATTCCCTTTCCCCTAGTAGAAACCCTGCCCTCCCATTGCGGAGGCAAATATTGCTTCACAAACTTTATTTAAACAAACTTGATTCTACACCTTAAAAGGAAGCTCCATACCAATTATCAAGTCATTGTACCTACTGGTTCATGAGAAGATTTTTTAAATATTTTGGAGCATTTTCCCCCACCCCCTCCCTATGGGTCTGGGCATGTTGAGTTGAACAAAAATGCAAGGCCCGTTCGGGACCATCACTCACACAAACTTTCACCTCAATTGGCCCAGTGGACCAAAACATGTGTTAATGGACGGACAAACAGACGGAGAGCGATTAGATAGACTCAGCTTGACTTTGTCGAGGTGAGCTAAAAGTTAAAAAATTTATAGTAATTTATATATTTTTTATACTTACCAATGACCCAGACATAGCTGGTGCTAACTCTTAAAAATATAGGGCCAAACACAAATTTTGCCCCCCAATCCCCAAAATTTGCATCTAAAACCAAAGAAAACATGTCCTGAATGGCCCTCCATACTTCACCTCTACTGCGCAGTGTCAAGGATGTCCCGAAATTGGCGCCATTAATCATTCTTATAACCAGTGCCTGGTAAGCGCTATGTACTCAGCGGGGAGGTATGAGTTCCCAACTCCTGGGAGGGCCATCCCCGTCTGGGTCATTGGTAAGTATAAAAAATATATAAATTACTATAAATTTTTTAACATTTTTATACTGTACCAATGACCCAGACATAGCTGAATAGTAAAAAGGCTGGAGGGCCTAGGACATAGAGCAAGTTCAAATAACCTCAATTATATAAAATAGAGTCATCCCCTCGAGGGGAAAAGGATTATTAGGCCTTACATGTATCTTTCTTATTTATAATAAATTAGAAAGACACAACATCTTCCAAAATTGAGCATCATAACATCCATGTACTCTATCCAGTATAATCCTTATACTAATAATTTTTAAAGTAAGCCAATAAATAAAGTTAGTCTAGAGAATAGAGACTCTTTATACTCCTTAAAAGTGTCTGAGGATTGTATAATAACACCCGTTTGACACGTGATATATTCAAAAGCTATACTTTAAAAACTATGACCTGAATGAATTTTTAAAACATAAACTTATCACTTAAAAGCCATCCCAGTAACAGCTCAGAATTACTAACTCCGGAGGAGGTATCCCCTTGTTTTCATAATAAAACAGGTGACCCAAGGGAACACCCTCCCCCCCCCCCCCCCTTCTCCTTGCCCTGGGTCAAATAGCCCAGAGCGAAGAGGGCAGCAGGACGGAGTCACTGCCGAAACAGAAAGCCTACCTAGCTATAGTAGCACCTGTTAAGTGAATGACATTCTGAGCAGTAGATAATAGACCTAACAATGGAGGCCTCCAGAAATGGACTCAATATTTCTGAGAAAAAAATTCATGAATGTGGATGGCTGAGCCCAATGAGCAGCCTTCATAAAATCTATAATAGCGACACTATTAATGTAAGCCCAAGATGTAAAAAGAGCTCTTACTTCATGAGCCGAAATCTCAAGCACAAACTGCTGAGTCAATGATATACCATAAGCAGTACCGATAGTTAATTGAATCCACTAGCAATAGAATGGAGCGTAATGTCCTTCTATTAGGCATCAAAGATAGAAGAAGCTTACGTCCGTACTAATAACTGATATCTGTTTATAAATACGTAAACTCTAACCGGACAGAGTAAAGGCCTATGCCCGTACGAAGATGGAAGGACCTTAATAACAATAGGTTCCGGATATTATTAGGAGCCTGACTCTAAACCAAAAATCCAACCTAAGTAGTAAAGGAAGTAGTGTTTTCCGACACTACGAAAGTGAGAATCGTCCACCGATAGTGCATGAAGCTCACTGACTCCTCAGTAAAAGAGAAGACTAACAGAATTACTGTCTTAAAAGGTCAGAATTTGAAAACTACTGTATCCAGAGGCTCAAATGATTACTTAGCTAAATAAGAACCGAAGCTAAATTCCGTATATAGGAATTTAATCTAAGGATTCTAGGTCTATTTATCGAAAAGTTTCTAACTGACTTAGATAAAGAGACATAAGACTCAATTGTAAACTATCATAGAGTGCATAGGTATGAGATAACATAGACCTATAACCTTAATAGTAACAGGCTGCAGTTGATCTTGTCAAACAAGTAGACTAGAAAGTTGCAATGTCTAGTATGGAGGGATCAAAAATATCAACATAATGATCCCTACACCAACGACGGAAGAGCCTCCACTTTAGCCGCATAGAATAGCGAAGAAGAGGTTCTCCTACAGTAAGAAATCGCATCCATAGCTCGTCCTGTACAATGCTTGCCATGCAAGGACCACACAACGGAATACGTGAAGGTTGAGACCTTGCGGGTTGTGATGAAGTTGACACGATTTCCCCAGTGAAAGATCCTCTCATGGAGGAAGTTTTCGCGGTAAGTCCCACAGTAGACACCTGAGTAAATTTACCCACGGTCTCTGTGAAGACAGAGATGCTATCAATAGAATTGTATTGTGGATGTTTATCTGAGCAATACTTGCTGAATCAACAGCGCTGGAGGATACGCATATCCTATCATTCCGTCCTATTAGATCAATAGAGCGTTAACAACATAAGCTCAGGGATCCGGACATGCAAACACATACGTCTGCAATTGAATAGTGAGTTGTGTCGCCAATAAATTATCATTGGGCGCTCCCATTGATAGCAAATCTGATTGAATACTTGTTTGTTGAGAGTCCATTCTGACGGCAACAAGCGACCCTTACGTGAAAGGGAGACTGCTAATACAATCAGACGACCCGGAATATGACGGACCGAAGCAGAACTTGGTGTACTATAACAAACAGAAGGATTCTTTCCGTTAAAATGAATAACGGAATCGAATGAGTGCCTCCCTGGTTCCGGAGATACGCAGCTACTGTCGTATTATCGGACAGGATTTGGACATGCGTTTCTGAATAATGTTCATCCAATGACATAGTGCAAGCCTAAATAACATCATTCCCTGGAAGTTAAGTGCTTGCCTAGAAACTGCGGAACCCAAAGACCCTGGCACTTCGAATCCGTTGGGATCAATATAGTACCCCAACCTGTTTGACTGGCATCCGTCATAATCATAAAACTCGGATCCGGCAACTGCAGTGGCACTCTCTGAGTCAACCACCGAATGTTTGCCCCAGTCTGAATCTCTTGCTACACTTGATAGACAAGAGAACGTGTATAACGAGCAATTCATAGATTGCTGAAAAGTTGCCGTCGAAGAGAAGCTTCTCCGAGACCGAAGCGACTGTGAGAGAGTTCTTCACCTTACTATCCACGCGCGTGGATGTAGCTAGGGCTGCGTCACGTCTAACCAACTCCAGGTTGCCACTGAAGGGCAGAGTTATACGTGGAAAAACTACTGCCCTTGAAAGAAATCACATTGAGGATCATATCCTGGAATTCTTTCTCTTGAAGACGTAATGATAATGCCTCAGTAAGGTGGTCTACGTATGATAAAGCGTCTAAGTTAAGTCTATTAGACATCATGGTCGTTTCCAACATCGTGGTTGGAATTGACATAGACGGCAAAAAAGATAATTCCCAGTCTTCAGCCCCGCCATCTAGACGCATATGAACTCTCGGTATGCCCTGTTCTGCCAATATAAATTATTCCTAGAATTGATAAAAGGCAGAATAGAGCATTGCGGACAAGAAATTAGACTATCATGCTTGGTAGCCAGCTTATATATAGCGTCGTTAAATAATTCGAATGTTCTAATGACATTATTGGACTGTGTCGGTAAGTCAGGGACAATGTCCCTGAACCGATCCAAAACTCCGTGTCCAATGACGCTATTAGTCTCTTATCCAGCATCGCAGCAATGTAGTCCGACGGAACAACCTCTGGAAGATAATGCCGGAAGAAATGTATGGCAGCTTCTGTTGTTCCGAAAGGGAAAGCTCAAAATCGTCCGAATCCCTTTCGCCATCCTGTCAGACCCTATAAAGTGTTCGGTCGTCCGAACCTGATGCAACAGCGGAGCGCACCGACCCAGAGCCGTTGGATAATTGCTGATCCGACCGAGAATCTGTCGATTGCTGGGATGCTGCGATAAACTGTGCTATTTTGGATAGCACGTCCGTCACTGAGGCCTGTGGAGAAGCGGTCTTACGATGCATTGCCGCTGGAAGCTCCGTGTTCGTTACCCCATGCATACTTCTATTATGCGAGCGAACGGAGTGTATAGGCCTCGTGTCCCTAGGCTACCGGATGGAGTGACCTGTTCGCCGTGGAATCACTGAATGACGAAGCTGGACGGATACTCGAGGTCACATAGCCAATGTGCGGTCGTGTGCGCTGCTGTGAGGATGAGGAAGCATTATCGACAGTCTCTCGGACTGTCAATATAACGGAGCGTCCCGAGCGGCGGACATATGCTCCGAATGCGAAATGACTGTACCACAACATCCGGTCCCATATGTTGTTGTACGAGAGAGGGACCCCTCTCGCTCGCAGTCTGGACAGACCTGGACGAGCTAGGAACCGGACTAACAGGCTTCCTCCGATCTGTCCTCTAATCCGTCGTCACTGGGTGTGTACTAAAGTCTATTATAGTGCTCGCATCACCCAAATCTCCTTCCTAGACCGCAACGGACGAACCCGACTGCCGAACCATTCGATGAATGGACGCTACACCGGGTGAGCTAGCGAATGTCAACTCCTTCGATCCTACTAGGGACCTCTTAGGCGATTGACGTATTCCATGAGCACTTATTGCCGCTAGCTCTTCATTATCTATGATGACAGAGGCACACTTTTGAAAGACATCTCAGTAACATTGCGAACAAGAAACCAGACATGCTTGTTAATAGCAAGCATATAATAATATATATATAGCTTTGTTCAATAATTCAAAAGTTTGTGTGACATTATTGGACTGTGTCGGAACTGAGGGACGATGTCCCTGAACCGAACCAAAAATTTCTGTGTCCACCGATGCTATCAGTTTCTTATCCGGCATCGCAGCATTCTGGTCCGACAAAAGAACCTCTAGAAGATAAGTCAGATGACATACACAGCAGCTGATGTTGTTCCGAAAGGGAAAGCTCGAAATCCTCCGAATCCCTTTCATCATCCCGTCGGACCGGATGAAATTTTCGGACGTCCGTACCCGCTTCCGCGGAGCGTCCCGACCCAGCATCGTCGGATAATACATGATGTGACAGAGATTCTGTCGATGCTGGGATGCTGCGATAAGCTGTGCTATTTGGGATAGCACGTCCGTCACCGAGGCCTGTGCAGTAGCGGTCTTACGATGCTTTGCCTCTGGAAGCTCCATGTACGTTGACTCCTGCATACTTTCTTATGCGAACGTCCGGAGTCTGCAGGCCTCGTGTCCCTGGCTACCGGATGGTGTGACCTGGTCGCCGATGATTCTCTGATTGGCGAAGCTGACTGGATATCCGAGGTCACGTAGCCAAGAGCTGTCGTGTGCGCTACCATGAGGATGAGAAAGCCTTACTGACAGTCTCTCCGGACTGACTATATATCGGAGCGTCCCGAGCGGCGGACGTATGCTCCGAATGCGAAACATTTTGTACCACAACATCTAGGGCCAGATGTTGTTGTACTAGAGAGGGGCCTTTCTCGCTCGCAGTCCGGATGGACCTGGACGAGCTAGGAACCGGACTAAAAGGCTTCCTCCGTTCTCTCCTCTAATCCGCCGTCACTGGGTGTGCATTTGGTTGATTTATAGTGCTCGCATCACCCAAAACTCCTTCTAGACCGCAACGGACGAACCCGGCTGCCGAACCATTCGATGAATGGACGCTACACCAGGCGAGCTAGCGGACGTCAAAGGCCGTCCTCTTAGGCAATTGACGTATTTACATGAGCACTTTTCCGCTAGCTCTTCATTGTGACGACGGAGGCACACTTTTGGAAGACATCACGGATACATCACCCTGTTCTTGATCGTCTGAAATAGAGATTGATAAAGTAGAGTGACCCTGCGGGGAAAAGACTGGAATGGCCATTTCCCCACTAACATACCGTGACACACGCTTCCCATGTTGTCATCGAAATTAACACATACGGAACATGAGTTAGTGCAAGCACACTGACTACATTATACAATGATTATGAAAGTCAGAGGAAGATTTCCTCTTATTACAATTGAACAATATCCTTTCAGTGTGAAAAGAAAACAAAGTCCTAGTACTCGCACCAACCCCTGACAATCAAAATACATAACAACATGATCCATTAACATAGAAAAAATAACTGAATTCAAAAAATTTTGAAAAAATATTTTTTCAGAACAGCCCAAGTTTCTGAAAAGTAACGTTGAGCCCCAATGGATCCCAAGCCAAAGTGTGGACAAAAATTCTAAAAATATTTTAAAAAATTTATGCAACACTTACGAACAATAATAATGTATCTACTTATGATTAAATTAACATCAAGATATTATTTTCAAGAAATCCCCCCTCAAACAGAGGGCTGTTGTAAATGTAAATAATAAGTGTAAAAACACCAGAACAAGACTCCAGGCAACCCTGGCCCGAAATCAGTTACCAATAATACACTATCTGATGCAAAACAGAGACTTCCAGGGAAGAAACTGCAGAACATCAGATGGTAGATGCAGAACACTACGCCTAACCACCCATAGGTGAAGACGTAAACATGGGGAAAAGAACAGAATTCATTCTGTTATACAGCTAAAACTCCCAAGAAATTTTAGTAATAATATTACAGAAAATAGGCCAAAAGCATGGGAGAATAGCAAAAGGGGACTTAAAGGAAAGAGAGAGAGGAAAACACTGAACAAGCAGTGTAACTTGATAACAAGAATGACCACAACAGGCTGTTGCCTCGAAAATAGGTAACTTAACATAATTTCATTAAAAATTTTTAAGTTACAGCCCTGAATATTTTCTGTCACTCATTTTTCCTCTCCTCCTTCTATATCCTCCTTAGAATCACCATTTCTCTAATATTTATGTGTCTGGCATCATTTAAACTGAGATTTACAAGCACAAAGATCAGTCAGATGTTAACTGACGAAGGGCCAAACAAAGAATGATTAATAGCGCCAATTTCGGGACGTCCTTGACACTGTGCATGCGCAGTAGAGGTGAAGTATGGAGGGTCATTTAGGACATGTTTTCTTTGGTTTTAGATGCAAATTTTGGGGATTGGGGGGCAAAATTTGTGTATGGCCCTATATTTTTAAGAGTTAGCACCAGCTATGTCTGGGTCATTGGTACAGTATAAAAATATCACTTTATGTGAACAGATCCACTTTAAACATTCATTCTGTTATACAGCTAAAACTCCCAAGAAATTTTAGTAATAATATTACAGAAAATAGGCCAAAAGCATGGGAGAATAGCAAGAGGGGACTTAAAGGAAAGAGAGAGAGGAAAACACTGAACAAGCAGTGTAACTTGATAACAAGAATGACCACAACAGGCTGTTGCCTCGAAAATAGGTAACTTAACATAATTTCATTAAAAATTTTTAAGTTACAGCCCTGAATATTTTCTGTCACTCATTTTTCCTCTCCTCCTTCTATATCCTCCTTAGAATCACCATTTCTCTAATATTTATGTGTCTGGCATCATTTAAACTGAGATTTACAAGCACAAAGATCAGTCACGATGTTAACTGACGAAGGGCCAAACAAAGAATGATTAATGGCGCCAATTTCGGGACGTCCTTGACACTGTGCATGCGCAGTAGAGGTGAAGTATGGAGGGTCATTCAGGACATGTTTTCTTTGGTTTTAGATGCAAATTTTGGGGATTGGGGGGCAAAATTTGTGTATGGCCCTATATTTTTAAGAGTTAGCACCAGCTATGTCTGGGTCATTGGTACAGTATAAAAATATCACTTTATGTGAACAGATCCACTTTAAACATATGATATTAATACCCCATCTACTAATATATACAGTAGCATAGCCAGACGGAGGGGCACATGCCCCCTGCCCAGTTTCAGTTCCCCCCACACCCATGTTAACCCATATAGGGAACGTCAGGCAAGAAATTCTAATATCTAGATATTTATACTCGTAAGATGAATGATGGGGGGACACGTAATAGCAAATTTATATGTGAAATCAGACGTTTATTCAGTTCTATTTGGTAGTGATATGGCCTAATTACTGATGCCTTTCACAACTTATAAATCATGGCTCAGATGATGCTATGCATCATATTCTGTATGCCCCTAGATATTACTCTTTCCCCCTAACTTTGATATCCTGACCACACACCTGTTAATAATTGTATATCAGCAATATATCAACTTTATTTGACTATTGTCCTAATATTTTCTTTGTGTTCGATGTTTTGAAGCACTGCCCTAAAGTAGGAATACAAATTATATCTGAGTGAAATTTTGACTCAGAAATTCATTAGCACTGTAATCTGTACTGGTATCGCGAGATAGACCCACAGAATAATACCTATTCAAATTCAATAAATTAGGCTAAAGAAAAATAATCTTTTGATTCTCAGGCTGTGGCGCATTTGCTTTTTTCGACCCACATTCTTCATATTTATTTCAGAGGCAAAATTCAAAATGTAGGAAACTATAATAGGGTGTGATTTTACATGTAGCAGTATCACATCGCGATTTGCAATGTACATGTAATATGTCGTATACATTCATACATTAATTTTATTCTCTTCACGAAATGCAACATGATTCTCATATAAATATTTATTCAGCTGGTTGAGAGCTAGATTAGTTTTGGTGGACTGAATTTGTTCATCAAAAATTGTTTTATTACAAATTATTGAAGAGTGTCAACAGGCACTCTCCAGTAATTTGTAATAGAACAAATTTGTAAAAACAAACTATTATCTACGTATGACAGAATACAAAATATCAGTAAGGAAAATGTTGGCTTTTGCACTGGCGGATACCTATTTTTTTCTCTACCTATAACTTTTCTTACTGAACATTCTCAAATTTTCTTGCAACACCCTTATCAAGAAGACACATGGGGGACCATCTATTCTCAGGAACAGGACATGGAACAGGAACAGGAAAGGGTACCTAATCTCAGGAACGCAGGAACAGAGAAAAAGAGCATTAATCCACGCAAGTGAATAAACTTTATTCAAATGTTTGCCCACCACAACAAAACACTAACTGTATGTTTTTAACCCCCTAGACCCCTTGTCTATATAATTTTTTGAATGTGTCTTTTTATTGCCTTTTTCAATTTTCACTGAATGCACAGGAGCAATTACCGCTGGCGGAACGGTTCTCTTTGCAGTGGGAGTAAATTTCAACAGCCAAATATTGCTGCTCAACAGGTTTCAATTGTGTGTTGTACAAATCAATGAATATCGATTCTAATGACCAAAAATGATGTATGAAGACGTCTATACACAGTACCGGGTACTGAAAAATACCACAAAAATCTCAGTACTTGGAAGGATCTCAGTAATTAGTAGGCTTGGTGAGATCGCGAGAGACTGTTTTGTATGGACGGTTCGCCGATTTACCCCATAGAGCATGACAGGTACCCCATAGAAGAGTACCGAACCTAACTCCCTTTTACCTAATATCTTAACCACTCTCCCTGTTGCATGCTTTTCGGCCAACTCAGCCGCAGTGGCCGCGAGGTGTAGAGTACTGTAGACAATGTATCTGTTGCTGGTGACGATTATGCTACCACTTTTTTTAAAGTATCATCTCCATTTTTCTTATTTTTACCTAATACCTTAACCCCTCTCCCTGTTGCATGCTTTTCGGCAAACTCAGCTGCAGCGGCCGCAAGGTGTAAACGATGTATCTGTTGCAGGCGGCAGTTATGCTACCATTTTTTTCAAAGTATCATCTCCATTTTTCTTATTGCCCTGTTTTGTCTCAGTGTTTGATTGTTAAAAAAGCATGCTTCGTGTACAGCTGGTCAGAGCTGTAGAATTTATTCTATCTAATAATTAGTGAATAAACATAACGGCCTATTACTAAAACCCACATCGTTTTAGTTTAAACAATATTTATTTTCATATATGCAAGCAAACAAAATGTATAATACGAACAAGCTGGTGGATTTGACTGTATTTCTAAAACCCACATCATTTTAGATAAATGCCCAGTTACTGATCAGTGTAAGACAGCACACTGCCCCCCCCCCCCCCCCCCCCACTCCATTTACATTCCCAAGCTTTATCTGAAGATTTCCGCTGCAATAATGAGTGTCAGATACCTGTCTGTCAATAACAAAAAACAAACTTTGGATAACTTATTTTATTTGAGAGAAATAAACGAAAATATGAAAGGTGACCCATTATACCCTGACTGACTGTGTTGGATTTTTGGCGATTAATTTTCATTATCCAAGAGTCAGAAACATTTGGTTCCAAGAACTCGACCAAGTGAAGTAACTTCCGTCAACAAATGAGTAACTGACACTTGGAGGGTGCAATAATGTTTGTTTATCACTCCATGATGTTCTATGGGGTATCTATGGGGTACCTGTCAAGCTCTATGGGGTATCTATGGGGTAAATCGTCGAACCCTGTACAGATACTTCATCTGTATAAAAATAAATCTTATTGCTGAAGCAACTTGAAACGCTGACAACTGTTAAAGAATACCGGCCGGCACCTTTGGTGACGAACTTCAGTAGTCCGGACACCGTACATGTAAACTTACTGATATAGACACGGTAATCTAAAGTGTTTGTTGTCCCTTTCTCTACACAGGAGTAAGACATTTTGAGAGTCGACGTGGATAGTCCTCTTGCAAATAGTAGTATCTGCGTGTTTCCTATTACTGATGGAGAGTACTGTGCGATTTTTATTGATCTCAGTAGTTTGAAACCTGCACACGCGATTATTTTCGCACGTTGCATTGAGTACGGAAGTGACAGACTTTCTTATCTTGCGCACGCACCTGTTGCCACGCCCCCCTTCACAAATCTACCAGCCAGTCAACTTTGTGGCAATGTTTTGGAACGGACCCCCACTACCGGGTGATTCAAAGACACAAGAGGACAGAAAAATACGTTTTGACGAAGTTGCACTTTTGGCCCGATTTCTTCAACCTCGACAATATCATTTTAGAAACAAAAGTGAAGTGATGGATTGGAAAATCTTATGTATCGAAATTCACTTTTCCATTTCCAGTTCCAACGCCACTGACAATCTGGCTTGATAAAGCAAACACAAAAGGCGGGTGCACAGGGGAGTAAATAAATGTATTCAGAACCTTATTAAAAAGAATAATGGTACACACCCTGGCGTACCAGGGTACATTTTTTTACCCGACAAAAACCATAGGTCAAGCCTCAATTAGGCTATTAACCCCAAACAGACTGGTAGTAAAATATACAGAGGATATCTACTCTGTTTTATTGAAGATCGGGAATTATCTCATGATGATGGACTTTCAGGTCTACACCAAGATCTGCAGCATCTGCTGATCGTTCCTCCAAGGCGACGCCATGCGCCGAAGCGTGACGCCAGTTAAGAAGCTACTGAGGCATATTTCTCGATATCCGTCGATGGATATAGCGAAATATCTTAGATAACTTGCGATCATTCACAGGTTAGCATATAATAGTTTTTTCTCTTTTGACTTCATTCTGCAGAGGTAGGCATAAGACTAAACAATGAAACACGTCAAAAAAGATAACTGGTCAAATTCTCAAATACGCAATGGGAAAACTACTTAAGGTATATTGACAACGGATCGAGTGCAGAAAGTTAATAAGTTCCAACATCAGGTGTGTAGGAAGCATATCCAAGTTAGAGGGGCGCGATCACAGGAGATCAGCCACGCACACAGTGGTGGCTAAGGGTGGTATGGCAGAAATACAATACACAAAGCTATGTCAAGGGCTAACGGACCTCTATCATGATTAAGACCATTCAGAGGCGACGGAAGCTCGATAATAGTTGACACAAATTTTCAAGGCTACCATCATACCAATGGGGAAAATATGAAGGATAAGTGGATGAGGAATGGCATGAGGGAAAGGTCCAATCTTATAGTTGGGGAGATCGAGAAAGCGTCCATGGGCAGAATTATGAAATAGTTTTTGACTGAATGTTGGGAGATTAGGAGGGATAGTGGGGCAATTAAACGGGCGGGTGACTGCATGGGTAGATGTAGGCCTCCTCGTACGAGAACCGCGATAAATCAGCGGATGGCCAAAGAATTATTATTATCGTGGTTCGACCCAGTGGGAGAAGAGTTACAATCGTACATCGCTAAATGTACCATGAAACATATATTATCTCGTTTGGGTGAGCACGCTGCAGTGTAGGCAGCGTCCGGTTAATTTCTTCTGCTTCAATCATCTTCCTAGCCGAAAGCTAGAGGAAAGGGTCCATTTCTTCTAAATCAATCATCTTCCTACCCGAAAGCTAGTGGAAACGGACCAAAGCGGCCTAAGGTGGGATTCTTTCGCCAAATGTTAAATTTGGCGAAAGGTTCACATCGATGGTGCACATGTCTTCAACCACTGTAACCCTGCTTGAGCGGAGCTTGAACAGAGTTGGAATGTTGAGGAGGATGCTCGGTGGTACTCTGCTGGTACTCCGGTTTCATCCACCCGTAAAACTGTCCCGGTCACGATTAGCAATTGTGCATAAGTATGTGATCGTAAACACCAATAAATAATTAAATACTGTTAGGCCCTACGCATCGAAATACAAACAACCGCACTGACTGCCAATATCACTGTCAGTGATTTATGCTGGAATCCAATTGGTGTATTTGTTGTCAAAATTTCTTTCCACTCCTCCCTCCCCGCCCTACCAAAAGGAAGGATATTACTTGCTACTGATGTATATGTCGGTTTCCATATTACCAGAAATCTCACGTTTCCTTGCATAGGCCACCAGTTCAACAATTTTCCTCAATTACCGGTCCCAACATTTTTCTCCTGGCAGGAACCCCGCTTAAGTCGACATTCTGTTTTTCACACTAGTCATGGCGTCACTTAATGCTTTTACTTCAAATATTAAAACAAATGAAAATTGAAAAAAAATTTTTTTGAATTTTTATGTGAATAACCAACTCACCATTAGATTGTTAGGGGAAAAAACATTTTAAGGTATTTGAAAAAGTATGGGGAAATGACCAACTTTGGAGGGAAATGACCAGCTATGGGGGAAATGACCAATCTAGGGTGGAATTGTCGGGGAAAATGTTCAATTTAGGAGGAGGGGGTTATGGGAGAATGTCCTGCACCCGCAGACCACACATTATTAACTGATAGTTTGGTAATATTAAAGAATAGGGACACACGAAATTTCTTGAACACTTTAACTTTTTCAACCTTTGTAAGGATTTTCTCACCGCACCATAGGATTAAGGGCAGCATAGCTTGGGTTACGCTTAGCTAGCCCTAACATCACAAATATGACCCTAACCCCACACTAAATTCTTCCTGAAAAGGAGATGCCCACGTGGAAGAAATTTGGTGCTTCCCTATTCTTGAAATTTACCTATAGCTTTGAACCTCTTTGCCCCTAAGCATTTTTTTTAGACAATTCTCCGCTGCCCATTTAGAATCAACAGCAAAGCCTCTGTAGAAAATGTGTAGATAATTAGTGTTATACAAAGTTGTTTTAAAAATCTTTGAGCCACAACAGATATTGCTGCATAAAATTGATAAAAAGGACTGAACTTCAATTCTTTGGCACTGTTACCAAAATTTTCTCATCAAGGGGTCCAGAGCCTCCTAACAATCAGAATACAAAATTATCTGATGTCATTCGACTAATTTTTGCCCATTTTGGTGGTGTTTGTGAGAGATAACACAGGCAACAATTGCTGTAATGTCATTTGTGAAATGTAAAACTAATTTTTGTATGCAGTCTATGCCATTTAATACAGATTTACATGTACATGTAACACCGCACGCTTGCATCGAGATAAAACATTGCACAATACGATCCTTATTGCAATCAGGTCTTGCAACATATACATACATGTGTGTATTTTAGCTTTGATCCATGTCTTTGACTTTCTTGCTGAAGTGAATAAAACATTAACCTAACCTGTCAACCGCAACAGTTCTATTGTATTGAATACTTACGGACCAAGTTCGAATTTTGTCATGGCGCAATCAATTTTCACTTAGTTATGGCCTTTGAACCAACATGAAGAAAATTACTTAAAATATTTTAGTTTTCTGGTCGTTTTTCTTTAATGCATGGAAAGATTGGACTGATTTTTGGTATATATTCATATATTGAATAGTTACAAGTTTTAATTTCGTCATGGTACGCTCATTTATAGTGGAGTTATGGCCCTTGAACTTAGAATATTTCTTAAATGTTTTAGTTTTCTGCCCTTTTTACCTCAACTCGACGAAGTCAAGCTGAGACCTGTATTATCATAGCCCGTCGTCCGTCTATCAGTCAACACGGCCCAGGCTACAGGCCATATTTATGAACCGATTCTCCTGAAACTGAAAGGAGAACTTCCCCTTTTGGGTTAGGTCCGAAATTCAAGATGGCCACCAGCGGCCATTTTGTACCAAAATTAGGTGCATTCAGTTTTTTATACAGAACTTCCACATAATAGGTTCAATTTGAATAAAGTTTTGTATGAATGTTTAGTAACAGGGAATACATCACATAAAATACGAGTTTTTGTCTTGCGCGACAATTATGCAAATTAGATGAACTTTGATTTATTCAGTGCTAATTACTCACATCAACTTGCACATGTCAATACTGCTCGGGCTGCAGGTTGTATTTATGAACCAATTTTTATGAAACTTCTGGTGTATCTTTGTCTTGACCATGGGACAAGGACAAGTGCTTTTGAGTTTGGTCCGAAATTCGATATGGCCGCCAATGGCCATTTTGTACCGAAATAAGGTGCAATCAGTTTTTTTTTATACAGAACTTCCGTATCAAAGGTATGTGCGGTTTAGGCTACAGGCCGCATTTATGAACCGATTTCCATGAGACTTATAGGGCATCTTTGTTATCACTGTGGGACAAGAACGAACATTTCGGTCCAAAATTCAAGATGGCCGCCTGCCGCCATTTTGTACCAAAATTAGGTGCATTCAGTTTTTTATACAGAACTTCCACGAGAAAGGTCCAATTTTAATAAATTTTGTACGACTGTTCAGTAACATGGAATACATCACATATAATACAGGTTTTTGTTTCGTGAGAAAATTATGCAAATTAGACGAACTTGGATTTATTCAGGGTTTATTACTCTCAGCAAGTGCACATGTCAATATAGCCCAGGCTACAGGCTGTATTTATGAACCGATATTCATGAAACTTCTAGGGTATCTTTGTTATTATCATGGGATGAGAACGAGTGTTTTGGGGCTACGTTCGAAATTCAAGATGATCACCAATACCCATTTTGTACCGAAATTAGGTGAATTCAGGTTTTTATACAGAACTTCCGTATGAATGGTCTGTGCGGTTCAGGCTAGAGCCTGTATTTATGAACCGATTTTCATAAAACTTCTAAGGTATCTTTGTTATCACCGTGGGACAAAAACGGGTGTTCTTGGGTTTGATCCGAAATTCAAGATGGATGTCACCGGCCATTCTGTACTCAAATTAGGTGCATTCAGTTTTTTATACAGAACTTCCGCATGAAAGGTCCAATTTGAATATATATTTGTATGAATGTGTAGTAACACGGAATACATCACGTATAATACGTTTTTAGTTTCGTGCAAAATTATCCAAATTAGACTTTGTTTTATTTAGTGCTAATTACTTCCATCAAGTGCACATGTCAATATAGCTCAGGCTACAGGCTGTATTTATGAACCAATATGAAACTTCTAGGGTATCTTTGTTAACACCATGGGGCGAGAACAATTGTTTTGGGGTTCGGTCCTAAATTCAAGATGGCTGCGAGTGGCTGTGATATCTTGGACAGGTTCAAAAACCAGCTCAGCGCAATTAAATACCAGTCAGTTTGCTTTGTATTTAATATTACGTTCCACGTCGAATGCAGGGGATGGAGACGGGTGGTATACTATTGTTTTATCTGGGACAGACACACCTCTAGTTATTCTTCATTGTCCACATCGAATACATGTACTAATTCCTGTAACTGTCTAGTTGAGGTACATTTTCCTGTCACTGTCAAGTTGAGGTATAGTGTCATTGACACTTTTATAGAATTTATCATGGGGCATTATGCCTACAAAATGGATAAGTAAAGATTAACCACAATTGGAGTAACCTTTTATCATTTTTGTTCACTGCCTTTTTTCTTCTTGAGCTATACACGCGTTAAATGTTTCCGTCCATACAGTTTCTCAAGGAATGGCATGCATGTATGCGATGCGTCCCTCGCATCCAATGCATTGAGCATTCTAAACGACAACGATAAAATTGCAATGCATCACTTCTGAACTTAGCTGAGCCTTTAAAACATGAGTGACATCAATAATGAAATAAACAAAATTCAACATTCCTGAAGGAGAAGGTAGATACAAATAGGCATACACACTGACGTTTGGACGTAAACAACCCTCCTTGCTCGTTTTGACGAATTGATTGGGTGATAGTTTTTTTCATACATGTGGTGGTGGAGGGGTGGGGGCTCCTTGTGTAAAAATTCATAAACTGAAAATAAATAAAAGGGGAAAAAAATGAATGGGAAAATAACACGCCCCCCCCCCCCCCGATGTTGTTACCCCAACCCACACACGAATGATGTGATGCAATAAAAACTATCCATTTTTCTTAGAGTTGACAAGTTGACGCTTTATATATATCGCCCTCTACTTGAATATGAACAGAGCCCAGGCGCGTAGTCAGGTTTTGTTCTGTGGGGGGGGGGGGGGAGGGGGGGCAATACCAAGTTCAGGGGAAGGGGTAGTACATATGATGTGAAACATCTTCCGCCAAGTCAAATGTTCGGGGTGGAGGGTGGGGACTCAAATTTCAGAGGGACACAGCCTTCTCCACTCAGTGCGACAACTGACTGTGTCAGTACCGTAGGCTACCTTACAAAGCAAAACATGAGTGAAATGCTGAAGGAAGTAACACAATGTCCTCAATTTTACCATAACAGAATACCATCCAAGTAAAAGGTTATTTGAGTTCTGTTTATATCTGTATCCTCTAACGTAGGACCCAACCTTAAACGCCTAAGCTGGAGATGCTCAGAGGTGGGCCTCATAATTGTAGATTCAAACGACTGTCTGAACCTACCTCTGTGACAGACCTTCACTGTTGTCATGATATAGAAACAGGCTAAAAGCGAACCTAAAAACCAATAAAAATAATTTATTATATCCAGTATCTATATTAGTTTCTTTTCAAAGTTACCTTTGATAGGTTCGGGAATTGGAAATGAATGGGAACAGACAAAGGTACCCCATAAGTCATTGAAAAAGTGCACGAAAGTTATTGTAAAACATTCGCCAGACATTCTCATGATGTAATACCGAACACTCACGATCGTGACGTCAAATAATACTTTCCAAATGACGTGATCAATACAGAAGCTGTTCGTCGAATGCATAGCGAATTCGCAACAGACGAGACAGACGCATCACATGCCCATAGACAACTCGGTAGTTTTATTAGTAGCCTATTTTTTGATGCAATGGACGAATTGGACACAACACATACATGAAGTTGGGCCTTAATGGTTCAAGTGAGATGTAATGACAAAATTGCATTTCTTTTAATTTTTTATATCATTTTTGTTTATTGTTGTTGTTGTTGCTAGACTTTATTTTTTATTTTTTATCTCTTTTGTTACATATCATACTTTGGATTAAAGACAGATAAAACTGTTGAATTTGAAATAGGTTTCAGTTTGGTTTCTTTTCCAAAAATATGTCTGAACATTTTCAAATGGTTTCTTGGTGGCAAAGAGAAATTCTTCTTGGGAACATGGTGGTTGAGTTTGTGAAGGTGCAAGCAGCCAACCAAAAGACACCTTGGTTTGGATCCTACCTGTGGCAACTGCCTCGTGCCTGCACGTCGTGTAGGGGCGCTTTGACCTTGTGTATTAAGGCATTGCTGGATAATCATTGCTTCTTGGTGGTTCTCTCTTGATTCTCTGGCCCCCCACTCAGCACCTGGCTCCATCCGATGTGAGGTGATCAAGAGTGTCATTAAACCCCTGTAAATAAATAGATAGAATAAATAAATATTTGAAGTCCAAAATAGAATCTAAGACCTAGAAACTGAATTAACGTTTAAGCAGTAACCAAGAACAAGTGGCCTATAAGCTACATATTTTTACGGGGCCATCTGCTGAGCAAATTTTTCAAACATCCCACGACCAACTGACGCCTGAGGTAACGCCAGGGGTTACTAATGAAATTACCAATAGACCTATATCTCCTTGAAGTTAGCGTTGGCAACCACTGACACAAATCGTGTCCCAATGAACGTGGTTCGTCAAAAATAAATGTGTTAGGAACTGGTAAATGAATTAGAAACTAATGACTGGATTCACATTACTGATTGGTTACTGATTTTTGGCTTCTAGAATTTACCGGTAGTGACTCAATCCCCATGAGTATCCTTTGAATTATCGCTGGTTACCCCTTACACAAAACTCATCCTGGCCAATGTTGTCTGGGAAAAAGGTCTCTTATTGGTCGACGGTATTTTTAAAGTTGTTAAATTGACTGGAATGCCTATGAATATTGCAGCAAATCTTTAGATATTTATAGACAAACATTCCAAGTCAGCACAATGAAATTACAATGAGAACGTGAATAATGCGGTCCGGGTATTAACTAGGAATGAATTTCCCAATGGCTACGTGTTTTGCTGGGTCATCTCTGGAATAAACGGGTTCAATGATTTAACCCATAGAACCCCATAGATACCCCATAGAACCCCTTAGAGAATTACGGGTAACTCATAGATACCCCATATGTAGAACATTAAAAAAAATATACACAAAAAGTATGGATGGCACCCTCTAAGGGCTGTTAACCATTTGGTAACTACAATGTGTACCTCACTTGCCGAGCAACTTGAATAACACGACAAAGTAAATTGGTTTGTTTACAAAAAAGAAAGGTTTTATGATGTTTGGGCAAGATGCATTTATACCACATGAAAAAGGGAAAATTGGCTATGTCTGAAGATCACTCAAATATTTTGACCGTAGCTAAATATCACTTCCCCAAAATGTTACTGGTTTTTGCAAAAAGGGGGGGGGGGGGGGAATTTAAGTTTTAAAACGCGTATAAAAATGAAGTGAGCCTACAGCAGGAATTTGCCAGCCAACGCCAATCGAAATCTTTGCAGAATGCAAATGAGCAGATAGGGTTTTTCTTTTTAACTTAATACGGTACTTGATTTTTTAAAGTGTTTCTTTTTTCTGCCTGTCTTTTTATGCTTCCATTATCTTCATATTCCACGAGTATACACAAATCTTGACCAAACATCATTTATAAGACCATTTTGTCATTTGCACTTGCTTCGTTTTACTTTGCCACCCTATTCTAACAACTCGACCAAGTGACTGTCGCCATCACAATGTAACGATTAATGGTACTTAGAAGGTGCCATCCATACGTTTTGTGTATGGCCTTATAATGTTCTATGGGGTACCTCTGATGCTCTAGGGATGCTATGGGGTATCTATGTGGTTCTATGGAGTAAATCGTAGAACCGGAATAAACGTTTCAAACATAATTAACATAATTCCAGTAACTCCTTTCATGCCAGAAATATCGGGGTTACCACTTGAGTTACTGACGAGTGCCACTGGCTTGCGACCAGAAGCACAAAACTCGTCCTTGTCGATCGAGGTGCTTCAGAGAAACTAGTCCGAACTAGTAATTGAACTGGGAACTAGTAACCGACTTCACATCGAACCGGTAACTAGGATCGAGTTTCTTGTTGGTTACTGTCGTTTCCGGACTATCTCAGAACTTACTTTCAGTCACTCACTCCCAACGAGTATACCTTGTGCTAGTGCTGGCAACCCCTAAGGAACATTTCGTCCTGATCAGCCCTGTCTATTGGGAAAGCAGTCTCGTTCTAGTCGGCAATATTATTATCGTCAAATATCACTAAACTTATCGCTAACACAAAAAGAACAAAACTCGCCCTAGTCGACGTGCTTCGTAGATGAAGAAAATAAGTCTGAACTAGGAGCTAGTAACCGAACTAGTAACCAGAAACTAGTAACTGGTTTCACATCGAATTAGTAACTAGGAACGAGTTACTTGTCAGTTACTGCTTTTACTAGGCCATCTCAGAAATTACTGTAACTGACTCGCTACCGATGAGTACCCCTTGAGTTACTTCTGACTCCTCAAACAAAAAACACGTCCTTGTCAACACTGTCCATTTGGAAAAAATCTCGCCCGTTCGAAAATACAATTATAGTTACTGGTCTTCGACCCCAGGTAGAAAACTCGTCCTCATCGACGTACTTCTTATATTAGTCCGAAGTAGTAACTAGGAACTGGTAACTGGATTCATAATCGAACTAGCAACTAGGAACGAGGTACTTGATAGTCACTGCTTTTGCTAGGTCATCTCAAAACTTACTGCCAGTCACTCACTACCGGCGAGTACCCCTTGAGTTACTGCTGACTCGTCACACAAAAAACCCGTCCTTGTCAACACATGTCTATTGGCAAAAAAATCTCGTCCCGGTCGAAAATACACTCAATTGTTGGTGTTCCACCCTAGGTAGAAAAACTCGTCCTGGTCGACGTGCTTCTTAAATTAGTCTGAACCAGTAACTGAACTAGTAACCAGGAAAGGAACTAGTAACTGGATTCATATCGAACTAGTAACTAGGAACCAGAAACAAGTTACTTGTTAGTTGCAGTTTTTTGTCAGGTCACCTAAAAACTTGGTGCCAGTCACTCACTATCGGCGAGTACCATTTGAGTTACTGCTGACTCCTCAAACAAAAAACCCGTCCTTGTCAACACTGTCTATTGAGAAAAAGTCTTGTCCCGGTCTAGAATACTATTTAAGATGTTGGTGTTCAACCACAGGTAGAAAAATCGTCCTGGTCGACGTGTTTCTTAGACAAGTCCGAATTAGGAACCATGAACTAGTAACTGGATTCACATCGAACTAGTAAAGAATGAAGGTGTCAATAACACTGTAGCTTAACTTGTCTGTTTGTTGTGTTTGATGAAAAGGATAATATTTAATGTTTATGAAAGGATTATGAAATAAGACAAGAATTGTGATAATTGAGAATATGTTAATTTCTGTTTCCTGTATGCTATGTTTTTAATAAAATTATATGAGGCGTACACTGTACTAAAGAGCTGAGAGGTGGACCTTACAGTTAATGTATGTGGCCCTCACAGTTAAGGTATGTCAACGAAAGTTACCAAGTTACAGTGCAATTATTCCAAAACGAGTCATTCTATCAAGTTACATTGAAATCCCTTCATAAATATGGCATATAGACTGTGCTAAAGGTTTTCGGGGCTTCAGGCCTGTGATGCCATGCCGGTTGACCGATTGCAACTAAAAGGGAACGTCATCATCTCGACATAATACTGAGTCATTGTACTAAGTTACAATGAAAGCCCTTCACAAATACGACCTGTAGTCTGTACTAAAGTTTTTCGCGTTTTGGGCTCGGGAAGCCATCATGGTTGAATGATCGCGACCAAAAGGGGACGTTGTCATCTGGGTATCATCTGGCGTGATCCTACGAAGTTACAATGCAATAAATCCCTTCATAAATATGATCTATAGACTGTGCTCAAGGTTTTCGGGCTTCGGACCCCTGAAGCCGTCACAGTTGACCAATCACGATCAAAAGGGGATGCCATCATCTAGGCTTTATATGGAGTCAACCTAACAAGTTACAATGAAATCTTTCCATAAATACAACCTATAGACTATGCTAAAGGTTCTTGGGCTCGGGCAGCCATCAAGGTTGAATGATCGCAACCAAAAGGAGACATTCTCATCTGGGCATCATCCGGAGTGATCCTACGAAGTTACAATGAAATCCCTTCATAAATATGACCTGTAGACTGTGCTCAAGATTTTCGGGCTTCGGGCACCTGTGGCCATCACAAATGACCAATCATGACCAAAAGGGGATGTCATCATCTAGCCATTATATGGAGTCAGCCTAACAATGAAATCCTTCCATAAATATGACCTTTTGCCTATGCTAGATGTTTTTGGGCTCGGGCACCCATCAAGGTTGAATGATCGCAATCAAAATGGGACGTTCTCATCTAGACATTATTTGGAGTCATCCTACCAAATTACAATGAAATCCCTTCATAAATACAACCTGTAGTTTGTGCTAAAGATTTTCGGGGTTCGGGCCCCTATAACCGTCACAGTTGCCCAATCACGTCCAAAAGAGAACGTTCTCATCTAGACATTATATGAGGTCAACCTACCAAGTTACAATTACATCCCTCCATAAATATGACCTGTAGACTGTGCTAAAGGTTGTCGGGTTTTAAGCTCGAGCAGTCGTCACGGTTGACAGATCGCAACCAAATGGGGACGTTCTCATCTAGACATCATACGGGGTCATCCTACCAAGTTACAATGAAATCCCTCCATACTAAATATGACCTGCAGACTGTGCTAAAAGTTTTTGGGTTTCGGGCTTGGGCAGCCATCACGATTGACAGATCATGACCAAAAGGGGACGTTCTCATCTTGGCATTATACAAATGCATCCTACCAAGTTACAATGAAATCCCTTCACAAATACGACCTGTAGTCTGTGCTAATGGTTTTGGGGCTTCGGGTCCCTGTAGCCGTCACAGTTGCCCAATCGCGTCCAAAAGGGGACGTTATCATCTAGACATTATATGAAGTCAACCTACCAAGTTACAATGAAATCCCTTCATAAATATGACCTGTAGACTGTGCTGAAGGTTTTCGGGCTCGGGCAGCCATCATGGTTGAATGATCGCAACCAAAAGGGGACATTCTCATTTGGGCAGCATCTGGAGTGATCCTACGAAGTTACAATGGAATCCCTTCATAAATATGACCTCTAGACTGTGCTCAAGGTTTTCGGGCCCCTGTATTATTTATTTATTTAATGGTGTTTAAGGTCACATACTTATGCACAATGGCTATCGTGACCGTGACAGTTTTACGGGTGGAGGAAGCCGGAGTACCCGGAGAGAACCACCGAGCATCGACGAGCAACTGTCAGTTCCTCAACATTCTAACTCTGTTCAAGCTCCGCTCAAACAGGGTTACAGCGGTTGAAGACACGTGCACCATCGACGTGCAGTACGCCTTAATACACGGCGTCATCGTGCCCCCCCCCCCCCACGGGCCCCTTTGGCCGTCACAATTGACCAATCACGAACAAAAGGGGATGTCATCATCTAGGCATTATATGCAGTCAACCTAACAAGATACAATGAAATCCTTCCATAAATACAACCTATAGAATATGCTAAAGGTTTTTGGGCTCGGGCAGCTATCCAGGCTGAATGATCGCGACCAAAAGGGGACGTTCTCATCTAGACATTATCTGGTGTCATCCTACCAAGTTACAATGACATCCCTTCATAAATATGACCTGTAGACTGTGCTAAAGGTTTTCGGGCTTAGGACCCCTTTAGCCGCCACAGTTGCCCAATCACGTCCAAAAGGGGACGTTCTCATCTAGACATTATCTGAAGTCAACCTGCCCAGTTACAATGGAGTCGCTCCATAAATGTGACCTGTAGACTGTGCTAAAGGTTTTCGGGTTTTGAGCTCGGGCAGTCATTACGGTTGACAGATCGCGACTGAATGGGGAGGTTCTCATTTAGACATCATATGGAGTCATCCTACCAAGTTACAATGAAATCCCTCCATATTAAAAATGACCTGCAGACTGTGCTAAAAGGTTTTGGGTTTCGGGCTTGGGCAGCCGACACGGTTGACAGATCATGACCAAAAGGGGACCTTCTCATCTAGGCATTATACAGATGCATCCCCCCAAATTACAATGAAATCCCTTCACAAATACGACCTGCAGACTGTGCTAATGGTTTTGGGGTTTTGGGCTCTGGCAGCCATACCGGTTGACCAATCGCGACCAAAAGGGAACGTTCTCATCTAGACATGACCCAAACCTGCGTATGAAATTTCGTGACGATCAGACAAGAACTACGGGATGTAGCCTGTGCTAAAGGAAAATGTGAACAGACTCACAGACTTCCGCACGCGTGATGGCAATAGCTTATCTTGACTTTGTCAAGTAAGCTAAAAACGAGCTACGTGTTAGTTACTGCTTTTGTCGGGCTATTTAAGAACTTACTGCCAGTGACTCACTACCGGCGAGTACCCCTTGAGTTACTCCTGACTCCTCAAACAAAAAACACGTCCTTGTCAACACTGTCTATTGCTTCTTAGATTAGTCCGAACTAGTAACTGAACTAGGAACTAGTAACTGGATTCACATCGAACTAGTAACTAGGAACAAGTTACTTGTTAGTTACTGCTTTTGCTAGGCTATCTCAGAAATTACCGTGACTGACTCGCTACCGACGAGTACCCCTTGAGTTACTTCTGACTTCCCAAACAAAAAACACGCTCACACGCCAACATTTTCACTGAACAATGCTAATTCAAATACAGAAGTTACAATTTTTTATTATGAAAAATATCTTACTTCTTCCAAATATACTTCGTAAGAAGGCGATCGTTGTAAGTAACTGGCAATCCAGTTGTCATGTACAAGAAAACATGTTGTGTATTATTATTATTTTAAAGAATTACTTTCATTCACCAAGTCGGGAACTCGGTCGGAAAATCTTAACTTTCGCCTCACCATGTCTGAAAATTTTGAGATCTTAGCTTCCGACCTTCGAGTGGATGGCTATAACGTTGATCAGATAATACATATAAATATGCTTGGCATAGTTTTTTCAGCATCGGTCGGATAGGAAACTGTGTTCCCCCTGAACGCAGACCACGACCCTGCCTCAGATTCCGCAAAGACTATATATATGCATATCGACTATCGTAATGCTGAAATAATCAAATATGCAAAAATACTTTCAAATTTTAAGCACAACTAAATAGTATAGGTCGCTTTTTTAAAATTCAGCAGTCGGAACCAATTGTGACATTCACCAAGGCTAAGGTAAGCACGGATGATGGAGATAATTTCTCGATTGAGACGAAACCGAATGCAAGACTGTTGACTGAAAGCGATTCTCTCCAATCATATGGTCAGTTTATCACGAGACACAGGGGCGGCGGAAGCTTGATAAAAGTAGTTGGGCACAAATTTACAATACTACCATGAGTAGAAGGACATGTATGGATCGTGCCAATTCAGCCGGAGGGGAAGTGACGTCATGTCACGTGACCTGGTGGCGCCATGTTTGGTTGTCACGGTAACCCGCGTGAGCGGCCATCTTGTGACGTCATCTCCATAGTGATATGTGGTGTGAGTGCGCATGCGCCGCGCGTGTTGTTAGGATGATAGGTGTTTCCGTCGTCCATTTTGTATACTGGAGGCCACCATCTTGGTTTCTATGGTAGCACGTGGTTGCTATATGACCCAAAACCTTCTAAAAAGACAGGGGTGTTGACTGAATTTTTGAAGCGATTCTCTCCAATCATACGATCAGGTTTGTTTATCACGAGACACAGGGGCGGCGGAAGCTTGATAAAAGTGGAGGGGCACAAATTTACAATACTACCATGAGTAGTAGGAAATTGCATGTGTGGAATACAGAAGAGGAAAAAAAAAATAATACTAATAATAATAATAAAAAAAATTAATAATTTATTGCTGGATTGAGATATCATTAAGAACAGTTTCACAAATTGAAATACATAACATTAAACACATGCACAATTATTGACACATATTAAACATGCTGTCTACAGAACAATCATGCAAGAGGGGCAAAACAAAAAAAATTAATCAACGTCCGTTCTGCTCAACGATATCTCAAAAAGTAATTTAAATTTCGCTCCGAATCCGTGATCGATTCCCTCCCCTTACAATCAAAACTCCACCAGGTTCAGCTACAGTTAAATGCAGAATTTGATCACGTGAATCGATCAAGGATTCAAAAAAAAACAATACCTGCATTGCCTAACAAGCAATTAATTCATTTGATGCCGTGGCAGCAAATGAACAGCATGTATGGATCATGCCAATTCAGCCGGAGGGGGAAGTGACGTCATGTCGCGTGACCTGGTGGCGCCATGTTTGGTTGTCATGGTAACCCGCGTGAGCGGCCATCTTGTGACGTCATCTCCATAGTGATATGTGGTGTGAGTGTGCATGCGCAGCACATATTGGTAGGGTGATACGTGTTTCCATCTTCCATTTTGTATACTGGAGGCCGCCATCTTGGTTTCTATGGTAGCACGTGGTTGCTATATGACCCAATACCTCCTAACAAGACAGTGGTATATTCGGAGGGTATGTTCCATGTAGAAGAGTAATTTCCTGATTCGTAGAATTATCACAAAACAACCCGACAAGCCCTTCAAATCACCGAAATTGACATTATTTACTACAAATTCCCCATTTTACCGGCTTAGCATGTAGTTCAGCATAGTACCAAGGGGGTACCGGAAGTGTGTTCCTTTGTAGAAGAGTAATTTTCCCCTGAATCCTCGTTTAATTACCCAAATAAACCCAACAAGTTGTACTATTTCGAATTCTTTCAGAATCCTATTAAGGTTCGCGAAACTTTTGGCTTATAATAGTAGCACGTAGTGTTATGGTCCCAAGGGGGTACAGGGGGTGCGTTCGATTGAACAGGAGTATACTCCAGTAGCGTAGAAGAGCCTATCAACTGGAACAGCTTTGCTTATTATTACTATATTTAGCTTTTCTGGCCTATTCTTGTTAGTTCTGGCCCTATTCCGAATACTCTTATAGTTTCCTTTATCTAGATCCTTTATATAGATTATAACCAACCAATCAGATTGCTTGCTTTCTCGTAATTTGTATGCAGAGTTATCTTCCCTTATAACAATGAAGTTCCATCCGATTCTCATCACCTCTATATCCAATGCCCATATCCCATGGATTCCCTTATTGTGAAATGTATCTGGTTTTGGAATCCATTTTTTTGTCATATGAGGCCATGAGGGCTATGTAAAAGCCCTCGATGAGGCCTCATATATTAAGCCTCATAGCCTCATTGAATTTTGAGGTCATGAGGACCATTAAAAATCCCTCACTGAGGTATAATTTACTACGACTCTTAACCTCATTTCAGTATTTGAGGATACCTATGGCCTGGTATTGTATTATTCGAGGATACCTATCGAGGATACCTTTTGGAGAATCCCTTTTTGTCATATGAGGCAATAAGGGCTATGTAAAAGCCCTCAATGAGGCCTCATGTATTATCCCTCATAACCTCATTGAATTTTGAGGTCATGAGGACCATGAAGAATCCCTCAGTGAGGTATAATTTACTATGACGCTTAGCCTCATTTCAGTATTTGAGGATACCTATGGCCTGGTATTGTATTATTCGAGGATACCTATCGAGGATACCTTTTGAGAATCCTTTTTTTTGTCGTATGAGGCCATGAGGACCATTAAAAATCCTTCAATGGGGTATTATTTACCACGACTCTTACCCTCATTTCAGTATTTGAGGATACCTATGGCCTGGTATTGTATTATTCGAGGATACCTATCGAGGATATCTTTTGGAGAATCCCTTTTTTGTCGTATGAGGCCATGAAGACCATGAGTAATACCTCAATGGGGTCTATTGTAGTCTTACCAACCGCTTCCATCTTGTCGCTAAAGCTCCAAGGCCACTACAGGTCTATGGCCTATCTGTCCTATCATTAGGTTCTACAACAGGCTTGTTCCATTGCGGCCTTGTACCAGTACTATTGACTAAACTATCATCCATTAATATTGACTTGTATCACAGCATCATAGCTTTATGCTTTCAAAATGTTCAATCAGATTTCCCCTGTATACATATAAGGCATTCCATAATTAAGATTCCTAGCCGAGTCTGTAAAATTTGGATTCCATGATTTGACATCAACACACAAGGGTATTCCCATTCCCTGTTGGAAGAATTTCGTTTAATCGGTTGCAGTTAAAAAATTCATTCAGATCACCTTCGTTATATTTTCTTTAAGGCTGTAAACTTTGTTAAGTTCAAAGGGTGTTAATACCTTCATTTAGGTTATGGTTTAAAAATAGAGTTCATCCAGTTAACGTTGTTCAGTTCAAAGGTGTTAATTATATACGCCTTCATTAGGGTTAGAGTTCATTCAAAGAGTTCAAAGAGTTAATATTGGGTTATATTTAGGGGTTATAGTTCATTCAATTGAAAACTTTGTTATGGTCAATTCGAAGTGAATTGACCATAACAAAGTTTTCAATTGAATGAACTATAACCCCTCATTGGATCGATTCTCGTCTATTTGTTCAGTCTGTCCAACTGGTTCGATCAATCTGACTAGTTTGACCTTCTTTCACATTGTTTTGTTCACTTCGATCTTGGTTCTGTTGGATCTTCGTTCTGTACATTCGTTGTTTTGTAGTGGTAGTTATCAGGTTGTATCTGTTCAGAGTCTTGTAGTCATTGTTGAATTTGGGTGTTATCATTCCCTTTCCATACCCTCGAGTGTTGATGTCAAATCACAGAATCCAAATTTTACGGATTCGGCTAGGAATCTTAATTACGGAATGTCTTATAAATGCATTCAGGGGAAATCTGATTGCACATTTTGAAAGAGTAAAGCTATGATGTAGTGATATAAGTCAATATTAATGGATGATAGTTTAGTCGATAGTTCTGGTACAAGGCCACAATGGAACAAGCCTGTTGTAGAAGCTAATGATAGGACAGATAGGCCATAGACCTGTAGTGGCCTTGGAGCTTTGGCGACAAGATGGAAGCGTTGGTAAGACTACATTAGACCCCATTGAGGGAATACTCATGGTCCTCATATGATAAAAAAGGGATTCTCTAAAAGGTATCCTCGATAGGTATCCTCGAATAATACAATACCAGGCCATAGGTATCCTCAAATACTGAAATGAGACTAAGAGTCGTAGTAAATTATACCTCATTGAGGGGTTTTTAATGGTCCTCATAACCTCAAAATTCAATGAGGCTATGAGGCATAATAAATGAGGACTCATTCAGGGCTTTTACATAGCCCTCATGGCCTCATACGACAAAAACGGGATTCTCCAAAAGGTATCCTCGATAGGCATCCTCCAATAATACAACACCAGGCCATAGGTATCCTCAAATACTGAAATGAGGCTAAGAGTCGTAGTATATAATACCTCATTGAGGGATTTTTCATGGTCCTCATGACCTCAAAATTCAATGAGGTTATGAGAGATAATAAATGAGGTCTCACTGAGGGCTTTTACATAGCCCTCATGGCCTCATACGACAAAAAAGGGATTCTCCAAAAGGTATCCTCGATAGGTATCCTCGAATAATACAATACCAGGCCATAGGTATCCTGAAATACTGAAATGAGGTTAAGAGTCATAGTAAATTATACCGCATTGAGGGATTTTTAATGGTCCTCATAACCTCAAAATTCAATGAGGCTATGAGGCATAATATATGAGGCCTCATCGAGGGCTTTTGCATAGCCCTCATGGCCTCATGCGACAAAAAAGGGATTCCATAACCAGAGACATTTCACAATAAGGGATTCCATGGGATATGGCCATTGGATATAGAGGTGATGAGAATCGGATAGAACTTCGTTGTTATAAGAGGAGATAACTCTGCATACAAATTACGGGAAATCAAGCAATCTGATTGGTTGGTTATAATATATATAAAGGATCTAGATAAAGGAAACTACAAGAGTATTCGGAATAGGGCCAGAACTAACAAAAATAGACCAGAAAAGCTAAATATAGTAATAATAAGCAAAGTTGTTCCAGTTGATAGGTTCTTCTGCGCTACTGGAGTATAATCCTGTTCAATCGAACGCACCCCTTGTACCCCCCTTGGTACTATAACACTACGTGCTACTATTATAAGCCAAAATTTTCGCGATCCTAAATAGGATTCTGAAAGAATTCGAAATTGTACAACTTGTTGGGTTTATTTGGGTAATTAAACGAGGATTCTGGGGAAAATTACCCTTCTACAAAGAAACACACCCCGGTACCCCCTTGATACTATAGCACTACGTGCTAAGCCGAAAAAGTGGGGAATCCGAAGTAAATAATGTCAATTTCGGTGATTTTGACGGCTTGTCGGGTTGTTTGTGGTAATTTTACGAATCGGGAAATTACTCTTCTATAAAAGGAACATACCCTCCGAATATACCCCTGTCTTGTTAGAAGGTTTTGGGTCACATGGCAACCACGTGCAACCATAGAAACCAAGATGGTGGCCTCCAGTATATAAAATGGACGACGGAAACACGTATCACCCTGTTACAACCAGTAGTGTATAAATTTACCAGTAATGTCGAAATCGACCAGTAATGTCGAAAAAATTAACCAGTAATGTCGAAATCAACCAGTAATGTCGAAAAAATCGACCAGTAATGTAA